>CM044114.1:14277169-14416612 GCA_024174645.1 Lemna minuta | reverse complement strand
CCACGATCGAACCGCGATCATGAGCCATGATCATGAGTTTTGCTTCGTTGCTGTCGTTCGATGAAGATCCAGCGCTCCAGAAAGTCCCCCACATCGCCAAGGTGAGATGAAGATTGTGGCCATCTGATGGAGATCGCGCGGTTGCAATGCGTCACGCAATGCCTCCCGATCGTGAAAGATCGCGACCGTCCATGCAGTGCTTCCGATCGTGAAAGATCGCGACCGTCCACGCCATGTCTCCAATCGCGAAAAATCACGTCCGTCCAATAACGATCGGATGCTTACGATGTTTTTCGCCCGTCTAATGGAGATCGGACACTCCGGAAAGCTCCACGTGTCGTCAGGTAAGTCGCTGATCGCCCCACTTACTCCTGATTTTTAAGCACGTGTCTTAATTGATGATCGCGTGGACTCAGGTCCACGCGATCGATGGCTTGCGATCCTCTCTGACGGCTCTGATGCAGCCACGCGTCCTGCAAAGGTAAGTTTCCATGGGGACATAGTCCCACACGGAATAAATAATAAAACTTTGCCACTATAAAAGCTAGAGGGGCGGTACGCATTTGCGTTACCGCCCCAATATACTTACCAGGGCCCACTAACTTGTGGGCCCTTCACCTGCCGACCCTCTCCTACCACGTGGCGCCCCACACGGGCGTCCGCGTGGACCCGTGGACACGCGTGGTCTCCTGCCACATGTCCGCGCCCTGTGCACCACGTGCGCCCCGCGTGGGCCACCCGCGGCCCTGTCATGTGGCCTCAGTGCCGCGTCGCATCCGCGCGGTGGTCGCGCGCGCCACGTCAGCTTGCCCGCTGATCCCGCTTGCCACATCATCACCTGCAGGTAGGATATTCCCTTTTTCGTGATTTTAATAAAGAAAATACTTAATAAAAATTCATTTAAAAATCAAATAAAAATCGAAAAAGGGACATAAACTTCAAAAATTCATAACTTAAAATATACAACTCCTTTTTAATTCAAATTTTCTCCATTGGATCACAAATTCCTTCATTTTTAACATCATGTCATTTAAAATATATTTTCAAAGAAGAAATCAAGATGAATTAGAATTTACTTAACTCATTTCTTAATAAATATTCTAATTCATAAATTCATCTTGAAATTACCCTTCAAAACATGCACTAAAGTCAAAATCATTCAATAAAAGAGATTAACTTCAATTAATTTAAACTTAACAAAAGATTAATCATCTATTAAGCATGAAATTATCCCTAATTTATGCATAAATATCGACTTTAGTGAAATGACATACCAATGGAGAAAATTCCTTAAAAAGTATGATAACATGCATCATATTCTCATAAAATAAGCATGAATATGAGTTAATTTGGATAAGAATTTAAGTTATAAATGCATGTTATCAGATACCTTTGGCCTTCATGGTCTGCTGGCAAGAAAAGAAGAATAGCAATGACGGTGGCGACTTTAATTGAGCAGCGGCGGCAACACAGAAAAAGAATTTAATTTAGGCTCTGATAACATATGAATGGTAAAGCCCAATTGTATTGAGTGAGTAAAGAAGAGATTACAAGATTCTATTTATAGAGAAGAAAGATAGAAATATAACCCATGTGAGACTAATATCCTTGAGCATGATAAAATATGAGTACTTCCCAAGAAGGTCACCCATCCTAGTATTGCTCTCACTCAAGCACGCTTTACTATGGAGTTCTTTAAAGAGCTAGTACAATACACCTTATAATGTGTTATATCTAAGACCTTCTAATAAGCTATATCTAAAATAATATATAAGGTTTTAGAAATCATGTTACTAGGGATTCCTAAGTCATAATTAAAATATGATCATATATCCACAAGGTGTCTTTGGTGTCTCAAGTCAAAGGATCACTTCAGTAAACTCTTTTTTCTAAAGAACATCTATTATCTTTCTTTGGTTTCTCAAAACTCATGGCCATATGATCAGCCATACTCATCATATGAGTCAGATCAGATAGTGTTATTCTTTTCGGATAATTTAATGTCATTCTCGAATATCCCACGATTGAGAATATTTAGAATATAGATTTAAAGACTAGCAATCATTGTATTATGATCTAATTATAATGCACTTGGTCATTGCATATGTTCATGGACTTCATTACAAATAACACATAAGAATAACAATAATTAAAAGTTTACCTCAATGAATATAAATGAAATATGAAAGTGCGATTCGCTTGTACGCTACATAATTTTCATCAAGCATTCCATATGATCATCATAATATCTTTTGTCTCTTATGTATTTAATAGGTTTCTAGAGAAATTTCCTTAAGTTTGACCTTTCACAATTGAACTAAACAAATTGAAATTGACTTTCATAGATGGACTTATAAACTCCTACATATTTATGAAATTACTACCATCATCAATCTTTCATTTAATGCAAAAATTGCAAATAAACATATCTAATTTTCATAGTTCTTTGATTCATTTTGGAAGAAATTTTCATAATTTTCAAAATTTAATGTATTTTCATTAGAGACGCTTTCGCTCTAAGAGATATGGGAGTATTGGTGATGGCCATGAAGAAGACCTAGAAATGCTTGGATTTATTAGGAGAACATGGTGTTTAATGTCTACGATGAATCACTCGTGTGTTTATCGAGATATACTGTCCAAACAAAGGGTGGAGATTTACGAGGATCGACTGGATCTATTTCCAAGAGTT
This sequence comes from Lemna minuta, assembly GCA_024174645.1. Classification (NCBI taxonomy): domain Eukaryota; kingdom Viridiplantae; phylum Streptophyta; class Magnoliopsida; order Alismatales; family Araceae; genus Lemna; species Lemna minuta. The sequence goes on along the minus strand of CM044114.1, from coordinate 14,413,920 downwards.
TCTAGGGTTTTCAAGGGCAACATTTCTCTAGAAATTTCCGTTGATGCCCCAAGAAAAGGAAGCTCGTTTTCACCTGAAAGCGCGCTTTTAAATACAATATTAGAGGAGCAAAAATGGAAGTTCGCTTTTAAAAAGATGCTATCTGAGTAGGGAGGCTCTACATGAAGCTATTTTCTTCTCATCAGTTGGTCTATTATTTTTCTTTTTTCAGAGTGATAAATCCAAAAGTTATCACGTGATTTACATGTTTTGTAGGTTTATTTCACGATTTTAAGCTTCGTAAAATGCAGTGGATTGTCGTTTAACAGAAAAGCATTGTTTGTTAAGTTGGTAAACCAAATTTGCTAAACCTGTGTAATTAAAACTCTACGGGTTTCAAAGCTAGAGGGAAAGATCTCATCACGTTTTGTCTTTTAGCAGGGCTCATTGACGTGGCTCCGGAAAATGACGGAAAGGAAGAGTAGAGAAATATTTTCTCACGTCGCTTTTGTCTTTTAGCAGGGTTCACCGACGTGGATTCAGAAAACTACAGTGTGAAGCGGAGGGAAAGGTTTTGCCATGTCGCTTTTGTCCTTTAGCAGGGTTCATTCACGCGGCTCCGGAAAGCGACAGAAAGAAGACGAGAAGGCTGGAAATTAGAACTCACCTTGATTTAGCTGCAGGAGGTAGTTCCTGAGGCCAAAAGATGGTGAGGATCAAGCTCTCCAGCGGTCTTGTCTGTCCCTGATCTAACGGTGGAGAAAGCTTCAACCTGCTGTTAAAAACCCTATGCGCTGCAATTTCCAGGGCATTCCGGTTTAGGAGAAGAAGCGGTGGGACTTCCATCCTAATCGGCGTCCTGAAAGAGAAAACAAGGAGGAGGCATCGCTAGCTTGAGGTTCTGCAGGGAAGGAGGAGGAGGCTATCTACCGAGCCGGTAAACCCCATCGAGGTTGACTCTGGTAGGTACAAAAAAAAACTCCCGTTCCGATCTTCTTGCAGTATTCTGCCTTTCTTTTCTCTCCAGATCGACCAAGTGAGCTCTTGAAAGCAACACTTTCGTCTTCATTCCCCACTCTCCCGAGTCGACCTTACAATTGCTGATCTCTGGTGCTAGGTGGGATCGGGAACGGCGCAGATCCCTACTCCAACCACAGGAAGCTCGCCTAGTCGGCCGCTACTGCACCGGGAGGCTTGATCTGTGTTTCCCTATTTGAATGTCTTTTTATCGCGTTTCACTTGAGTAGATAAAATACCTTAAGTTCTCTCTACCCTTCGACTGTTTTGTTATTTGTCTCTAGCTGTAGTTCATTCACGGGATTGTTGTTAGACTTAACTTAGTTTAATACTTTTCAGTTGCGATCTAGTAATTTCCCTCTTATTTTATCTGTTATGTGCATTTAGTGACTTAATCTAAGTGAGTAATAGAATTAGATAAGTATACATACCTATATATATATGCTTAGATACATAGCGTTCATCCCAAATTTCTCTGAATCATCGCTTGCTCCCTGAGGACGATCCCTTACTCACTACTATAGTTTTTCGCCTAAAAAGAGTGCATAGGAATTTTTATTGTATAACCGGATTTACCAACGATTTCTGAAAACTTATATCGGGTTATCACAGAGCTCTTTCTTTTGGCGAAGATTTTTCTTCCCTTTTCGGCGCCGTTCATTTTTCTCTCATCTCTTTGATTTTCGCTTGCTTCTTGAGCTCACTCGACGATGCACTTCAGACTCATTCGAGTCTACATCCTCCTCTAAAAATTTAGCCTTGTAAATAACTCTAGCCCGGAGGCTGTGATATTTAGCCGCTTACGCAGCTGCCGACCGTTCAGGATGTGTTTCTTCGTTGATCCCAGTGGCTGCGTCGGTGGAACGAGAATCGGGTCCTGTGTTCATTTTTCATCCTTGGGGAAAAGCAGCGTCGACTCGTCAACCCTAGGTGTCGAAATGACGTAGATAAGAAAGCTGATCTGGTTGAGACTTGAGAGAGAGAGAGTGATGACGACGACGACGACGATGATAACGCTGGCGATGACGTCGAAAAAAGAGAGGGAGCGTCGACTTTAGTTCAGCAATTGCACGTCACGATATCGTCCAATGCTACATTCTTTACTGCTCATCAGTTAGGAATGATCCTCTGTAGGGACGCGAGAGAGAGAGAGAGAGAGAGAGAGATAGAGGAGGGGGTGGCAAGTTTCTTCATAAACAAGAAAGAAGATCCGGTATATCGGTTTCCACCTTCAACGGCGGCAAAAGGCAGACCTGAATTACAGGCACTCACACGAAGCTCTTCTCCTCTGCGTCCACCCCGTGCTGACGTCCCCCTTTCTCGTCCCCCGCATTGGACACATCAAGACAGTAGAGAAGAGGAAGCAAGGAAGCGGAGGTGAGGAAGACGAGCACGGGACCGAATATCCACAGAAGAAGAGGAAGAGCCGCGAAGAAGAGTCGATTTCCAATCGTATTCAGCGCAAATCCCTTCTCCAGAATCCCCGACACGTATCGAGGCGTGAGCACGAGAGAGGAGTCTCCCTCGAAGGTGCCCAAGGGAACATTGAGGAGGAAGTTCGCCTGGTTGATGAAGCGGATAGAGAGAGAGTAGCAGACGAAGGCCAAGATGAAGAGAAAGAGAACGGTGGCGTACTTGAGCTCCACCATGAACTCGCCGTGCGCTCCGTAGATGGAGTCGTTCAGAGGTTTCTTCACGCTGTACGTACTGCTGATCACGGCTCCGAGCCCGCAGCAGATGAGGATCGAGGTCGTCGCCATTAGGGTTGACGCCATTATAGCGTTACGTATGGTCTGCACGGCTAGGATGTTCTTTTTGTCGTTGTCCTGGGAAGAATAGGGTTTTGGAGATTAGAAGAAAGGAAGAGGAGATAAGAAAGGTGGTAAGAGATGACCACCTCCATAATGGAGACTGCCCATTGGCGGCGGCCGGCGGAGTTGATGCCGATTACCGTGCTCCGAGGGGACGCCTGAATTTTGTGCCATAGCCAAAGGTGGTAGGATAGAGAGATGAAGAGAGAGGAGGGAATGAGCAAAAGGTCTAGATAGCAGGATTTCCATTCCATCTAGGCGTCTCTTTCTCTTCTCTCTTTCTCTCTTCTGCAGCAAGCTCTAGGGAGGTGCCGGCAGGCCATTTATGGGCGGTTGTTCAACGAACTTGGACGCTTTTTCGGACGGGGAAGAATGGCAAGCAAGAGCTAACGAGAAAAGAAAGAGACGAGGCAGGAGTGAGAATGACAAGGAAGAGAGGCACGCCACTTTCATGAGTCATGACAAGGAAGAGAGTGCAAGTAAGCATGGAAGGCACGTTTGCATGCCTCCACTCTATAATCCACCCATTAACAGATTATCTTAATCTCGAGATCCAGAGAGAGAGAGAGAGAGAGAGAGATGGCCGGCTCGGTGTTTGATGAAGCGGCCCGCAACGAGTCGCCTGGCCTACCTTCCCGGAAAAATTGATAGTTTATCAACGCCAGTGAATACATCAGGAACAAGACCAAGCGAATGAGAATTGATTCTTCCAACGCAGAAGACGACTTACTAGAGTCCGAGCCCACGAAACACTAACGATCACGCTTCCCGTATCTTGCTTTCTCCATTCTCTCAATGTTTTGAGCTGCCCCCTGTAATTCGTCATCATGACTTTGAATGATGATGACATAGATCGTGATCCTGATAATGATCATGGCCACACAGATTATGCTGACAATGAGGATGATGATGAGGTTGCTGATGTTGATTTTGTTGACGGTCGTCAGGTCAAAATGATGTTGCTCACGATGACCTTGACCATGATCTCTTCTGTAACGATGATGGCGAGAACTGTGAAAATTATGACAATGATGATGATGATGACAATTAGGCTGATGATTTTCTTGAAAGAAAATTATGTCGATGTTGATCATCATGACAGCCACGATATGATAATGTAGCCAACTGCTGAGGATGAGGATGGTCGTTATCATCATGATCGTTGTCGTGGTCAAAGAATGCAACATCATCATCATCATCATCACCGTTGTCGCGTGTCATGATGATCATCAACAAAATCAACATCAGCAGCCTCATTATCATCCTCATCATCAGCATAATCACTGTGGCCATGATCATTATCAACGCACAATCTATATTATCACCATCATGAGGACGATTGGCATCATCATGATCATTCTCACCATCATCATGACAATGGTAATGACCATGATCATGATGACATAGGCATAATCACGAGGAGAGCAATAATGATCATAATTCATATGCACTCATTAACTAGAAACATGCAAGTGGTTAGAACTATCACAATTTAATGTGGAATGACAAATGGAATTGGAGAATTTGATGGAAGCCAAGAAGACAAAGCTCTTAACATAGGGAAGGGAGGAAGGACATAAATCTCAATAATACCGGGTATTCGAGCCGTATCCACGGCCACCTTGGAATCCTCTACCCCTTCCTCCACCTCCACCTCCACCTCCACCTCCGCCCCCCGCCACCACTGGTGCCACCGCCACTGCCAACAAATTGCTGTCTCTCTCTGTAGGAGCCAAACTGGCCTCTTCCATACCCTTGAGGGACTTCTCCAAGAGCCGCTGCAGCAGTCGCAGCAGCAGCAGCAGCTGCAGGACCAAAGGCGGCAGCAGCTGCAGCGGCATTGGCACCTTGCGCGTAGCTGCTCATGACAGCTTGCTGTTGATACTGCTGCTGCCGTATCTGCTGTTCCCTTTGAAGAAAATCGTCTCTGATTGCAGCCTGCTGCGCCCTAACAGAGGACAGTTTCTCCTCAAATTGAACATTAATCTCATTCAACCTCTGGTAAATTCACAAAGGATAAAACCGTCAGAATTTGTGGCTTTTAGGATTACGCAAAATAATCATTATTTTACACAAAAACCAGAGGAAATGATCAAACTTACCTCTCTGTGGCGAGAATTTTCGGCATCTTCGGCACTGTCGTGCTCCTTTGTCAGCTTCATGATGTCATCGAAGAACTTCCTTTCAAGACTTTCCCACGTCTGGAAGAAAGATCCGTCCTCATACCCATGTTCAATCTCTTGTTCACGGGCCCGGGGTTCCCGTTCAATGTTACCTTTTTTGTCAGAGTTGACCTTTGACTCTGATCTTTGACCGCGGTATAGATCGGCCATTTCTCTGTATCCATGAGATGATGGCAAACTGGTACCCATTTGTCCATCTCTCTCCCATTCCCACTGCCCTTCAGTTTTCGAAGCTAAGTATTCTTCTTCACGATTCAAAGATTCTGCCCTTCCGGAGAAATGATTCGTTCCAGAAGGGTGCTGCATTCTGTGCATCTGGGCATTCATGCTGGTATCCGCATATTGGCCTGGTCTTCTTATACTTGACATTTGAGCTGAGAAATAGAACTTTAAGCGTTCAGGAAGATAAAGAAACGATTTTAAAAAAAAAACTAGGGTTCTCGCCAATACGTATCTCAATCACGTGGTATACCGTAATTTAAAATCATTAGAAAACACTTCAATTTTTTTTGGATGTCGTTGATATTCTCGTACACGGCGCATTAACAAACCTACTTTTGGTACTTCCAAACTATCGTCATTCGTACCCAGACCGCACGATCACATGGGAAAAATCAAGCATGTCTACGATCACGCAATCAAGATTATTTCCGTACCGTTCGCTCTACCCATTTTCGCGCTTATGGTAGTGGATTGAAGACCAAACGGCGGAAATACTAACGGGAGAAACAGTAAAATACGAAATTCCGGGAAGAAAGCTAACGAGGAAGCGAGCAATATAAGAACCTGGATTGGGATTCCCGGCTGCCGGAGAGATGTCGTGCAGCAGATGTCACACAAGAAGTCTGCAATCCTGAAGCTAGGGCTAGAAACGGGTAAAAGAGAGCAAAAAAAAAAGAAAGGAATTTATGGTATTGAGACATTGAGTATTTTTATTTAATAACTTTCTGGATTAATGATAATTAAATCAGATCCGCGAAATTCTCCTTATCGGTAACAACCGAAACCGGTTCCGAAATACTTATCGGTTCTCGAGAGGCAACGGTCACACTTGCAGGCTTCGTCTTTCCCGCGCAAAGTGGTCGTCCTCTTCAACCTCTAGAATTAGACGAGGATGATCTCTGCTTTGTACTCTTACTCTGGTGTTTTGTTTTTCTACTCGATTCGTTGTAGGCCTGTCAGGAAGGATTGGCCGGAAGGGATCCCGCGACGGGGAGAAAATCGTTACCCAGGTGTGCGGATCCAAATTGTTCCTGTTTTCGATCAATTCTACCTTTTTCGAAAGATTTCCAACGGCCGAAGAGGCCAGGTTAGTGGAAAATCGGAGTCAACGTAGTAGGGTTCGGATTCGATGGTTCGAGAGAAAGAGTGAACTTCTTCTTATGTAATATATTGGATTTTTCTCGAATCGCCATCCGTATAATTTGACGAAAATCGTATTAATGTAGTTTGGATCGAGTTTGATTTTCCGAGGGAAGTGATGGTATTCATGTTCGCACGATTTAATATTACTTTTTTCATTTTTTTCGAACCGACCGCCGTGAAATTCCGGGAACATACTATCCGAGTAGTTCCGGTCCTTTTCGTTTGTCCGAGCGAGGAGATTGTTTTTCGTTAAGTTCAATCTATCTCGTTTCCCAAGCGATTTTTTTCGAATCGCCGGAATTTTTCATCGAGAACGCAGTCTGTTAATTTAGTTTGGAATCGCGGTTGATCGCCCTTGGAGAGATTCTTTTCCTTTTGATTCCCTTTCTCGTCTGATTTATCTTCGAATTTCTAGCTATGTAAATCGAGCGCCTTCAAGTGTTTTAGTGGCTCTGACCGATTTGACGATCCGAAAAGCGATCGTTCTTCTTTTGGTTCCGTTGGATCTTGTTTTGAACATTTTTTTCTCGGATGGTCCTAGTGGGGAGAGACTGTTCTTCTGTTCGTTCAATTCGTTCTTCTTTTCTCTATGTGGAAACACGACGAAACAGGGGGCCCGATGGATAAGACGTAGAGATTGATAATGTTCTACTCGAAGGTCGTCAATGGTGACAAGGAGCTGAGGCAGCAAAAGCCAGTCGCCGTCGAAAGGGGTAAGGCAGGGAGCCACCTAGAGTCCACAGGAGTTTCTCTCTCTACCTGCGCACGCAATCTCCCTTTCTAGTCTCTCCACTCTCTTCCTTTTTCCGTCCCTTTCTCAGGAGCCATAAACAAATGGCGGAAGACGACGAGTAGAGAGAGAAGCTGTCGGTGGGAATCCGAATCAGAAATCCAATACCCATGCGCGCCGTTCCTTTCCAGAGCCGAAAGGATTCCCCTTTTTCAATTGTTTCTCTGGAATGCTCCTGTTGGCACATTTCTCTCTTGGCTCTTCTTCTTTCTTCTTAAGGTTGGCGTCTACCCTCTACCGCTCCTCTTTTCTCTCTCTCGCTTTCTCTTTCTCTGGATTAAGAGCCAATTGAGAACTCGCGAGAGAGAGAAAGAGAGGGAGATTGGACATGGAGAAAGCGGAAGAGGAGCTGAGCAGCATGAAGAGGAGCGGCTCGGACTGGGATCTTGAGGCCTTCTTGCAGCCGCAGTCGTCCGCCACAACCTCCCCCGCTGGTGACACGTCAGCGTTGACCATGACAGACGACATCCTGCTTCGTGCCGCCGGTGACGACCTGAATTTCGATTTCTCCGGCTCTCGGGTAAGTTCGATTTCTGCGGCTGGGAAATATTTTAGTTTTATGATGATTATCTTTGGGTATCAAACGTAGGATGGGAGTGCAATAAATCAGCATGCAACCGGCGATCTGATAAACTGTTTGCTGTGGTCACGAAATCAAGCTCCCAGGCACTCCTGTATTTCTGCCAACATAGAGTCCCAATCATCTGTTTGTGGTATAGCTCGGAACTTTTCGTTAAATCCCCGAACATGATTAATCTTTCTGTTTAGTTGTATCCTTGTAATATTTCTCTATTTGACTTTTTGACCCTTGGCATTTCTTTCGATCATCGGGACATTAGACTTTGGCTCCTGGGATTGCCTCGGGCGATCACCCCCGTGGATCATTCGATTGATCGTTGATCCACAGAGGCGATCAATTATAAGGATCAAATAAGATGGGGGAAAATTGTAAAAATGATGAGTGGTTGGCTTTATACGGAAGTTTTACTGGGCCTCCAAGGCTCGTTTAAGATTGGCTGATCAGCTCAATGACTTGAATCAAGTAGCTGTCCGTGATCATAACGATCACGATCGACCCCAGATCGCCTCGATCTGAACCAGTTCCAAAAGCCTACGAGGACAACAATTTCGCTTGACCTAAATTTGTAAATTTATTCATTTTTACAAAGAGTTTGATTTGTGAATCAATAACAATATTCTGTTCGTGTTCAGTTGGAAGTCCAACTTCATCTCTGATGCCCAAGAATACAGATATCCAAACCCTAGGAGCGACAAGCGGCTCTGAGCAGTCAGATGACGAATCTCTGGACATAGAAGCGGGATCTTGTGATCAGAGCACGGACGCGATTGACTTAAAACGCATGAGAAGGTAGAACATTTTCTCTTCTCTCTGTGGAAACTAACAGACTTTCTCTCTCTAGTGAGAAACTCGTTTTCCTTAAAGGAAACTCAAGACCATTGATTGGTTCAGCGTACTAGTGAAAGAACAGAAATATTGCTCCACGGTGATTTCAGTCATTTGATTGGAAATGTGGGTGTAGGCAGAACATTTTACTCTCTAGAAACTTACACGTTTTCTCTATCTAGTGAGAAATACTTGGCCTTCAAAAGAAACACGAAGACCATTTCTACCAGTTCTAGAGGACAAAGAATAGATATTTGACGCATCGCAAGTTAGACTGTCCCAGATCTAGATGAGAGACAAATATTTGCTACTCAATGCAACGTTTTCTATTGGGTATCTGTCATTTTCTCTCTCCAGAGTGATCTTATCCTGCCAAGTTACTGATGTCAACGGTTGAATGGCAGTAGATTAATGGTTGATCGATGTAAATGTTATGAATGGCAGTGTCAAATGTCATTTCGTCTGGGGACTAAACTATGACTGTAATTTTTGGGCTTGTTTGAAACTAATCGTCACATATGCTTCAGGAAGGTTTCCAATCGAGAGTCTGCTAGAAGATCGAGAAAGAGGAAGCAAGCTCAGTTGGCAGACCTGGAATTGCAGGTTTTTTTTCAAAAAAATAAACAAATTAATTTCCAATTCATTATTCAGTTTTTGGTCAGTCGCCATTGACCTATGATTTTCGATCCCAGGTTGACCAGCTGAGAGGAGAGAACGCCTCTTTGTACAAGCAGCTAATGGACGCTAGTCAACAGCTTACTGATGCAGCGACTGATAACCGCGTGCTCAAGTCAGACGTCGAAGCCTTGAGAGTGAAGGTGCCATCGCCTCTCCTCTCTCGCTGAAATCTATTTCTACTTCAATTTAAAAAAAATCTGCGCTCTGTAATTTTTCTCACGTCGCAATTCTTTCCTCTCTCAAAAATTTCCTCTCAGGTGAAAATGGCAGAAGACATGGTGACGAGGGGATCCCTAGCATTCACGCTCAACAATCTCCTCCACACCCCGGCCTCTCCTCCTCAGTACGTCTGCCGTGCCGCCGACCTTCCGTTGCCGCCGCCTTCTTCAGCCCAATCCAGCGGCCAGCCGCCGGCCAGCGCCGTCGACAGGGTTCCCAGCTTGGAACAGTTGCAGAGTCGAATAGCAGGAGACGCGGGTAGCTGTGGCTCTGACATGTGGCCATGGACTCCGCAAGTTCCACCCGTGTCAAAGTGAATGATTCTCTCAGCACCATGTGTATTGCCTATTTGAGACGGCTATTAGCCTGCTGCATTAAGAAATCTATCGCAGTCTCTCTGCCAGTGGATAGTTAAAGAAACCCACGCCGACGAGTCAAGAGAAAGGAGAGAGAGACTTAAACCCTAGAGAAATGAGAAATCCGACTCGACGTGGACTGCACCATGGTCTTGGGAGTTCTGGGACCCTAGGCATTAAGATATATCGTGTGATCTCGTGCGTCTCTCGATCTAGCACGTGTAGTGCCACAGGCTGTAGGGTTTTAAAAAATAGGGTTAACATCTTATAGTGGCACGACCTTTAGGGTAATCATCAAATAGTGGCACGACCTTTTTCTACACTCAAATAATGGCACCACCTTTTTCGGTGGCTCAGATACTGGCACCACCTCAGCATTCCCGCTGAGGTGGCATTTTTTCTTCTTCCCTCCCCCACCTGGCTGCCACATGGTCCTCCTTATTCTCTCTCTCTCTCTTCGTTATCTTCCTCTCTCTTCATTGTCTCTCTCTCTTCATCCCCGGCGCGAACTCTCGTGGTCGCCGGCGTCTCTTCCGCGCAGCGGCAGCTTGGCTTCCTCCAGTCCGGCGCGCTCGGCGGAGGGCTTTCATTGTCTGTCCCCACGGCGGAGGTTCTTCCTGCTCAGCATTACGCCGCTTCGTCTCTTCCCTTGGGTATGTGGAGGAGCTCATGTTTCTCCGTCCAAATCGGCGAACAGAGGGAGCTAGTCGACAGCTCACGTGTTTATTCCTGTCTACCTCGTCGCGCGACAGCTTCCATAGCTTTTCCGACGACGACAAAGAAAGCCTCGTCTACAAGAGGTATCTTCAATGCCGCCAGCTGCCGTCGATATTGCAGCCCAACACTTGCAGCCTCATCGGAACTGTCGTTATGCCTCCGCGGTCTATCACTTCGAAGACGGGCTGGGTCTGCGCTTACACCATTCTCGAAGTACAGAAGCCTCCGTCGCACGCTTTCTCGCCGTTTCAGTAATTTTCATTATCTGAGCTTCTCGAGAGTCTAGTGGAAGAGAGGAATGGGACGTAGTAATTTTTGCTTTACGCCGGGCGCCGTCAGTGAAGTGGAAGAGAGGAATGGGACGCTGTGGTTTGGTTCTGTGGAGCGCCTATACATTGAAGTTTTTCAGTCTTTGATCACATGAATCATGCTGGTCACCGCCATGCAGCATTCAGGCAGACAACTACGCAAGATGTGTATCGGGTCTCAGCATTACTGAAATAAACATGAATGATAAATAACGACGAGGTTTTCATGTCGTTTAACTTCACGATTCTAGTACACGACTTTTGATGATAATTGATAACTCTCTCTCTCTCGCTCAGTCATTCTCTCGACTCTCTCTCGGGGATCTCTCTGTCTGGCTCCTCTCCCGGCGTCTCTCTGTCTGACTCTCTATCTCTACCTCTCTCTCTAACGAAAACAACGAAGCATTTGCACGACAGGATTCAAACATTAAATATCTGCAACAAAAATCTTCAAGTTAAATGTCATCCATTCTCCCGGTTGTCCCTACGCCGGAATGGGATACCGAACGAATACGTCTAAAACCTGGAAATTTTCAGAAGACAGAAGAAATAATAATAATAATTGAAGACAGCGCTATTCTAGTGTGGACCAGAACATGAATTAGTTGACCAAACATTTGAGCAGTAATGATTCATGCAACTTGAGACCCATATTCTTTGAAATTCATGATCAATCTTCTCAAAAGTTTTAATTCTTCGACCAGGAAAATTATATAAAACTAAAGTTCGTCCAAACATGAAGCACAATGTACCTACTCTCCTGTGGTCCAATCTTATCCACGTTCTTGAAGGCCAACAGCTCTACCATAGCAAGAACACATCGTTGGAGCCTTTCATTTTATGGCATTCCAGTCTCCGTATTTATTGACCAGCTGATGCGTTCTAGGTATGGTCCACATCATCAAGTATCCTACACTGCTAAATCTCATTAATCTCCTCTCCTTTCATCGCTGTATGAGGTCTAGGTCCAGATTTAGCAGTTCAGGTTAAAACCCTTGATGCCCCCATCTCACGAAGAACTTTGAAAGATAGATTATGCCCTAGATTTTTAAAGATAGATTCATGGATTAAGAATCTTCATAGATAAGTGACGCGTGTGCTATGAAGTTGCTCGCTTACTCTTATAATTACACCCCAAAAAAATTACACCTGCAAATCAAACAAGATTTTAAGCTTTTTATTTCTAAAAGGTACATTGATGAAATATTCAATGAATCGGCTGCACACCGCCGTGCACATTCCGCGAGCTCGGAGTTCAGAGCGACAAGAAGCGTGTCGATAGCTGACGAACAGTTGGGTTTTAATGGAAATGGATATCGATATCTTCCTCTTTTGTGTTTCGCTCCGTCCGCCATCCATATCATTTAATTTCATCATTATGATGAATAACTTTCGGTGATTACTCTCTCATGAACCCGAAAAGAGCGACGCATGTGGATGTCATGATTCGACTTCGTGGCAATTAGTCAGGTAACAAATCGTGGATGGATCTACGATTGATAGCTGAGGTGGCGGGCCTCGTAGCACCGCGGGCGAGCCCAAGGCGACGAGGTCATCACAGCGCCGCCGCACGAAGGGGAGGATGGCGGAGGAGGATCTCAACCTCGCAGCCATGGGGAACGGAGCTCACTTCTGCTGGGTTTCCAAATATGGAAGGAAATGGCAGAGGAATCGGAAGTGGGCAGAGCGCAAGAGCAAGATGGAGGGAACCCGGCCGCATTGATTTGCCATCCTCGTACTCCGTACAGATCGCCCTTTCCGCTTCGGAGACCGATGCGGCCGTCTTCCAGGTCTCCGCGGTTGCATTCACCGGTGTGCTTGTGCTTGAAGTCCGGGGACCGCCGGTTACGTTTATTGCGACGGTTGTCCCACCATTCATGCGGGTTCGCGAAGAAGATTTGCCACAGGCGCAGACATTCTCGTTTTCTTTTCCTCCTGATCTTCGTCGCCTGTCAGTCGATATTGATCAGGTTCTCGGACGATTGACAAATAGAATTACGGTTTATTGTGCATTGACCAATCATCTCTCTCTCTCTAACTCACCAAAGTTTCTGCCAAGAGTACAAGCATCCTCTACCTTCGTACCAGATTGACGCTCCACGAAGTTCATTTCTCTGACAAGGACCTGCAGAGATTCGAAGAAATCAGCGCAAAGAAGAAGCTAAATGAGAGATCAATTTTAAGGCCGACGGCACTGCGTCATAATCCCAGAAAACCTCATTCCCGATCATCATAAGAAATCACTGGACAGATAAATATGCTTTTCCTTTTTACTTTCAAGGGAATTTTGAACGGTTCATACGCTTTATTGTTTTTATTCCACGGGATTAATCATAAGCAATCAGAAAATCAATTGCACGAACCTTCTGAATGATTTCTCTTTCCATTGGCACCAGCCTTCTCGTGAGAAAGACACGCGCCCGGAGACATAAATAAAGTCATTCGGTTTCAAATGCCGCAATGCCACTCGCGCGAGATCGTTCCACATCCAGATCATTATCCTGCACAGATGCGATCCCATCTCCTCAGAAAACGCAATATGAAGCTCTAAATAAGAATTTCATCGCAATCATCGAGCCAACTTAGACTCTCTGAGAAGCTCAGATCATGAAAATTACTGAAACGGCGAGAAAGCGTGCGACGGAGGCTTCTGTACTTCGAGAATGGTGTGGCGCGGGCACCAGCCCGTCTTCGAAGTGATAGACCGCGGAGGCATAACGACAGTACCGATGAGGCTGCAAGTGTTGGGCTGCAGTATCGACGGCAGCTGGCGGCATTGAAGATACCTCTTGTAGACGAGGCTTTCTTTGTCGTCGTCGGAAAAGCTATGGAAGCTGTCGCGCGACGAGGTAGACAGGAATAAACACGTGAGCTGTCGACTAGCTCCCTCTGTTCGCCGATTTGGACGGAGAAACATGAGCTCCTCCACATACCCAAGGGGAAAGAGACGAAGCGGCGTAATGCTGAGCAGGAAGAACCTCCGCCGTGGGGACAGACAATGAAAGCCCCCGCCGAGCGCGCCGGACTGGAGGAAGCTCCAGCCGCTGCGCCTGGAAGAGACGCCGGGCGACCACGAGAGTTCGCGCCGGGGATGAAGAGAGAGAGACAATGAAGAGAGAGGAAGATAATGAAGAGAGAGAGAGAGAATAAGGAGGACCATGTGGCAGCCAGGTGGGGGAGGGAAGAAGAAAAAATGCCACCTCAGCGGGAATGCTGAGGTGGTGCCAGTATCTGAGCCACCGAAAAAGGTGGTGCCAGTATTTGAGTGTAGAAAAAGGTCGTGCCACTAATTCCTCCTCGATCTTTTCGACACCCGGCCACTTGCGAACAGAACCAGTTGCCTTACGATTTCCCTATATCGCCGTTCGTTCTTATGCCCGTGAGAGTCGAGACGCACGGGGAGATGTGGAGCGAGAGAGTAGAGATAGAGACTCCGCAGTCGAGCGGTCAGATCATCCGGAGCTCCGCCAGGTCTGAGTTTACCTCACGCTGAGCAGGCCAACCCCACTTGGATTCCCTCGTCTCATGGCTAGATCCTTTTCCTCGCAACAAAACAAGATAAAAAAACGGCCTCCCTTCAGACGTCCAGTCTCGTTTTCACCTAGACAGGTCTTGTTGCACTACCCAATGAGGCCGCTTAATTTCCAAGAAGCGTTGCAGAAGAGCTAACGGACGGGACGTTTCAGTGTGCAGAACCAGTAGAGAGAGAAATATCGGGGCACAGAGAAAGAGGTTCCGGGCCGTTTCCCGTGATGCTAAAAACAAGAGGCGACAGATTTTCTAAAACCTACACTGGCCTCGTACTATTCCTACTTTTGGCTATAAATCTGAGCGGGGAACTTTCAGAACGGTTAACGGAGCCCTCTGGTTATCGCCTCTTCCTCTCTCTGTTCTTCTCTGGTTCATTACCTTTCTCCGAGGCTCTCTCCCATGGAGGGTGGAGGTATGAAAGAAGTAGGGCTCCTTGAAGTCTAAAATAGGCAAGGGAGAGTCTGGATACAGCTGCAGTCTCATGGATCCCAGCATGCTGCGCAGGAAACATTTTAATGCTGCAGCATGGCTGGCTTGCATGATGCTGGAGCTGCATCAGCCTCTCCATCCGTCCTTCTTTGGATTGAAGGGAGCTCTACTACTCTTCTCTCCTCTTTGATGGCCCTCAGCTTCAATCTCATGAGAGAGAAAGTGAGAGAGTTAACGTTTTGCCGTGGTGTTCTACTGTTTCTGTGCAGGTTGATGGCGGTGGGGAAGCTCGAAAGTTAATAAAAATTACCGGCATGATAACAAATTTTAAATGATTCCGATGAATGAATTGGGGCTCATCGTTGAGAAGATGGGTGTTCGTTTCTCGTGGCATTGATCGAGAAGACGGGGAAAAATCATAGAGAAGACGTATTGTTCTACCCCTATGAGTAGTTGTTCTTTAGAGGTTCCTGAAAATCTCCTCCCACAGGCACTGACTAGTTTTGAAATTTGACTCTTTTCTTTCGCCCTTCTGTAGCATATCGTGTAATGAAGTCATCTGTCAAATCTTCTCTCCTGTTCGTTGATCTTGTGTGTAAAGAGAGTCGAGGACATCCTCTATTCCAGAGAAGCATGGCAAGGAGAAAGAAATCGGGCGGTAGAAAGTTTGATCCTGTTTGTCGTACTATCTCTCACGACGTCGGCCAGGGGCCAGTGGTTGACGCTCATGGACGAGTTGCATTGCTGCCATTTTCTCGCAGTAGTCGGGGCGAATAAAGAGAATGAGGAGAGACTCGTTGCCCACCAGAGAACCGGCTACAGCTGATGCGGCTGACCAAATCGTTTCGTCCTCGCGCAAACGACGGAAGAAATTTACATGGAAGAACAGATGGTCGAAGGAGGTAGAACGGACAATGCATTGCCCTTGGACGTAATCGATATGAATGAGATGTAATCGATAATCGTCATTCAGTAATGGTTTAGGTATATGTGTTCTCTTATTTCCGTTCTCAATTACAGGGATGTTATCTTCATTACTTGATTTCAGGAAATCTACAAGAAAATTATCAAAACCCCTAAATCTCCAAGTCGCAATTTTAAATAAGAGAATACTGAGTCTTGCTGTGGGGTCCCAAGCCATGCGCCTTGGACGTTGAATCAACTCACATGACTTGAGTTCGCCCGTGGCTCACTTGGCACACCTTGGCGTGCTTTCACTGGCCTCGCTCACCTGACCAGAGCAGAGTGGCAATGTTCATCTCACCTCGGGCAGCAGGCCTACCCCACCCAACCAATGGACTGCATCCTCCCCTACACAAAGGTGTTCTTGGCTTGTTGCTATGACACCCCTTAAGCTATGTTCCAAGCGTCCCTTTTAAGGAGTTTGCTTCCACCTATTTGTGCTCCGACATTCTTGTTATTCTTCTGCTACCCAACGAGAGAGATGAGGCTTCTTGCCATTGTGCAAGCATCAAGGCCTACTGCATGTGAGGGAGAAAGTCTTGTTGCCTAGCCTCACTGCATGGCAACTGGTTTCTAAGCCTCATTTTTGAATCATCTATCGCATATTCAACTTTGAGGCGGCATGGCAAGTGAAAGCAAGACGGTGGGTTAGAAACTTTATGTTGGAAGTAAGAATTCAAGAGATGGCGGCTCAGGTCGTGAGAAAGTCCAAGCACTTATGTGTGCAAATTGAGGGGCTATTGGTTAGTGTTGAGAATCTCACCATTGGAGGAGTCACACAAAAAAGTGATGAAAAGGGTGCCAATTGAACTACTCCTTCAAGATGTGAATGTGTTCAAGGTTGTTGTGACACAACAAGAGCCCCTAGGGACAATAAAGCCGCATATCCAAGAGCCGACGGTCTATCTTAGGGAAACAAAAAAAGACGTTGACATTTTTTTTTAAGATCTCAATAATCTGCCATTCTTAGGTGCATTCTCATCATTATTAACTAATTTTGAAGTATAATTTGCATGAATTTATTCATCATAACCATATTTTTATGATAGTTTTGCATTCATTTAGGCTAAGCATGCATTGCCCTTTTTTTCGTGAATTAGGGGCTAAAATGTTAGACTTTGCGTGTTATATATGTAGTGATCAATGTTAGAAAATGGGGGTGAGAAGAGATATTTTTAGTGTTTTTGGGTTTGAAATGACCTTAAATGGGATATTCCTAGCCTCACCCATTCAATCTAGGTAATAAGAAAATAATGGCTAAGATTTTGCCACTTCAGCGCTGCATAAATCTCCCAAAAATCACTCTCCGCCGTCCGATCGCATGCTTTTAGGCTGATGAATGGCCTAGATTGCGCTGTGTTGCCCTTAAACACATCAATCATGCTTTTGGGCCATCCATGAAGATCAAAAGTCAGGTATATCATAAACCGTTGGATTGGGCGCTGTGATGGTCAGGAGCCACTAGATCTTGCCATGTGTCCCACTGTTATGAAGAAGAAATGTTGCAATCAATGACAGCCATCTGCTTCAAATCCAATGAACGTGATTATATCACAAAGAGAGAGAAAACGACGACGAGTCAGATGCACCCACGACCCCGCATGAGTTAGTGAAGATTGACGGGGCTTTACTAGATTGTGTGATCCAACGCCTCTTGTAGCGCCACATCTCCTATATGTGGGAAAGACAAATATAGTACCATATTATAAAAAATTAAAGAAAATTTTGCATATAAATTTAGAAGTGGAGTATGTTGTTAGCTCATGCCTTTAAAGGGTGTTTAAACATTGATGAGGAGCGCTACATATGTGTCATGTGCCATGCGTATACATTGTAATATGACAACTTGCAAGCGTGCATGTCAGGTCATCAGCCACGTAAGCGTAAGATAAAAACCTCATTTTTGATATTTTAAATGAAAATAAATTTGAAAAAATTCAAACAAAATTTTAAAAAATCCTTAAAAATTAAAGATATTTATATCTTTGAAAATATAACTCATTTTTAATCTATTTTTTATTTGAACACAATTTTCAATTTTAATTTAAGAAATAACAAGAGAGTTCATTTTTAACTAAAAATACACTCATCTTCTTTGAAAAAATAAAACTAACAAAAGTAGATGAATGTGTATAAAAATATATTTTATATTATTATTTATATTTAAAATTTAAATAAAATCTCAAATATAAATGGGGATGATGTATTAAAAAAATCATGCATTATTATCCCTCAAAATAATGTATTTTAAGATTTTTGATGTTAATCACATAGAATTATGAATATATGCTCGATATATGATAACATGTAAAAGAATAAAATAATTTGTGCCTTAAAATGCACTAATAATAATAGAATTTCAAGTATAAATTGCATGTTATTAGCTTCTCAAATTTAAGAAAGCCTAAATTGTATGTTATTGTCAAAGTATAAATCATGAAGAATCATCAAAGTATAAATCATCTCTCAATCCATTACAAATCTTCATCTTCAAGACTTAATAGAAACAAAAAATTGTGTAGAATCTATTCAAATTAAGATATCCAAAGGCCAAATCTATCAACAATGGTTCAATAAATGATTTTTCTCTAATAATGAAGAGATATTTATGAAGGGTGAGGTTGAATGAGATTTGAAACCATCCTTTCATGAGAGGTGATAACATGCTATATTGACATGATAAAACATGATTTTTATTGCATATTAAGGCATAAATGATTTCTTTTCCATGCATGTTATCATATTTATATGTATTTTTCTATTATTCTATTAAAAAGTCATTATAATCTCAAAACACTTTAATTTAGGGTTAATTTTGATAAATTAGAGTTTAATAATTTGATAACCCATATTTTTCTTGAGATTATAACTGTTTTTAAAGTTAAAATAATAAGAGAAATCATTTTTAAAACATTTATTTCATTTTTCTAAAGTTTAAAATCTTAATAAATGAATGTATTTCTGATATAATAATTTTAACTCTTATTATTTATTAAATTTGACTTTTTAGAATAATAGATAATTAAATTTCAGATCAAATGAAAGAAATTTGGATTAATTCGGAGTTATATATTAAAAGTTATGAATTTTCTATTTTTAGGGATTTTTCCAGATTTTTATGAATTTATTTTTTATTAAAATCGATTAAAATGAATTTTAAAAAAATGCAAAAAGGCGGTTTTTATCCGTGCGGGGCCACGTGGCAGCGCCACGCGGGCCCACGCGGCATTTATATATATTATATTATTATTATTACTATATATATAAAGTTCTTCAGCCTTGCCTATATGGGAAGGGGTAATCGATCCTATTAAACCGTCGGGTATTATAAACCCGACGGTTTCCTAAAATTAACTCCGTGTGGGACTAATCCACACGCCTTATATATTATGCAAGTGACGTGGCGCGACGAGGAGCGCCGGATCAAATGGGCGATGAATCGACGCGCGTCGATTGCGTGCGCCCGTGGTCCACCGGCGATCATCACGCACGTGCTTTAATTATGGGCGTTATAACCGCCGAGATGCGATCTGGCGGGGAGCATCGTGACCGCTGGATCGCGATCCAACGGCGATAAATCAAGGCGTTTTTAAACGTTTAATCGCGCGGATGATCAGAGCCGTCGATCGAGATCGAACGGCTGTGACTTAACTGAAACAGTCCACGATGGACCGATCCATCGTAACCATCGATCGTTTCGATCGGACGGCTACGCCCAAAAACACTATAAAACAAGATGTTCTTCACGATTCTAAAGCATCCGAGTTGAGATTTCAATCCAATTGAACTGTCTAGACACCCTCTCTCTCGTTTCTCTCGATTCCATCGTGTTCCTCTTCCATTTCCGCACTCACGGAGCATTTGAAGTCGAGATTTGGTGGAGAATTGAGTGAGAAATCGCAGCTTGAAGCTCGTCGAGGAGTTCTTGATGTTCTTCGCGATTAATTGGCTTAATCGTGGCGATTTGATCACAAAATGGGATTAGTGGAAGCGGTTTTTCATGATTTCTCTTCCTATAATGTTTAATTTCTGTTTAGATTAGGATTTAGATTTCAATTTTGTAAAATTTCATCTAAAATCGCTATTTTCACTCTCGAAATTTTCTCTCCACTTCAAATTTTGATTTCTCCGCGAAATCAAGTCGAAATTCGATGATTCTTGATTCCGTGGAATCGATTTGAAGTCTTCTTTCATAAAATATCATTTTCCCCAATTTCTACCATCAATTTCTTGTCCGATTTGATCAAATTTGAAGATTACATCAATAAATTCCTTAATTCCATGTGGATTCGACCCATATTTACCATTATACCCCTCAATTCGAGTTAATTTCCTAAAATTGATAAGTTTGGAATAATTTTTGATGCGATACCCACGTGAAATCGACGACCTCGCGGTTTTGTCTCGTCAAGGGGGATGCTAGAGTTGTTCGATAATGATCGACCTTAATAAATTTTTAATGAGTATAATGATTTCGACATAATAACACATTTAATAGTAACCAAATTACGAGAAATCAGGATAAAAATAACATATAAAAAGCAAAGTCTACTCTCGTGTAGTATCAAAAAATGCTCAAGGTGGTGAATTCCTTGCTGCCTATAAAGGAATATAGCTTTGATTCAAAGACCATGTTCTCGAGTTCTTGAATGTTGAAATATCAACACATGTCATTTCTCTGTTCATTCACAATATTTTGTGGAGATGTTTATCATGATCAGATGTAGTTCTTGAGGGAATTAAATGAGATGGAATCCATTCATTCAATCACCATCACCATCACAAAAAGTGAAAGAATACCCAGCGTCACCAAAGTGGGTACAATGAGAAAAAGAAGCAAACCAATTCAACCCACCTTTGGGTTTGTAGAACACACACTCATTTTATTCGACATGGGGAAACTAGGATTAAAAGGGCACTCATTTCGACGGTGGAAGGAACTCATTTTTCATTTCATTTTCCTTATTTTTTCAGATAATTATTGTTGCACTCTTTGGTTCATAATTTGTTCGATATGGAAGTTTGAATATGAAAACATCGTCATTTATCAATGACATGAACCTATATAATTAAATGATTCCACCATGGTAATTTATCATAGAAATTACATCCATCATTACTCAAAACATAGCCAATACTCACAACTAACCGAGAAGGAAGAAATTCCAATACACCCCCCAATCTTATAACTTCCGATACTCAAATATTTTTTACAAAATAAATGACCTAATTTTAACTTAGGAAGATTGCAAAATGGAATGAAGATGTACGCGAAATTAATAGTTCTTTTTTTGTGTGAGAGATGATTGGATAACTCTGATATGGAGCCCTTAATGGGCCTGAGCAAGCCTCCTCGACACCCTTAATGGGCGAAATTCGTAGCTCTTTTTTTTGTATCCGTTTAGAATGACTCTGATAATGGAGCCCTTAATGGGCCACAGTAAGCTTCCTCTACACTCTCGGGCGAATATAAATACATTGCCTCCGTCGCTTCTTCCGTTTAGGGTTTCCGTCACGACGAGGAGGCGGCGTCTTCTGTCGCGCTAGCTTCTTCCCGCCTCGGCTGGCTGCAGTCCGCCATGGTGAGCGTCCTCTACTTTAGAAATCACGGTGTTTCGAACGAGTATTCTTTTCTCCTCTGCTCTCTTCCCTCTTCGCCTGAGAGTGTCGTCTGGTGGTCTTTCGGGAGCTTCAAGCGAAGGACAAAAAACCGATATTAATTTAACTGGTCTGAAATTGCGCCAATCTTTCATTTTGTATGCCACTACTGGTTCGCATTCATTTTACCCCGTCGCTGATTTTTATCGAAATTTAATTGGGAATTATGTTGATCTGGGTGCTGACTAGCTTCGAATTTGCAATCCGATGAACGCCTAATTATTCTACAAATCTCCCGTTGACTATTCTCTTCATTTTCTCCTTCAAAACAGGCTCGTGGACTTAAGAAGCATTTGAAAAGGCTCAATGCTCCTAAACATTGGATGCTGGATAAGCTCGGCGGGGCCTTCGTAAGTACAATACTCTAATAAACCGTCTAGATTTCGCTCTTCAACTCTGATTGAGAAAGGTTGTTTGGTTGCTCAATTTCAGGCGCCTAAGCCGTCATCTGGACCACACAAAGCTCGAGAATGTCTTCCCCTGATTCTCATCTTGAGGAACAAACTCAAGTACGCGCTCACCTACAGAGACGTCATCGCCATCCTCATGCAAAGGCACGTCTTGGTCGATTCCAAGGTCAGAACAGACAAGACATATCCCGCCGGCTTCATGGGTATGAACCATTTTTTGTTTTTACTCCCAAGTTTCATGCCCTCCTTGGTTGCCAAATCTCAGCCGCTATTTCTCATTCCTGGCAGATGTGATATCTATCCCGAAGACCAATGAAAATTTCCGCCTTCTCTACGACACCAAGGGACGCTTCCGCCTCCACCGCATCAAGGACGAGGAAGCCAAGGTAAGTGAACTCGAGGGATTGAAATTTTTGGATTGATTGACTGATTGATGTTTTCTGTTCCTTTCTTTCAGTTCAAGCTGTGCAAGGTCCGATCGGTGCAGTTCGGGGACAAGGGAATCCCGTATCTGAACACTTACGACGGGCGCACGATCAGGTACCCGGATCCGCATATTCGGGCGAACGATACGATCAAGCTTGACCTAGAGAGCGGCAAGATTGTCGACTATATTAAATTCGACGTGGGTAACGTGGTGATGGTGACGGGAGGGAGGAACACGGGCCGGGTGGGGCTGATCAAGAACAGGGAGAAGCACAAGGGCAGCTTCGAGACGATCCACATCCAGGATGCCACGGGCCACGAGTTCGCTACTCGCCTCGGTAATGTCTTCACCATCGGCAAGGGCTCCAAGCCCTGGGTCTCCCTCCCCAAGGGCAAGGGCGTCAAGCAGACCATCATCGAGGAGGCCCGCAAGCGGGCGGCGGCCAGCGCCGGTATAGCGGCCGCTTAGAGCTTTAAGGGACTTCATCTCGAGAGCTTTCATTTCCGGTTTTCACTCGACTGTGATTCTGAACAATTTTGGGGATTACGAGCTTCACTCCACATGATAGTCGTGACTAGGGTTGGATGATCATGATCGATCGAGATCGATTGGCAAAAGGTCGACGCCTCGATTGATCAAAATGGTCTGTGAGCCGATCTAGCATTGATATATTGTCGATTGATTGAGGTTGACGACCATTAAGAGAGAGAGAGAGAGAGAGCCTTGTTGCTCTCTATCTGTGAATACAGTTGCCTTTTCTCAGAGGCACTCTCCTCTCGTGGACACTGCTGGCTCTGCCAACTCAGATTGGATCCTCTGTAATAGCTGCTGCCGACTGGATCCTCTGTAATAGCTGCTGCCGCCTATGCCAACGCAGATTGGATCCTCTTTAACAGCCACCCCCACCGCCACCCAACCCTGCCGATCTCTCCTCCAATTCTTATCCTCATCCTCACCCCAAGACCCACCTAAAACCCACCTCAATGATGCTCCCACAGCTCCTCTTTTACTTAAAAGACCCAAGGTTTCACCATTTTCCCTCTTTCAGAATGAATGCGACTGAGCAATATAGAAGAGATTCTTGGCCAGGATCATATCCTCAATCCTGGTTCTGTCCTCCCGTCTGCTGTCGATCTTGGAAAGCTTCCAAATTTGATCCTTTGGGGCCCACGTGGCACAGGAAAAACCTCCATTGCTAGAGCCCTCTTTGCATCATCATCCTCATCCTTCAAGTTCGTTGCCCTCTCAGCAGTAATTGCAACTGTCAAGAACGTGAGATATGCCATCGAGGAAGCCCGAAAAAGGATACAAATCCTCGGAGGCTCTTTGTCTGTGATGACAATGCTGTTCTTGGAAGAGGTCCATCGCTTTAGCAGAGCTCAGTTGGACGTTTTCCTCCCTGCAATCGAGGACAAGAGCATCCTCTTCGTTGGTGCTATCACCGAGAATCCCTCCTTCCACCTGATGATGCCGCATCTCTCCCGGTGCTGCGTGTTGACGAAATGATTAAGTGCGGTCGTTGAAACACACGATCGTCAGTCAAATAAAATTTATATTTCCGAACGCACGATGATTTAATATTAAGAAATTAAGTACAATGATAAGATCTGGTTGAACCACATAGAGCATGGTTGACTTCTACCGAAAGAGCAAACTTGGTCAAACTTGAGTCTAATTAGGGTTTTTAAGAAATAATAATAATATATTTTTAATAAAACTAGTACTAATATATGAGAAATGATATTTTAAGAGTTTTGAAAAATACTTAAAAAGGAAAAGTCAAAAGTCAAGGTCAAAGCGTTAACTTTGACCATACTTGGACTTTCTATAAAATCAGAAGGGAAAAAGGTGAGAAAATATTACGAAAATTATATTTTCAAAAACTAGACAGAAAGAGTTGAATTTTGATATAAAGATTATGATTTTTAGAGAAGAATGAGATTTATTGTGATTTATTAAAAATCAATAGACAAAGAATTCCCGAAATGAAGGTTTCGGTCAAAATCATTAAAATGACTTATCAAATGATATCCAAATATATCAAATCACTTATGCATAGAAAGATTAAGATCAAAGAATTCCAAAAATGCTAAAATATAAAATTTCACTTTCTATATTTGTAGTAATAGCCCTTGAAAGTCGAAGCCTAAATTCGAATTGATTTTGAACAGCGGTTGGCCAAACGACAAATTGAAGGGCCAAACCTTGAAGAAAATTGATGAATAAGATATCCAAAGAAAGCTGATTGAACAATGAAACCAAATTCGTTTGAATTGGAATAAGATCACGGAGATAAAATTCAACAAAAATCTAATATAAACTCAACAAAAATTTGAGTGAAATAATGAAATTTTAGATTTGTAAACTCTAATTACTTATCTAAATCTAATATAAACTATCTAAATTACGAGGATTACAAATGAATCATATTACTAACCTGATTGATGCAAAGATTGAGCTTCAAATTGCTTTGATTGGTGAGAATTTCTCCGATTCTTTCTTCGCCGTGATTTCGACATTCAAGGGGTGAATCCAAACGTTTTCTCACAATGATTCGTAATTAACTTGCCTCAATCCATGCGTACTTGAGTCTAGAACGCAAGAGAATCATGAAGAACTAATGATTTTCCTCTAAAAATGCTCAATTTCCTCACGTTTAATCAAAAGTTACATTTCCGTAAGAGAGAACATTGATTTATAGAAGAATTCCCGCTTGATATCGGTTCGTCTATTTCACGTAAATGGCTTGAACGGCTACGATGAAGTGACATAACGCACGATAAGCGAACCACGATCCCCACGACGCGGGCCCTCTTCCTCCTTGATTTCGCTGTTTTAATCTCTAAAAATTCTTGAAAAATTATGAAAAATTCCAAAAAAAAGTTAATCTTAAAAAATTCATAACTTCATTTCTAGAACTCTTTTTTGTAAATTTTTTTCTTTATTGGATCAAAAATTTGATCCTCTTGAAATCTATGCCCTGAAATAAAACATTAGACAGAAAGCAGAATTATGAGTGAAATAATTCCTAGTTGACTTCTAAAGTCAACTAAGGTAATTCCTTTTTTACTCTTCTTTTCTTCCACTTCTTAAACCTTCATGCATTAACTTAAGTCCTAAAATATTGAAATCCAAAATTTTAGATCAATCATAAGTGGTTTGATCCTTGAAAGGGTCAAACACACTTAAAACACATAAGAATGCTCAATTAGTAAAAAATATAGAATTAAGTGATTTGGCCTTAAATTGAAGAAAATTTCATTTTAAGATAATAACATGCATCATATAGACCGAAATTATGCATTAATAATAGTTAATCATGATGAAAATAAGAGTTAAATATACATGTTATCACGTGCTCGCCCTCAATCCTCTCCAGCCCTGCGACATCGCTGCCCCCTGCTCCCCTGTGCTCCCGCCGAGGCCTTGGTGTTGGAGGTGGCCTCCTGTTACCTTAGACGATGAAGCAATCAATTTCCTCTCCCTCCACTGTGACGGGGATGCGCGGGTGGCACTCATTTCTCTTGATTTTGCCGCCACCATAGGGGCAAACAGGGGACATGACGAGAGGATCAAGATCACTCTCATGGATGCTGTGGAATCGATGCAGAATAAGCATCTGGCTTATGATCGTGCTGGAGAGGAGCATTCAATTTGATCAGCGCTCTCCACAAGTCATTGCGAGGGGGAGACGCTGATGCTGCTGTATACTGGTTGGCTAGAATGCTGGATGGTGGAGAGAAGCCTCTGTACATTGCCCGAAGATTAGTGAGGCTCGCTGGTGAAGATTTTGGGCTGGCCGATCCATCCGGTGTAGTTCAAGCTGTGGCTTGCCACCAGGCCTGCAACTTCATAGGGATGCCAGAATGTAAGGTGAATTTGGCGCAGTTGAGGTGTGAAACAACTGGGGAGAGGAGGGAGAGAGAGGTTCAATGTTTTTAAGGTCGGCGATCTCGTCGATCGATTAAAAAATGGGACTTTACTCAGGTGACGATCAGATTGACCAAGCCATACATCGGTGATTGTCGTGACCTTTTTAAATATAGCCGAAACATCGGATTGCCGATTAACCTGCGGCGGACGTGGGAGGTCTCATGGTGAGGCTCCCGTCTTTAAATTTAGAGGTAGAGCGAGGGGAGTGGCGGGCCAGGCAATCGCGTCCACCGTGATTGTTAAATACCAGGCCTTTCTTCCTCGTCGCCTGTAACGTCGTCATCTTTCGGGTAGCTATCTATCGACCAAAGAAGACCGCCGCATGATGAAGTGGTTTCGGCACGGTCTCGGCCACGCCCCGGAGAAGCTCCATGATGACAAACAATTCCCCAGGGCCCAAGACAACGGGCAACCCTCCGATCAGAGTGCGCACGGTCACCATCTTGGAGCCCACACTCACGTCGACGGCCATGGCCAAGGCCATCATCGTCATCGGAGTGACCACGGACAAGAAAATGACCACGGACGTCATCGGAGCAACGGCGGCTCTGAGCACGCGGATCACGGCCATGACCACCGCGGTCGAAGCCCTAGCCTTCAGAACGTGGAGCACACCCATGGCAACCGCAGTAGTGACCCTAGCCCCGTGCATGGAGAGCATGGCCGTGGGCATCGTGGTCATACCGATGTTAGGGAGCATGGTGAGCATGCTTTTCATGGAGAGCATGCCAATGTCCTCAACGACAGTCAAAGCGACAACCCTGATAATGGTGAGCATGGCGAGCATGGGCATCATGGTCGCCACCGTATTAGCCTCAGTCCGGGGCATGGCGAGCACAGCCACAGCCACCATGGTCATAGCCACAGTCCGGGGCATGGCGAGCACAGCCACGGCCACCATGGTCATAGCCACAGTCCGGGGCATGGCGAGCACAGCCACAGCCACCATGGTCATAGCCACAGTCCGGGGCATGGCGAGCACAGCCACAGCCACCATGGTCATAGCCACAGTCCGGGGCATGGCGAGCACAGCCACAGCCACCATGGTCATAGCCACAGTCCGGGGCATGGCGAGCACAGCCACAGCCACCATGGTCATAGCCACAGTCCGGGGGCATGGCGAGCACAGCCACAGCCACCATGGTCATAGCCACAGTCCGGGGCATGGCGAGCACAGCCACAGCCACCATGGTCATAGCCACAGTCCGGGGCATGGCAAGCACAGCCACAGCCACCATGGTCATAGCCACAGTCCGGGGCATGGCGAGCACAGCCCACAGCCACCATGGTCATAGCCATGCCCGCGATCGTAGTCACGGCCATACGGGCCACGACCATCATTACTATGATCGCGAGGAGCATGGAGAACAAGGCCACCGTCACTATGAGCACAAGGAGCATGAACATCGACACTCCCCGCACCATCATAATCATCGTCGTGACCATGGAGAGCATGGCCATGATCATCATGGACATCGCCGCCGACACATTCACGACCATGGTCATCACGGTCACAGTCATAGCCGCGATCATGGCAAGCATGACTCCCATGGGCATCACGACTCCATCCAAATTCATGGGCATGGTCACCACATGCACAACCATCTCGGGGAGCATGGCGAGAATGCCAATGTTCACCATCACAGCCACAGCTACGTCCGGGAGCATGGCGTACATGGGCATCCCAAGCATAGCTGCAGCCCCGAGCACTGCCTTGACCACCAAGGGCGTGGATACACGAGCGAGAATGACCATGGTCACCTCAGGCATAGTTATGTAGGTAAGCAAGGTGATCATGGCCGCCACGGACACCACGGGGACAACCATTTCGGTGAGTATAGCGAGCACGTGCATGACCACCATGGGAATAGCCACAAGATTTCTGGTTATGGTCACCATGAAAGGAACAATAGTCATGAGCATGCGCACCATGCACACAGCCACATGCGAGATCAAGAGGAGCATGCCCACAGGCACCACAAGCACAGCCATAGCCGAGATCTTTTGGAGCATGGACATGGACGCCACAATCATAGTCATAGTCGAGATTTTGGGGAGCATGGACATGGACTACTCATGCATAGTCATAGTCGAAATCACGGTGCGTACAGATACGGACAACATGAACACAGCCATAGCCGAGCCCATGGGGAGCATGGACATGGACAACATGCGCATAGCCACAACCAAGATGGTGCAGAGTATGAATATGGACATAGCCATAGCCAAGATCACGTTGAGCATGGGCATGGACCCCATGACCATAATCCTAATCAAGATCTTGGGGAGAATGGAAATGGCCACCACAGACATAGCCTCAGTCGAGATGATGGGGAGCTTGGACATGGACACCACGGGCATAGTCATAGTCGAGATATTGGGGAACATGGACATGGACACCACGAGCAGAGTCATGGTCGAGATATTGGGGAGCATGGATATGGACAACATGGGCCGAGTCATAGTCGAGATATCGGGAAGCATGGACATGGACACCACGGGCATAGTCATAGTCGAGATATTGGGGAGCAAGGACATGGGCACCACATGCATAGTCATAGAGGAGATATTGGGGAGCATGGACATGGGCACCATGGGCATAGTCATAGTCAAGATATCGGGGAGCATGGACATGGATACCACCGGCATAGTCATAGTCGAGATATTGGGGAGCATGGACATGGGCACCATGGGACATAGTCATAGTCAAGATATCGGGGAGCATGGACATGGATACCACCTGCATAGTCATAGTCGAGATATTGGGGAGCATGGACATCGACATGGACATCATAGACATAGCCATACTCAAGCTCATGCTGATCATAGACATGGACACCATGGGCATATCCATATTCGAGAAAATGGGCAGCATGGACACGAACTAGTGCATAGCCACATTCGACATGACGGGGAGCATGGACATGAACACCGTGGACAAAACGACAACCAGGATCTTGGGGAACATGAAAATTGGCAAAAAGAGTATAGCCATAATGAAACAACACATGAAACATGGACATGAAAATCATGGACATAACAATGGCCATGAGCAGGGGCAATACAGACATGTGCACGATGTACATACCCAAGATCAAGGGGAATATGGTCATGGCCATAGCCATAGTGGAGATAACAGAGAACATGGACGAGAAGACCACAATAACATACATAACCATGATGGGCATTCACACCATGGGCATAGGCATAATCTAGATCATGGGGAGCAGAAATATGGACATCATGAGCATAGCCAGAACCAGGACCAAGAGGAACAAGGAAATGGGCATCATGGTCATAGCTATAGTCATATCCCCAAACAAGGAGACCATGGACATGGCCACAACATGAATAGTCATGTCACAAAACATGGACATGCCCTTGATGAACGTAAACATATCCATAGCCTCAGCTAAGAACATGGAGAGTGATAATATGCATTTATCCTTACATTTACATGGTCATCAAATGATTTTAATTATTATTAATATCACTATTATGAATTCTATCGTCCGTTATTGTATATTGATGATACCATACCATTTCACCTAAGGCCACAAACGTTATCATTAGGGTTAATGTTATATAACTAACTTGATTCACCTATTTCAATGTCAAATATCTCAAGTACTTACCCCTCTTTTCATCATATTATTTCCTATCTTAATTAGTTTCAAAATGTGGATAACTAAATTTTTGACCCAATAAAGAAAAAAAAAGAGTGAAAATGAGTTATAATTTGAAATTTATGGATTTCCTAAGGTAAATGAATTTTCTAGAAATTTTATAAATATTTAAAGGTTAAAAAGATAACAATATTGATTGGGAAAGGAAGTTGACAATCTAAATGATCTTGCCATGCAACAGGGAGCTAACAGGCTGAAGTTGTGTGGTCATTGAAAGACATGTCAAGGGTCAAAGATATTGTAAACTCACTTTACGAAGGTTTAATCAAGCACAAAAATGAGTAAGGGTCAAATCCATAAAGAATTGAGTTGAACTTCAAAATCTCTAAGAGTTTGGAAAAATTAAATGATGAAATGGGTTTATATTTTGAAAAAAAAACCTTTTTTATTTAAATTAGTTAGATAGATGTTTCTCTCAATAAAGTTTAACTCAAATCAAAATTAAATTAGGCAAGAAATGGAAAGAAAGATTCGGAGAACCTGCTATTTCTAAACGCTCCAGTCCTATTTGTAACGCTCTAAGGATTTGTGGAGTCCAAGTCATGCATATGGCGATGAGGACTACCATTTGCTTCATTAGTTGGTTAACCTTGGCCTTTAGGCTTTGGAAGCTCAATGTGAATGGGCCCATCCAAGGGAAACCTTGGCCCGACTAGAGGAAAAAAATTATGATTTGACCATACAAGTCTCATTATTTTTGCCTTATCCTACTTCTATGATGTTCAAATCAACACCACTATGGAGGTTGTAGCAATATAAGTTGGTTTGCTCTTTTGCAAGGAGTGAGACCTCCATGATATTTGTCCCAGCATTTGATTTCCACATGTAGCCAAGATGTTACATACATGTTCTTGTTTGCATTTTGGGCTTAAGGATATTTGGGTGGACATTATGCAATGTTGGAGGAGGATCTAAGCCATCGATCACCAGCTATGAGAAAGAAACAAGATGGCATATTTACGGAACGAATTGATGCGGTTGTTGATTACATACCAATTCGTGTCAAAACTAATACCAAACTCACTAATTTTATCAAGTAATCATGAATTAAGGAGTATAGTGGTAAATATGGGTCGATTCTACGAAGAATTAGGGTAATTTTAGATGATCTTTTGAAATTCGATCAAATTGGATGATGAATCGTTGTGAGTGATAACATGTAATCTTAACATGTAAAAACATGATTATTAATACAAATTAAGCATAAAACATTCCATTTGTATGCATGTTATCATACTTTAAGTGCATTTCTATCATTTCATGCAATTTTAAGTTACAATATCAAAATGCACTATTTTAGGGATAATTATGCATAATTAAGAATATATATTTTTTTAGAATAGATTATTCCCATCTAAATTTGATATTTTAATTAGGTTTTAATGTTAAATAAT
This sequence comes from Lemna minuta, assembly GCA_024174645.1. Taxonomy (NCBI): domain Eukaryota; kingdom Viridiplantae; phylum Streptophyta; class Magnoliopsida; order Alismatales; family Araceae; genus Lemna; species Lemna minuta. The sequence goes on along the minus strand of CM044114.1, from coordinate 14,382,661 downwards.
CAGAGAAAATATTTATATACACTCATTTATTTTTCTAAGTTTTGTTTTTCAAGACGAAATGAGTGTATTTTTAAAATAATAATTTATTCTCTTGTTATTTAAAATCTTGATTTTTTATAATAATAGATAATTGAATTTCTGATCCAATGAAAAAAATCTGGACTAATGTGGAGTTGTATTTTGAAAGTTATGAATTTTCTAATTTTTAGGGATTTTTCTAGAATTTTTATGAATTTTTATTAAACTTTTCAGGACTTTTCGGAATTAAAAATCAAAATTTCTAATTAAAAATTGATTTTTTGGATTTTTATAAGTGCGCAAGTGACGTGGCGCAATCTGTTGCGTTCGATCAATCGCGATCAACGATCAAACGCAGGAGATGATGTGGCAGCAAGTGAAGCATTCAATCACGCGATTAAATCGCGATCGTCGATCATCACTTAAAGGCGGGGGTACGTGGCGCATTATTACTCGTCGGTGAATCGTTTTAAAAATGATATAATCTTAGCCATTCATCAAGAGAGTTATAACGGCTGAGATTAAGCCGACGAAAACGCATCCGGAGCATTAGATCAAGATGAGACGGATGGTGTTTCAAGCGTTATTTCTAAAGTGCGCGACATGGCTTCATCTCGGCGGTCCATCTCCGATCCAACGGCCACGACTTAACCGTAACGATTCGCATTAATGCGTTTCATCAGAGCCGTTAATCAAAGATGAAGCGTTTCATCGGACGGTTACACCCAAATTAGCTATCAATTGAGATGTTCTTCGACATTTTCATGTATTCTTGGATGATTTCGATCAATTGAACCATCTATACACCACCATCCTTGAATCTCTTGCTTCCAATCACTTCTGAAATTCCCTAATGAGATGGTGAAATTACTAAGAGGGGGGTGAATTAGTATATTTTTAATCTTTATGTTAGTTTAATCCCTTTTCAATTCGTTGATTATCACTCAACTTTCTCACGTCACTCGTAGGCTAGATTTTTTTTATACTGGATAGGGTTCCAGACCCCCGCGCCAGTCCCACGAGGAGACAGTCCCCCTAGAGTCTCTCCTCACCCTTTTTTAATCCCCTAGTAGTAACTACTAGCTGGCCGGGATTAACAGATCAAAATTTCTACACGATCTTTCGATCTGACGCCCTCACGCTCTTGGTTAGTGACCTTACTTCACCGTCGTCCTTTGGTACCCCTCTGCTCGTCCCGTCCCCTGGGCCGACTCCTAGAGCTCCGCGCGCTGCTCCCTACTCTCTTTCGCGTTGGCCTGCCCCTCTGGAGTCACCGAGTCTCGGCACCGATCTACGCACACACCAAGTAAGTCGCTCGTTCCCGAGTCCGAGTGATCTTGAAAGGTGAAGAACAAGTATCACTCGAGTTGACTTTCTAGTCAACTCCCTAGAGTCGTCCTGACTCACTACGATTCCCAAGGAATCTCCTCGTTACCCTCACAAGTAAGTGCGACTCACCAAGAGTCCACCTAAAGTGTGATGGTATGTGTAATTATCTTTCTACTTTAATCAAACTTATAAAAATAGAAAGCTGTAATGAAAAGTACCAAACAAACTAATGTAATCACAACAAACTATAACAAATGATGTAACAAAAATTATTTTAAAATCTTATTAAAAATAAAACAAATTAATATAACCCACTGATTTGCTGATTTGACTTTGACTTTGATTGCTGATGTTGACTTTGACTTTCTCTAATTGACTTTGACTTTCTATGATTAATTTTGACTTTCTATGGTTGACTTTGGCTTTGACTGTTTCTATTGACTTTGACTTTTTGCTTTGACTTTGACTGCTACTGTTGACTTTGACTTTTGCTCTAATTGACTATAGTTGACTTTGACTTCAGTGGTCTTCTTTAACTTTCTGATGGTTTTGACTTTCTGATGACTTTGACTTTTTGATGGCTTTGACTATCTGACGACTTTGACTTTTTGATGGCTTTGACTCCTTCGGTCTTCTCCCTTGAATATAAAAGCAAATGCAACACTACAATACCACATATAACTCCTAAAGTAATTCTCCAAATATCCTCACTATGGACTGAATTTGTAAACTTGATCAATTGACTAATAAATGTTTAATAATTCACTGAAAATTAAACCACCTTTAATCTCACGTCGATGAAGTCTCACTAAACTTGAAAGTTTATAAATTATCTAAAGAATAGATTAGAAGATATATTAACGAATATTTATATTTATAGGCAATGCTAAAAAGAATCTCAAATTAGATTATACTATAATCAGAAATTTGAAATAGAAATTTGGTAGAGTTATGTCTGAATTCTTCTTCGATGAACCGATTCAAATAATGAAGTATATGACATCCTGGATTTTAAAATGGATAAAGATAGATAGAAAACAGATTACAAATAGAATAGATTTGATAATAAAAATAACAGATATAACAAAATTGATCAACAATAGAAATAAAAACTGATACAACTAATTTGATGAACAACAGACCCAAAATAAAATAGAAATTAATAACACGGATATCACAGAATAACCAAAACTGATAACACTGATTTAATAAACCAAAGAAATGAAATCAGAGAAACGAAATTAGAAAAATAACAATCAGAAAAACAACTATTGAAAAAATGAAATCAGAAAATACAATCATAATTAGAAAACTGAAACCAGATTTATAAAACCTAAATCGAAATTTGAAATCAGAAAACAAAGATTGATAATCGGAAACGGAAAAATCAAAAACGAAATATTAGAAAATCGGAAACGAAAAGAAATTCAAAAACGAAATTTCAGAAACCGAAAAATGAAAAAGGAAAAATTGAAAATTGTTCCTCAGTAACACATTGCCACATAAAAAGAGAGAGAGAGAGAGAGAGAGAGAGAGCTTGATGAAGAGGGAGAGCTTCTGGTGGAGGAGATTTCGTCGCCTCCTTTTCGATCTTGTAAAGAGCACACTTTCTTCAGAAGATTTTCTTGTAATGGCATGCAAAGGAGGAAGTTTCGATTGCTTTTTCGCTGGAGCCGCAAGACCTAGTTTTTGAATTCTTTTCACACAAGAGAGAGAGAGAGAGAGAGCTTTCTTTGTTTTTGGCCTTTTATCGGGTTTTCTGGATATATGCACAATTTAAAGAAACTACCTGAAAATAAAATAACATGAAAAAGTTAGATAGTACAACGGTAATAAAAATTAAGACATGACAAAATATATATATATATATTAGTGATAATAGAAGAAAAGAAATAATGGTATGTTTTTATCAATGAATACTTCTAACATTGATGTTATAAAAAGACGTTGATGTAAATCTAAGCATATAAATTTAAATAATAGGAATTGATAAGGATAAATCCTATCTTCAAAAATTCTTATTTAAATATTTTAATAGCAGATAAAAGAATAGGTAATCTAGTTCTGATTCGTAGCGATGTCTGCGTTCCGAAGTCAACGAAGGTCAATCTATCAATCCATCAGTACCTGCACTAACACAAACATACCCTTCTCAAATCATTTTGACAAACAAATATTAATCAAAATTTAAACACTACTCAATATAATATTTCATAAACATTAAAAGTACACCTAAGTAAATTATCAAACTTAGGTTAAACTAACAGCTTCTAGACTCATTTCCGCGTCCACGGAGTGGTTGAAAGTAAGATTTCGTCAATCAAATGGGGAGAATTCGCCTCATAAACACCAAAGATCATTTTCAAAATTGCCGAATGAAAAACCTTGAATCCGCTGATTAATTGGATCATTTAGATCACTATCTTGGGTTAGATTACGTGTTTTCCTCCTAATCTTTCGTCATGTATCATTAATTTGTAATTTAGGATCGTTAATTTAGTTGATTTAGTCTTTTAATTTTAGATTTATCTTAATTCACGTTTGGAAATTTCTCCCTAATTCACTCATCAATTTCTCCATGAATCTTGATCCAAATCGAGTGATTTTTGATTCCGTGAATTTGTCTTTGAGTTCTCTTTAAAAATCTATCATTTCCCTAATTTCTCATCTCAATTCGTCGTCCAATTTGATCGAATTCCAAAAGATCTCTCGAAAATCCCTTTTATCTCTGTGGATTCGACCCTTATTCATCATTATACCCTTCAATTCGTGAATTAATCATGAAATTGGTAAGTTTGGACTTTATGTTGACACGAATTGGTGTGCAATTAACGACCGCATCGATTCGTTCCATCAGTGAGAAATTAGGGAAATTTATATTTTTAGAAAGAGGACTTGAAAAAAAATTCACGGAATCAAGAATCATTGAATTTGGATCAACATTCATGGAAAAATCATCAAGTGAATAAGAGAGAAATTTCTGAAATTAAAAATTACGTAAAACTGAAATTGAGTTGAAATTGACTAAAATTACGATTTGAAATTGAAATATAAAGCTTTACGAAGGAAGATTAGGATGAAACAAGATCTCTAACCAATATTGTGCTCGAATTGATCCAATTAGTCACTTGATGAAAAGTTTTTCATTCTTGAATTTGAAAAACGACCGTTGATGTTCAAGAGCCGATTTCTTCCTAATCTCTCAAGTTAATCTTACTTTCAAGCACTCAGTGTATGGGGAAATGAGTTTAGAAGTGATTTGAAGCAAGAGATTCAAGGGATTTTGTGTCTAAATAGTTGGATTACTCGAATTGTCTTGGAATGCTTTACAATGTAGAAGAACACCTCTATTTAAAGGGTGAATTGGGCGTAACCGTCCGATTGAGTATTTAATCTTCGATCAATTGCTCTTATGAACCACAAGAGTTAGAATAGTTACGGTTAAGTCATGGCCATTGGATCTTAGATGGATTGTCAAGATAAAGACACGTCGCGCATGTTATGAGTAACGCATCAAACCGCCGCTGTTACATCTTGATCCAATGCTCCAAATGCATTTCGTCGGTTTTAATCTCAGCCATTATAAATCCTCAGATCAACGGTTGAGATTAAATCATTTTAAAAGGATTCATCGACGAATAGATTTGGACCACTGATAACATACATTTATAACTTAAATTTTTATCTTATTTAACTTGTATTAATGCTTATTTTATGTGAATATAATGCATGTTATCATAGTTTTTATGAATTTTCTCCATTGGTATGCCATTTTATTAAAGTCCATATTTATACATTATTTAGGGTTAATTATGTGCTCTATGAATGTTTAATCTTTTGCAAGATTGAATTAACAAAATTAATTAATTTCTTTGAATTACTTTGACTTTAGTGGATGTTTTGAAGAATAAATCTCAAGAAGAAAATGTTAGGATGATACAAAAAAGATTTCTTAAGAGATGATCTAAGTTAATTATAAATTCATCTTATATTCTTCTTTGAAATTATATTTTAAATGTCATGGTATTAAAAACGAATAAATTTGTGATCCAATGGAGAAAATTTGAATTAAAAAGGAGTTGTATTTATTAAGATATGAAATATTTGAATTTCTTATATTTTTTTGGATTTTTTTTAGATTTTAATTTAATTTTATTTCTTATTTCAAATCGCAAAAATGGGGTTAATTTCCGCAGGACCAACGGAGGACACGTGGCGTGCAGAGCTGACGTGGCACGCTAGACCCGCGCAGATGTGACGTGGCACGGAAGGCCACGTGGCAGGGCCACACGAGTCCACGCGGACGCCCGGGTGGCGCCACGTGGCGAGAGGGCTGGCAGGTGAAGGGCCCACGGGTTAGTGTGCCCTTGTTATATGATTGGGGCGGTAACACAATTGCGTTATGCGGCTCCACCCTTTGTACTCACTATCTCCTCTCATTTCCTCCGCGTGTGACTAAGTTCCCGGGAGGTTTTAAATGCGCAAGACACGTGGCTGCACGAGGGGCGTTGGATGTGATAGTGTCAACATAATGCACGTCGATCGGGTGAACCTGAGTCCACCCGATCAGCATCAAACACACGTGCAAAAACTCATCAATCGTGTTAAGTGAAAATCGAACGCTCGAGATGCTATCACGATTTCGGCGATCGTGGGCTACTCGGCGATGCATCAAGAGCCTTCGATCTTCATCGGATGGGAGAAGTAAGCGGGAAGCATGGGTCGCGTTGTGTGATCGTGGGGCAACACATGGACGCATCTGGAGCTTTAGATCTTCATCGGATGGCTCTAATTAAAGGAGAGCGTGGACCGCGTTGTCGGCCATGATTCCTTTGGTTTCACGTGATCGGACGGCCCTACTTTTATCACGAAATGGATGGCCCACATCTCTCGCGGAATTTTCCTTATAAATATCGATGTATTCTGTTCTTTAACTTAACTTTTGATCAAATCGTGAAGCAATTAAGAGATTTTGAAGGAAGATCTGGAGGTCATCATGATTCCCCTACGTTTAGACTCGATCGCGATCTGATTGAGGTAGGATTCGTCATGATTAATCGTTGGATTCGATCGAATTCTCCCCTTGAACGCCGAACGTCCGCCGAAAAAGAAATCAAGCTGATACTCTTCAATCTGCATGAATTGAAGCCAAATCTTCGCGGCAATCGGGTTAGAAGTGAGAATCAATCGCTCATCTGACGATAATTTGTATTTAGATTAGATTTAATAGGTTAATTTTGTGTTAAAAGTCGTTTTGTTCTTCATTTTCGCCCAAATTTAGTCTAAATTTTTGCTGATTTTGAAAAAAAGGATATCTCTCTGATCTTAACTTCGAATCACTTGATTCGTGTTTCATTGGATTCTTTGTTTCATCAAATTTCCGTGGATAGCAAATTAGTAAAATTCCATGATCATTTGAGCCCCCAATTTAACGTTTGACCAACAACTGTTCATTTTCAATCCGAAATTGGGCGTTGACTTGCGGGATCAATTACTCTTAAAATACAAATTGGAATTTGAAAATTTTAGGCTTTTTGGAATCCTCTGGTGGTTAGCTTTCTATTGATAATTCCAAGATTTGGATATCATTTGGTTAGTCAATTTGAAGAATCAGGATTTTTCTGATCTTTGATTGTCAATAATTCATAATAAATCTAATTCTTCTCTAAAAATCATGAATTTTATATCAATAAATTTTATTTTCTCTGTAGTTTCTGAATATATAATTTTTGTAATCTTCTGAGACCTTTTGATTATCTGATTTTACCAAAAGTCAACTATTGGTCAAAGTCAACGCTTTTATGAAACTTATTTTTGACCGAGTCAACTCTGCGATAAAAGTCAACTGTGTTATCTGTGTATCGACCCGATACTTACAATATACTTTATTTCATATCTTTGTCATTGTGAGTTCGGAATTATAAATTTTGTTTGACCGACGTTTGTGTGTTTTAACTACCGCATAAAATGTTACGTCAACCACGTACCCCCCGTCTTAAGTGATGATCGACGGTCGCGATTTAATCGTGCGATTGGACGCTCCACATGCTGTCACATCACTTGTGCGATTATAAAATTGAATTTAAATCAAATAAATTGATTTTAGATTAATAAAAATTCAGAAAAATCTAAAAAATTGCTAAAAATTAGAAAATTCATATATTTTAAAATATAACTCCAAATTAATCCAAATTTATTTCATTGGATGAGAAATTAAATTATCTATCATTCTAAAAATTTAAATTTAATAAATAACATGAGAATAAATTTTTATTTAAGAAATACACTCATTTCTTTTAGATTTTAAAACTTACAAAAATATATGAGTGTATATAAAATGCTTTCTCTTATTATTTATTCGTGAAAACTAATTATAATCTCAAGTAAAGATGGGTTATGAAAATATTATCCTTAATTTATCATAATTAACCCTAAATTAATACATTTTGAGATTATAATGACTTTTTCATAGAATAATAGATAAACACTAAAAAAAATATCATAACATGCATTAGACTGGAATGTTTTATGCCTTAATTTGTATTAATAATCATGCATTTTTGTGTTTAATTAGTATGTTATCACGTATGTCTTAATTGCTCTCGCATTACACTCTAAGGCATGAAATGGCAGGGTGAGAAAGGTGAATGATAGTGGCTAGAGTCGGTGAGTGAAGAATAATGTATGAGATCATGTGATGCAAAGATTTATGGGATTTGAGACTTGATAGGCCCTCACAATTTTGAATAAAACATTGAAATAATGAAAATCATTGAATTGAATATTTAATACTTGAGGCAACAAGAGCCAATGATCCTATCATCTAGTATGGATAAAATCTATACCTCCCTAGTTTCTTGAATGAATTCTTGAAGTTGTTCAAGTATCCAACCTATAATAGTATCAATTTTTTTGAAGGATTAGATCTCCTCTTTGATGCTCTTTACCTAGAGAGAAAGATAATAAAGGGGAGTTTGTTTTTCAAGGTTCACATGGGCAGTCTTAGGTATGGTCATTCTCCCCTTATTTGTAGACATTGGGTTTGTGAAATTTTCAAGAAAACTCGCACAATTGTGTCTATATCCACCAAGGTCTATCGACCTTATGTATGTGACCATCTAGGTCTATATCTCTCACTTGTTAGTTACTCTATAGACCCAAAAACACTTTTTGGTGAACTTTATTGATCAAATATAATAACATATAGATTAACCAATCAAGGGTCGAATTAACCCAATGAACAAGTCGAGTTGTCAATCGATTCTGTACTAAGGTGCACCAATTTATAGGAGGTATTAAGTGATGGATATTATGTGGCATGCAAGCCAATCACACTTTCGTCTTTTGTTTATATTCATTGAAATAAACTTTTATTCATTGTCATTCTTGTGTGATGTTTGCAATGAAGTCCATGAACAGATGCAATGATCAAGTGAATTATGATGAGATCATAATATAATGATCGTTGGTCTTTAAACATATGTTTTAATTATTCCTATGTGTAGGATATTCGAGAAGGACATCAAATTATCTGGAAAGAATAACACTATCTGATCAGACTCATACGATGAGTATGACTTATCCTGTGGCCATCGGTGTAGAGACACCAAGGATAGATATTGGGTGATCTTTGGAAAAAGCGTTCACTGAATTGATGCATATGAATCCCTGGGTATTATGCCAAACTATCAGTCAGGTTGATTTATATCATGGTTGTGTATGTGGTCCTTTTTCCTGAGACACCAAAGACATCTTGTGGATGGATGATCGTGTTTTGACTATGACTTACGAATCCCTAGCCACAGGATCTCTAAAATATCATAGACGGGATTCGACATGAAGTCTTTGAAGGTGATTGAGTGGTTAAGATGAGATCATCCGCATTTAGTATATGAGGAGATCGACCCAAGGAATGAGATGCGGTTGAATCCTTGGCCAAGGTAGTGGAAATATTAGAGAATTTGTTCTTGATGATTTCCTACTTGCATCAGTACTAAATTGAGTGAGATATTAGCCATTCATGAGTCATTCATGAGTCTTGCGGGGATGAAGGATTATACTTACATGGTAATGAATGACGACACATGACTAAGTGTTTTATGTAGTCGTTAAAACACACAAACGTCGGTCAAAAAAAATTTATAATTCCGAAATAACAATAAAAAAGATATAAAATCAAGTATAGTGTAAAGATCGGGTCGATCCAGAGATAACACAGTTGACTTTGATCTCAGAGTTGACTTGGTCAAACTTAGGTTTAATTAGGGTTTTTAAGAAGTGAAAATGATATTTAATTAATGGTAATGATATAAGAATGCCAAATAAAATATTTTAAGACTTTAGAAACTGATTTTTAAGTAGAAATGTCAAAAGTCAAGGTCAAAGCGTTGACTTTGACCAATAGTTGACTTTTTATAAAATCAGAGAATAAAAAGAGCTTAAAATATTATAAAAATTATATATATAGAAACTTGAGAGAACATGGAAATTATTGATATAAAATTTGTGATTTTTAGAGAAGAATTGGATTTATTATGAATTATTGAAAATCAAAGATTAGAAAAATCCCGAAATGAACACTTCGGTTTAAATCTTCAAATTGACTAACAAATGATAGACAAATCTTGAAATTCATATATAAATGGAAATCTAACAACAAGAGGATTACAAAGAGACCAAAATTGTCAAATTTCACTTTTATTTTAAGAGTAATTGATCCCGCAAGTTAACACCTAAATTCGGATTGAAAATGAATAGTAGTTGGTCAAACGTTAAATTGAGGGGTCAAATGATGATGAAATTTTATATATTTTCTATCACGCAAAGCTGATTAAACTAGAATTCCAATAAAACTAGAATAAAGTGATTCAGACTTAAAATCAGAGAGAAATCCTTGTTTTAAAATAAACAAAAATCAATAACTAAAATTGGGCGAAAAGATGAATTTAATTACTTCTAAACTCTAATTACCTACCTAATTCTAATCTAAACTACATAAATTGCAAGGATTACGAACGAATCGCACTACTAACCCGATTGACGTAAATATTTGGCTTCAATTCACACAAATTGAAGAGTATTTCTCCGGTTTCATCTTCGTCGTTCCTTCAGCGTTCAAGGGGAGATTCCGATCATTTTCTTGCAATAATTCGTGATTATCTTGCTTCAATGGCTACGGAATTGACTCTAGCAAGCAGAGGATCATGAAGAACTTAAGATCTTCCTTCAAAATCGCTTAATTTCTTCCCGATTCGACCAAAAGTTAAGATACAAAGAGGGAATACATTGGTTTTTAGAGGAAATTTTCCACGAAAGATGTGGACCGTTCGATTTACGATGAGATTAGAGCCGTCCGATCGCGCAAAATCAACGGAATTGTGGCCCACGATGCGGTCCACGTTCTCCCCTTACTTCGCCCGTCCGATCTTGATTGGTGCCTTCGTATGAAGCCACGTGTTGCAAGGTAAGTCGTCAGGATCATGATCAAATCTTAGCCATCCGCCATTACTTAGGCCACAATTAGCGCAAATGTGCTTGATGGTGATTGAGTGGACCGGAGTCCACCCTATTGACGCGTCTTAATCCGTGTGATTTCATCCGACGCATATCGCAACACCACGTGTCCTGCAAATAGAAAAATATAGGCAACATAGTACTACACGGAGAGAGTTAATGAAGACGACGTGTATAAAAGGTAGGCCTCTCTTGAGCATTTGCATTACCTCCCCAATACTCTAACTTGGGCCCACTATAACCGTGGGCCCATCACTCGCAAGCGTGACACTGCTCATGCCACGTGGCGCCACCCGAGCGTCCGCGTGGACTCGTGTGGCCTTGCTGTGCGCCCGTGCCACCTCAACGCATGGGTCTGCATGGCGCTGCCACGTGGCCTTGCATGCCATGTCGCATCCGTGCGGGTCCCATGCGCCACATTAGTTCCGCGGGTCATGTGGAGAATTAAACCCCCTTTTTGCATTTTTTAGAGAAATTAAAACAAAATAAATTCTGGAAAAAATCCAGAAAAATTCTAAAACTTCAGAAATCCATATCTTTAAAAATATAACTCCTTTTAAATTTAAATTTTCTCCATTGGCTCAAAAATTAATTTCTTTTTAATATCATGCCATCTAAAATAAATTAAAAGAATAAAACTATAAGGTTAATTCAAAATAAACTTAAGTGATCCTTATAAGAAATATATTTCATATTATCCAAACATCCTCTTCTTAAAATTAATTCTTCTAATCATCTACTAAAGTCAAAATAAATCAGGGAAAGTAATTAATTTCTTTTAATTTTACCTTGCACAAGATTAATCATCAATAAAGCACATAATTAACCCTAAATTATGCATAAATATGGACTTTAGTGAAATGACATATCAATGGAGAAAATTCATAAAACTATGATAACATGCATCATAATCACATAAAATAAGCATGAAAATTAGTTAAATAAGATAATAATTTAAGTTAAATATGCATGTTATCAAAAGGGTTCCATGAAATAGTTCTAATACACTCTATATCTCTCAGAGCACGTGATGGAGAATTATTTTGAAACATGAATACAAGGGTTCTAAGTGAACCTATCCTCCTCCTCCTCCCCCTTCTTATCTACCAATTTAAAAAATTATCCATTCATTAAATGGATGAAGAAAACCTCTCTAAATAATTAAAGAGAGTGTAGATTTTAAGGGAATTACCTTCCCTCCTTTTCCTATTTTATACTGATCTAAAGATTGACTTGGTCAAAAGAAATTAGCCTTATCCTTAGGTAATTAGAACCCCTTGAATGGATCAAGTCAACCACCTTCTATCTTGATATAGGTTCCTAATTTCCAAACCTTATCCACTATATCATAGGTACCTTATATAATTATGAATAATGATCTCAAGAAACAATAGTAGGAACATCCTTGATTTCCAATTCCTTTTTCTTTGAAAACCACCCTTAGCTAGAATTGTAGGAGAGATCCATATGGAAGTAAATATCTACAGAAATATTTTTCAATACAAAGCCAATGCAAGAATTAAGCCATGCAATTATGGGGTCAGCTCATATGACGATAATCAGCATGAAGAAAACTTCTAACAAAGAGGATTTTATCGCATTGAATTATAACCTGCATGATTGATGAAAAGACGGAAGCTCATCATGATATCTACCATGGACAGTCCTCTTACTTATCAACATCTTCCCCGACTTCATGTCAATAAGCTCCACGTGACAGCAAGGTTTATGAATATGGACCATCATGATCGTGATTCATTTAATATGAGTATGATGGGAGACACCATCAAGGAAGAACATCATGAGGATAAGTCCTCATCTTCTCTTGAACAACACCTCCATGATTGAATAAGAAGAAGAAATCCATCACCTTGAATTACCATCTCCATCTCCCACTTCCTCAGCTGCTAGTTTATCACTTTCAGTAACAAGCTCACCATTACGGCCCTCACAATGAAAGTACTCGTCCTCCATGCTCACAAGTTGCATTGCATCAAAAGCTGAATACCTTCTATTGCAGCTGGGACATATGTATTCTTGGATTGTGTTCCTATTGTCTAACTCATCCTTCAGCTTCTTCTTCATTCGATGCAATCTATATCTCACGACGTCATATATCTGTGAATAATCCAGACATCAGTAGGAATGGGTGTGGAGTTTTGTCTTTTCCTCTCCCTCTTACGCAAGTTGTTACCTATCAGCCGAAGCTGCTTCCTATGAAGCTTCAAAGACTTTGCTAAATCCTCCTCGTGAACCCACTGATGCCTAGTAAGAGCATCGAGGACTACAACAAACATTCCCCGATTGTCACTGCTCCCATTATCGCATCTGGAGAATCCTCCTACCACCATTATCTACGCCTTACCTGGGATACCCGCAAGAAGGATAAGAGCAACGACGACAATAAGATATCGCCGCGACCAGAATTCTTACGATCACCTCAACCATTTAACAACCACGAGTGAAGAGCTAACGTCATGGGGACTGGAAAATACGAAGAATCCGATTATCGAGAAACCCCCCATGAAGAAGCTTACTATGGAAAACGTGAGGATCCTAAAGCGTGAAAGCACAACGAAGAATCATCAAGCAAAGGAGAAAATAATCATGAACGTGGCGCCCGATCAATGCTCCACGAATCGGAATAACACGGATATCTTCAACTTACGGGATTTCAATCCTCAATGAAGACGTATTGCCAACGACTCCATCGAGTTTCCTCACCAATCCAGCATCGGCTTTATGGAGAACCCCAACCAAGGACTCGATTCTCCGCGTTCGGCGAGCTCTGATATCATCCAAGATCGTGCTCAGCGAAAATGCCCTACGCGCGCGGGAAAATAAAATTCGGGAGCTCCCTAAAGAAAATGAAAGTTCCCGTGGCCCGGTCAACCAATCCACGTCAACAGAGCGTTTCAAAGAAAGAATTCTTCGCGACGACCCCCACGTACGCACCGAGACAATATTGTGATTATCTTCATCAATACTGGTTTGAAAATGCATCAACGGCCACCTACTGATCCACGTATGGGAGAAAGAAAGAACACGAAAATGCAATGCTTATAAGCGTGCAACCGTCGCGTCGCGTCCCTTCACTCCCACGTTCTTTCCTCCCTCTTTAAAAACATATGTAAGTCAAAGAAGACGCCAGATGTTTTTGATAAGAAATTGGTTACCTTGGTTCGTGTTATACCTCTGTGTTCATCGTCCTCCCTGTGCTTCTCCCGCAAACCTTCATCTTCTGAGTTTCTATCCTCCTTTCCCTTTCTCCCCCCCCCCGTTCTGTCCTCTTTCACACACTTAAATGGTCGGAAGAAAACGACGACAACTGGGCTGTTCCGTGGAATCCGGTGGCATCGCATTCCATTCATTTCCAGGTAACCGTCCTCTCTTTCTTTTGTGAGAATAGTTCATATCCAAGATCCGTAAGTCCACATTAGATGATTTCTTCCTAACTAATCTATTTCTTAAGATATCCATTCCTGAATATCTTCTGTATTCTTCTCTTCTTATCGTCATATCCATTCTCTACTTCTTCCCCGCTTATTATTCTTCCTTATTATAACGTTATTCACCGCGCTCTCTCCTCGTTTCTATCTATTCTTCTATTTCTTACATATCCCACTATCCTTATTCCGCCTCCATTCCCTCATATACTCGACTAAGATATCTTCTCACTTCCGACCTTCTCTTTATCATCTTTCTTTCTGTTCTCTCATATCCGACAATATTAATATTAAAATAATTCCCCGTCATACAGTCACCGCAATATTTATTCTTTCTTTAATCACTCATAATATCTTTAATATTTCCTCTCCTTTATACTCACTATTATCTACTCCCCAATCATTATCCTATTACTCTATTCGTCTACTTCTTTCTCATATATATACGCTCATATTTAGATCACTATAATTCATCATAATATATATCCTAAATATCTTCTAAGCCATCATCCTTCTCATATATTTATTAAACCATATTATTAATCATTCTTAGTGATATCATTCATAGATCCTCATCATATTGTAGGATTAGATACCTCTTCTAAATTATCCTACATCAGCACGCGGTGTAGCTTGGCACCCACTGGGCTGGCGATTCAACCTGTTAATTGGGATAAATAGATCCTTAATCAATTAAACTATATGTTGATATAGTTAATTGATATGGAAGACTAATAAGTGTTATTGGGTTGATAGAGTCATTAACTGGAGAGATATATGTACCTAGACGGTCACACACATAAGGTCAATGGACGTTGGTGGATAGAAAAATAATAATGAGGGGTTTTGTGAACATTTTACATTCCTAAAGTCTATAAATAGGGGGAGTATGACCATAATAGAGGTGTCCATGAGGGCCTAGCGGAACTTCTTCCCTCTCTTCTCTTCCTCTCGTGGTGACGAGTGTTCAAGAGGAGATCTGATTGTCCGGAGATTGTGTGGATACCGCTAGAGGCCGGACACTTGAACGGTTGAAGAACTCTTTCAAATGATCGCTGTAAGATCTGATTGTCCGGAGATTGTGTGGATATCATCTAAAATGGATGATAAGATCATTTATGCTTGGTGTGGATATCATCTCAACTTTATTGAATGTTTTGATTCAACATCTTCCGCTACAATAATTCTTTTGGTAAAAAAATTTGGAGAGATTTTTGACAGCTCGAATCGATGGGGTCGTCAATTGCACACCAATTCGTGTCAAAATATAGTCCAAACTTACCAATTTAATGAAAATAACTCGAATTGAGGGGTATAATGGTAAATATGGTCGAATCCATGGGGAATTAGGGAAATTTCTGATGATCTCTTCGAATTTGATCAAATCGGACGATGAATCGATGATAGAAATTGGGGAAAATGGTATTTTATGAAAGAAAACTTCAAGACGATTCCATGGAATCAAAAATCATCGAATTTGACTTTGATTTCGTGGAGAAATTAAAGATCGAAGTGAGGGAAATTTTCTGAAATTAAAAATCATAAATTAACCGAAAATAAGCTTGAAATTGAACTAAATAACTAATCTAAATGGAAATTAAACACTAAACGATGATAAATTAGGATAAAACACGATCCCTAGCCCACAATTGTGATCCGATTGATCCAATTAATCACCGTAATCAAGGCTTTTCATAAAAAATCTGAAAATCGCGATTGTGGAGTTCAAGCGTCGATTTCTTTCTCATCAATCGTCGAAATCTTAATCTTAAGCACTTCGTGGACGCGAAAATGAGTCTAGAAGCGATTGGGATTAAGATATTCAAGAGATTTGGTGTCTAAACAGTTCAATTTGATTGAATTGCTGTCGAATGCTTTACAAATACGAAGAATATCTCAATTTATTGGAGATTTGGGCGTAACTGTCCGATTTAAACACATCAACGGCTCTGATGAAACACATGATCGCGAATCGTTACTGTTAAGTCATGACCGTTGGATCGGGATCGGACGCTTGAGATGAAGCCACGTCGCTGCACGTTATAAAATGCCTTGAAACGCCTGCCGTTGGATCGTGATCGTACTCATCAGATGCGTTTTTCGACGATTTAATCTTGATCGTTATAAGTCTTCGCGATCGACGGCTGAGATGAAATGAGATCCGGTGAACTCTGATTAAGCCACGTGTTCCCATCGATTAAGTTAAGATCAACGGTCTATAAATCTTCACGCGATCGGACGCTTCTCACGCTGCCACGTTGCCTCCTCATCGCGATAGTTGATCGCGATCTAATTGGACGGCTCTGATCGCGCCACGTCACCTGCGCTTTATAAGAATTTGGAAAATCAATTTTTAATTAGAAAAATTGATTTTTAATTCAGGAAAATCCTTAGAAATTTATTAAAAATTCAGAAAAATTTATAAAAATTCCAAAAAATTAGAAAATTCATAACTTTCAAAATATAACTCCAAATTAATCCAAATTTCTTTCATTTGATCAGAAATTTAATTATCTATCATTCTAAAAATTTAATAAATAACAAGAGATTTAAATTCTATTTCAAAAATACATTCATTCCTTTAAGATTTTAACTTTTGAAAATTTAATGAATGTTTATAAAAAATGATTTCTCTTATTATTTAACATTAAAAAACTATTTATAATCTCAAGTAAAGATGGGTTATAAAATATTTTATCTTTAATTCATAATAATTAACCCTAAATTAAAGTATTTTGAGATTATAATGACTTTTTCATAGAATGATAGATAAATACTCAATAAATATGATAACATGCATAGGAATGAAATCTTTTATGCCTTAATATGCATTAATAATCATGTATTATCATGTCTAATTAGCATGTTATCACTTTTCAAGCCTCATATCCCATCATTGAGTATATCAGAACTCTATTTTGAAACCTTGATCATCTGTTACCTTTTTTATATAATCCTTAGTCCATGTGAGACATGAATGACTCAGGATATAGTTAATACTCAAACCTTAATCAATCACTTAAGTTAGTACTGATACGTGGAGGCAATCATAAAGAACACTTTAGTTAATATTTCTATTACCCTTGGCTAATTGTTTCATCGCATCTCATTCGTTGATTTGATCTCCTCTAATACCAAAAATGGACAATCACATTATGAGGACTTCATGTTGTATCCTGTCTATGACATTTTGGAGATCTTGTAGATAGGGATTCCTAAGTCATATTCAAAATATAATCATGAATCTATAATATGTTTTTGGTTTCTTAGGTCAATAGATTACATATATAATCATGACATGTAACAACTTAATTGATAGTTAGGTGTGATACCATTTAGAGATTCATATTGATCAATTCAATGAACCCAAAATCTATTCTTATTATCTCCACATTAATGACCATAGGATCAACCATACTCCTCATATGAGTGGGATTAGATAGTTTAATGCTTTTTTGATACTTTGATGTCCATCTCAAATATCCATTGAATATACAAATTTAGAATGTGGGTTACAATACTAGTGATCATTGTTATGTGATTTGATCATAATTCACTTAAGCCATTTTATATGCTCATGGACTTTATTGTAAACATCACATAAGAACAAAAATGAATAAATTTCATTTTATTCAACATAAAAAGACATGGTTGATTCGGCTCATAGGCCACCTAATATCTATTAATGGTGACAATACTACTGCATAAAAGTTTTTTTCCATACTTTAATGGAGTTGACTAAGAGAGAAAATTAATTTAATTCCTCGCACGATCTCCATTTTGACACCAATCCTAGAAGGATGATATTCAACTCACTTTGATTATGATCCTCCACTTGAGCTTACCTCTAGTGCAAGCTTTAACATCAAATAATGTTTTAAATCAAGCCTTTATCTTCTCTCATTTTCCTTTTGGAGGGTTACAATTTATCAATAGAGGGGAGAGACAAAAAACAAGAGCGGGGAGAGAAAGTAAAAACTTATAAATAGTGGTTATTAGGGTTTTAGGGCATTAAGGGTTATAATTATCATTCCTTCAAATCATGAGTTTTTTTGCGTAATTCTTCAATCCACAACATGTCAATGGATAGCGGGTAACTAGAAAAATCAACCCATAAAATTTTAGCTCAAAACCCTTTCTAAATCATTAGATATCATGATTTTAAATCAAAGAATTTTGGCTATTTGATCTAGATATAACACTCAAAAAAGAATGCCACATGTTATGCTCTCATTGGGAATAGAAGGTAATTTTTACCTTTTAATATAAACAAACATGGGCTGTCAGTTCATGTTTATCACGTTTGGAGAGCCTAGGAGGGTGCCACATGACATGACAATTTCTAAAGATGAAATCACCAAAAATATCGCAGTTGTCAGATCACAATCAATCACTCTACAAAGCCCCACATTTCATACTCTAATTGGTAGTGATAAAGTGGTGATGGCGACATCCACTTTGATTGCGATCCCATGGACCAGGTCCATGGGGTTGGATGGCCATGATTGGTGTTACCAATTAGGGCACTTGTGATGGCTCTAGGTGGATGCCATCTTAAGTCTCACATTGACAAAAAGGCTGATTTTCTCAATTGTAATGTAAGAGGCAACCATGTATTGTTTGACAAGAACATTTTACAATATTAACAATTATGACATAGTGTTCATTTGAATGCGTGGTGCCAAGCATGTCAGACCCCATGATGCATCAAAGCAGTGTGTGAGCGCTAGGTGTTCACATCGCCATGTCTATAGGGCTAGCTCTCAGGGTGTTGCGTGTTGCGGTCTTATTGGTTGTAATTCTAATCCCCTTTTTAATCCCTATTAAAATTTAGATACTCTTAAAAATCTTTAAAATACCTAAAAATTCAAGAAAAATCATTAAATTTAGAAATCTAATACTGCTAAAAGTAGAATTGTTTTTTCCACCAATTTTTTTACATTCTATTCATAAATTTAATCCTTTATCTTCTCAAACGTTAATTTCTTAAATCATGATAATGGGTTGATTTGGGTCTAAAAGTTGGTTGAGAATTTGTTATTTCCTCTCTCTCATTGATGATTGACATCCAGGCTCTTCGATTTGAGCACCCATGTCCTTGTGTCCACACAACTCATAGAAGATGTGAGAATTTGACCACTTAACATGAAAGAAGTCTAACAACATACAAATTCATAAATTTATATCATGTGTTTTATACATTTATTTCTATAAATATGATCATAAATGCATGTTATCATGGGTTTAAAATGATTAAAATGATAATATTTATCCTTAAAAAGATATTCTTGCTTTTTCATGCGTTGTTGACATTTTATGTGCATTAATGATATTTATTCATCCATAAGATAATCTTATTTAATTATAAAATGAATTTATGTTTATTTTCCATTTAAAACATCTTTATTGACTTAAAAATATTTATGAATACATATTATCATGATATTGATTGACTAAATTTATTTCTCTATAGATGTTGAGATTTTTCTTGATTTTTAATAGAAATTTTGGGAATTTAGAGGCTAAAATCACTAAGAGATGATGTTTTCAAACAAGAAAATTAAATTTTCTTGTTTAATTTAATTGAGGTGAGAACTTACGGTTTTTGATAGATTTGAAAAGAGAACACAGGGACAAATCCATGGAATCAAAAATCACTCGATTTGGATCAAGATTTGCAGAGAAATCAAAGAGCAAATTAGATAGAAATTTCTGAACGCGAAGAGAGAAATTAAAATTAACTAAATCAACGATTGTAAATTACAATTTAATGATACATGATGAAAGATTAGGAGGAAAACATATAATCTAACCTGAGATAGCGATCGAAATGATCCAATTAACCACCGGATTCAAGGCTTTTCATTCAACAATTTCGAAGACGATCATCGGCATTCAAGAGGTGAATTCTCCCTATTCTATCAATGAAATATCACCTTCAACCACACCGTAGACATGGAAATGAGTCTAGAAGCGATTGGAAGCAAGAAATTCAAGGATGGTGTTGTCTAGACTGTTCGATTACTCGAAAACATCCAAGAATGATTTATAATATTGAAGAACATCTCAATTTATAGCAAATTTGGGCGTAATTGTCTGAAGGAGCGTTTAATCTTTGATAAACGGCTCTGATGAAATGCAGGAGTGCG
The DNA here is from genome assembly GCA_024174645.1 of Lemna minuta. Classification (NCBI taxonomy): domain Eukaryota; kingdom Viridiplantae; phylum Streptophyta; class Magnoliopsida; order Alismatales; family Araceae; genus Lemna; species Lemna minuta. The sequence continues at coordinate 14,362,206 of CM044114.1, read as the reverse complement.
AATCATTATGATTAAGTCGTGGCTGTTGAATCGGAGATGGACCATTCATAACATGTTATTTATGCATGTAATTACATAGTTATTAATGCATATTAATGCATTAATCATTACAAATATATGCATGTTATCATCTTTTAAGTATATTTCTATCATTTATGTGTAAATTCATGATTAGATCTTAAAATACATCAATTTATGGATTATTATGCATAATTAAACATTTTAATCTTTAATCCTAATTATATGTATGATGATAATCATATTTTAAAATTGAAAATAGAAGAGAAAACACTTTTATTTCCATTTATGTATTTATATGAATTTATTTCATATAATACATAAATGTATAAAATTAATATAAATTAATTCTCTTATTATTTTAATAATTTGACCTTTTAAAATGATAGATTATTCAATTATGAATCCAACAAAATAAATTTGAATTAATTTGGAGTTGTATTTTGAAAGTTATGATTTTTACAAATTTATAGAATTTTCTGGATATTTTTCTGAATTTAATTTGATTTATTTTCGAATTTTTTTAATATTTAATTTAAGTAAAAAAATGGGAAAAAGGGGGGCTTACCTGCGCGTGTACACGTGGCAGTGCCACGTGGACGCGTGGACCGCCCACGTGGTGGCGGTGACGTGGCGCTGACGCGGTCACATATTATATATATTATATATATATGTATATTACATAGTATATAATATACATGGGTCCCCCGTGTATAAGGGGACAATTTATTAACTCCTCTTAAGTTGCGTACCTTTTATACTGGATTTTCTCTTTGATTTTACCCGTGTGCGGCTAAAGTCCTTTACTTTTCTTAAGTGCAGGACGCGTGGCATTGTTTCGTTTGTCGGATCGTCAGCGCGACGATCGAGAGGCATCGATCGCGTGGACACGCGGTCCACGCGATCATCGAAATCATGCACGTGGCTATATTTTCACTTAAGTGACTAAATCACGATCGTCGATCACGTCTGATCTCCCATCGACTCACGAGCGTACGATGGAAATCCAATGATCCAGATCAAGGTGTCGATTCATTTTAAAAGAAACACGATCGCGATCGTCGATCCGATGCGCTTCATCGGACGGTCCAGATTCATTTTTGTTTTATTTAAGAACGGTTCTTCACGACGAAGAACACGTTCGCGATTAATCTTCAATTACTCCTGGTATACTTCTCCAAATCGCGTCCCGTTTGTTCGAGAGCGTTCTCGACCCATTTCCGCTTCCAATGAATGCTTAAGATCAAAATTTGATTGAAAGAGAAGGAAGAATTTACATCTTGAACTCCATCTTTGTCTTCAAAAATTCGGAATGAATAGCCTTGCAACCGGCGATTAATTGGATCATTTCGAAGGCTACTTTGGGTTAGGTTGCGTGAATTCTTCATAATCTTTCATCATTTAGTGTTAATTTTAGTGTTAGAATCGTAGATTTAGTTTAATTTAGATTTAATTTCAGTTTTCAATCGTTTTTCGAAACGAAAATTTCTTCTATCTTCAAACTTCGATTTCTCTTCGAATTCTTATCCAAATCACCTGATTTTTGATTCCGTGGATTCGATTTTGAGTTATCTTTCTTAATATACTAAAACGCCCAATTTCTAATCTCAATTCATCATCTGATTTGACCGAATTTCAAAGATATCTCTCAAATTTCCCTAATTCTCCGTGGATTCGACCCTTAATTACCATTATACTAATTAATTACTTTGATTAATCATAAATTGGTAATATTAGGACTTTATTTTGACACTAAGTCGTGTGCATTCAACGAACATATGATTTAGTCTCGTCAACCATCGAGATTTTGCCACATCGCGTACATTAGAAGTAACACCTAAAACGCCATCCATTGGATCTTGATTTGACGCTTCGGATACTTTTTTGTCGGTTTTAATCTCAGCTGTTATAACTCCTCAGATTAACGACTGAGATTAAATCATTTTAAAAATGATTCACCGACAAGTAAGAATGTGCCACGTACCCCCTGCCTTAATTGACGATCAACGATCGCGTTCTAATCATGTGATCGTACGCTCCACGTAATGCCACATCACCTGCGCACTAAAAACAAGAAAACATAGTCCCACATGGCAGATTAAAGAGAAAATGTTTGTAGATAAGGTGTGCGCAATTAAGGAGTTAGAAAAAAATCCTTAAGAGAGTGCTTTCTCCTTAATCACACACACACACGCACACAAACGTGCACACACGTGCACACACGTGCACACATGCACACTCTCACACACGCGCACATATACACTGTGCGACATGTGGCGGTCTCATATGTAGCCACGTGGCGCACTTTTTTCCACTTGTGCCACATCAGCTGCCACATCAGTACATAAAAAGAAAATGTCATTTTAATGAATTTGATTCAAATAAATTAATTTTAAATTCAGACAAAATCCAGAAAATCACTTAAAATTAGAAGATTTATAACTTTCAAAATATAGCTCTAAATTAATTTCATCGAATCAGAAATTAAGTTATCTATCATTTTAAATTACACTCATGTTTATTTCTAAAATACACTCATTTGTCTTAAAAACTTTAACTTAAAAAAATAAATGAGGTTATAAAAAGTATTTTATCTTATTGTTTAGGATTAAAATCAAATTATAATCTCAAATATAGATGAGAATAATCTTAATTTAAAAAATATTTTTTAAAATACATAATTATCCGTAAAATAGTGCATTTTGAGACTGTAACTTAAAATTTCATGAATTGATAGATATGCACTCAAAGTTTGATAACATGCATAAAAATGGAATGTTTTATGCCTTAGTTTGCATTAATAATCTTGTTATTGCATATTAAGATTGCATGTTATCAGTTTTACATCTTTCGACGGGAAAAATGCATGATGGAAAAATTTCTAAAAGAAAACCCTAAGAAAGAGAATGTTCGAGGAGGAAGAAGAAGGAGACAATCATGAAGCCCCCTTAAATAAAAGCCTTTTTCTTCTTTTTAACCCTCCTGTGAGAGGTAAGAGAAATTTTCAACAATCCTGGTCTACTCCTCGATGGCTTCTTTGACTGGGCTCAAAGAGGCTTGCCTTAGATAACCTAATTAATACTTTAAACACTTCCTCTTCAAATGATTTTGCTTCTCTTTCTTTTTCTTGTCGTTCCCTAAAATAAAGAAGGCAAAATTTATGATAGATATTCTATAGTATCAAGTTATAAGATGGTAGATAAGATGATATATTCACGAGTTTAATGGATTTAAATAAGAGAAAATAATGTATATTTATAGCTACTTTTTTATGCTCTTATCAATCAGCTTCCCCAATAGATGCCAAATCAATAGGCATCCTCAAATATTGTCACAAAACTTGGGCCGAGCCTCCAAAAGTAAAGATTCTGGTTTATTACTGAGTAACCTTCTTTTGTGAAGAATATCTAGGGCATACTTTCATCAAGAAATAATGAGTTTACCAACATAGTAATAAAAGCTAATTCCAAGGAAGTAACACAATGCCTGTAAGTCCCCAATCACAATCTCTCTATACGTGGCCTTTTGTAATAGATTAGAATCTTTGAACTTCATAAAACATGTGAGGAGAAAGCTGACGAAACAATTTAGTGCGATCATTGAAACACACGATCGTTGGTAAAAAAAATTTTATAATTCCAAACTCACGATGATTAAAAATCAGTAATCAAGTACAACGATGAGATCGGGTTGATCCACAAACAACACAATTAACTTTTATCAAAAGAGTTGACTTGGTTAAAATGAAGTATAATTAGGGTTTTAAAGATCGGAAAATGATTGATTATCGATGAAATAAATAGTAATATATGACAGAAGATATTTTAAGAATTTTAGAAAATATTTAAAGAAGAAAAGTCAAAAGTCAAGGTCAAAGCATTGGCTTTGACTAGATTCTAACTTTTTATAAAATCGAAGAGGAAAAAGGTGAGAAAATATTAGTAAAGTTATATTTTTAGAAACTAGAGAGAAAATAGAAAAATTTGATATAAAATTCGTGATTTTTAGACAATAATTGGATTTATTATGATTTTTCCAAAATCAATCAATAGAAAATTCATGAAATTAAGATCTCGATCAAAATCATGAAATTGACTAACCAAATGATATCCAAATTGAGAAATTTACATATAAATAAAAATCTTACAATGAGCAGATTCTAGAGAAACCAAAATTATCAAATTTCACCTTGTATTTTAAGAGTAATTGCCCTCAAAAGTCAACGCCCAAATTCAGACTTAAAATGAACATCAATTGGGTGAAATGTTAAATTGAAGGGTCAAATGTTGATGAAATTTTACGAAACAGATATGCACAGAAAGGGATTGAACAAGGAATCCAATGAAACCAAAATCAAATAATTTAGACTTAAGATCACAGAGAAATTCTTGTTCAAAAATTTGCAAAATCTGCGATCAAATTTGGGTGAAATGATGAAATTTCCGATTCCTAAACTCTAATTACATATCTAAGTCTAATCTAAACTACCTAAATTGAAAGGATTACAAAGGAATCACACTACTAATCCGATTAACGTGAATATTGAGCTTCAAATTGCTTTGATTGCTGCGTATTTATCCGGTTTCTTCTCCGACGTGCGTTTGGCGTTCAAGGGGCGAATCCAAACATTTTCTCACAATGATTCATAATTAATCTTGCCTCAATATAATTACAATTGAGTCTAGAACGCAACGGAATCACGAGGAACTTGAGATTTTACTCCAAGAATGCTTAATTTTTTCACGTCTCAATGAAAAGTAATTTTTTTAAGAAGCGAGAACATCGATTTATAGAAAAATCATCGCGATAAATTTTGGGTCGTCAGATTCACTGAAGAACGATTGGACGGTCTCGATGCGTCCACGTTGCGCGTGATTAGTGGGCACGTTCCCACAACGTGGGCCCATCTCCTCCTTAAGATTTGCTGTCTGATCTTCATCAGACTATCCACATGAAGCCACGTGTCCCTCCACAATTCGATGAGTGCTATGAGTGATCGCAATCATTAGATTTCATTAATGAGATCGACGGTCGCGCATTAGTCACATGCATGTGATCATGATCAGGTGGACCGAAGACCATGAGATCTACACGCATTAATTAACGCGATTACATCTGACTCACCACATGGTGCCACGTCGCCTACAAACATGAAGAGTCACTTAGTCCCACACGGAGACAATCAAGGGAAAAGAGTGGGTATAAAAGGTAGAAGGGCGATAGCCCTTTGCGTCGCCCCAATGGGCCTAGTACACCCCCCCTATCCTCTTCAGTGTGAACACTATGCTCATGGGCCTTCACAATTAGCTTGATAAAGCCGTTGCACCACGTAGGCGCCCACGTGGCCCTTAGTGGGTCCGTATCGATCAGCTCCTGTGTCGCATCGTGCCGCATCAGCTCGCGCGGGTCTAGCACGTTAAAAACCCCCTTTTCGCGATATTTTTAATTTTTTAAATTCTGAAAAATACATGAAAAATCAAAATAAAATCCAAAAAAAATCTATAAAATTTAAAAATTCATAACTTCATTCTAGAACTCCTTTTTGACTCAAATTTCCTCTATTGGATCACAAATTAAGTCTTCTTTAATCCATGCCCCCTGAAATATAAATTTTTTTAGAAGAAAAATATGATGAATTCAAATTAATATTAAGTCAATCGCTTTGAAGTTCTATTTTTGATTCATCACATCATTCTCTTCCTCTAATTTCTTCTTTTTATTCATCCACTAAAGTCAAAAATAAAAATCAAGGACAATGGTTAATTTCCAATTATTTGACCTTGCAAAAGGTCAAACATCAATAAAACACAAAAATTAGCCCTAAATAATGCAAAAAAATATGGAGTTTAGTAAAAATGGCATACCAATAGAGAAAAATTCATAAAAACTGTGATAATATGCATCATAATTACATTAAATAAACATTTATATTAGTTAAATATGATAAGAATTCAAGTTAAATATGCATGTTATCAAAAAGAAAACTCCCAAATTATTTACCAAAGTAATGTACCCAAGAGGTTACTCCATAAAGATATGTTCTTCCAATTCTCTACAAAAATAAGGCATTAGAGATATCTAGTTCATGCAATTATGAGCCGAAGTTAATGACAAAAAGATAGTAGCACTGAAATGTATTTCTAAAAAAATTTACATGAAAAAAATAGGGTATAAATAGTCTATAGAATAGTCTTACTTGAAGATGTGAGCCACTAATCAAGCCTTGTGATGAGTCATCGTTCTATCAGAATTATACTCATTGGAGAACACCCATTTTTTTTAGGGGACAATGTATGCGTCAAATTACAAGGCACAAACTCCCATATGCCACAAGTCACCAAGGCACGATACACAAGATCCATGATGGTCTTCAACTAAGATACTTGAAGTGCTTCAAGATGCATCTTTGGTATCAACTTAAATGTCACAGGCCCAAAAGGTGACAAAATATTAAAAAGGTGTGATGAATGATGTCATAGGAAACAAAGAAAGTGATATGGTATTGGGTATATGAGTGAGTACCATTTCTCAAGGCAATTGGAAGATGAAGATTGTAAGAGGCAAACCAAGTGGTGGTGTTGACAAGGAACATGGTGCAAGAGTTGGCAGAGGTATACCAATGTCTAGAATGAAGGAATTTTCTAATGGTCATGATAGTCATAGTTTATGATAGTGATAATATTTTTGCAGTAATTTATGGGAAATACTCATAAATGACAAGAGTTAGTGAAGAGTTAAGGGTAGATGAATCAAGCACAAACCTGGGTGGTGGAGAGGCAAAGACAAGTGATGTATAAGTTGAAATTTACAGTAAGAAGAATGTAGTGCTGAGGAAATGAATTGGTGTGGTCGTTGAATACACACAAATTCGTGTCAAAATAAATACCAAACTCACCAATTTTAAAGATTAATCACGAATTAAGGAGTATAGTGGTGAATAAGGGTCGAATCCATTGAGAATTAAGGGATTTTCAATGAACTATTTGAAATTTGATCAAATTGGACAATGAAATGTGGTGAGAAATTAGGAAAATTGATATATTTGGAAAGAAGACTCGAAGGCAAATCCATAGAATCAAAAATCATAAAATTTGGATCAAGATTCGTGGAGAAATCGTCAAGTGAAGTAGAGAGAAATTTGAAAATGAAAGTATTGCAAAAAATAGAAATTAAAAATTGAAATTGACTAAATCTTGAAAGTCCCAATAGGGTGGTGGTTTAAACTAGGGGGGGGGGTGGTGAATTAGGTTAAACTAGTTTTCTTTTACTACCATTCATTTATTTAGCACTCACTTCTCATCCTTATTGTGCACCAAGGGTTATTAGACTGGTTGGGGGACCTAATGTCCATTAATCCAGTCCCGAGTACTATCAACTCGGAGCCTCAATCCTCACCAAAAGAAACCTAATCCTCTCACCCTTCAAATGGGTGAAGTACAATGTTCAATACAAGGATTTAGGTTTACCCTCAACGGCAACCCTAACACTCACCTTTACTTGACCCTATGACACTACCCTATAGGCCTCGACCTCCTCGGCTCTTGGACGCCCTTACTCCCTCAGGCCGATCTCTGACGAGATGAGACCGCGAGGTCGTCGATTTCACGTGGTATCACGTCAAAAATTATTCCAAACTTACCAATTTTGAGAATTAATCATGAATTCAAGGGTATAATGGTAAATAAGGGTCGAATCCATAGGGAATTTAAGTATTTTTGAGATATCTTTTGGAATTTGGTCAAATTGGACGATGAATTGAGGTGAGAAATTAGGGAAAATGGTGGATTTAGAAAGAAGACTTCAAATCAATTCCACGAAATCAAGAATCATCAAATTTGGACTTGATTTCGCGGAGAAATCTAAATTTGAAGTGGAGAGAAATTTTCGGACGTGAAAATCATGATTTAGAATGAAAATTTACGAAATTGAAATCTAAAACCTAATCTAAACAAAAATTAAACAGAATAGGAAGATAATCTAGGAAAAACCGCTTCCACTAAACCCGTTTAGCGATCAAATCGTCGCGATTACACCAATTAATCGCGAAAAACGCCAAGAACGTCACGACGAGCTTCAAGCTGCTATTTCTCCTTCGATTCTCCACCAAATCTTGATTTCAACCCCTCCATGGATGCGGAAATGAAAGAGGAAGAGGATGGAATCAAGAGAAATGAGTGGAATGGTGTCTAGACAGTTCAATTTGATTGAAATCCAACTCGAATACATACATCAACGAAGAACAAGTCTATTTAAAGGAAATTTGGGCGTAACCGTCCGATCGTTTCGATCGACGGTTACGATGAAACGTCCACGATGGACCGTTTCGGAAAATATCGTGGCCGTCGGATCTGGATCAACGGTTTGGATGATCTCGCGTTGATAGGCGTTATAAAAACGCTTGAATATTGCCCCTTGGATCGTGATCGAACGGCCGAGATGCTTCCGGGGAGATTAAATCTCGTCCGTTATAATGCCTAAATTAAGGCACGTGTTTGATCTGCGATGTGTGAACCACACATCCACTTGATCAAGGTGTGTGATGCCGCCACGTCGCCTCCAATCTGACCATTATAATCCCTTTTATTTAGCACGTGATTTGATTAAATTAGGTGGTCCACCTGTCCACCCGATCGACGCACGGTCTTCATCGCCAGTCTGAATCGGACGCTCCTGCTTTTGCCACGTCGCCTGTAGCTATAAAAGCTTACCGTTTAGTCCCACACGGAAAATGATTTACGAAACCGTCGGGTTTATAAGACCCGACGGTTTAAAGGGTTAATAACCCTCCCCATATAGGGCAGGCTAAAGACCCCTTTTATATATAGTGTAAATAAATAAATATATATGTATACAGCGCCACGTAGGCGCTACGCGGGTCCGCGTGGCTCTGCCACGTGGCCTTGCGTGCCACGTCGCACCCGCGTGGGACCCGCGCGCTTTTTGCCTTTTATTTACTTATTTTAAACATTTTTTAAATATAAATTAAATCGGAAAAATCCAGAAAAATCCCTAAAAATTGTAAAAATCATATCTTTTAAAATACAACTCCAAATTAATCCAAATTTCTTTCATTTGATCTGAAATTTAATTATCTATCATTCTAAAAATTCAAAATATTTAAATAACAAGAGATTTAATTTATATTTCATAAATACACTCATTTCCTTAAGTTTTTAAGTTTAGAAATTTAAATGAATGTTTATAAAAATAATTTCTCTTATTATTTAACTTTAAAAACCACTTATAATCTCAAATAAAGATAGGTTATAAAATCATTTATCCTTAATTTATCACAATTAACCCTAATTTAGTGTATTTTGAGATTATAACATAAATTTGCATGAAATGATAGAAATGCACTCAAAGTATGATAACATGCACATAAATGTAATGTTTTATGCCTTAAATTGCATTAATAATCATGTTTTATCATGTTAAGATTGCGTGTTATCAATCTCCACACGGTTGCTCGTCCCTTCACGCCTTGTCGTGCCTCTCCTGCTAGTACCACCGACCACCGATAAAGGGAGACCTCATCTTCAAGCTCCACCTGGTCTTCTCGCTCCCGAAGTCTTGACTCCTTCTCGTCTCAACTACTGAGACACTCCCGTCCTTCTTATGTGTAAATGCAGTGGTCTGTTTGTCTAACTGCTGATAGCTATGTGATGAGATGATAGCAATTATGTGACAATGAATTTAAAAGTAAATGACATACACAAGACTCCAACTTCAGGATTTGATTCTCTGACCTAGGGTTGAGTTTTAACTTAGGGTTGACTTTTGACCTAAGGTTGACTTTGACTGAGGATGTTGACTTTGATTGATTATGGTTGACTTGACTAATCAGGGTTGACTTGGACTGTGAAGGTGGACTTTTGACTTTGGGTTGACTTTGATTGAGGAGGTTGACTTTTACCAATAAGGTTGACTTTGACTAATTTGGGTTGACTCTGATTGATTTGGGTTGACTCTGATTAATATGGGTTGACTCTGACTAATCGGGTTGACTCTAACTCTATGAGACTGACTCTAACAAAAAACCTAACTGACACAACACAGAAGTCTAACCTGAATTCTAACATAGTAGATAATGATATAATGTCGAAGAGGGTTATATGATGCTCCACTCAGCCATGACACTTCTCTCAGATAATGGGATATTAAAAATGATCAATGGTATGTAAGGTAATGAAGAAACAGATATGAAATAACAAATTTTATAAATATGTTGAAGTGAATTGAATCACCACCGATTCGAAATAACTATAATTCAACTAATTTAACTAATATGAGACAACATAGGTAATGAGTATAATTTCAATGATAATGATAAGTTAACAGAGGCACTGAATACTATACCTGAGGAGACGAGCAATACAATCTTGAAAGTAAAAAACAAGATGCAGAAATTAAAATAGATAGATGAGTTCAGATTAGAGGATACTTGTTACTACCTTTGTGGACTTAGAACCACAGTCAAATGATTGACTAAATGATTACAATTAGAATGAATAATAACAATGATTGAAGATACAAATGAAGGAAGATATGCAATGTAAATTTCAAATTAAGCGCCCCTGCAAATCAGAATCTAAGACAACAATAATGTAGAACATAAGTGATATTGACTGCAATTATATTGAGCTAGAAATAATGTAGAACATAAGACGTTAATGAAAGATATGATTTACTAGGAGATGGGTATATATATATATATATATTTAGTGACTGTAGAAGAATAAAAGTCACAAACAGTATTTAACGCAAACAATCAAATAGTCAGACTCACTATGATTGAGTTGATGTAATGCACATATAGACAAACAAACAACAAACAATTTGCAGTTACGGAGGAGAGTTAAAGAGATATATGATATGTCAACACACACTATTAATTAATACTAAACACTTCACTAAAATTGATTCTAGTGAATGACAAAAATTGGATTAAAATAAAAATAAAACAAACTGATGTAGAATCAGACAGTTGGAATCCGGAAGGCAGAGATTAACAGTCGATGAACATTCGTCAATAAAAACTAGAAAGAACCAAAAACCTTAAGTACAAACTTAAGATTTAAGAGAATAAATAACCGATAGACAAACGGATCTTGCTATCAGCTGCTGGCCAAAAAAGAACTTCGTCGAGTCAGCGTCAAACAATCGCTGAAGGTGAGTCTCGTCTCCCTCCGTGAAGAGGAACCGAAAGAGATTTCGTGGTTGTCCACGATCACCAAAGGGTTTCGTCTGCAGTATACCGGTGTTGTGCTTTTCTTTCTCTTTTTCAATTTCTATCGGGGCCCCCAAATTGAAGAAACCCTAAGTCCCTTATATTCTGTTAGTTTCAAAGGGAAAAAGAAAGAGCATTAGATATGATAATACACTCTGTGGTATTAAACCAAGCTGTATGGTCTACATGTAGTATATGAATGATTAAACTATGGGTAGAGATATTAAAATGTAAACCGTAAATAAAACCTAGGCATACTAGCACTCTACAGGGGGTTAGGTTTATAGTTATGATCAGCTACAACGTCAATACACCTCATTGAGTGCTACTGATTTTTGTTGCTTTTCTTGAAATTAGGTACATTCATTAGCCTCGATGAGAGTACATCCCAAATACTAATGGAAAATATAAAACAGTAATGATTCATAGTTGTAATCATGTAAAAGAAAAATGTTTATATCAAAACTATCGCTCTAACAAATCTATGAGTCAAAATTGAAATCTAATGTTATATGAAGGAAGATTAGGACAAAAACTTGATTTCTAATCCAAGATAGTTCTCAAATTGATCCAAGTCCTCGCCCGATCAAAGGCTTTTCATTCGTGAATTTGAAAACGATCGTTGGCGTTAAAGAGTCGATTTCTCCATATTCTCTCGACCAAATTTCACTGTCAAACACTCTATGGAAGTGGAAATTGATCTAGAAATGATTCGAAGCAAAAAATTTATGGATTGTGGTATCTAGAAAGTTTGACTACTTGAAGAGCCCAAGAATGCCTTACATCGTGGAAGAACATCTCAATTTATAGGCCCAATTGGACATAATCGTTGGATCATGATTTAATTATGCGATCAACGGCTCTGATGAAACGCCATGCTTTGAATCATTACGATTAAGTTGTGTCCATTGAATTTGAGATGGACCGTTGAGATTTTGCCACGTCACGCGCTTTAGAAGTAATGCCTGAAACGCCATCCATCTGATCTTGATCAAATGCTCAAGATGCATTTTTGTCGATTTTAATCTTAGCCGTTATAACTCCTCAAACCGACGGCTGAGATTAAATCATTTTAAAAATGATTCGCCGACGAATAAGATTGGGCCGTGTACCCCCCAAATTAAGTGACGATCGACGGTTTTTCATTTAATGCTTGAATCGGACGATCTACGTAACGCCATGTCACCTGCGCATTTAAAACAAAACAAAATTCCCACATGGAAAAAATTATGAAATCCAGCGCGTGTATAAGATGTACGTCACTAAGGAGTTTACAAAAATCCTTAATAGGATGCTTTCTCCTTAATCATATACACACATGCGCACACACGTGCGCACACGCGCACACATGTACATGTGTGTGACACGTAGCGGTCTCAGATGTCACCACGTGGCACCGCTTTTTGACCGCGCCATGTTATCTGCCATATGAGCACGCTATAAAATAAATAATTTAAATGAATTTAATTCAAAATAAATCGAATTAAATTCATAAAAAAAATCAGAAAAATTTAGAAAAAAATCAAAAAATTAGAAAATTCATATCTTTTAAAATAAAACTCTAAATTAATCCAAAATTATTTCATTAGATCAGAAATTAGATTCTCTATCATCATAAAAAGTCAAATTGAATAAATAACAAGAGAATGTATTTTTATTTAAAAAATACACTCATTTCTTTTAGAATTTAAAACTTAGAAAAATAAATGAGTGTATAAAAAGTGATTTCTCTTATTATTTAACATTAAGACCTAATTATAATCTCAAATAAAGATGGGGATAAGCTAGTCTTTAAATTGTTCTTCTTAATTTATCATAATTAACCCTAAATTAATAGATTTTGAGATTATAACTTCTTTTTCATAAAATGATACATAAATACTAAAAAAATGATAACATGTATTAGAATGGAATGTTTTATGCCTTAATTTGCATTAATAATCATGTATTTTTATTTATAATTTGCATGTTATCAAGTGCCCTCATGGAAAGTATCATAAATAGAGGTGATATGATAGCACATGAGAGTGAGATATATAACATAACACACATGTGTATGTGTATAGTCAACAAAAATGCCTTTGAGATCTCTAGGTGTTAGTGGTGGGGACACCTCAATAACAAGAGAAGAATTCAAGGAGGCACCAAAGAATTACAACTTAAGGATAAATGCAAGGATTTAGTGTCATTGATGTAGGATATTTCGAGATGAGGATATGCAAGAAGATAATAATGTAAGTATATATATATGATGGAGAAATGACTGAGATATAGTATGAATATCTACTAAAATTATCTATGAAATAATCCTACAATTGAATGAGGACCTATCAATGATATCACTGATGAATAAATAGGTAATTCAGAGAAGGTTTTGTGGGAATAATTTCGGAAATAAGAAGAGGATAATGAAGATAATAATGATGATAATGATAAAGATAAAGATAAAGAGGGTGATCGCAAAGATAAGAAGAATGAGATGGGTGTGAATGATTTATATAATGAATAGAGAATAACGGGGAGAGGAAATAATAGTAATACTATGGAGGGTTAGAGATATATATCAGTGACTAAATGGAGAAAGATGATGTGGAATAATGATGATAAGAAGAATGAAGAGGATTAAGATTGCGTAGATAAGAAATATGGATAAGATATTAATTGGTGTGTGTAATGAAGATGATGACTGACGACTGGGTTTATCTATTAGAGGTTAATCTCGGAAATTAGGGAATGAAGAGAGAATAGAGATGAAAAGGAGAGGAAGGCGTTGGACTTATGATATTATAAACGAACTACAAATCTCAGTAACAATAGAGAGAATGATTACCTGAGGTAGGACGTGAAGATGACGCTGCCGGGAACACCACTGATCTAAAGTATCCTCGAGATGCTTCGGACGTGATATGGTTGAAAGTGGACAGAACTGGAGGGAGATAAGAGTAGTGAGATAGAACTCGGATTGAGAGGATGCGGGAAAAGAATTGGAGGAGATACGGGAACACGAAGAACACAGAGGTAACAGTAACCAAAGGAACCAAATTTCATTTATCAATAATACTGTATTTTCCTTACAATCGATTCCCTTTTAAGGGCGAATAAGACAAAGGTTTAAGAACGAAGAGACATATCGCGGACGGAGCGGCAGTTGTTGCGGTTTCTTCATCTCCTCGTAAATTAATTTCATGTTTCTCCATTGGCAGAGTCGTCATGTGTCGTTCGTTGGCAGTTGTAGATGTCGTGACGGTAGTTGTTCTCAGTTGGTAATGATCCGGCCGAATCTTCAGACTCGTCAGGCGTCATGGAAGCTCAGCTCACGTGATAGGTATTCTGCCTTCTTTTATATTTTTGTGATCGGCTTTTGGAATCCTGTTGAGATGATGCACTTTCCGTGAATAATCTGGAGGGTCGCTGGACGTTCGTGCTTTGCCTCCCATCGAACAGATTCCGCAAAACTCGTGTTGATGAATTACTTGATCCACGATGGGATCTTTGCACCGAGGAGAGACTGAGAGCAACTCGTAAACTTGATCTGTATTTCTCATAGCAACTCGGGTGAGAACGTAAGCGCATGCAGTGACAACCAATCATATGATCTCTCCTAATTTGAAGACGCTTAGCACATCGCGAGCTTCGTCAACTTCAATTTCAGTGGAGAGAATTCCATTCAGGTCTTGATATCGTTCAAGACCGTGGAGTGTGCTTCGTGTAGGGAGTCATGGACTGATTCATGCTTGAAGTTGGTGGCCTTCAGGGATTTCACACGCATACCGTGAAAGTCTTACTTAAAATAGAAGGTATCTAGGACTTTCTTCAAGCTGAAGTGTCTTCTTACATGCTTGATCGGGTTTGACTTCGGCTTTTCTCATGCATGGGTTGTAGATTTGAAGTACAACCCGAAGATACTTGTCTCCATCAACTGCTATTAGATAGATCTCTTTTATGCTTTTCACAATTAGCTTTGATATGTTGATAACATGCTACATTAACATGATAAAACATGATTATTGGTGCATATTAAGGCATAAATGATTTCATTTCCATGCATGTTATCATACTTATGTGTATTTTTCTATCATTCCATGAAAAAGTAATTATAATCTAAAAATACTTTAAAATAGGGTTAAATATGATGATTTAAAAGATAAATAATTAATAACCCATCTTTACTTGAGATTATAGAGGTTTTTAAAGTTAAAATAATGAGAGAAAATGTTTTATAAACATTTATTTATATTTCCTTAATTTAAATCTTTAAAAAAATAAATGTATTTTTAAAATTAAAATTAAAACTCTCATTATTTAGTAATTTTGAATCTTTAGAATGATAGATAATTAAATTTTGGATCAAATGAAAGAAATTTGGATTAATTTGGAGTTATATTTTAAAAGTTATGAATTTTCTAATTTTTAGAGATTTTTTTGGATTTTTTTTGAATTAATTTCGATTTTTAAATGATTAAAATGATTTAAAATAAGGCAAAAAGGGGAGTTTTTTCGCGCGAGTCCCACGTGGATGCAACGTGGCACTCAAGACCACGTGGCAGCGCCACGTGGGCCCACGCGGCGCCTACGCGCCGATGTGACACTATATATATATATATATGGGAGTTATAGTACATATAGTCTTCTGATTATCGGAAGAGAATTATTAAACCCACTAATCCGTCGCATATTATAAACCCGTCCCTTTTTTTTAATTTTCTCCGTGTGGGACTAAGTTCCACAGAGTTTTAAATGTGCAGGTGACGTGGCCAATCATGGAGTGCTGAATCAGAGGAAGAGCAATCGAAGCGCGTCGATCGGGTGCGCTCGTGGTCCACCGGATTGCATCACGCGCACGTGTCTTATTAAACGGCTGAGATCGCATCGCGTGGGATGCATCCGAAGCGTCGGATCGCGATCCAATGGAGGCGATCAAATGCGTTTTATAACGCATCTCAACGGTCGCATCCAGACGCTCCATCCACGATCCGACGGCTGCGACTTTTTCAAAACGGTCCACGATGGACCGTTCCATCGTAACCGTCGATCATTTCGATCGGATGGTTACACCCAAATACCCTATAAAACGAGGTGTTCCTCCGATTTGTAAAGCATTCGAGTTAGAAATCAATCAAATTGATTTGTTTAGATACCTCCCTTCTCGAATATCTCAATCCCATTGTGTTCTACACTCATTTCTGCACCTCCGGAGCATTTGAGATCAAGATTTGGCCGTGTAGATCAGTAGAAATCGACGCTTGAACTCACGATCGCATTCTTCAGTATTTTTGACGATTAATCGGGTTAATTGCGTTAATCGGATTGCTATTTGTGGTTAGTGGAAGCGGTTTTTGCTAATCTTTCGTCCATTTATGTTTGATTTCAATTTAGATTAGGAATTGAAGTTTAATTTTGGTTAATTTTAGTAAAAATCGTGATTTACAATTCCAAAAATTTCTCCCCACTTCGATCTTCAATTTCTCCGCGAAATCAAGATCATTTTCAATGATTTTTGATTCCGTGGATTCGATTTGAAGTTCTCTTTCATCATATACCATTTTCCCCAATTTCTACCATCTATTTATCATCCTATTTGATCAATTTCGAAGAAAACATCAAGAATTTCCTTATTTCCCTGTGGATTCAACCCTTATTTACCATTATACCCCTCAATTTGAATAATTTTCATCAAATTAGTAAGTTTAGAAATATTTTTGACACGAGACCGTGTGAAATTAATGACCTCGCGGTTTCGTCTGGTCATATGTCTTCATTGCTCTAATGATGGCTGATGACTGAGAAGGGGATTGTCTTGAAGAGCCATTAGTAGATATCAAGTCAAATCTTCATCTTTCTTGTGATGGTAAGAAGGGTAATTTTCCTTTTCTTCTTCAACCGTGGAGATGATACTCTAAGGGAAGATGGGTAGGACTTATCCTCATGATGATCTTCCTTGGTGATAAATCTCTTCAATTGTAAGGCTTCTTTGATGTTAATCATCTTTATGTTCATGTGCTTTGACTTGAGTTGCCACTGAAGTTAGTTCCTTCCAATAGTAATTAATATGTAGATCTCTCCTATGCTTCTAACTAAGGGTGGTTTTCAAAGAATAAGGGAGTTTAAAACAAGATGCTTCCTACTCATTTTTGAGATCATGGATTTATACAAGGTACCTATGATATAGTGGATGTGTTTTGGAAATTAAGGAACCTATACCAAGATAAGGGTGGTTGACTTGGTCCATTTAAGGAATTCTAAGTATCTAAGGATAAGGGTTTAATTTCTTTTGACCAAGTCAATCTTTGGATCAGTATATAATTGGAGGAGGAGGGAAGATAATTCCCTTAGGATCTACACTCTCTTTCAATGTTTTAGAGAGGTCTTCTTCATTCATTTAATGAATGGATAGTTTCTCAAATTTGTGAACAAAGAGGAGGATAGTGTCTTGTTGCTGTTGAGACTGATATCTCTTCCTTAAGTTATATCTAGGTTCACTTGGAACCCTTGTGTTCATGTTTTGAGATAATTCTCCATCAGTCATCCATATCAAGTTAACAACATACTGATATAGATGAAGAAAATTCAAGAATCTATCATTAGAAGGCATGTATATATCACAAGACTTCGAAGACATGAAGATGAGCAAGCCCATGAGATGGGGGCCCCACCCCTTAATCCTTAGAGTCCTTAAAACACTTCTCTTGACTTGGCCAAGCCCTACTCCTGACCTAAAACTTTTAATTTTGAAACTTTGACCAAGTCAAACCACTTTCTTAAAATTTAGAAACCCCTTTGACCAAGTCAAATAATCTCTCTAAATTATAGGAATCAATTTTAGATTCCTAAATTTCAAGTTATTTGTATCATATATCCTTCTTTGACCAAGTGAACTTGAACCCATGATTTTAGGGCAGATTACTAAACCCACATTATCCCTAAATTTTTCACCAATTAAAACCCTCCAATTGGCACCCTCAAATCTTGAAAAGTGGCTTTTTAAGGCATCCTTTCAAGAGGGTCGAAATTTCTCCTCAAAAGGTGGCTCCCCTTGAAAAGACACACCCCTTAAAGGGTTGAACAATTCTCTTTCTTAACCTATTTATGTGAATGTTGTGAAACTCTATCTCATAATTTGAAATTTGATTGTTCCCCCACTCTTTCTCTCTCATCCTCCACGAATTCCCCCCACCCCTCTCATTTTCTCTCATCCACACACCAATCCTCAACTTTCCCCTCTCCATCCCTCTTCTACTTCCGCTCCACAACACATACCCTTCATTTCTCCCTTCCCCCTTTTCATTCTTGTCCTCTTCCTCTTTCTATCATTCCACTTCATTCCCTTCTCTATTTTATCTCAAAGCAAGGAGTAATCAAGAAGGAGATTTCAAATTTTTCCCCAGCAAGGTCACATTAGTCAAGAATCTCCATCAAGTACTCTCATTCATCTCATTTTGTGTGATAGATCATCATTCCCCAAAAATCTCTTGCTCTTAGGATTTGTGTGAACCCTAGGATAGCCTCTAATCATATATTTGGGTATTCATGTACATTGGTTGTGAAATTTGGTTTGATTCATTGAATAGAAACTCCACTTCAAGGTTATTAAAAAGTGATCTCTCTCTTCTCCAAATGTGGGATTAAACTTAGGGAGTTCAAGGTCACCAATCTTAAAAATCACAAGTTCCCTCTATCAAAACACCATCCTTTACACTTCTCTTTGATAAATTTTGATTCTCATATTTTGTCCGACATCAGTAAGTCTAGAGTGAGAGGGGTAATTGTTTTAGAAAAATCTTGTGCAATGAAAAAAATGAGGAGGTAGAAATAAAAGAGTGACATCAACCCAATGATAATAGCATTGAAGAGGAATGGTGCCCCTAATGAGATGGAAAGCTGTTATTAAAATATGTAGCGACAAGAAGAGAATCTGCCTACAAATTATGAGGGGCATGCATCTCAATAAGAAGCGTGTGATTGATGTTAAGCACATGACGACTTTTTTGTTCTATGAATATGTCTTCTTGTGAGTTGTATGAACATGGGATGTGATGGATAATGCCATGATCCACACAAAAAAACATTGATCTTCTTGGACACTTCATGGGCAATGCATGTGCATAGGATTTTTGAGCAGTGGAATGTTGGGTTATTGTCTTGGCAAACGAGGTATAGTAGGATGCAATGTAGAGGCTCTTATTGAAGATATTTTCTCACTAACTAGATTAGGCTACATGCAATGTAGATATGACACTATGAAGAACCTTGGCATGAACAACATTGCAATAAAAATCTCAATATGCTTCATCTCTTGATGAAAGATAGGATTCCTGATTATTATAATAAATGGACATAAATGTATAAAGAGTAACCTCCAAATTTCTTGGCAAGGAGGAAGCTAGACCATCTCAAAATCTGTCTTAGTCAAGGTGCACTACTCAATTTCAGCACTATAACAAGAGATCACTATCTGATTCCAAGAATTCTATTTTATCAAATTATTGCCAAGATATGTTCGTGGCGTACGACCCCCGTTGCCACCAAGGCACAATATCACGGCGCCAGAGGAGCCTTTTCGCACGCGTGGATCTATCTTTATTTCTTTATTAAGAAAATTTTGACCCGCACGTGTTTAAGCGGGTCCTCGCTTATTTCCCTCTCCCTTTTAGGCTTCTGGGTGGGTTCTTCCCTTTTCAGGATCCTATTCGTGAAGCCCTTCTTCTTTGTGAACCTTATTTTCTATGAGTATGTTTAGGCTTTTGGGTCGTGGGCCTCAAGTGGGCCCTTTCCCTTCTTGGCCCATTATGGGCTTTATAAGAGGGGAAGGGACCCCCCTCACACAAACCCTAGCCGTCATTTAAGAAAAGAAAGGAGTTTCCTCCCTCTCAAGTGGCTGCTCACAGAAGGCCGGGGAAGGAGTCCAACCGCCATCGCCGCCGCCGCCGCCATGACAGCTGCCACTCCTTACCCTGGCCACGAGGATACCATCGATGCAGCTGCCGCCCTTAAGCCGCCATTGCCGCCTCGTGCCGCCACCACCGCCGCCCTGCGTCGCCGCCACTGCACCTGCGTTCTCCATCCCCTCCACGAACCTTCCTCTCCAGCTTCCCCATCTCCTTCTCCTCCCCGAGCTCACCCTCCCTACCTTCTTCCACGAATCATCTCCCGACGGTCATCCCCAACCCCTCTCCCTCCGTCGTGACCTTGCCTTCCCCCTCCTCCCCGATTCCCGAATCTCCATTCCCCCTTCTCCCCCTCCCGACACCTTGCTGGCATCGATCCAGCGCCCTCCAATCATACCCATCTCCCAGCCGATCGTCCCCGTTCACCCCACGATCCTCCGCGCTCAAGCCACCTCCGGACGTCCCCCGTCCACCCTTGATTCCGTACTCTTCTCTCTCTCTCCCGCACCCGGTCGTCCCCACTCACCATGCCACTCCTTCCTCTCCCGACATCCCGGTCGACCGCTTCCCCACATCCTACCGATTTCTCTTCCCTCGCTCCCTGCCAAATTCAACCTCTCGACCTGTCGGATCCCAACCGCCGCGTTCGCGGAATTCTAATCGCCACTCCACGGAATTCATCTGACGCCCTCTCTCTCTGTCTCTCACCCACTTCCCATCGATCGCCCGTTCACTCTCTCTCTACGTCGCCAAATTCATCCACCGCCTTGTCCACCGACGCCCCTGCCAAATTTGTCCTCGCACCCTACATTTCCCTCTCTCATTCTACCCCACTGAATTCACCCTCGCGATTCGCCGAGTCCTCACCGAATTCACCTTCGCGACTCACTGATCCTGCAAGATTCCTCCCGTTGTTCCACCCCTCCCTTCCCACCGGAACTCAACCTGAATTCACCCCAACGCTCGTCAACTCCCCATTGCCCCAACCCCATACTCCCCTGAATTGCCGCCTCCCATCGTCCTCACGAGATCGCCCGTCCCCCCTGCCAAATTTTCGCGTCGCCTTGCGATTTCACCACATCGCCCTGCCAATTTCTCCTCATCATCCCGCCAAAATTCCTCTCCCCCCTCACCAGCCGATTCCATCGGCCCCGCCTCGCCATCTCCCTCCTCCATCAATCAATCACCCAGTCTCGTGTCTCCCGACCCCTCTCCACCGCACCGTCGGAATCCCCCCTTCAATCCCTATCGAAATTCCACCCGCCATTCGTGAAATTCACTCGGCCGCACGCTCCTACCAAAATTTCCCAGTTGCTCAACCGTCCCCTCTTCATTGTCCTGCCGCACCCTTCCTCTTCACCCAGTCGTTCCCAATCTTCCTCCTATCGCTCACTCCTGACGCCTTCCCAAAATCATTACGACGTTGCCAGGCCCCGTTGATACGGATTCGCCCGTCCCTAGCCGAAATTCACCCAGGCACGTCAGACGTTGCCCGCCCGTCGCCTTGCCACCTCGCCCTCTTCCAGTTGCTGGCCGTCCACCACTCTCGCGCACGCCCATTTCGTGATTGTGACCGCCGTCAGGCAAGTGTTGTTACTGTCTCTAGTTGCCTTGGCTGATTTGAGCTCCCGACTGCAAAATTCCCCTCTCACGCCCTCGTCCGGTCTCTCGTCTGCACCTAGATCACGAAGAGCATTGTTCGCCCCTCTACGTGACCACTCTACTCCGCAGCGAGGAAAAGTCATCGTGCAGACTCCCTTCCATTGATAGGAAATTTCTGCGCACCAAGAAAGGCCCTTGCGTGGACGCTGTCCGCGTGACCGCACGATCACCGCCCCAGGGAGCCCGTCCGTATTCACCCTCGAGGGCCTTTCTTGGTGCTTGGTCCTCACCCGCGCGCACTCCCATCGTCTGACCCACGCGGTCAACGGGTGTGCCCTATGTGGTCCACCCACACACGCCCAGAGTGTCCGGCCCGTGTATCCTGTGCGGTCCGCCCGCACTCCCTGCGCACCATCCTGGTCGCGCTCGCGTGCACCACCAAACACGCCACACGCGCCCACCCGGCCGTGCCTGCACATTCTCCCAGCCGCGCCCGTGCGCCCACCCGGCCGCGACCGCGCGCCCTCCTGGCCTCACCCGCATGATTTGGTCGCGCGATCTGCCTGTACGATTGTCATCACCACCGTGCCGAGGACTCCGCCACGACCGCGACGTCGCTGATTTGGCCGACCTCTGATGGCCGTCCATGCTGCGTACAAACGATCTTCCCCATCACGACCGACCGGGCTCGCGCCCTGCAGATTAGCTTTAACCCCTCATTTTAAAGTTTAATTAATTTTTAAAGCATCTTCCTTTACTCGTCTTCACTGCCGTCGGACGACTTAGGCATGGTAGTACGAGTATAGGTTCGAGACTTTCGTCGCGTACGTTAGGTCCGGCACTGAGCGTGAGCTGCAGCCTTCAAGCTACTCCACGACGAGCGACTTCCACGCCTCCGGACGTGGATAGAGAGGATCTCACCCTATCCATCATCGCGAGTTTCCCCGGGTCACCCGGAGTCGACTCCGTTGATCGGCACACTTGCTTGCACTTAGGTTTAGGTTAGATATCATACTTAGGGTCTAGGACATGCCTACACGTAGGCTAGGTTTGACCGCCCTATCTTCAGTCAACCTGAGTTCCATTGATCAGGCACGAGGGTTTTCACACCCCGTCCTGCATCATATGTATTGATGAACTCAATTTTGGGCTATTTTCAATCGTTCTTTTAAATATATTTCATGTAAAAATATTTATAATTCCTTACTTTGTATAATGGTAAAGTAAGAGAGGCAATGAAGGGAAACTTCGCTACAGACTGGTGAGGAGGGTAAACGATTTAGGGAAATCGTTTTGAGCTTGAGGGATGGTGCCATAAATGACGTCTATTTTCTTTTGAGTTATCTTTTTTTGATTATTTAGTAATATTACCTCACAAAGGTAACATTGTATAGCCCTATTTAAGGGGCCTCTTATTGTCAAATGAAAAGAACTTTGTTTGCTCACATTTGCCTTTAAGGTAACAAGGGAATCCTAACTCAACTACCTATCACCTTACCTCAAAATTCTCTCTCTCTCTCTCTCTATCTTACTCTTTGCCAATCTCTATGATGCTATATTTATGAATAATTGAAAGCAATCAACATGATTTTATCATTTAGATCAGCCACTAGAAGCATGCCATGTGGTAAGATATTGAGCAATGTATGCATGGGAATACATACCCAAAAACCATTCATGATTGCATGTCTTGATCTTCATAAACACTTAGACAAAGTGTAATGTAGAGTAATCTTTGTTGATGCACATTTAGTCTTAGTTAATTTGGTCTAGAAATGTTTCTTAACTAATTTCTTGTAGGGTTTCAGGTAGCAAAGAAACATGACAACAACATGGCCATTGTGCTGATTTGAAAGATAGATCTGATGACCATAAAAAGAATCAAAAATTTCTTTGCCTCTCCCCTCATGTTTAACAATGATGTGCCTACTGTTGGGTTTTGAGGTTGATAAGCCTTCCAAATTTTTGATCAAAACATCAAATGCAGTGGAATACATTGAATCAGATTTTTAATACATTGAAGCACTTAGAACATATGATCTTATCATCTAGTAAGTACAATAAAATATACGTACAAGGTTCCCTTGAAGGAGTTTTTGAAGCTATTCAAGTGTCTAGCCTCTAGCGGTATCCACACAGTCTCCGGATGGTTGAATCTTCTCTTTAAATCTCTTCACCAAGAGAGAAAGATAAGAAATGAGAGAATTCTCACAAGGCTTACATGGGCACCTTGAGTTGTGGTCGTTCTCCCCCTATCTATAGACATTTGATAGGTGGATTTTTGATAAAATCCCTCATAATTATGTTTATATCTACTAACATTCATAGACCATATGATGTAGGACTAGGCTAGTACACCCGATCGTACACAGAATGCTAACGATGAATCTGGGGAGTTGGATGCCCTGGGGTAGGCATGGTCGTTCTGTTAGCATTGTGCGAACTTGTGCGATTTGTGCGTTCTGTTCTCTTTTGAGAACAGAACATTCTCAAAATCGCACATAGAACCGCACACGGGTGTGTGCGGTTCGTTATGTGCGATTTTTGTGCGAATTTGGAAGAGATAAATTCTCGAATTTTTCCCTTCTTCCCTTCTCCCCGTCGTGCCTTTTCGAGGGAGGGAGGGAGAAGGACCGCATGGGATCGCGCTGCAACTTAGGATGGAGGGTCCTGCGGCGTTATTCCACCATCACCCTAGCTTCCGCCTTCTGCCTCGCTGCACTTCTCCTGCAACTCTCTTGCAAGCCCACTCCCAACTAATCACCACCGGCCTCATCCTCCACACCTACCCTCTCAGCCGCTGTCTCCTCCTCCTCTCCTCCCTATCCAAACCTTTGTACGCCATATCCGTTCTCAGACAATCTCCCCGCCCCTCCACTTTCCTCTTCAACGTCCTCATCTCCTCCTTCTCTGATACCTTCCCCCTCTTATCTTGGTCTCTCTACTTCGAGCTCGCCTCCAGTCTCCCTCTACGTCCCAATTCTCACAGCTATACTTCTCTCCTCCGGATATGCGGTTCTCCCAACGTGGGTCTTCCTCTCCATGCCCATATCCTCAAGTTTGTCGGGCATTCTCCCGACCCTTTTGTGCGAGGCTGCTCTTCCGAGCTTCTACTCGCGGTGCGGGAAAAATTGAAATCGCCCGTCGCCTGTTCAACAAAATTCCTCAACCGGACCTCCCAACTTGGAACTCTATGATATCTGCTTACATTGCCAGTCAAGATGTAGCAGAAGAAGCCTTGTCTCTCTTCCGCTGGATGCAGATTTCTCTCACTAGACCGAATGAGATTACTGTAGTTGCAGTAGTTTCTGCCTGCGCGGCCCTCGGAACTCTCAGCCATGGAATGTGGCTCCATGCGTATGTTATCAGAGAACTACGACTCAACCGAATCGTTGCCACAGCACTGATGACCATGTACGGAAGAAGCGGAAAGCTCGCCATAGAAGAGCAAGTTTTCTCGACGATAAAAGCCAAGGACACCGCGGCATGCAATGCTATGATCCAGGTGTTTGCTATACATGGAAAGGTGGAGCAAGCTCTAAAGCTGTTTGAAAGCATGGGCTCCGGCGCCGACGAGGTGTCTGTTGTGGCGGCAATGACAGCGTGCGCGCATGCGGGGCTTGTGGCGGAAGGGCGGCGATGCTTTGCTGCCTTGGAGAAACCTTCCATGGAGCACTGGGTGTTGCCTTGTTGATCTTACGGGCAGGGCAGGGAATGGTGGAAGAAGCGGAAGAAACGAGTGAGGAAGATGAAGATAAGGCCGAGTGCCGCCATTTATAGGGCACTTCGGCGGCGTGTGGTGGGGGAGAAGATGTCGCAAGGGGGCTTCTTCGGCGTGAGCCAGAGTATGGTGGGAATTATGTGATTTTGGCAAATTTGTATGCGAGTAAAGGGATGTGGGAGGAGGCGGGGAGAGTGAGGAAGACGATGGCAGAAGAAGGGATGAACAAGGAGGCTGGACGGAGCCATGTGGAGATTGATGGGGAAGTTCATGTTTTTGTGAAGGGGGATACAAGGCATCCAATGTGGAGAGAGGTTTGTGAAGTTGTAGAGGGAATTAGAAGAATCTTAGAGAGTGAAGGAGCTCCCTTGTGATAATAGAAGAATCTTGGAGAGTAAACCTCTCTCAAAATCCAACTTGATGATCATGTTCATCACATATTGTACAAACATTGTTAAAATCAATGTTTTATATTGTGTTTTTAATTTCTTTACTATTTGGTAATATGATGTGTGCAAAATGGCCCATACATCTAAAACTGAATCAAAGTGTCGCAAAATTGTAATTTGATCAGATTTGTCAAGGCCTTCTGAAATTGTTACTGATGATGATGATCCCAAGAGAGACGATGACGATGATGATGATGATAATAATAATAATAATAATAATAATAATAATAATAATAATAATAATTAAGAATAATAATCTAAAAAGACATTTTGATAAGGATGATCGATTAAAGAGATAGTAAGAGATGGAACCCACACATCATGTTGGGTTAAATCGAAGTTCTAATGTTGTCAAGAGATATGTAGGTGCGTGTATTTATCTCTAATGATTTTGTGCGAATTTATATGAATTTGTTCAAAATTAAATAGAGTGTGAGAATTTTGTTCGGATTGTGAAAATTTTGTTCTAATTGTGCAAATTGTGCGAATTGTGCGAATTTGTTCAGATTTTGTATACTGTGCGAATTTTGTTCGGATTGTGCGAATTGTGCGAATTGTGCGAAAAAGCTGTTCTAATTTTCGCACACAAAGAGAACAGAACAAAGAACAAGGCCCTGTGCGGTTCTTTTGTGCGAATTTTCTGTTCATTTTAAAAGAACAGAACAGAACAACCATGTCTACCCTGGGGTGAACTACTATGATGATGATGCTCTGTCAATACCAACAAACACACTGCCTTCCCCCATATCATGTCCGGAACTCCTGGAGTGCGCCGAGTAGTGTCAATCTAGAATATCTCCCTGTTAGAGAAGTAGTTTTGAAGGTATACATCGATTGAATGGATGTATGAATGATTAGGGAAAGAATTTAATTCTCTCTTTTCATTCTTAGTTATGCTCATATCATTATATCTTCAGTTATATTTATCCTTAAATAATTTCATTAATGTCAGACTTTATTATGTCATATTATATCCTGATTATTTTCCACTAACCGACTAATGTATTTTTCAGGAACTTTATTGCTTCAAGCGTCGTCATCTTCTCATTCATTAGTTTGCTATTTCTATCATGCATATCTTC
Organism: Lemna minuta; assembly: GCA_024174645.1. Taxonomy (NCBI): domain Eukaryota; kingdom Viridiplantae; phylum Streptophyta; class Magnoliopsida; order Alismatales; family Araceae; genus Lemna; species Lemna minuta. The sequence continues at coordinate 14,335,219 of CM044114.1, read as the reverse complement.
TCACTGTTTAGTTAAATAGTTGAAGTCACAGATGCATTATAAATGAGCTAAATCAGTTGTTAATGCTGCTAGCATATATAGATGTATATATACCTATATAGATATAAATATATACATATATAGGTTTGATAATACTATTTCCTATACATAATTATTTCCTATAGTCATTTTATCGACTTACTTAAAGCCTTAGCTTTCCCGTTTCTAGGGTTAAGGCTTTCTTTGTTTGCGAGATTCATAGTGGCAGAAATCACGAGATAAAGAAAGCATCTGGAGATCGAAAGGGCGAAAAAGCATTCCCTGGGTTCTTGTGATCAGGAAGACGATGATCTGTGCATCTCTCTTCTCCGATCTTACTGCGACAGACGGAAACCATCCTCTACATTTTTTTCAAACATGTAGTGAGCTCGTTTGAAGTGAAACATGTGACAGATTTGAAGTGAGCTCGTTTGCAATCTTTTGATAACAAGAAGACCTCGTACTCACTCTTCTCATCTTAACTCTTAAGTGTGTTTATTTCTATTTCCTCCAAGTTTCAAACATTCGAAAATCTAACTCTCCTTGTTTTCCCTATCTCATTGATTTTTCTCTCGCGGTATTCCCCAATCTGTCGTATCCTCAGTTTATCAGTGATATTCTATCTTCAAATTTTTCATCGTCTTAATCTTAATATGAAGCTCTTGTTAGTTGTCCGAAGCATTCTATATTACGTATATCCAGTGAATCGTTTTATTTTCTTTAAATCTATTATTTGATTTTTAACACTCATGTTTTCGTAATTCAGATATATATATATATATATATATCTTAATTAATCCATCGTAAGTCTACTCCACCATTGAAATAATTTCAATCTATTTATCTAAATCGTTAGTCAGTGCCTATAACTAATATGTGTAGTCATCAGTCCTTTTGTCTTTCTCTATAATTGCTTATATAGACTTGAGTAGAATTAGTTGCTGTTGATATAATCTCATTCTCTGCAGTGGACTTATTTCCAGATTGGTGAGTATTTTAAATATAGTTGCTTATATAGACTTGAGTAGAATTAGTTGCTGCTGATCTAATCTCATTCTCTGCAGTGGACTTATTTCCAGATTGGTGAGTATTTTAAACATAATTGCTTATATAGACTTGAGTAGAATTAGTTGCTGCTGATCTAATCTCATTCTCTACAGTGGACTTATTTCCAGATTGGTGAGTATTTTAAAAATAATTGCTTATATAGACTTGAGTAGAATTAGTTGCTGCTGATCTAATCTCATTCTCTGCAGTGGACTTATTTCCAGATTGGTGAGTATTTTAAATATAATCAGCTACAGTGAAGTCTCGGTTGTTCATTAAATTAGCTTACATCAAAGCATATTAAATTTGATTAGATAAATATCTACTTGTTGCTCTAATCTCGTTCCTGCAGTGAAGTAGTCTTGAAGTTGGTGAGCTCTAGTTGGATATACAATGAAGGTTAAGTTGTTCCATTTAACTTGCTTATTTCAAGGTAGATTAAAGTTAGTTTAATTATATTTCTATTTAGTGTTCTAACCTCATTGATTGCAGTGAATTCATTCTCTAATTAATTAGTCCTCAGTTTTATTCATTTAGTTTATTGAATCATACTTTAAAATAACATTTTATTTCAAGTTAAATTCAATCATATCAATTGTGTTTTTTTTCTGCAGATTTTGTGCTAAGTTTTTCTCTTGTTATATAGATATGAAAGTTCATTATGTATTTGAAAGAAATATACAGTGAGCTGTGCTTGGAGAGTGGATCCTTTAGCTTGAGTCTATCCTAAAAGTCAACCCAAGATCAACTCAGGAAAGTCAACCTTTGTCAGAAAAAGTCAACTTTAGTAGAAAGTCAACTTTAGGTCAAAAGTCAACCTAGAGTCAACAGAAGTCAGGAAAGTCAACTCTAGGTTAGAAGTCAACCAAAGTCAATAGAAAGAAAAGTCAACAATTGTTAGAAAAGGTCAACTTTAGCAGAAAGTCGATATTTGACAGAAAGTCATCTCTAGTCAGAAGATTTACGTATTTAGGTAGTAGCATTTAGATACACACCATTTTAGATTCACACACACGTAGAGGACGGGAGGTTCTCATTCGTTGAGAAGAGAAGGAGTCGAGACTTGGGGAGCGGGAAGACCGAGTGAAGCCGGAAGATAAGGTCTCAATTTATCGGTGGTTGGCGGCATTAGGAAAAGAGGCACAATAGGGCGTGAAGGGACGAGCGATCGTGAGGAGATCGGCCTAAGGGAGTCGGGCGTCCGGGGAGCCGAGGAGGTCGAGGCCTAGTAGGTAGTGCCGTAGGGACAGGTAAAGGTTGTTAGGTTTTGCCGTAGGGGGAAAATCTAAATCCCTTGTATTTGAACATTGTCCTTCACCCATTTGAGGGGTGAGAGGATTAGGTTTCATTTGGTGAGGATTGAGGCTCCGGGTCTAAAGTACTCAGGACTGGATTAAGGGACATTAGGTCCCCCAACCAGTATAATAATATTTGGTGCATCGAGAGGACTAGAAGGGAGTGCTTAAATAACGAATCTTAGAAAACAAAAATAGAGATTAAAAAATTAAAATTAACCTTTAACCTAATTCACCCCCATTTTAGGTTAAACCACCACCCTATTGGGACTTACACTCCCGGTCCACGTCCACGCAAGCAGGGAGCCTAAGGTTGTCAAGGGGAGCTCGTCCGTCAATCCGACAGATTGGACCAAGGTCACAATCCACTCGAGTCATCCTATCACTCGGCCTAACTATGTCCCGAGGGCGGTGGAGACAAGGTGCGGGAAATCCTGGAAGAGATATAAAATACTTCAAGATAAGAGTGGGGATGCATGCCTAACCAGCGGGATGGGAGCCTGGTCGGTCGTGGCGGGAGAGGTCATTCGGACGCGACACGAATGGCCGGTAGAGGAAGACTGGATCAGCGATGCCTAAGGGACGGGCAGCTAGGCGAGGGTGGTTGTGCACATGTGTCCGGGACAATATAACGTCTGAGAGTGGATAGTTAGACGCGGCTCAGTCAGGGGGCGAGCACGGGCGTGACCCGGGAGAGATGCTGAGGCAATCGGCAGGCGCGGTGCGTGCACACAGGGACGAGCGCAGAGACGGTCACAGAGGGAGCCGAGAGCGCGTCCGGTGGTGGGTGTGAACGCAGCTTGATTGGGGATGCCTGCAAGATCAATTGGTGGTGTGAGCGGGCACGAGCAAGGTCCGGGGCAAATCGCATGTGCAATTGGGTCTAGGAGCAGATATGGCTGAAATTCAAGCGAGTGAGGGTTTCTAGGGGGGGGGGCAGGCGTGGGTGTCGCGGTTTGGAGCACGGTAGGAGGCAGGTGCGGGCAAGCTTGGCATGGTGCGTTGGTGGGGGCGAACAAATTCAGACGAAGGTCGCGAACTCTAGTGGGAGGCAGGGAAGACGGCGACGGGGCATAGGCGTGGGTACATCATGTGACGGGGAATTTGGACAATGGGCGTGGGGGAGGGGGGATGACGAGAGCGACGTGGAAGAGAGAGGAGGGCTGGTTAATCAGAAATGGGTGACGGGATTCAGACGGGTCACATGAGTTCGACGGAAGAAGCTTCGACGATCTTCAAGTAGATGGATTCTCCAGGGGAAGGGGGGGGGAGGTGCTGCTAGGCGACGGAATTCCGGAAATGACAGGTCACAAGAGAGGAAACTCAGGCAATGGGGGAGGAGAGTGGCAACCTCACGGACGAGGGTGTTTGCTAGTGAGATCAAGGAATAGGGTAAGAAATTTAGGGAATTCAGGAGGGGTTGGGTGGTAGATTTCAGACAAGGGGGGTGCGGGGCTACGAGGGATTGATGGCGAGTTCGGGGAGGGGGGATAGTGGGCGTGTTGGAAATTGAATCCACGTGCTTGACTATTTGCACGTGATCACGAGAGATCGAGAGGTGAGGAGAGATTGTGAAGAATCAAAATCAAATTGAATCTATTCGCGGATGAATCTCCGCTGCGCTACATTCATCGTTTGGGTGGGTGAATTTATAAATCACCCAACCAATCAAAAGAGGTGAGAGAAGAGGAGACTCCAATGACCTTCGCAGGGAGCTCCTGTCGCATCCGATGTGTCCTCCTTGTAGCCGTCATAACTCACCAGAACGGACAGTCCCTATTAAACGATGGAAAAGAACCGTAACTACCTCCAAAACAAAAATGCCTAATGTCAAAGGAATTCCACTGAATTGTAACGGCCGCTGAGCTAGAGCATCCATCATCAATCTCCCCCATGCCATATCTCCTCCATAGGAGTGTTACGAATGCCAATCTGACCTCGCATTTCTTGAAATTTCAATCTTCAGAGAGCTTTCGTGAATATATATGCTAATTGATCTTCAGTTCGCATAAACACGATTTTAATCTTTTTGTCTTCTACACACTCCCGGATGAAATGATACCAGGTATCAATGTGTTTGGTTCGATTGTGGTGAACCGGATTCTTACTCAACATAATTGCTGATTGGTTGTCCACCATCATCTTTACTTTTATCTCTTCATTATTCATCGATTCACCGATCATCCGATTCATCCACACGGCTTGACAAGTAGCCTTAGTTGCAGCAATATATTCAACTTCACAAGAACACAGAGCGACTACACTCTGCTTCTGAGATGACCATTTAACCGCCATTCCACCGAAGAAGAAGATATGTTCGGAAGTGCTTTTCCGATCATGACAATCTCTTTCAAAATTCACTGTCACTGTACCCAATTAATCCTCCCTTCAATTCTCCCTTCTTGTAGAGTAATCCGTAATCTTCTATTCCCTTTATATATCTTAGTACTCGCTTCACCCCATTATAGTGCTCTTGATTGGGATTTTCCATATAACGGTTAAGTATGCCCACAGAGAACAAGAGATCAGGTCTCGTATGAGTTAAGTACCTCATACTTCCGATTAGACTTTGATATACAGTAGAATTTACCGTTGACCTTCCTTCTTCATTGGTAAACTGTGCTCGAGCTTCTAGTGGAGTGGTTGCACCATTGCATTCTCCCAATTTTGCATGTTGAAGAAGCTTCTGTGCATAGGCTGTTTGGGACAGAAAAATGAAACTCTTACCTTGCTTGACTTCGATTCCCAGATAAGAGCTAAGAGAGCCCAAATTGCTCATGTCAAACTCCTGTGTCATCTCGGCCTTGAATATCTCTATGATGGCAGAGCTTGACCCTGTGACAATCATATCATCAACATAAGCACCAAAAATTAGTGTATTAGCCTCCGATCGTTTGAGATAGAGTGACTGTTCATAGTTACTCTTAATGAAACCAAGTGAGATCAGACATGAATGAAGCTTGAAATACCAAGCTCTCAGGGCCTGCTTCAATCCATACAAGGCCTTTTTGAGTCGAAGAACATATCCTTCCTTCCCTTTGACCAAAAAACCTTTAGGTTGCTTCACATGAATCACTTCATTGATCTCACCATTCATAAATGCTGACTTGACATCAAGATGGTGAATCTTCCATCCCTTCATTGCTGCCAATGCAATCAGTATCCAAATTGTCTCAAATCGGACAACAGGTGCAAAGACCTCTTCATAATCTATTCATTTTCTTTGTGAATAGCCATTCACCACTAGTCGAGCCTTGTGTTTGATGACTTCTCCCTGTGGATTCTTCTTCAACTTAAAGATCCTCTTCAGTCCAATTGGTCTACAATTGGGTGGGGGAATTTCCAATTCCCATGTGTTGTTTCTATCAATATCCAGCATTTCTTCTCTCATGGCCTGTCTCCATACTTCTTCATGAGAAGCTTCTGAATAGGAGAGAGGTTCTTCACCTGAGAGTAGATAAGCTAGCTCCTCTTGGGTGATAGGGGTGGTCTGGTGTAAGATATTTCGAGATGATGATATGAAAGAAGATAATGATGTAAGTATAGAAATATGAGGTAGAAATGAGTGAGATATAATATGAATATCTACTGATATTATTTATGAAATATTCCTACAAATTCATGGAGGACCTATGAATGATATCAGTGAGGAATCAGTGTATAATTCAGAGTGGATATTGTTTAGGATAAATCGGGATTATGAGAATAAGAGTAGTGAAGATAGTGATGAATATGTAGATGAAATAAATGGAAGAGAATATGAAGTGATTTCTTTAACGAATAAGAGTGATTATGATGATAATTTTATAATGGGGAGGGGTATTAAGACTGATAAGATGGAGGATTAAAAGTAAATATATCAGTGAATATGATTAGGAGAAGAATTAGGATAGATGAATGCACGGATAATGACTATGAGTGCAAGTAGGATAGAGAGGAAGTAAGGATAAAATATTAAATGATTTAAGTGATGGAATGTAAGAGTAATGTGGAGAGGTTATAGAATGGTTAATATGAAGGATTAGAATAATGTATCAGTGAGTAAGTGGAAGAGGATAATTTCGGAAAGAAGAATATGAGAAGAGTGAATAGGACCGTGACTGTGAAGAGAGGAGAGGTAAGAGAGACGATGGTGTGGATTATGTAATGAAGAATATGGATAATGAGAGGAAAACTAAGAGAGGTTAGGATGATGATTGGGGTTATCTATTATAGGATAATCTCGGATAGTAGAGATAAGAGAGAGGATAGATATGAAGAGGAGAATTTTGAACTTCACCAAATTCTCTAGGTTATCCTCGAAATGCTTTAGCCTTGAAGTGGATGAAAGTGGAACGCAGTGGAGGGAGAAAAGAGAGGGAGATAGAACTCGGAATGAAGTATGGAAGAGAGAAAGAACACGATCACACGATGGACACAATAATTCAAACCAAGGAACGATTTCATTTCAATAAAACAACTTGTTCTTTCCTCTTACAGTCGTCTCTTTTATAAAGTAGAGAAGATAGAGAAGTTAGGACGAATAGATGCATCGTGGAGGGAAGGTAGTTATGGCGGTTGGAACATATCTTTGTGACTGGTTTTAAATCTACTTCGGGGATCCACTCAACAGTGATATGTAGATACGTGGAGTCATCTTTTCCGTGTTGACTTGTGATAAGTGGGGTGGTTACAACATCCTCTCGTGACGGTCTCATGTCCTCTCATTATTCCGACATTGGCAAGGCTGTGAGACGTGGAGTAATCCTGATCTCTTGTTTGTCTTTAAGAGTTCGGTGCCATGATATTCTTCACTATTCTGATTCTGTAGGAGGGTTGACCGTGAGTCTTGGACTTAAGGAGATCCTTGACGGTCATAGCAGTTGTGTAGATATTTAAGTCTTGACATCATTCAAAAAAGGGAATATCGTATCTCCTTTTAGAAATAGTTAGGGACTATTTTCATGGTCGTTTCCTCATCTTGTCTTTGTTTCTCATCAGTAGGGAGAGAAAACACTGCATAATTTGTTCTCTTGATGATCGTGGCAAGTTGGAATGGCAGTTGGTTCGTTGGAGACGTTAGGAGTTGACCGGTTAACAACAGTAATATCACGTCTTCATAGTCTTTTAAAGTCATGGATTCCTCGCTCCATAAGGTTGGCTTCACTTTATTTTCCTTGTGCTTCTAGTAACCAATGAAGGAGATGTAGAATATCCTTGGCGGCGTGAGGACCTTGACAGTTATGAGAATTGTCCTCTACTGAGCTGTCATCCTCTTCACTAACCGTAAGAGCTTGACTTCATGGGAGATAGACCTTTTGTTGAATTCTTCCTTCAGTTCTTCATCCAAAATCTCATTGATCCTGAGATTACCTTGGAGGTCTTGAGCAGTCAAAAGACGGTTTTGGGACAGATATATTTTCCTTTAACCGTGACGATGTGTTCAACAAGAATATGGGAGGGACGATCCTCTTGATTGTCTTCCTTGATGATAACTCTCTTCGGCATAATTATCAACATAGAGATGCTTTAATGAATTTCAGATACCTTGATGTAGTCACCTTTATATTCATGGGTTTTGACTTGAGTTGCCACTGAAGTTAGTTTCTTCCAACAGTAATAATAATTAGATCTCTCTTAAAATTCTAACTATAGGTGGTATTCAAGGAGAGAAGGAATGGGATAACAAGGATGTTCCTACTGATTTTCTTTCTTGAGATCAATAATTTGTACAAGGTACCTATGATATAGTGGATATGGTTTGGATAATTAGGAACCTATATCAAGGTTAGAGGTGGTTGACTTGGTCCATTCAAAGAATTCTAAGTATCTAAGGATGAGGATTCATTTTCTTTTGACCAAGTCAATCTTTCGATTACTATATAATTAGAGGAGGAGGGAAGGTAATTCCCTTTTGATCTACACTCTCTTTCAATGTTTTAGAGAGGCTTCCTTCATTCATTTCATGAATGGATAATTTCTCAAACTTATGAATAAGGAGTAGTATGCCATTTTGTTGCTATTGAGAATGATTTTTCTTCCTTAAGTCATATCTAGAATCACATGGAACCCTTGTGTTCATGTGATGAGATAATTCTCCATCATGCTCTCAGAGTATAGATCACTCAATGACCTGTATCTTGGAGGGTGATCTTTAGAGACACTTGATGAGGATGTCAACTCGGTATTAGGAGTAGAGACCTCCACTTCTTCATCTGACTGATCCTTTCCATCTTCTTGTGCTTGATCAAAGAGGAAGTTAGGTAAGAAGGTGAGTGAATGTGTATTTTCACCTTGCGTTGACCAAGTCCACTTCTCTTCTTCTTCAAAGATAACATCTCGCTGATGATGACTTTGAAGTTGACTGGGTCAAAGCACTTGTAGGCCTTCGTTCCACGCTCATAGCCTATGAAAAGCATGGGTTGACTCCTGTCTTCTAGCTTACTCAAGTGTCCTTTTGTGTTTTTCACATGAAAAATTGACCCAAAAGTCCTCATATGATCCACAGAGGGCTTTATCCCAGTCCACTTCTCGTGAGGAGTTTGACCCTGCAAGGTCTTAGAGGAAGATCGATTAAGGATATAAACAACAATACTTATAGCTTCTCCCCATAATTCTCTAGGAAGATCTTTGGCTTTTAACATGGCTCGAACCATAGAGACCACTGTCATGTTCTTCCTTTCAACCACCCCATTCTACTGAGGTGAGTAGGGTGCAGTCAATTGCCTCTTGATGCCATGCTCGAGACAATACTTTGAGAATTCATCTGACGTGAATTCTCCTCCTCTATCTGATCTGAGAGTTTTAATCTTCATTCCCTTCTCTGTCTCTACTAGATTTTTGAAACACTTGAAAGCTTCAAACACATCAGACTTACACTGCAACATTGCCACCCAGGTCAGTCGAGAAAAATCATCAATGATAAGAAGGAAATACCGACTTCCTCCTAAGGTAGCTGGTGAGATAGGCCCACAGATGTTTGTGTGAATGAGCTCCAACGTTGATGGGAGGAAGTCCTTCAGTAGGTAGAGTTCACCACTAAAAATGGTGAGCTTACCTTCACCCATGTTCATACGGTAGCCTTCCTCGTCTAATCGACCAAGGCTCAGAATATGTGCTTCTAATTGAGGAACAAATAGGACATTGCAGAGTCGAAGAGTGCTTCCATTCCTTTGATTAACTTCAATCTCTCCTTTTCCCTTGATTTGGATCCTTGAATTATCACCAAACTTCACAAATCCGGTGGTAGATTCATCCAAGTCACTGAAGAACTCACGACAACTTGTCATGTGATTAGTTGCTCCAGTATCCAAGTACCAGAGAGTAGGATTGGAGGATGCACCTTGAGATCCATGGAGAAGTAAGTCACTTACTGACGGATCGTTTTCGTGCGTCGCTAAAACACAAAAACGATGGTCAAACAAAACTTATAAAACCGAACTCACAAAGATAAGATATAAAATCTAGTAATGTGTAAGTATCAGGTCGATCCACAGAGAGCAGGGTTGACTTTAATCGCAGAGTTGACTTGGTCAAACTTAGGTTTAAAAGGAGTTTTAAATAAGTAAAAATAAGAAGTAATGAGTGGAAATGATATAAATAGACCTAATAATAAGTTTTCAGAATTGAAATCTCGGATTTGACAGAGAAAAGTCAAAAGTCAAAGTCAAAGCATTGACTTTGACCAACAGTAGGTGTACTGTAAAATTAGAGAATTAAACAGAGTCATAAGATTACGAAAATTCTATATTTGGAAACTAGAGAGAAAATGGAATTTATTGGTATATAATTCGTGATTTTTGGATAAGAATTGGATTTACAATGAATTATTAAAAATAAAATATCAGAAAATCCCTGAAATGAACACCTCAGAGGAAATCTTCAAATTGACTAGTCAAATGAAATCCAAATCTTGCAATTTATATGTAAATGGAAAGCTAAGAACCAGAAAAATCTAAAGAGACCAAGATGATCTAATTCTGATTTGTAAATTGAAAGTAATTGACCCCGAAAGTCAACATTTGACTTCTGATGAAAGATGAACAGTCCTCGGTCAAACATCAAATTGAAGGGTCAAATGAACTCAGAATTCGATGAATTGGCATCCACGGAAAGCTGATGAAAATAGAAATCCAAAGAAATTAAAATCAAGTGATTTGGAATTATAATCAGAGAGATATCCTATTTTCAAAATCAGTAATTTTTCGGACTAAAAATTAGGAAAAATGAAGAACACTATGAACTACTTTGCGAAATTAAAGATCTAAACCTAATAAAAATACAAATTACCTCTTGATAATTGATCGAATCTCACTACTAACCCGATTGCCGCAAGTATGTGGCCTCAATTCTCGTGGATTGAAGCGAATTTGCTCGGATTCTTCCTCGTGGACGTTCGTAATTCAAGGGGAAAATTCGATGAAATCAAGAGATGAAATCGTGATTATTGACGAGTCGTTTTTGTGCGTCGTTTAAAACACAAATACGATAGTCAAACAAAATTTATAAAACCGAACTCACAAAGACAAGATAGAATAATCAAGTACTGGGTAAGTATCGGGTCGATCCACAGAGAGCAGGGTTGACTTTAATCGCAGAGTTGACTTGGTCAAACTTAGGTTTAAATGGAGTTTTAAATAAGAGAAAATAAGATTTAAGATAGGGAAATGATATAAATAAGGTAAATAAGAATGTTTAAGAATTGAAATCTCGGATTTGACAGAGAAAAGTCAAAAGTCAAAGTCAAAGCGTTGACTTTGACCAGCAGTAGGTGTTCTGCAAAATCAGAGAACCAAACAGAGTCAGAAGATTACGAAAATTATATATTTGGAAACTAGAGAGAAAATGGAATTTATTGATATAAGTTTTGTAATTTTTGGATAAGAAATGGATTTATTATGAATTATTGAAAATCAATGATCAGAAAATCCCCGAAATGAACACCTCAGAGGAAATCTTCAAATTGAATGACCAAATGAAATCCAAATCTTGCAATTTATATGTCAATAGAAAGTTAAGAACCAGAGGAATCCAACAAGACCGAAATTATCAAATTCTGATTTGCCAATTAAAAGTAATTGACCCCGAAAGTCAACGTTTGACTTCTGATGAAAGATGAACAGTCCGTGGTCAAACGTTAAATTGAAGGGTCAAATGAACTCGGAATTTGATGAATTTACTATCCACGGAAAGCTGATGAAAAGAGGAATCCAATGAAACTAAAATCAAGTGATTTGGAATTATAATCAAAGAGATATCCTATTTTCAAAATCAGCGACTTCTCGGACCTAAAATTGGGGAAATTGAAGAACACTATGATCTAATTTGCAAAATTAAAGATCTAAACCTAATAAAAATACAAATTACCTCTTGATAATCGATCGAACCTCACTACTAACCCGATTGCCGCAAGAATGGGGCCTCAATTCTCGTGGATTGAAGCGAATTTGCTCGGATTCTTCCTCGTGGACGTTCGGAATTCAAGGGGAAAATTCGATGAAATCAAGAGATGAAATCGTGATTATCATGCTTCAATGGCTGCGTCTCTACACTCTTGGAAGCAGAGGATCACGAGAACTTAAGACCTTCCTCGAAACTCGCTTAATTTCTTCACGAGTCGATCAAAAGTTGAAGAACAAAAGAAGGGAGTACATGCTTTTAAAGGGGAAATTGGGCTTGAAATCGTGGGTGATGGAGACGATCGTGAAGGCGGTTTGCTGTCGTCGTGGAGGCGATTCCTTGGGCCTGGGTTGTGGCTTAACTTTCGCGGCGCTTTTGACCAAATTCAGTGGTGAATTTGGCTCCTTTTTCCACAATTTAAGCGCCACAAGTGGACCACGATCGAGCCACGATCGGGTCACGATCAAGCTTCGATCGTGGTCCGAAGTCTTCGCCGATCACTTGCCGATCGGTGGAGGACGATTCCGCTCCGATCCCGCGCCATTTTCTCCTCGATCGCGGTTCGATCGCGCCGCGATCGCGGCTCGATCGCGCCGCGATCGTGGAGTTCTTCCACGCCCCTCCACGCCGTCGGATCGAGCTCGAGTAACTGGAGGGTCACGATCGCGCTATCGCGATCCACTTCCCTCGTCCGTCCGATGGCGATCAAGCCGAGTTGATGCGACGCGCCGCAACCTAAAAAAACATAACTTAATTAAATTCATTAAAAACCGTGGAGCGCATCTCGGAGCAGCCACGTGGAACGGCTGGACTGAAACCGCGTTGCATTTAATGCACGCGGTTTTCGTGCATTTAATGCAGCGCGCGCAATTAATATGTCGAAGCAGCTTTGTCCTATTAGGCGGAGAAAAAAAGGGCCGCCTTTTTTTCTCATTGGTCCGCGTCCTCTCAAGGAGCGGTCCTGAAACAGAGGGCATTAAATGCCCTTTGTCTTATTAGGCGGAGAAAAAGGGCCGCCTTTTTCTTATTGGTCCGCGTCCTCTCAAGGAGCGGTCCTGAAACGGAGGGCATTAAATGCCCTTTGTCTTATTAGGCGGAGAAAAAGGGCCGCCTTTTTCTCATTGGTCCGCGCTCTTCTTGACTGACACGTGTCAGGCACAACAAGGCGCGTGCCCAATCATTGGGCCGACATTCCTCTTTGAATCACGTGTGCCTTGATTTAATAAATAAGTGGACAATGATCTCCGCCGTTCTGCTTCGATCCGACGCCCGCCAAGCTGCCACGTCACCTGCAAGAATAAGAACCGTGTGGGACATAGTCCCACACGGAAGAAAAAGATATCGCCTCGCCTCTATAAATATGGGGGCGGTTAACGCCTATTGCGTTACCGCCCCTAAAATCTAACCAGGGCCCACTATACCCGTGGGCCCTCGTGGACCGTCCGCGTGGCCTCCTGCCATGCGTCAGCGCCACCTGCGCCACGCGTGGGCCTCACGCGCCCTGCCACGTGGCCTCAGCGCCACGTCGTAACGGCGCGGTGGACTTACGAGCCACGTCAGCCGTCCCCTGGGCCCGCTCGCCACGTCAGCCCGTCGCCTGGGCCCGGTCGCCACGTCAGCTCCGCGGTAAGCCTACCCCCCTTTTTCTACCTTTTTTTTTTAATAGAAAAAATACTCAAAAAAATTCAATTAAAAAAATCAAATAAAAAAATCATAGAAAATAGTATAAAAAAATTCAGAAATTCATATTTCTCAAAATACAACTCCTTTTTAATCCAAATTTTCTCCATTGGATCACAAATTCTTTTCTTTTTAATATCATGTCATTTAAAATATGTTTTCAAGAAGGAAATAAGGATGAATTAAAATTTCATTAAATAAGTTCTAATTAAACCTTCTAAATCATAAATTCATCCTAAAATCATCCTTCCAAACATTTACTAAAGTCAAAACTCATTTAATCACTGGGATTAACTTATATTAATGTAAGCAAAAGATTAATCATATCTTAAGCATGAAATTATCTCTAATTTATGCATAAATATCAACTTTAGTGAAATGACATGCCAATGGAGAAAATTCCTAAAAAGTATGATAACATGCATCATATTCACATAAAATAAGCATGAAATGATTCAGGTTATAAATGCATGTTATCAATTATCATGCTTCAATGGATGTGTCTCTACACACTTGGAAGCAGAGGATCACGAGAACTTAAGACCTTCCTCGAAATTCGCTTAATTTCTTCACGAATCGATCAAAAGTTGAAGAACAATGAAGAACTACATGGGTTTTCTAAAGGGGAAATTGGCCCGAGGATCGTGGGCAATTGAAGCGGTCGTGGGGGCTGATTAATGGCGTCGTGGGAGTGGTTTCCATTGGGCGGATTTGTGGCATCAAATCCGCGCTGAATCCGCCCCAATTTAGCGGTGAATTAGCCCCAATCGTGGGGCGATCGGGCCACGATCGGGTAGCGATCGGGACATGATCAAACCGCGATCGTGAGCCACGATCGCGGTTAAGCTTCACTTGCTTCCGTCCGATTCAGTTGGGAAGGATGTCGATGACGTGCCGACGATCGTGGCGTTGATTTCGCCTCAAAGGGACCACGATCGGGCTACGATCGAACCCGATCGCGTCGTGATCAGGCCACGATCGTGCGTCGATCGTGGTTCCTGCCTATCTGCCATCCACCGACCGATTAAGATCAATGCCTTTGGGTGAGTCCACGCGCCACTGAAATCGCGAAAGGTCGTGATCGTCTGATGGAGCCCTGATCCATTTGCGCCGACGATCGAACGCATCCATCGTCTCCATGTGTCACGAGGTACGCGCTTCATCATGGTTGTCCGATCGCTGATATTCCCGTTGATGACGATAAGCATTTCTCATGATGCCACGTGGCGCTCGGTGAGCTCTCCGATCGCGGCTACTTAAAGGGCCTTTAACGCATGTGCTCGATTTGATGATCGCGTGGACTCGGGTCCACGCGATCTCTGCCGTTCTGACCGAATCCAACGCCCGCTGTGCGTCCACATCACCTCCAAAAGGTAAGTATCGTGTGGGACATAGTCCCACACGGAGAAAATGATGGGAAATGTTGCGGTTAAATAGGGGGGGTGCAAGGGTTATATTAATTGTGTTACCGCCCCCCTTATATTACCAGGGTCCCACTATACCCGTGGGCCCTCCATGTGCGAACCCCCATACGCCATGTGACGCCCCTCACGGGCGTCCGCGTGGGCCCGTCCGCGTGGCCTCCTGCCACGCGTCAGCGCCAGCTGCGCCTCGCGCGGGCCACTCGGGCTCTGCCACGTGGCCTCAGTGCCGCGTCGCACCTTTGAGGTGGTCCCGCGTGCCACATCAGCCGACGCTCGCCACGTCACCCTGCAGGTAAGTAAAATCCCCTTTTTCCCGATTTTAATAAGGAAAATATAAATAAAAATCAAATAAAAAAATCGGAAAAGGCATGAAACTTCAGAAATTCATAATTTAAAATATACAACTCCTTTATAGTCCAAATTTTCTCCATTGGATCACAAATTTCTTCCTTTTTAATGTCATGTCATTTAAAATATATTTTGAAAGAAGAAATCAAGATGAATTAGAATTTACTTAAATCATTTCTCACTAAATATTCTAAATCATAAATTCATCTTGAAATTATCTTTCCAAACATTTACTAAAGTCAAAAATCATTCAATAAAAGAGATTAACTTCTATTAATTTAAACTTAACAAAAGATTAATCATCTATTAAGCATGAAATTATCCCTAATTTATGCATAAATATCAACTTTAGTGAAATGACATGCCAATGGAGAAAATTCCTAAAAAGTATGATAACATGCATCATATTCACATAAAATAAGCATGAATATGAGTTAATTAGGATAAGAATTCAAGTTATAAATGCATGTTATCACTTACCTCTTCCACTTCTGCCATAAGAAGAGAAGACATTGCGGTCACCGTATTGGACGAACTCGCCAGATGTTGCTGTCGGGGTGGTTTCCGCCACATAGGCCCAATCATCCGCACTTTCTTTGCATTCCTACATTCATATGCAAAGTGACCGTACCTTTGAAAATTGTAGCATTGAATCACGGATTTGTCAAAAGGTTTCTTCTCCTTGTCTTCACCAGTTTGATTGCATCCTCGACCTCAGCCTCGGCCTCTTCCTCTGCCACGACCGTGATGTCGTCCTCTGCCACGCGATGGGGACTCCTCCTCATTGGATATCTTGGCCTTGCTTAGCGCCTTGACCAATAGGACCTGCTCCTCTTCACGAGACTCTCGTTCTTTGAGCCACAACTCATGAATGGTGAGAGATCCGATTACCTCTTCGAGACTCACCTTATCAAGTTCAGCATACTGCTCCAAGGAGAGAATGAGTGCATCGAATTTATCCGGCGTCG
Source organism: Lemna minuta (assembly GCA_024174645.1). Lineage (NCBI taxonomy): Eukaryota > Viridiplantae > Streptophyta > Magnoliopsida > Alismatales > Araceae > Lemna > Lemna minuta. The sequence goes on along the minus strand of CM044114.1, from coordinate 14,319,061 downwards.
CTCTCAGGAATCTTTGCACGACCTCCTTCTCTTCCATCGCCTCTCCTAGATTCCATAGATCGGAGACGATGTGTGTGAATTTCATTGCGAAAGCCACGCCGGAATCTGGCTTACCCATGGTGAGAATCTCCAAATCACGTCAAAGTCCTTGGATGCAGGACTGAATCACTCTGTCCACGCCGAGATTCCACTGATGCAGGATCTCCCAATTCTCCTTCGCAGTCTTCTTCGCGTCGAGAGTTCTGAGTAGGTCTTCAGGAATGCCACTTATGATTGCGGAAAGCGCCTAACGATCCTTCTTCTTAATCGGGTTCTCACCAAAAATTGTTTGTTACAAGTCATGGGAATCAAGATATACCTCCATGGTCATGGACCATATGCAATAATTCGTCTTCGACAACTTGAGGCATTGAGGGTCCCATTTCTCCATCCGCGGATTTCTTTGCCATTTCGTTCTTCGAAAAATCAAAGCTCTGATACCAATTGTTGGAAATAGAATCATCGTGCTTGACTATTCGCACGTGATCGCGAGAGATCGAGAGGTGAGGAGAGATCGATTATAAGAGAGATCGAGAAGAATCAAAATCAAATTGAATCTATTTGCGGATGAATTTCCGCTGCGCTACATTCATCGTTCGGGTGGGTGAATTTATAAATCACCCAGCCAATCAAAAGAGGTGAGAGAAGAGGAAACTCCAACAACCTTCACAGGGAGCTCCCGTCGCATCCGACGTGTCCTCCTCATAGTCGTCATAACTCACCAGAACGGACGGTCCCGATTAAACGATGGAAAAGAACCGTAACTACCTGCAAAACAAAAATGCCTAATGTCAAAGGAATTCCGCAGAATTGTAACTGCCGCTGAGCTGGAGCATCCATCATCAGGGCGACGGGAAAACTCAGCACGCTTCGGGAAGAATTCCGCTGACGAGGGGATTTTTCGGGTGGGGAATGCCGGGTGATGGAGAGGGGGTTATGTCAAGGCGATGAGGAAATTCGGATGGTTGATGGGTTGGCTTGACAACGCGAGAGGGGAGGAACGATGGAGCAGTGGATTGGGAGATGGTGGGTGAGCGATAAATAGGTTCGGAAGGGGCGACGTAGGTGTGGTCTCTAGGCATCTAGCAAGAACTGGCAGGGAGACAGGATTGACTCGGCAGTGCGTGAGGGAGAGGGTGAATTGGGGGGAAGATTCGGGTTGGGCATCTGGGGAGTTTAAGCAGAGCAAATTGGAAGGGGATGACCGAGCAAATGGGGGATGGAGGTACTCGGACGATTCGGGAAGGACTGGATTTGGCTGGATGAGTTGAGGAAGATGGACGATGGATGAAGGGGAGGATGAACAAGAGATTTCCAGCAAGGTGAAAGTGAAGAAGATGGTGGGCGACGGGAGAGAGACTGGTTGGGTGATGGAGGGAGGATGGAGGAGCTGTGAAGGGAGGTCAGCGCAGCGGCAGTGTTGAGGCAGCAGCGGCGGCGGCTTGGGGACGGCGGCATCACGAGGGTGGATTGGCGGCGTAGAACGGCGGCCGCGGTTACGGTGGTGGCGGTATGATTGCGTGTGGCGGCGACGACGGTGGCAGTGGTGGCAATGGCGACATCCTCATGGTTGGGCAAGGAGTGGCAGTGGTAGCGACAACAACGACGGCGACGACGGTTAGACCCCTTCCCTGGCCTTCCGTGAGCAGCCACTCGAGAGGGAGGAAACTCCTTTCTTTTCTCAAATGACAGCTAGGATTTGTGGGGGGTCCCTTCCCCTCTTATAGAGCCTAAAATGGGCTGAGAGGGGAAAGGGCCCACTTGAAGCCCACGACCCAAAAGCCTAAACATACTTATAGAAATAAGAAAGGTTCACAAAGAGGAAGGGCTTCACGAATAGGATCCCGAATAGGGAAGAAACCCAACTGGAAGCCTAAAAGGGAGAGGTAAATAAGCAAGGGCTCGCTTAACACGTGCGGGCCGAGAAAGTTCACAATAACAAAAGAAAGCAGATAGTTCCACACGCGAGCGAGCCTGGAGCATGACGTACCGTGGCGAGATGAGGTCCTCATGCAATGTAGTGGAAGTTAGCATCCTTCATCTTTGTTCATCGAGGGGGCTGGATGCGCGCAAGTGTTGGCTCTTCCGGCGCCGTGGTGTCATGCCTTGGTGGTGACGGGGGTCGTACGCCACCACCATATAAATTAATTAATGAAGTATCGATTTAACCTAATTGAAAGGTCAAGTTGCAAGCCCATTGGGTGCAAAGCTATACCACATACTTTAGGAGATATGGAGCCTATAAGAACTCTTTTATAGAACCCTTCTGTCATTGATTACCATGTATGTATAATTTTTCATCCGCACGAAACTCATGAATGACTTAGGGTATGGTCAAATGTTAAATCTTGATCGGTTACTCAAGTTAGTATTGATGCGTGTAGTAAATTATCGAGAACTATTATGATATTTCTATTACCTTGGCCAAGGATTTTGTCGCATCTCATTCCTTGAGTCAATCTCTTCAAATACTGAGGGCGGATGATCGCATCTTGACTACATAATCATCTTTGAGGACTTCATGTCGTATATAATATATGACATTTTACAAATCCCATGGCTAGGGATTCGTAAGTCATAATCAAAACATGATTATCCATTTACAAGATGTCTTTGGTATATAAAGTCAAAGGACCGCATACACAATCGTGACATGAATAGACCTGATTGATAGTTAGGTACAATTACGATTCAGGGATTCATATGGACCAATTCAGTGAAATCTTTTTCTAAAGAGCATTAACTATCTATCCTTAATATTTTCACAACGATGGTTACAGGATCAACCATAATCATCATATAGGTCAGATTAGATAGTGCTATTCTTTCTAAACAATTTAATGTTCGTCTCGAATATCTCATGAATAGGAATGTTGAGAACATATGTTTAAAGACTAGTAATAACTGTAGTATGATCTCATCACAATTCACATAGTCATTGCATATGCTCATGGACTTTATTGTAAACATTACAGAAGAATGTGATGTAGGATAATTTAGAAAGGGATGATTATTATAATATGAATATCTACTGTTATGAATTAGATAATAATCCTACATATGAGGGAGGATCTATGAAGTGATATCAGTGAGAATAATATAGATTAGATAGTTAAAATAGATAAGATTATGTTTAAGATTTTAAGGAGTAATATAGAGAGAATAGTAGGAGGAATTAAAATGGATAATGTGTATAATTAGAAGGAAATGTCAGTGAATAATGGAGGATTATAATTCCAACAGAGGATTATTAGAATGATAGTTAATAGCGGGAAGAGGGAATATAATGATGGAGATGAATATACATAAGAGGTAAGATTAATAGTGAATATAGAGAGATATTATAAAAAGAGAGAAAAGCCGAAGAGTGGGTTTAAGAGAGAAGAGATATATGGAGATGATTAAAATATACCAGGGTGCGTTCAGAAATTAAGAAGCGGAAGTATTAGTAGAAGGAGAATAGTAATAAATATTTGTTATACAGTTAGTTTGGGAAAGAGTAAATGAAGAGAGACGGTATGGCGGTAATAGGAGAAGTAGCAGGAAGGGATGCGAGGAGGAGTGGAGGTGACTGTTGGACTTTCAGACATTATCGGAATATGAACTATTATTCACGAATTATTTAAGGGAGGATGATACCTGAAATGGAATACGGGTAGATGATGCCTTGGATTGCCGATAGATTCCGAATCTTCCGTCATTTGCGTCTGGACGTAAAGTGATTGAAAGAAGACAAAACATGAGGGAGAAAGGGAAAGAGAGATAGAACTCGGAGAGGAGGTATTACGGGAGAAGCACGATAACACATAAACTTCCGAAGGAAGAAATTTCAATTCAACAACAACTGTGTATCCTTATAATCGTTCCTCTTTTAAAGGTGAAAAGATAGAGGTTAGGAACGAAGAGTTGCGTCGGAGCAGAATCATGTAGTTGCGGGTAGTTACGTCCGCGGATAACTCCCTATGATTCTTCTTCTTACGTGGTTATGAATATAGAATTTTATTTCCGCTTTGGCTGACCGGTTGACCCGGTCTGGAGTCCGTCAACATTTGCAGAATTATGTATAAACTCCACATTTGACAATGACGGCGCTCACGGGTACAAGTCGATGTGGTAGGTTGAGCTCCATCTTTGGAGTTTCCGTCGGTTTCCGCGATGGCTGCCAAATGATAATTTTTTGTTCATTTGACTTGGGATGAAGTTGACGATGACGACGTCGTAGGGTGCATACGCAGAATTTGATAGGTTAGAGATGTTGTAAGCTTCAAGAACCTTCCCCGCGAAATCCCGTTGCTTCCGCCAACTTCTTGGCCGGCACATTTATTGCCATTAAAGAATCCTGGACTCTACTCGTGTTCTCCACGGGAATGTTTTGATCTCCCTTCAATGCCCTCCAGCGTATCTCCAGCCACCTTCGCGGACTTTCAGTTTCGTTGACTAATCTCTCTGTGTCCCGTTTGAATGCTCTCGCGTGGAGCTGATGGCACCAGGAGTTGCTCTGGATGGAGAATTGGAGATAAATCTCGTGCTCAAAGTCGCTGAGCTTCTTCCTGCCGTCTTTCATAGCAGATATGGGAGAGCAAAAGGAATGGTCTGCCTTCCAGAGTCCCTGAGGATGCAGTCGCTGAGTTGTCAGGCAAGTCTGGAGTGCCTCTCCTCGTTGGATATGACCTCCGAGCAACTGGAGAAGAATCACAATAAGCTTCCGGCCTGCAGGAGTTTAGGTTGTTGATCTGGACATTGATTTCCTTGAGGGCTTTCTTCCCATTCATGTCGGTGAAGGCCTCTATTGGGAATTTTCTTAGATATTAGTCCTCTTCAGTATAAATGTCAATATAGGATTGATATTTATGATTCTTGCATGCTTCCATGGTGATCCTTCAATGTGTGACTTCAATAGAAGGGCAGTGCGTGGGTTCTTTTCCTGCTGAATTATCTTCATACGCTGTAGAACTCTCGTTCATGTAGAATTCATAGATCTCCACTCCACGTGGGAGTTCATGACAAGAAATTCGTGAAGGTCTTGTAAGTTCTTCTTGGTTGACTTCAGTCAACTTCTTTGCTCAATTAATAGTAATGGATCCAACTTTCTTTTATCTTTTCAATTGTGAGGCTTCTTTGATGTTAATCATGACTGTCTTCATGGGCTTTGACTTGAGCTGCCACTGAAGTTAGTTTCTTCTAACAGTAATAATATATAGATCTCTTATAAAATTCTCACTATAGGTGGTATTCAAGGAGATAAGGAAGTTAAAAACAAAGGGATTCCTATTGACTTTCTTGATATCATTACTTATAACTATACAAGGTACCTATGATATAATGGATATGGTTTGGAAATTAGGAACCTATATCAAGGTACAAGGTGGTTGACTTCGTCCACTCAAGAAATTTTAAGTATCTAAGGATGAGGATTAAATGCTTTGACCAAGTCAATATTTAGATCAGTATAAAATAGGAGGAGGGAAAATAATTCCCTTAAGATCTACACTCTCTTTAATTATTTAGAGAGTTCTTCTTCATCCATTTAATGAATGGATAATTTCTCAAATTGGTGAGAATGATTTTTCTTCCTTAGTGCTTGTATAGGTTCACTCGGAACCCTTGTGTTCATGTTTTGAGAATATTCTCCATCAGAATGTCAATGAATAAATATTATTTCAATGAACATAAACGAGATACATGGAAGTATGATTAGTTTATAGGCCACATAATATCCATCACCTACATCTTGGCCATCATGTCTTGGGATAGAAATTTTTTTTGAATAAACTATGTGTCTAATGCCATCTACATGGGCACATGTAAGACTTAAAAATCTCTGAAACAACATGAAATGTGCGTTGAATTGAATTTTGAAGCTTGAGTTTCATAACATGCTACTTATACATGATAATACATGATTATTGATGCATATTTAAACATAAAAGCTTTCATTCCTACGCATGTTATCATATTTCCGAGTATTTATCTATCATTCTATGAAAAAGTCATTATAATCTCAAAATACTTTAAATTAGGGTTAATTATGATGAATTAAAGATAAATAATTTTATAACCCATCTTTACTTGAGATTATAAGTATTTTTAAAGTTAAAATAATGAGAGAAATCATTTTTATAAATATTTATTTAATTTTCTAAAGTTAAATTTTTTAATAAATAAACGTATTTTTGAAATAAAAATTAAACCTCTCATTATTTATTAATTTTGAATTTTCAGAATTATAGATAATTAAATTTCGGATCAAATGAAAGAAATTTGGATTAATTTGGAGTTATATTTTGAAAGTTATGAATTTTCTAATTGTTAGGGAATTTTTTGGAATTTTTTGGAATTTTTCTGAATTTTTAATGAATTTCTAAGGATATTCCGGTATTAAAAATCGAATTTTCTAATTTAATATCGATTCTTCAGAATATTTTAAAAGCGCAGGTGACATGGCGCGATAAGAACCGTCCGATTGATCGCGATCGATTATCGCGATGAGGAGGTGACATGGGGTCTTGTGGAACGTCCGATCGCATGCGATATCAACCGTCGATCTTGACTTAAGATCGATGGGCACGTGGCTTCATCGGGTACACTGGATCGCGTCTAATCTCGACCGTTGATCGCGAGAGTTATAACGGTCAAGATTAAAACGCATCGAAGACGTAAGATTAAGATCTAACGGCGATGGTTTCAAAACGTTTTATAACGCGCTACACGTGGCGTCATCTCTCGCATCCATCGGTGATCCAACGGACGTGACTTAATCGTAACGGTTCGCGATGAACCGTTTCATCAGAACCGTTGATTAAATTGATTGGATGGTTACGCCCAAATACCCTATAAATTGAGATGTTCTTTCGACTTGTAAAGCATTCAAGAGCAAATCAATCAAATTGATCTATTTAGACACCAAATCTCTTGAATATCTTGATCTTATCCTCTTGTAGACTAAATTCCGCGTCCACGGAGTGCTTATGATCAAGATTTGGATGAAAGAGGAGGAAGAAATCAACGCTTGAACTCCACGATTGTGATTTTTGGATTTTTTATGAAAAACCTTGATCCGGCGATTAATTGGGTTAATCCAATCGTAATCTTGGGTTAGTGGAAGTGGTTTTTACTAATCTTTCATCTATTATCGCCTGATTTTCTTTTAGATTAGTAATTTCATCTTAATTTCATTTTATTTTAGCGAATTTAGTTCTTCCGATTTTCGGAAATCACTCCCCACTTCGATCTTCAATTTCTCCGCGAAATCAAATCAAATTCGATGATTTTTTGATTCTGTGGAATCGTCTTGAAGTTCTCTTTCACAATCTACTATTTTTCCCAATTTCTATCATCGATTCATCGTCCGATTTGATCAAATTCGAAAAAATATCATAAATTTCCCTAATTCCTTGTGGATTCGACACTTATTTACCATTATACCCCTCAATTCGAGATATTTTGACTAAATTGGTATGTTTGGAATTATTTTTGACTCTTGACCGTGTGCAATTGACGACCTCGCGGTCTTGTTTCGTCAGAGTTTTAGAGAGGATAGAGTTTTATTAAAGAATATTTCTATGAACTAAAAACTAAATGATTTTTTTCTCTTTGTTAAAATGTCAAGATCTATGAGAAGGTTAATAATGTTTTGATAACACTCTTCCATTGACAACGACTCAGTATCCACATCACAAGATTTGACCTGCCCTATTCTATTTTTTCTTAGTATAGTAAGATGAAAAAGAGGGGAAAAATCTCCAAAAAGAAGAGTCAGGATAGTTGTGGAAGATTCAAATTGAAAGCTCGTGGGTTCAATGGCACTTCCATTGGCTAGAGAAGAGTAAAATGACACATTGTTGAGCTCAAAAAAGCAAAAAGAAAGAAAGAAATACAAATAGTGGAGTTAAGTTGTGAAGGGGTAAAAAAGAATAGTTTTAGCCACATAGAATGATAAACGATGGTTATAAAAGGTAAGGAATTTAGACTCAGCGAAGGTAATTTTAGATACCTTGACCGGCAAAGTCATGTATGGGAGTTCTGTTAATTGTCCATAGACGGCACAATCCATTTCAGTAACAACAAACTTTGCATGTATAAGGATAGGGTGATTTGAGCTCTGGTCTATGATCCTCATGGACCTTCAAGCGCGGCTCCTCGTCCTCCTTCCCGACGACGCGCTGGATCGGCTCTCCGAGCTCCCACACGAGGACTACAACCAAAGAGGAAATTTCATCACCGTCGTCGACACCCATTCAAAGATTAATCGAGCAGATCTTACCTGACTGTGAGACACGTTGCCGAGGCTGACGCCGAAGGTACCGCCGGCTGGGGTCATGCAGCCGAGCATGCCAGGATGCATGTGATCTTCGGCGAGGGCCCTCAGCCGGTTCAACTCTGGAAGGACGACACCCCCAAGGTCGGGGCGATCCCTTCGCCGGAGCTCCGCACAGCCGAGTGCCATCCTGGCAAAACTAAGCGCCTCCTGCATGGGCCAGTCAGGCACGGCGGGGTCCAGCATCTCGCGGAAGACTCCCTTCTCTATCGCCCTCTCCACGTGGTGCGTGAGCCCCATGGGCGGCTTCGAGGTGATGAGCTGAAGCAAGAGGATCCCCAGCGAGTAGATGTCGGACTTGATTCCCAGCATACCGGTCTGCTGGTACTCGGGATCTATATAGCAAAAGGTGCCGGCGGTGGAGGTGACGCGGTACTGGGTCACGGTGTCGGCGACGGTGGGTGGCACGAGCCGGGAGAGCCCCACGTCGCTGATCTTGCTGACCCAGTTGTGGTCCAGGAGAATGTTCCCAGGCTTGAGGTCGCGGTGCACGAGAGGCTCGGGCTTGGTCTGGTGGAGGAAGAGGAGGCCCGTGCCGATCTCGGCAGCGATCCTGAATCGCAGCTGCCACGGCATCACGGGGGAGTTACCCCGGCGGAAGAGGCGGTCGTCCAAGCTCCCGTTCGCCATGTACTCGTAGACCAGACAACCGTACTCGGGGCATGCACCCAGAAGGAGAACCATATTCGGATGACGTATGCAGCTCAGCACTTCGACCTCCTGCTGGAACTGAGACCTTCCTTGCGCCGCGTCGGGGCGAAGGACCTTGATGGCGACGGGAGTGTGGTCGAGGTAGCACTTGTAAACGGGACCGTAGCCGCCTTCGCCGATCTTGCGGGCCTCGGAGAAGTACTCGCTGGCAACCTCGATTTCGTCGATGGAGTATTTTCTGTAGCGGAGATCGCTGTGGGCCAGGGCGTCCAGAGCTCGGTTCTTCTCCTCCGACTCCTGCAGGGCCTTCATCTCGGCGTTTATCCGCTTCTGCGCTTCAAGCTCGGCAATCCTCTGGGCGGCCTCGGCCGCCTCTAGGGCGGCCTTACACTTGGCCTTTTCCTTCTCGGCCAACGCGAGGGCGGCCTCCTCCGCCAGACGGGCTTCCTGCAGCCTCTGCGCCTCCTCCATTTTCCATCTGTGGAGCTCTTGAGCCTGGAGGAACAAACAACCGACCATATACATATATACGGGTCAAAATTTCCAACTCGAACTGCTGTTCCGGCGTTAAGAGAGTTGCTACCTTCTGCTTCGCCGTTAAAGCTTCTCTGCAGGCGGTGCTGTACATGTCCATGGTCTGCTTGAGCTCCAGTTTCAGCCGCCTCATCTCCGCTTCGACGTCCTCCTGAGATACACCATATTGAGAGATATTGTATGCGCGTCTGACAGATACAGAGAAATATTTCTGAGAGAGAGCGGCGAATAACCGTTTGCGACGACCAGGAGTCGGTGCGTGGAGAGTAAGAATGGCTGGCGTGGTTTTCGTCAATCGATTGGAATCGAGGAGTGCGAGACATCTCAAAGCTCCGCGACTCCACGCTGTCGGAGACGAAGGAAGAACGCGATTTGCTGTCGGACTGATCCTGAACAGGAGGGAACGCGCGGTCGATGCTCGGTCTTCCGGAGCTCACGAATGAGGCTTCCGACTCCGTATACGGCCCGTTGTAAGGGGACTTGGCCGCCGTCGCAACCTTGTAGCTTCCACCGTAAGGAGATCTGTTTCAGGAAATGTTCATCCTCCAGGAAAAGGTCATCCCTTGGAAAACACGAATTCGCTAGATCAGATACCTGACACTGGCAGTGTCCTTCTCCTCGTGAGGGTGGCTTTTAATGGGGGAATCGTCTGCCATAAGAAATAACAAAGTTTAGTTGTACTTGCTGACTGGAAAGGAGATGGGAGTCAGTCGGGGGAGAGGGAGAAACGAACTTCTCGAGACTTTACTGGTGGGCGCGGGAGCCTCGATCGGCTTCTGCCGGCGGTTGTTCTGTGTTTGCATAAGCTGCCGGAAAGGGGAAACGGCAGGAGCTTGGCGGACGGCCTGTCGCTCGCTGGAGACCTTTCCTTTGTTGATGACGTAGACGCTGCAGAAGTCTGGCGCGCCCTTGGTAATGCTGGCCACTAAGTCCGTCGTCTTAAATTTTCTGCCGCGAAGTGCCGTCTGGCGGTAAGATATTGAAATTCGAAAGGGCGTGGGGATATCAAGAAAGCAATTAGAAGACCTAATTAGTCCGTTTCTGGCGGGGTGGCCGACGACAAGCTTCTCGATGGCGGATTTTGTGACGAAGTCGATGATCGCCTTGGCGACGTCGATGTCCTGTAGAATCACGTCTTCGGAAAGCATCTGACAGAGAATTTGATCGAGATTTAGTGGAAAGATCCACCAGAGAGTGATTTAGTTAGGTTCCAATGGAGAAAGCAAAGAGGATGGCCCTTACATCTTTTCGCGAGCAGAAGCAGCGGAAGGCGAGGAAAATCTCCTTGGATTGAGGATCGTCCTTCCCACCTGCAAAGCCCAAAAAGGAAGGTTTGCTATAATCTCTTCGCTATCTCATGGACAGAGCAGAAAAATACTCGGATGGGGAAATGGCTTGTTATTGACGTGGACGAGGATGACAGTTTGACCGCGGGTGAGGAGGTTTTCTAGTGCCCATTTGAGGGCGTTCTGGCTTCCCTTGTCCTTGTCTATGGCAACCGCCACCAAGGGCTGATGCAGCGCTGCCACAACGGGCTGATGTAGCGCAGCCGGCGCCGCCACCGCCACTGTGTCATCCTTGATCCCTTCTATGCTTCCCGTGTGGATGTGCCCGTGCCCTTGCTGAAAGCTATGACCATATTCTCCATGTTCACGGCTATGGCTTTGTCCTTGGTGGGGGTGTCCATGTTCTCCATGTTCTGTGCTTTGACTATGCTCTTGGTGGCTATTTCCATTGTCCCCTTGTGCCCGGATATAACTATGGCTCTGCCCATGATGCCTATTTCCATGCTCCCCGTTGTCTCGGCTATGGCTCTGCTCGTGGTTTCCAAGTCCCTGCTCCCCATGATCTTGGCTATGGCTATACTCGTTGTGTGCATGTCCATGTTCTCCATGATCTCGGCTGCGCCTATGGCTATGGCTACGCCCCTGGCGTTCATGTCCATGCTCTCCATGCTCTCGACTATGGCTGCGACCAGGATGCTCATGTGCACGATCTACGTGCTCCCTGATATGGCTCTGCCCCTTGTGCTTATGTCCGTGTTCCCCGTGATCTCGGCTCTCGCTATCAACATGAGGTCCATGCTCCCCAGTGTCTCGGCTACGGCTATGTCCATGGTGTCCATGTCTGTGCTCACCATGATCACGACCATGATCTCGGCTATGGCTGTGAGGATGGTGGCCATGCCCTGTCTCTCCATGATCGTGACTATGGCTCCATCCCTGGTGACCGTAGCCATAAACCCTGCTGTGGCTGTTCCCATGGTGGCCATGCCCGTGCTCGACATGCTCACCAACGCGGCTGTGCCCGCGGTGTCCGTGGTGACCATGATCACCATGCTCGCCTACGTAACTGTGTCTGAGGTGACCGTGGCTATTCTCACTCGTATAGCTGTACCCTTGGCGTTCAGGGCTGTTCTCAGGACTACGGCTACGCCTGTAATGTCCCGTGCTTTCCATGCTCACGAACATAGCTGTGCCTATGGTGGTAACCAGGGCCATGCTCGCGGCTATGTCTGCGGCCGCGGTGACCGCTGTCATGCTCGTCGCGGTCGCTAACGTAGCTGTTCCCATGGTGACCATAGCCATGAATTTGGCTGGGGCCATGGTGCCCGTGTTGTTGGCTGAAGCTGTGCCCGCTGTGGCCATGCTCGCCGTAGTCCTGACTATAACCATGGCCGTGAATGTGTGAGCGCCTATGTCCATGATGACTGTTGCCATGCTCGCCATGCTCGCGGCTACGGCTATGATGGTGTTGGCCATGTCGACGTCCATGCTCTTCGTTCCCGTGGATACCATAGCCATGTTCTCCACGCTCCCCTCGATCATGGTAATGATGGCCATGACTAAGATGCCTGATATTACTATGACCATGGCGGCTTTGGTTGTGATCGTCGTGCTCAGGGCTATGCGCACGGGAATGCTCGCCAGGCTCGGGGCTAGGGCTTCGACTGCGGTTGCCATGGGCATGCTCCTTGTTCTCGGGGCTAGGGCTTCGACTTCGGGGGTCATAGCCGAGATCAGGGGGCTCAGAGCCACTGCTGCTCCGATGACGGGTGTGCCCACTATCGTGGCCGCGGTCGCTCCGATGACGAGGATGGCCTTGACCATGACCGTCTGCATGGGCTCCATCATGGTCAGAGGGGTGCCCGTTGTCGGGAGTGCCCGCAGGGAGTTGTTCGTCTTCATAGCGCTGCTCCTGGGGAAACACCATCATTCGGCGGTCTGCTTTCATCGATTTCTACTCAAAAGGCAGACAACTTTAGGGGAGGGGGCGAGAAGAAGGAACGAAGGCCCCACCCTCCTGTGTCCGTCTATTGCCTGGTTCTCCACTCTCCTCGCTCCTTGACCTTTTGACCCCTCTAACACCACAGGTGGATCTCCAACCCCTCGGACCAAATTAGCAAAGTCACAAAATGGATAACGAGTCCCCTCTCTCTGTGCCCGGGCTCTCTCCCTTCCCGTCTGTCGCGACGTTTCGGCCCTGATCACGCGACATTGATAACAATCGGGACGTTTGCGAGCTACGGAAACTCCTACATCTACGGAGCGCGATGTTCTCCGGCGCATTCTCCCTGCCCGAGGGCTGGATGGGAGTCCTCAGTGGGGGCGGCGTCATCGCCGCGGCCCCCTGCTGAAAGACCGAGCCTTGATCGTCGCCATCGCCAGATACGGAGACTCCATCAGGGTTTCCACCCGCGACGGGCGCCATTTCCATGGAAAGAAGTGCGTGGTCACGGCCGGAGCCTGGACGAGAAAGCTGCGTGGTCACGCGCGACGGGGACTACATCATCGACTTCCTTGGCGGCGACTTCGGAAAGGATGTCATCTTCGCCGGCGGCTTCTCCGGGCACGGCTTCAAGATGGGTCCGCTCGTGGGGAGGATTCTCGCTGATCTGGCCATTGACGGGAGAGCCTCTGGCGTGGACCTCGCTCCCTTCAAGCTCGCTCGATTCGAGATGAACCCCTCGGGGAACGCCAAGGACTTCGCCGATCAGGTCGGCTCTCACGCTCCATCATAATACACCGTCTAGGACCTCGCTCCTCCACCCCAATGTTTGACAATTGTCCTCTTTTCACCCCGACTCTTCTATCGTGCAGAGATGGCAGCGACGTGGACGCCACGGCAGCAGCTGACCGGACGTGGAAGCCACGTCGCTGCCATGTCACCACAGGGCAAAACAAAGACTTTTCTTCGTGACTGCTTCGCTAACGCTAAAAGGAGAATGCCACAGTCATCTTCCCCCTACAGTAGATTACTTCCTATTCCTTGAACTCTACAGTAGGAGAGTGTCAGCGGAGGGGAGCGGCGGCGAGAGGGAGCGGTGGCCAAGAGGAAACCGGCCTGCGGCGAGAGGGAGCGGCGGCAGGGAGATAGAAATCTAGTAATCTCTCTAGTAATCACGTCAGATTTTTTTAAAAAGAAAAAAAATGAAGGGAAGAGAACTAACAGGGAGATAGAAATCCGTGAAGACCACGACGTCGGCCCTGTTGAAGGCTCCTCTCCAGCCAGAAATAATTTTATCCCCCTCGGTTGAGGAAAAAATTGAGAGACGCTCTCCTAGAGCTTCTTCTTGAATGATCCATATTACTAGATTTCTTTGCACTCGATGTATTCTACAATTTTTCTTTTCGTGCAATTCCGATGTCAACTCATCGAGTCTGCTGATTTCATGTGAAATTCATTTAGACAGTAGAAACTGGGAGTCTCGTTCTTTACCCTGCATGCAGAAGACTTAGACTTGATCGATGGATATCGCGCAATAAATCAATGTATGAGGTCGATTGATTCCCATTTAAATAGGAATGGGAGAACGATCTATGCGGCTCTATTTCTCACTTTTCTCTCTCATCTCTCTCTACCCGATTCCGCTCTCCCTGTTCCGGCCCGCTCTCTCTCTCAAATTTCTTTTTCTCTCTTTCCGTGTCCTTCTTCTATGTTCTTGCCGTTTCTCCCTTCCCCTCTAGCTCCTCTCACTTCTTCCTGTTCCGTTATCTTCACTCTCGCTACCCTAGTGTCTCTCTCTTTTTCCCTTTCGTCATTCCTCTTCTCGCTCTCCTTCTCACTCTATTCCTCATATTCGATATTCTTTTCCTGATACTTCTTTATCTCACTCGTCCCTCCCTCTCTCTGGTCTTAACATTTTCCACTCTGTCCTCGACGTGTCTCGACCCACTTCACTCTCAAATTGTCTCCTCGCAGTTTCTCTCTATCAACCATTTCTCTTACTCTTTCTCACTTCTCTCCCACCCGATGGCGACTTAGTCAAGGAGATCAGAGATCAGAGATCAGCACAAAGGTTGAGTCGGATCAGAGATCAGGAGCTGCGCGATCATGATTGCCTAAATCTAATGTCCTGGAGTTTGCCTAAATCTAATCCCCTAGAGCCCGGGATTCAGTCTTGCTTGACCCTGATGGGCACCCACATCGCGGCAGCGGCAAATGTCTTCGCACTCGTGGCAGCCATTCTTCTTCTAGTGTGGACGATCCATTTCGGCGGAGGAATCTCGCTCCACCCTCTCCCTTATGCGTGAGAGGAGATATCTCACCCTCTCCCTTACGCGTGCACGCGTGCGCGCGGGAGAGAAAGACTCTCTGCCTCGACGATTTAATCTCTGTCCATAGCTCTTTTTTCTTCTGGCGATTTCTCTTCTCGACGAATACATGTGCGAGATTTTGTTGAAGAGAATTACATGTGCGAATACATGTGCGGGAACCATTTCCTTCCCTCACACATGCACGAACGCGCGTGAGAGAAGTCGAGAGAGAGAAGGAGAAGGGGAGAAGATATTTTGTGTCACATGCTATTTGTCGGCAACCTCCTTGCGAGGAAAGGAAAGGGCAGACTAGAGAGAGAGAGACGCGAACAAGAGGGAGGCGAGAGAGAAGCCAAGTTGAAAGGGAAAAAAATCAATAGGGAGAGAGAGAGAGTCTAAGATTGCAGGTAGCCCTCTTTGAAACCATGAAAATGGAGAGAGGCACGTCTGAAATTTGGAAAAGAGAAGCGAGAGCCTGGGAGAGAAGGCGCAAAGGTTGCAGGTAGGGTTCATTCAAGAAGAAGCTCTAGGAGAGCGTCTCTCAATTTTTTCCTCAACCGAGGGGGATAAAATTATTTCTGGCTGGAGAGGAGCCTTCAACAGGGCCGACGTCGTGGTCTTCACGGATTTCTATCTCCATGTTAGTTCTCTTCCCTTCATTTTTTTTCTTTTTAAAAAAATCTGACGTGATTACTAGAGAGATTACTAGATTTCTATCTCCCTGCCGCCGCTCCCTCTCGCCGCAGGCCGGTTTCCTCTTGGCCACCGCTCCCTCTCGCCGCCGCTCCCCTCCGCTGACACTCTCCTACTGTAGAGTTCAAGGAATAGGAAGTAATCTACTGTAGGGGGAAGATGACTGTGGCATTCTCCTTTTAGCGTTAGCGAAGCAGTCAAGAGAAAAGTCTTTGTTTTGCCCTGTGGTGACATGGCAGCGATGTGGCTTCCGCGTCCGGTCAGCTGCTGCCGTGGCGTCCACGTCGCTGCCATCTCTGTACGATAGAAGAGTCGGGGTGAAAAGAGGACAATTGTCAAACATTGGGGTGGAGGCGGCTGTTTCCAAACTTTGGGGTGAAAAGAGGACAAACCCCAAACATTGGGGGTTTCTAGACTATTACCCCATTTATCTAGCTATCTCTGTATTTCCCCTGTGGTCTCTGTCTCTCTCGGTCGTTCTCTCTCTCCCTCCCTTTCTCCCGCGTTTTCTCTGTGTATTTATCTATCTGCCTTTCGCTTTTTTCTCATTCTCTCTCACTTTTTCTCTTCCTCTCTCTCTATGCCTGTCTGTGCGAGCGTGCGTGTCTCTGTGCTTCAATCTATCTATTTATTGTTGTGTCTGTCTGTGCGAGAGTGTGTCCTGCTGTCTATCTGTTCATCTGTCTGTTTGTCTGCGTATCAAAGCCTCCCTTCATTTTTGTCACCTATTTACGAGCAAACTCGCATCCTTCCGCCTCGCGCACCAAAAACTTCGTCTCTTCGCCCCATCGTTCAGCTGCTATCGCGAATTGTTATTCAGTTGACTTCATGAACCCCTAATCCTTGGGGGCGACTTCGAATCTCGTCATCGCGTACGCGAGAAATATGGGCAGCTTCGATGTCACGTCGATCAGACCACCCGTCCAATCGTATTCCCTCTAGGGCTTTCCCCGACTGCGACAGACTTTATTGGGGGGCGACTTCGGAGTCAACATTGACTTAGCCCTGCTTTGGCAGTATCGTAGAGAAAAACGCCATTTGTTGGTCGGTGTCTTAAAAATTTGATGCGCCTGGAATTTCGGCAAGACAGAGAGGGCAACCGTTGACTAGGCCGATTACTCTTTTTCTACGATCACCCGCTTTTTGAGAAATTGATTTGTGTGAAGGGAATTAAAATATTCGCTTTGGGCAGACTGCATCATAGAAGGGCGGAAGCACACATTCTTTTTGACCAAGGCTCACGTCAACATCGAACCGATTTCTATCGTCCATATTCCATTTCTCCGCCTTCAAACGCTAGTCTTTAGGTATAATATTTAGGCCATGTTTCTCGGCGATTGAACGTTAAAATAGGCTTTCGCCAGGCTCGTCTATTCAATAAATATTCTTGCTTGTGAAACAAGTTGTACAGCTGACTCGTAATATTTTCAGGGAAGTCTTTCGCTGGGTTTCTTGTTCCCAATCTTTTAATCTTGAACGAATAATCTTTGATATCACAAAGAATAAGCAGTCTACTCGGTGGATCAAATAGGGATCATATTGCTTCACGTTCTATGTGACTGTTTAATGGCCCAGAACAGAAAACTCGAGATTTTAATGGTAGATTATTCAGTAGGGCAGTTTTCCATGTTTTAAGGGTCCGCAATTGGGGTCTCAAAGTTTCTATTTTATATTGACTCATTGACGAGGCCTTTTATCGACGCAGACATGAGCTCAAAAATTCTAAAATTAGAAGTCTAAAACGAAGGTATACTGCACAAACGAAGGTATACTGTGTGCAGGTTGATCCTCCGGGATTCTAGAATATCAAATTATCATTCAAGTAAAGAAATAATGTGAGCAGACCTTACCGATCAAGTTTGAGATTTGATCACAACGTCATGAAAGATGGTTTGGTGTTTTAGAGCTTCTGATGTCTGTAGATTGCCTGCAACCGGAAAACAAAGCAGACAAAATGGCAGAATTGGTTGAAGAAAGCATAAAAGAAAGAAGAATAGAGATTGTCGTATCTTCAGTCTCTCCTCTCAGTTAACTGCATCACCTATAACATCGAGGAGAGGAGATGAGATGAGAAAATCACTCTCAAGAGACTGAAATAGACATAAGAACGAAGAAGGAACGTAAGAACCTTTTTCATTCAATATTACTGATAGAGTAACTCAAGCAACAAAAATAAGGAGAATTGGGGAGTTATGTGCACCTAGATATCTTTACCAATAGATTTTTATCTAGTTCAATAGTTATACGATTAGAAAATCAAAAATAAATAATCAAGTTTAATTATGCTTTTTAAGTCGAATAGGGGTTCAAGATCGAGCATTCAGGCACCACTTGAACATTTATAATGATCAAATGAATTTGGCGGAAAACAAAGTATTTCAGATGGAGCTATGGTAGAAGAGAATACAAGAAAATGAGGGTCAAACTATCTGTCGTATGTTCGAGAGACTTCTTTATATAAAGTAACAAGAAGGTCCACCAAAGTACGCACAACAAGAGGAACAAGAACAACGTCTAGAAACCACAACTTAAATGATGTGTACACGTGCTTACATACATCTCTTCATATTTCCCCTAAAAGATGAAGCATAGAAGTCTAACATGCCCAACTTGCCTCAAAGGAAATAGAAAAAACTTGTGTGCAAGTAATTTGAAGAAGATAGCTACCAGCTGCTCCAAAGTAGGTGTATAGAGTAGAAACTCAGCTGTGTATGACCATGCATTCTATACAAAAATCCACCTCCACATTCTTGAGGCTCTGCTGAGAATAGGGATTTCCAAAGCTGAACCGGATACCGAAAAACCGAACCGAACTGACACTGGCAGCGGTAAAAAAATGGCCAGACTGAAGGTTTCAGTTTGGTTTCGGTTTTCACTTCCAGTGAGCACCGAAAGTCTGAAATTCTCTCTTGCTCTCTATCTCTATCTCACGCACTCAGTCACTCTTAGGGCGAATCGTGAATTGCGAGAGAGAGATACAACGTGTTATCACAAATCGTGAGTCCGCGATTGGTGCAATAAACTCTGTCTCTGTCTCTGTCTGTCTCTCTCTCTCAGCTTTCTCTCTCTCTCTCTCTCTCATAGCATTGCTATCTCCCCTGATTCTTGAAATCGTTGACAAGCTCTTGATAAGGATCTCCTCTTGCAATCATCATCGAATCTTTCCTTTGCCACTTGCCAGCAATGTGAGTTGAAAACTTTCCGCTGAAGCTAAAGCTTCATCAAGGTCTCAAAACTGATTTGGGGGTGACTTCGATTTCTTCGGCCACGAAATTAATTAAATTCTTAATAAATGTACGGTTTGAAGGGGAGATCTAAATTTCTATTTAAGGAGTAGGGATTTAGTTTGAAGCAATAATTTGGTGAGTCTAGAATGATTTTATGCTAATTTCTCGTGTTTTCTTGCTCGTGAGCTACGAATTTCATCCATTTTCTTAGTTCTTCATTTACATTTTGTTGGTTGTTAATCGTTTAAAGCAAAATTTTCTGCTCAAAATTAGTTTTCGTTATTCTTAGATTATTTTTCCTAGAAATCTTTATCTTAGTTTTCGTTCTTCTAAAATGTTTTAAATTGTAGAGTTCAAGGGCTATAAATTGAAAGCTAAATCTTAATTGGAAAAATCTTGCAAGTAAATTATGCACTTATTGTACTCCTAATCACGTGCACCATAAATGTGTTGAATAAGCGCCACGGGTACGCCATGCAAGCCCCATGCAAGTGTTGAACAAGCATTACATAGATCCCACTCGTCCGCTTCTAAGGCATTGAATAAGCATCGTGTCAATGCCACTAAGAGCTTGCATACTGCACTCGCTTGCTGACAGCATGCCATGAGGCACGCATCCCACATTAAATGCAGTGTCAAGTCCCACATTTTTACCCTTCTTCCTTCAATTTAAAGTCTTAAAAAAATCCTAAAAAATTACAAAAAGTCCTTTAAATCTAAGAAAACAAAATCAATGCATTCTAAAATATAAATATTTTTTCACCAAATTATCTTCACTAGATGAAGAATTGAATTTTTTGACAGTCTAACGTTGACTGGCTTTGATCAATCAAGATCGCCCAACCCTACTCAATACCATATGAAAAGATAAAATTGATATAATGAGATAATTTAGTAGAGTAGAATGAGAGTTATATGAGATTGTCCTTATATATGGATACACAAGAGAGAGAGACAGAGAGAGAGAGAGAGATAGAGAGAGAGAGAGAGAGAGAGAGAGAGAGAGAGAGAGAGAGAGAGAGAGAGAGAGAGAATGGAGATAGGTAAGTGCTAGGCCCTAAAAGGAGTCCAAAAAGATAGACCACTAGTAAAACAAATCATAAAAGGATACAAAGTATATCTCAGTAATAATTTTTCCTTTTATTTTTTATTTTTATTTCTAAGGCTTCTTTTCTTTCATTAAAACTGAATTACAAGTACGAAGGTTCCTAAAATCACTTAACACTCTTTTTTCATTGGGTATTATTTTTTCTCAATCAATAATATTAATAAAATATTTAATTTTTCATTTATTGGGATTTTATCTAAGATTGGACATCAAATCTTATCTATAAAACTTTGAGATCACTACACCATTTCTTCTTTGTATCAATTTTTAGCTAGAGTGACAATCAATATTCTCACTATTTATATGAATAGTTCTAATTTTTTCTTGGCCAATGGTAAAGAAATTTGACATGAGAAGAATTTTGTTCCTTTATATTGTGTGGCCACCTATAGAAGGTACATCTCATCTCAATAGAATCTTTCATTGGCTCTCCTATGAGATGGGGAGCGAGATACTCCTCCGAGGTATATGTTGATGATCTGTCTCAATCCAAACTATCTATAAGTACCAAAACTCTCCCAACTATGATTAATATTTATTTAAGGACTCTGCTACAGGGGCAACCGGTATATAACCCAGATTCCATCCAAACGCAAAAACAAAGAACTTCCTTTCCTCTCGTGGAGATGGTTTGACCCTTTTACCCACTCGTGGAGCGGGCGCGGAAAAATAAATCGAGGCCTTGGCCTCCCCCTCTCGGCTCCCGCATCCGCCCCCACCTCCGGGGAAGTGGAAGAGTTGGCCTCCGCCTCAGCCTCCGCCTCCGCCCCCACCACCTCCTCCCCCTCCGCCACCTTCTTCCAAGAGATGTGGAATCTTCCCGTCGGCACTTGACGGCTGCTTCAGTTGGCATTAAAACCAGAGAATCAGACTTCCACGAGACTTGTGGAAGGTGTAGGTTCAACGGTGATAAACATGAGAAATAGTCGTGCAGGTCAAATTCCTCCGGGACCCCGTCAGCAGAGGAGCTCTCTTCACTCGGCGGCGGCGGCGGCAGCAGCCCGGTTCCACTAAACCAAAAGGAATTTAGTGCACGAAGGAATCTGGTGTTATGCCCGGTTCCATTCTTCATGATAAGCCAGATTCCATTCCGAAGGAATCTGGAGCACGAGAAATTCATCACGAAGGAATCTGCCGCTGCCACCGCCACCGAAGAGCTTCCTGTGAGACGCTGCACCACCGCCTTGAATTCTTCTGGCTCAACGTAAATCCTCTCCGGTGAGGTCAAGTAGATAATGACTGGCTCCTTCATTTGAGGTGGTGGGGAATTCTTCTTCACCTTGCGGGAAAACTTTCCTAGGTTGAGAGAATCTTGTTCTGTTTGAGCTCTTTTAGGGGAGGCATTCCTGTTGAGCGATCGAAGAAGAAGAGCGAGAAGAGAAAGAGAGACACATTCTCTCGACATTTATGTTTGAGCACATGCACGCACCTATTTTTCTATCTATCCATCCATTCATCCATCTGTCTATTTACCTAACCATCCATCTTCTTTAATCTATCTTTCTTTGACCTATTAATCTATCTTCTTATCTGTCTCTTCATCTCTCTGTCTACCAATCTACCAATAGAAATTTTAGATCTATCCATCTACTTACCAACCCATCCATCAGCTTATCCATCTCTCTTTTCTTATCTATCTATCTATCTATCTATCTATCTATCTATCTATCTATCTATCCATCTAGATATCTGTCTACCTATCTATCTATCGATCTATCAACCGTCGCAAAGTCAACGTCGCTGAAAAAAGTAATTGCCAACAGAACAAGATTTATTTTCCTGAATATTTTCCTCTTTGTTTTGCAACAAGCAGCTTCATAATCTGAAGAATCTTTATAACCTGTTCTTTGAGAAAAAACAAGTCAATCAAATATTGTATATTTCACTTCTTCTATCTAAAATACTCTATAATGCCAGTTATCTTGCATTAGATGATGGGATGTTGTTGAGGAGGATCAGTCGAGATTGTTGTCCTGGTGTTTCCGGTAGAAGAGCCTCAGAGACTAGGATAGCCTAGTCGTTGTGCCGCAGGAATGGAAGCCATCCGTCATCTAGAGAGAGAGAAAGACATTTTAGTGAGAGTGAGTGTGTAAAGGCCATCAAACAAGAGAGCAAAAAAAGCTCAAATATTGTGAAGAGTTGGAATATTGATTGTTGAATGAGAGCATAACGGTGATAAGAAGAAAAAAGATTGGCACTGGATAAGCAAGCGAAGAAGATAAGAAGAAAATCAATCTTAGTTAGGACTGTAAGGCTGTAAGGGTTTATACATAGCCCTCAAGAGCAGAATCGTAAATAACTAGAAGAAGGGATGGGATAGAAACAACGATAATGGTGATTTCGCCGTGACTTGATTCGTCCTACTCTTCCTCTCCTCTCCAACATTCACATCAATGTATGCATAAATACATCATTTTATTCACCTCTCCTCTCCTTTCCTGCATTTTCGCGAGACTATTTCGCCGAGCCGGATTTCGCCCCCGTAGCAGAGTCCACAAAGGATTTTGAAAATAATCAAGCGATCAAGATATGCAGAACAAATTAAAAAATTGAAGAACTGAATTCACCGATTCCTGCATTTCGTGCATCAAGATATATGAACAAGATATTCACCTCTCCTCTCCTTGCCTGCATTTTCGTGAGACGATTTCGCCGAGCCGGATTTCGCCCCCGTAGCAGAGTCCTTTAAGGATTTCGCCGAGCCGGCGGGAATGGAAGAGAGAGCCGGCTGTGGCAGCGGGAGGCGGCCGGGGCGGTGGCCTCGACGAGAGCCGTTGGCGCGATACGGAGGCGTCTGCCGGGCTGGGCGATGGAAGAAAGAGAGAGAGAGAGAGAGAGAGAGAGAGCCTCAGTCGATGGAAGAGAGAGAGAGAGAGAGACGGAGGGGGAAAAAACCGGGTTCCCCCGTTTACTTGGATGCCCAGGCGGGAAATAATTTTTCCCAAGATTCCTTTGGTTGCCCAAGATTCATTTATTTAAATGGCCCCAAAGTTTGTTGCATTTTAAGAATTATTCCCAAAAAGGAATAGTGCCTCTATTTATTCCCTTTTCTCCCTTTGCAGGCATTTCCCACATACCAAACACCGCATAGTTCAGACATCTACTCATTGACCTTTTCACTACCAACTTATTCTATTTCCAATTAAAATTCTCAAGGACTCTCATTTAAATAATATTCCTTCTGGATCCCCAATCACATTGCATATGAATTAAGCACCCATGTAATGAGCAAGAAACAATTATATTTCCATGTATATTACTTCATATAGAAGGGAATTTATTTTTATCAATACTTCCAACATATGACCTAATGGAATCTAATGTTTGATAGGATTTTAAAACTTTAATCAAAACATAAAACATAGTAGAATATTCAAAACACTAAGACGCCTAGAATTGATGACCCTATCATCTAGTATAGCTTAAAATCCATACTTAAAGGTTCATTGAAAGAGTTCTCAAGGTTATTCTAGTGTTCAGCCTCTTGCAGCATCTACATTATTGTTGTATAGGTGGATCTCTTCTTCAATACTCTTCAACAAGATAGAAAGAAAATAAAAAAAGAGAGTTTCTATAAAGTTCACATGGTTACCTCGAGTTGTGGTTGTTCTCTACTGATATAGAGATATTGGGTATGTGAAATTTTCACAAATGCCCTCAATATTATTTTTGCATTCACCAATGTCTAGAGACCTTTGTGTATGACCCTCTAGGTCTATCTATCTTGGTAATTAATAATTTCATAGAACAAATAACGCTAATTGGTCAACCTTATTAATTCTCTATATTAATATCTAGATTTCTAAACCAAGGATCGATTCACCAAATAGTTGGGTTGAGCTACTAGGTTATTTGGTGCCAACATACACCATGTGTGCTAGATGATTTACCATGAAAATATTTTTTATCATATCCATTTTTTCTTTCTCTCAATTATTAGTCCTTTAAAAAAAACTATATAGGGATTAAAATTTCAAATCATAATTAAATTACCCTCCCCCTCAATCATCTACTCCCTAGTTGACTTGCACCTCTTCTCAATTCATTCATTTGACTTGGTGCTCCAAATTTCATGTTTTCTTTATAAATCGATATGAAAACAACTTTACGAAGAGAGTAACATATGCATCTTTGAATTAGCAATCATAACATTAGATTTCAATTCTCTTATAATACAAGGACCAAAGTGCACATTAATTCATGTAAGTTTATTTTAATGCTCAACTCATGGGATTTTAAAATAATTTTTTCCTCTTTGTCCTTTATTCACTTCCATTTCTCAAGAACTCAATAAGACTAAATTTGGAATTATTATATGGGATACAATCAATGGGTGCATTTCCACAACTTTCAATCAGTAATTCCATAACAGTTGACATTTTTATTGTCAAATAAAATTTAAATTACTGCATGAATTCATGATTTTGGAAACTTTGATGATGATGATGATGAGATAAGTTAAGAATTAGGATAATTGAGTCAATTCAACACGCAATTTCACTTATTTGGCTTGGGCACTTGGCTTGTTGTGTGGGATGACAGTTCATGTCATTGGATCTAACCAATTTGATGAGATTTAACCTTTGCCTTCAATTAGATGGTCAATAATCTTTTAGGACATTTCCTGATTATTACATGCGCATGGGACACTTAATGCTCCGTTTTTTTTTATCAATCTATGATATGTGGGTAAAACTGCACGAGTGAAGTGATCTTTTTAATTTGCACTGGATCTTTGTAGAAGAATAAGTAGCAGAGCTAGCACTTCATTGGCCCCGAAAATTCTATGTAAGGATTTCACTCAACTAAGGGAAATATTAAATGATTGTATTATTAAGTCCAACCTAGTGGAAAAAATATCCTCAACTCTTTGGATGCAATTTCGTTTTAGACTCACTCCTGCATTGATTGAGCCAAAGAATTCAAGACTTCTGCAATAAACTTGGGAAAATTAGTCATTTAAATGTTGAAGCATGCAAAAATAAATAAAATCAAAACAGGACCTTTCTGAAAATTAATTGGGTTAATGTTTTGGTGACTTCAGGTTACTTTGGTCTAGTTTTCTTTGATTTATCCTTATTTTGGTTAGGTTTAATTTTAGGTATCAAGATGAAGAGAATCCATAGTTTCTCTCTCTCTCTCTCTCTCTCTCTCTCTAAGTTCTTCATTTGGTTAAGACTAAAGTGCATGCGATTTGTTTCATGTGAAAGATCTTTGAATTTTTTTTCTAACTATACTTTTTTCTATGAAATCTAAAATATTTTGTTTTCTATTAATGATTTTGGCTGCTGATTACAAATCTCACTCGTCCAGAAACTTAGTTGTTCATCTAATTAAGCAAAGTAGGGGTTGATTTTTACCCTTGATTGTGTGCGTTTGATTACTACACAATTATGGCTCCTCAATGAGTTTTTCACCCATTAATCAAGGGGAGGATATAAAATGAAAAAAGACAAGAAAATAAGAGTGAATAAACTAAGACCAAAATATGTGTGAGATAACACCCAAAGAAAAAATATCCCAATCCAAGAAAAGTTGAAGAAGCTGAAGGAATTGGTACTCGAAATTCAAGTAATCAATGAGTTGAATGAAAGAAGCCAAACATCAAATCTACACACCAATTCCCTCTTGAGTGTGAGTGCCATTAAATAGATAAGAACTGAAATTTGACAGTAGTATGCATCAAACAGAAAGCAATTATTGGCACAATTTTATGGGTTTGGGAGTGTCATCCTTGAGCAGGGACCAGCTAATATTCCAATTTTGTTGATTGTTCCAATTTTTTGAGGACACCACAATCATGGAGGAAAGTGTAACAAAAATGGGGCAACATGCACTGGTTTTCGTGGGTAAGAAAATTTTACATTTAGAAGATGTTACATTTAGACAGAAAGAGAGAGAGAGAGAGGAACAAGAAGACGGGGGAGAGAAAGACTGATGTGGCATAAATCCAGCTTCAAGAGCGAGGAAAGGAAGAGGGGTAGAGGACGAGGCGCTTGGAGCAAGAGACGCAGGAGTACCTGCGAGTGACGTCGATGCAAACGGGAAGGCAGCAAAGGCCACGTCGACGCACCACGTCCGTCGCCATCACCGCACCGCCGCAGGACGGGCAGCACCCCGGCGCGCGTTGGGAGTCGAGCACGGTCTCTTCGGCGCCGCATGCGAGCGCGGCCACTGTCATTCGCTACAGCAACTTGAGGTAGCGCCGAGGAGGAAAAGACCAAGGGACAGATATACGGGAGGATGTCTTTACGTGGCCGCGTTTGAGCTCTGTCGGTGGGGAGTCACCGCATGCAAGAGGCGACAGAAGGGGGGGTGACGGGGGAATAATTTCTAGTTTATAAAGGAAATTTATACCGTGAAAGCCTTTAATAGGCCAGCCTGTGAAGGGGCATCGTCGTTATGGGGTGGGAGCTCAGAATACTTCAACGGTATAATTACTAGGCCCCTTTACTCGTACACTTGGTCGACATTTCTCGCACGGTGGTTCGCACACTTGCCCGTCGACAATTTACCAACAAAATTCCATCACAATGACGAGCTTTTCTTCATGAAACCAATAAGATTTCTATCAATCGATCAAGCCTACAAGTATAAATTATTTGAGCAACATAGATATGACCTGCATATCATTAATATCATACAATCACCAATCAACGTAGGTCATAAATATGACCCGCATTCAAGGACTTTTGTGCAAGTCTGCACATGAAAGTATTTCAAATCCGGTATATGACCTAAATTGCATTGATGATAATACTAAAACTTTCTATGCAAGTTGTTTGACCTGTCACAACAAAGAAATCACTCCCTGAATCTCAAGATATGGCATACGGATTTCTATCCTCTCTCGATAAACGTATTTTGTTTCTCTCAATCATGAGATTCTTGATTGTTACGAGAGTGTAGAAGGTGTTTTGCATTCTTCACATGACGCTTGATGAGTTGAGGAAGGATGTGATCATCACTAGTGGCTCTCTCCCATCAAGCTCGCTTGCTTTGAGCTTAGCCCCTCAAGGAAAGCTGACTTTGCCGATCAGGTCAGCTCTCATGCCATGCCAACTAGTCGGATCCACCTTTGGATGACTTCTTATCTATTTTTACGTGTAAGATCAGGAATAATCCGATGACTTTCGTTACACATTCGTAAATTTTCTTTAACAATAATGTCCAAAGATAGCCTTTTCGGAGAATTTTATAAGGAATTTAGGGAAATTTCTTTATGCAGAGTAAAATTTCCCTAACTTTAGGGATAATAAGGACTTTTTCAAATACCTTGTTCATGTGTTTAATTCAATTGGGGGGAGAAGCCAAGTTCCATTATTCAAACATGTAGATCACTAAATGGGTTGCTATCATGTGCAGCCACATACCCTCCAAATTAGTGATGATGGAGGGCTAAGACTAATATTGAGATCCAACACTTTTTGATCGTGCCATGTCACTTGAAAAGAAAAAGAAGAATTTTAGTCCCACATTGCTAAAATTCTGTAATTCTATTTCCTATATATGTTTGAGGCATGAGTGAAGTTAATTTGACCCATTAGGGAACCTTAATAAAAACAATTACTCCTTGTAATCAAGCACCATGGAAGTGCCCCTTCCCAGGCATGGCGTCCTTAGTTGTCGTTGTATGTCACCATGTAAGTGCATGCAGCCATGTCACCATTTAAGGGCCTATTTTTTTGTTTTTCACTTAAATAAATTCAAGAAAATTCTAAAAAAGACCTTAAAAACTTTAAAATTCATATCTTAAAAATAAAAGTACTTTCCAATCCAAAATTTCTTTGTTAAACCATAAATTTAATATATATCTTTCGATGCCATTGAATTTCCAAAATAAAGATAATCTATTTATTTTTCTCTAAATATTACTCAATGGCCTAGAAAGAATAGAACTTGTAGCTGTGAATTACATCTAGATCAAAATATTTTCCTTTTAATCTTTCTTCTTGAAAATAAATCTTTTCAAGTCTCAAATGCCAATAAAATAGACTAATACAAATATATTTGATCTTAAATGAGGTTCCATCATTATTTTGTAGAATATTAGACTTAAAAAGTATATTTTTAGAATTTGAGTAAAATGACATGAGATTTATAAAAGTTATGAAAAATCACCACATGCATTATAATGACATGAATTATGCATTAACACAACTTAACAATTGAATATTTACAAACATAAAATGCATCTTATCAATGGCCATTTAATGTGGTTGACTTTAACTTTCTGAAGTTGAGTTTGACTTTAGGTGTTTGCACCCTTAAATGACATAACTAGGATAAGTGTAATTGAATATGCCTAATATGATTCTGTAAGTATGCTTGAATGGTGTTCTTTGTGACGCCTCACCACATCAAATGTTTTGGAGATCACTCCATCACTCATCTTGGAGGAAGCTATAAAGCTGGTGGATAATGATTTTGAAGAGGTGAAAACTTATCAAGTTGAAAACTCTAGATAATTGGAGGATGTAGTTTGCGAGTGCATCATATTGTCACATCTATTTGGACATTGCATGTCAAGACTACAAGTTACATTGAATATTAAAAGTAGCTAGTAATGGTAGAACTACCTCCCCAATGGAGGTAGTGGGGCCTCTTAAGGAGGTGAAGTTACCTCCTTAATCAAAGAGGGGGGTTGGAGGGGTCAAACCCCCAAAATTGTCTAATTAGATGGTGAATTAGCAAGGGGGTTTGAATTAGTTTTATTTTGAATATTTATGTTTTTTCTAATTCTTTTATGAATTCGTTGATTATCCACTCAAATCCTCACATTGCTCATACACCAAAATTTTTTATACTGGACAATGTGTCTAAACCCCACGTGCTAGTCCCAAGATGAGACAGTCCCCTTAGAGTCAACTCCTCACCTTATTAACCCCCCAATAAAAATTATTGATTTCCCTGTGTTAGCTAGAACAAAGTTCAAACACAAAACTTTTGATCTAACCCCCTGATGCTTTTGGTTAGTGATATCACTTCATTGTCATCCTTCAGTTCACCGCTGCTTGTGCCCTCTCCCACGGGCTGACTCAGAGAGCACCACCCATTGCTCCATACTCCCCGTTGGGCTGTCCTACCTCTTTGAAGTCTCTGAGTCTCACCACCAAACCACGCACGCTCCAAGTAGGTTGCTCATTCTCGGTCCTTGGTGATCTTGCAAGGTGAGGAACAAGTGTGTCTAGACTTGACCTTTTGATCAACTCCCTAGACTCGTTTGACAAAGCAAGAATGTGAGGTCATTGAGAACACATGGTTCATAACTCAAATAAATTTCTAAGCTCACTAAAATTATGATTTAATTGAGAATCCATTAGGATAATGGTGAGTAAGGGTCGAATCCATGAAGAATTAGGGATATTTTTGAGACATCTTCAACAATTTGATCATATTGGAAAATAAATTGAAATTAGAAATTAGGAAAAGTTAGTAATTTTAGAAAGAGAACTCAAAGATGAATCCAATAAATAGAAAATCATACAATTTGAACGTGTATCCATGGAGAAATCAAAGAGTAAAATAAGGACAGGAAAATTGTCGAGAAGAGAGAGAAATTGATAAAATTTATAAAAATTAACCTAATCAATGTTTCAAAATTTAAATATAATGATAAATGACAAAATATTAAGAGTAAAACATGTAATCTAACCCGAAATCATTCTCAAAATGATCCAATTAATCAATAAAACAAGGCTTTTCATTCCACATTTTCTAAAATAGATATTCGAAGTTCAAGTTATGAATTCTCCCTATTATGTTATCAAAATCTTAACTTGAAGCACTCCTTCGAGACGGAAATGAGTCTAGAAGATGATTGAAGGAAAGTGAGGGGTTACTTATTACAATTTTGGTAATGACATTTTTACATTCATATTAAATCAAATTTGAAAATCTTTAGTAGGGCCATCCAAGTATGTCCATCTGCAATGGGAGAATATATGCCATCCCCACACCTACATGGGATACTTGAAAAACTAATCTATCCATAGTCACTAAAATAGATCCAAGGGCCAAAAGTTTTTGAATTAAGCCTATTCGATTTGTGCATTTCTCTCTTTTGGTGTTAAAAACTTCCTAAAAAGTTTTAATTGATTAGGCCTATGAGCCGCTTTAACAAAGTTGATTCCATATCTAATTTTGATATTTTTACATCAATTGACCACAAGTAGTAAAAAATTTAAAATTTCAAGGAAAGAAACTCTCCTATTAAATAGCAAACCTACAATGATGGACATACTGGCAGAGAAACATTGTTTAAGCACAATCTAGGACACCCCCAAAGCTGATTCAGGTTATGATGGAATACCTCTATGTAAGTTAAGATTTTTTATATTTTTGTTCACATTTATAATTTTTAATATATTATAATTGATCCATTTTTTAAGGAATTTAAAGAGTTTCTTCATGTTGAATTCACTTTGCTCATTGATTTCTCATTCAATTGAATTAGGATTTTCTTCTGATTTCTTTTTGGAATTTTTTCTTTATAAGATAGCAATATACCCTTTTCAAAGCATTCTCACATCATTTAATTGTGTGATCCACATGAAGTTGAAACCCTCTCTAGCCATAGTGCTCCATTAATTTGAAATTTGATTGCGTTGGGATTTGTGACACCCAATGATTAAAAAATTACAACTTGTCACTGCATTGTGCCAAAAAAGTGGTATGAAAGAACCAAACGTTATGGCTCAATTGAATATGAAAGAGGGTGATGTAGGACACACATCAATGGAACCTCTCCCTCGACGGAGACGGCGGAGAACCGGCGGCACCGCCGAGGGAAGAGCACCTACGAAGGGATGTAAAACTAAAAACTCTCTCAAAATAACTATCTAAAAATCTCAAACCTTTCTTTCTTCTTGATTCGTCGTCCCTCTATCAGGCGATCCCCATCTCTCGTATATAGGAGAGGGAGTGGGGGACCCCTTAATGGGCCTAATACATGACCCACGTGGGCCAATTACAAAGACACATAAATGGCCCACTAATCATACTTAGGGCCTGATAACTAAAACTAGCGGACAGGCCGGTAGGCGGTCACGGCTTGATCATCAGCATCAGCTCGGTCGGCGGTCATGACTCAATCAGCAGCGATGGTTCTGATGCATCGGTCGGTCCCGCATCATCCTCTCGGGGTCAAGAGAACTCGACTCTGTCGAGTTGAGGAACGGAAAGGAACCACGAGACCCCACGAGGAGTCCATGGTCGGTGGAGACCATCAATGAGGTCCGTTGGGAGGACTAGGGCCAGCAAGAGGAGGGCCAGGGGCCGGCTTGGGCCGGTGAAGTAGCCCAATAGAAGGCCCACTAGGGATCTAGGCTCGCGAGCGCCAGCTAGAGCGGCCCAATTGACTGGAGGCCCATTTGGGCCAGCAACGAGCCCTGCAAGGGGGCTGATGCAGAGGCGGGCCAAGGGCCGCCACGTGGTGGGCCACCATTAGCCGCGGCCCTTGCATGCGACAGCGCAGGCCGCATGGCGCTTGACGTTAGTGCTTGACGTCGATGGTTGGCTGACGTGCTAGGTGGCTGGCACGGGATTGGCCACAAGGAACTTCGTCAATCGACGGCGCGAGCCGCGAGGTGGCTGTCGCACGCCACCCGACATGCAGCTGCCTAAGGGCGATGTGGCAGGCTGCTTTTGGCCGATGGGCTAACGTAGGTGGCTGGCGGCTTCAATGCCGCTGGATGACGTGGCCGCTTGTGGGTGGGCCAGAAGGCTGATGCAGGCGGCGGGCGAGGAACACGGGGCGGGCGGCTTCAACGCTACTAGCAACGTGGTCAGCTGTGGTTGGCCAGAGGGCTGATGCAGGCGGCAGGCACTGGCCGCGAGTCGTGTGGCTTCAATGCCGCTGGGCGACGTGGCCGCTCGTGGTTGGCCAAAGGCTGACACTGGTGGCAGGCCAGTGGGGCTGAAAAGCGGCAGGAAGTGGCCGGAGGCGCTGGAAGGGCGTTAGCGATCAGAGGCAGCAGAAGCGGCGGTGGCCGATAGAGTCGCCAGAAGCAGCAGTAGCGGCGGGAAGCGGTCGGAGGCACGGGAAGCGGAGGCACCGAAAATGCCACAGGCTCTGATACACATTTGATGTAGGACACACATCAATGAAACCTCTCCCTCGATGGAGACGGTGGAGAACGGGCGGCACCGCCGAGGGATAGCACCCACCAAGAGTGTAAAACTAAAAACTCTCTCAAACTAACTATCTAAAAATCTCAAACCTTTCTTTCTTCTCGATTCGTCGTCCCTCTATTGGGGGATCCCCTTCTCCTTATATAGGAGAGCGAGTGGGGGACCTTGATAACATGCTATATTAACATAATAAAACATGATTTTTGATGCATATTAAGGTATAAATGATTTCATTTCCATGCATGTTATCATATGTGTATTTTTCTATCATTCTATAATAAATCACTATAATCTCAAAAATACTTTAAATAAGGGTTTAAAATGATGGATAAATTAATAACCCATCTTTACTTGAGATTATGAATGCTTTTTAGAGTGAAAATAATGAGAGAAAATGTTTATAAACATTTATTTATATTTTCTTAAAGTTTAAAATCCTTAAAAATAAATGTGTTTTTCAAATAAAATTTAAAACTCTCATTATTTATCAATTTTTATCTTTTAGAATGATAGATAATTAAATTTTGGATCAAATGAAAGAAATTTGGATTAATTTGGAGTTTTATTTTAAAACTTATGAATTTTCTAATTTTTAGGGATTTTTCTGGATTTTTCTGAATTAAATTTGCGATTTTGAAATGTTAAAATTAAATAAAAAAATGCAAAAAAGGGGTTTATTATTTCGCGCGGGTCCATGTGGATGCGACGTGGCACTCCGGGCCACGTGGCAGCGCCGTGCGAGCCCACGCGGCGCCTATGCGGCGAGGTGACGTATGCGTATATTTATATTTATATTTTATATAGTTTATAATATAATATGTTCAGCCTTCCGTATATCGGAAGGGAATATTAATTCCCTAGAATCGTCGCCCCTTTTAAACATGATTGTTTCCTCTAATCTTTCCCGTGTGGGACTAAGTTCCACATGGTCCTTATTTAAAATACAGGACACGTGGCGGAAGTGGGAGATGTCGGATCAGGTAACACACAATCGAGGCGCGTCGATCGAGTGGATGCGCGGACCACCGGATCACGATCAAGGCACGTGCCTTAATTGGAGCGTTATAACGGCTACGTTGAAGCGGCACGGATCGCATCTCGGCCGTCCGATCGCGATCCAAGGGGCGTTATTTGAAGCATTTTTAAGGTTCAATTTTGTTTAATTTTAGTTAAAATTGCGATTTACGACTCCAAAATTTTCTCTGCACTTCAATCTTCAATTTCTCTACGAAATCAAGTCCAAGTTTGATGATTCTTGATTCCGTGGAATCGATTTGAAGTTATCTTTCATAATTTACTATTTTCCCCAATTTCTATCATCAATTTATTGTCCGATTTGATCAATTTTGAAGAATACATCAAGAATTTCCTTATTTCCCTGTGAATTCGACCCTTATTTACCATTATACCCTTCAATTCGATAGATTTTCATCAAATTGGTAAGGTTGAAATTATTTTTGACATGAGACCGTGTGAAATCAACGATCTCGCGGTCCCGTCTCGTCAGACCCCTTAATGGGCCTAATACATGACCCACGTTGGCCAATTACAAAGATACACACATAAACGGCCCACTAATCGTACTTAGGGCTTGATAACTAAAACTAGCGGACATGCCGGTAGGCGGTCACGGCTTGATCAGCAGCATCGGCTCGGTCGACGGTCATGGCTCGATCAGCGGCGACGGTCCTGATGCATCGGGTCGGTCCCGCATCAGAGGGCTTCCAAGGACCCAAAAGATATTTCACAAAGACTAAAAGAAATGGCCCAAAGGGAACCAAAAGAGATGGTTGTCATAATCCCAAAAGAGGCGCCTGAGAAGGACCTAGAGAAATGAAAGAGTTTCAATCTTCTAGTCATTAAGTCCCTTGTTGATAAGATGAATTTTTCATAAAAAGATGAAGATATCCTTTTTGCTGCCATGATTTAGCTGTCCCCTACATGCCAGCCCCCCAAATTGTGGGGGATTCCTACATATCACACTCTAGTAATGTGATGCTCTAGCTTGTGGGCATTGATAGGTGAAGAGATAGTGTTCCCTTTCTCCACTGGTATTGAAGATAGTGAAAATTCATCTTGTGAAAGGAAAAAATGCTAAAGAAAGGGCTGGTCAAGGTGATGGTCAATTTTGAGATGAAATTTTTTTGGATAGACATGATAGTGTTCTCCCCCTGATCATCCTTCATCACCCCCTCTCTTCATTCATAATAGAGGAAATGAAGAAGAGATGGTGGCCATGACCCCAATGAAGAGATACAGATGAAGGCTCACCCAAAATAATGACGATGCTGCCCATAAGTAGCTAGAGATACAAGTTCTTAATAATATTATGTTAAAAAATATTTGTACATGATTATTAATTCGTTTTAATAACTAATTCACATCATTATAAAGCACAGTGCCGTGCAATTTATCTGCTTTAGTCATATCATGTCATTTTACGTAGGTTGTTATTTTGCATGATTTTACATGTAATTTTTACAATAAATGTTTAAATTTTTGTTAGGAAAAAACATTGAATATAATCGTACTATGAAGTTTAATGATTGAAGAGTTCTATGAATTGAAGAGTCAATAGAAGAAAGCAAAAATGAGAAGACTTAGAAGTCCAATTTAGGCCAAAATTTATTGAAAAAGCCTTATTTGTTTAAAGCATTAATATTTAGGTTTCTATAATTTTAAACTTCCATGTTTGATTTTTCCCTCAATTTTTGTCAGACTGCATTGAATTCAATTGATTGGAAATATCTTCTACTTATCTTCCTCGTCGTACCATTTTTTTAAATAAAATCTAAGTTAAATTCAATTTTCACTTTGATTAATTCAACCAAGTGTTCGTTTCAATTCTAATCATGTCTTTATTTTAATCCTTAAACACATTACACTAAATTTCGAATTATTTTGAAATTATTTTGACCTCAACTGCAAGAACTAGTCTCTTCAGCGGTGTCATAGGTGGTCTTAGAGGTAGGTTATATCAAGGAGAGTTTGCCAAGGAATGAGTGGCCTTCCTCTCTCTTCCATGAGTGGATAAATCAAACATTAATTTTTTCTTTTCTTGTGCTTTCTTTTCATCAATCATTTTTTTCGTCTTTTTTTTTTCTCTCTTTTCTTTTCCTTCCTTTTTTTTTATCTCATTTTTTTGTCTACCTCCCTCTTTCCCTCTCCTTTTTCATTTGATTTTTCCCTTTCTTTAAAATAATAGGGAATAAACTGACCGCCCGTTGGCCGGTCAAATGTACATATTTAGATTTATCTTTGTTTTTTAAAATTCTGACGTCTCGTTTGTGATTGGACTCAGATTTCTTAGTGGACTCCGCCCACTCGACTCAATCGATTTTATTATTTAATGCTTTTTCGAAATTCCATCTCAACAATTATAAATACAGAACGGGGGGAGGCTGTTGGTTTCCCGCCTTAATGGAAATGACAGAAGACGGCGCCACTGAGACGACCAAATGCGTAGAAGATCCAGGAACGAACACTGACTCCCTGTTGCAGGACTTCGAGCGTATCTCTCAGGTATAAGCTGGCAACGTTATGAGATTCATGTTAATCAAGTAGTATTTAGAGATAAACTTATCGCCTATTACTTTCCCGTGTGAGCAATGTATTGCGCGGATCTTTGTTTTTTAGATCTTTGCTCTTCTTTCAGTTCTGATTTGGAGTCTGATTGTTCTAGGCGTCTGACAATTTTTTGAATTGTACCGTTAATTTGGGAGTTTCAGGACTACAAAGAACTAATATCTGAGGTACATAATCTGAGATCGAACTACAGTTTCGAAGTTAAGAAATGTGAAGCTCTAAAAATCGGTATCGATAGCCTCAGGCAAGGTTAGAGAAGTGACATTTGATTTTGCATATTTACCCTGCTAGGGAATTTTACATTTTTTACTTCTTTTTTTTGGCATCGAGAAATGGATCTCACTGCAGATAATCAAAATATTGCACGCTTCTGTCTATTACCCGTCGCTTTAATCAAATGAAAGTGTCAAACATTATGAACTAACTTGTTTTCTGTATCAAGACATAATGATTATGGCGGTTTACAAAGCTTCACATTTCCAGTTTTCTCTTCATAACGTTTAATGTGAATGTGTAAGAGAGGCTCATGGTTTTGCAGAAAACGAGCGTCAGAGGAAGTTGAACATGGAAACACTCGCTAACATTGCATATCAGGTAGCCTTCATTCTTTGCGGATTGTCCCGTTGTATCATGGTGTTCTTTGCTGATCATCCCATTGTAGCATGAGATCTCTTCGCGTTTCCTCAGACTAAATAATTCTCACATTCTTAAACAGTATGAATGCCACTCAAAGTACCAAAGATTGAAGGAAGAGCTAACAGAATCGAACACGAAATACTTGGACAAGAAAGTTGTAAGTGCATTTTCAATCAAAAACCACTCATAACGCGCAAACAGTTAATGTCACTTTAATGGCACAGGAATACGAGATGCATGTTGTGAAACTTCAACTAGATTTGGAGGTGAAGATTGAAGAACTGGAGAAGCAGGTGTGGTCTGTTTTTTTACTTTTTTTCAGAAAGACTCTATCAAAAAAATCATTTCTTGTCCTTCAGAAATCAGAAAGCAACGCAAGAATTATACAGCTATCGGAGGAGCTTGCCCGCCATAAAAACAGACGCAGCAGAGAGAGAATCAAAATGTCATATCCTAATTAATTTGGTTATTACAATGGAACATTCTTTTATTTGAGAAACTTAAATTCAGTGGTTTATGTGATTAATATTTTGCAGGCCAGAGGGAAATCCGGGAGCTGAGGGACTGGATAGTTGTTGAGCAAGAAGAAAAGAACGAGTTGTTGAAGAAACTTCAAGATGCTGAAATGGAGAGTAGGTTTTCCACACGCAAATCGGTCATTGTTACAACATATTAGATCCCTAAAAGAACCCACACATAAGCAAATAACAAAAGGCACACAGAGAGAGATTAGGTTGATAAAAATGGGTGGGAAGGGGGAGATGGAGGAAGAGCCTTAGAGGGTGGGGATGATATTTATACATAGATATATAGACATAGAGGAGAGAGAGGTTTGCATCTGTCGAACTTAGCTTTCGTTATTTTTCTATTAAGTATTTATTATAAGACCCAAGGCTTAGAACACCAATTAGACCAAATATGACTGTACATTTTGCAGTGATGATGACTAGGTCCAAGCAAGCAGATCATCAGAAAGAATCAATCTCCGTCCGCCACGTGGAGGCGCTGAAGCAGAAGCTCATGAAGCTGCGCAAGGAAAACGAATCCCTAAAGAGACGCCTCTCAACGTCCACAGACTCCAACTTGCACTGCCTCTGACTCTCCGAGTGAGTTATTCTTTCTTGCAAGGGCTGGAGATGAGGTACACGCTCATCTTAAAGCCTGGACCTAGAACATGGTCCTGCCATTCTTTGTGCCATGCTTCTTGAGCGTATACATGGAACTAGATGGGAGCTATCGCATAGACTTGGCATGCAGTAGAATCTCCAACTTGTGGCATCTCATCTAGCTTCTCTTACCTATTCAATTTGGGTGGGACAGGTCGGGATGCATGATCCATCCATCAAGCTGATACATGGAAGGAGACTGCGGGGACAGGATGAAACAGATGAGAGGGAAGCTGTGGAGCAGAGTAAGTTAAACCAACGAAGAGAGATTTTAACGAGAGCAAGTGGTGATCTCAACACAGACCCAATTATCCTGCCCAATCGTTCAATCCACGAATGTCCCCACACAACACCCAGAACCTGCTCCACTCAGAAATCGCGATATCTATCAGACACAGAAATCAAGAGGTTCATCGCCGATCACCAGATAGGGAGAGGTTGCTCATTGTGAACGACAATAAACCACCAAGTTGGCGAGGATCATACAACTTGCAATGGCCTTTCTCTGTGGAGAAAGGGAAAGCGAGGACAACCCGAGAGACTTGGAGATATATCACTGGGAGGAGAGGCTAGTGAAAAGCACTTGGAGATGAAGGGAAGGGGAAAACTCAGGAGTCGGCTTCCCATCGAGAATGCGGGAGAGGGGGCCTTTGACCAGTCAACAAAGGAGGGGGTTTTGCGCGGTAGTAGGCAGCAAAATTGCCACTGCCAAGGGTTATTTTTTCTTCTTTTGTTTATTCTTCTCTCCTCTGGGGATCTCTCCCTCTCCTCTACTTCGTCATTAAATCCGGATTGTTATTCCGCATTTATAGCTTCTTGGGTAGGGTTTGACTACCGTCATCCGGTACGTCCTCCGGTACCGGTATCTCCCGATACCGTCATCCTCTTACCGACTCCCAGTACCCGATACCGTCATCCAGTTCTGGATGACGGTTATTGGATTATTGTGGAGTTCTGGTGTAGTACCGGATGACGACAGTACCGTTCCGGTACCGGATGACGGTATCAGGAGAAGAGGAATCCAAAACCGGATCATATACTTGCCGTCAATATTCGAAGGTTGATCTCGAAAATGCCGCAGGAACCGTAAGATCGCGGCATTCACCTCGTGCAACTACACGCAGAAGACTCTTGGGGGGAGACGAATATCTCGATGCCATGGATTTGATCCTTCGAGGAGAGGGGAGACGTCGCGCGAGAGTGAGGAAATCGAGAGAGGCTGAAAGAGGGGAGATCACCATTATCGTCTGAGTTCTTACCTTCTTTTTCTAAGACACTAGATAATGCCTCCGTGCTTGACCGTCACGCCACCGACACGAATATCCTGCGCAGGACGAGTGGAAAATCTCGATCTTCAGAGAAGGCGGAGTGCAATCTCTGAGGAGCTACTTCGTCAGCATGTGCTGAAGCGCGTGACCGAATTCGATGAATAGATATTTAGGTTATTCGGGATGTCAATGTCGGATATCGATATCCGATATCGACATCTAATCTTCGGCCGTCAGCGGATGTTGGTATCGGATATCGATATCGGAAATCGATACCGACAGCCCGAAACCGATACCGACATGTAGGTATCGGGTACCGTTTAGGACCCTAACTGTACCCAATACCGTTACCGTAACAGATACCGGTATTCGATACCGGTATTTGAACGGGCTAACCCTATTCTTGGGGCCCTCATGTTTTTCTACGTCAAGCCAACCCAAATACTAAACCCAGGGAGGCGGCTCTCATCATCCCGCCTCTCTGCAGAAGCTTGAACCAGGGCGCCCCCATAACCATTTAAATGACCTAATCCAAATCTTGGCCCTTATGGAGCCAAGGGCCCACTTGGAAAATACCCCACGACTCGCAAAACCTACTTGCAGCCAGAGAAAGTGTGGTAGAGAGAGAGAGAACACTTTGGCGGATAACATTTAGGAGGTGGATCTGCCACTAGTGTGAGGGGGAGAGAGAATGATCTATGGCAGATCCTCCATGAGATAGATAGACTGAGAGAGCGAGAGAACGACATAGTTTCCACCATCGTTGCCACTTGCCACCACCGTGTTGGCTCTCTCTCCCCCTCTCACGTTTTCATTAATTTTAATTTATTTTCACCAAACCGGACCACTACCCGAACCATTTGCGTTATCTAAAGTTAGGAGTTAGGGATCACGTGTTAGGGATGAAACCTCCGTGAATAGGTCCTGGTATGTCCTCTACATCTTTCATTGTTTATAAT
Source organism: Lemna minuta (assembly GCA_024174645.1). Taxonomy (NCBI): domain Eukaryota; kingdom Viridiplantae; phylum Streptophyta; class Magnoliopsida; order Alismatales; family Araceae; genus Lemna; species Lemna minuta. The sequence goes on along the minus strand of CM044114.1, from coordinate 14,279,209 downwards.
CAAAGGGAAGGACTATTGCCTGTTCTAAGTGCATGTTCAGCCCCCTGCGGATCATGGACTATTGAAAATTAACCACATTTTTCTCTTGGGTCACGTTCCCCTGCAGATCATGGACCATTGAAAATTAACTACATTTTTCTCTTGGGTCGCGTTCTATGTAAAAATGCGATCATTTAATTATCATTTCCAATTAATCTATGATATTCGCCTGAGACCATATCTTCAATGTGGAAGCAAGAAATGTCCACTGCCAGTGAGCTGCAAGTTTCATGTGAATCGAGTGCTATTGGATATCAATTAGGGTTATTATCCAAATCTAGCACCAACTCTTGAATTTTATCCAAATCTAGCACGAACTCTTATTTTCTCTAAATCTAGCACCAACTCTCGATTTTTTATCCAAATCTAGCACATCCGCAATTCTTGACTCTTCCCGATCCAGTTGGCAGCGAAGTGAGCCAGGCGAGATCCATGTGGCAGCCACGTCATATAAAGATAAATAGAGAGAGAGAGAGAGAGAGAGGCATGCGGGAGAGAAAGAGAGGGAGGGCGATAGAGAGAGAGAGGGAGGCCGGGAGAGGGAGAGGAGAGGGAGGGCGAGGGAGGGCGGGAGAGGGAGGGAGAGAGGGAGAGAGAGAGTGAGGGAGAGCGGGAGAGAGAGGGAGAGAGGGAGAGAGAGAGTGAGGGAGAGCGGGAGAGAGAGGGAGAGAGGGAGGGGGCGAGAGAGAGAGAGAGAGAGAGAGAGAGAGAGCGAGAGAGAGAGCGAGGGAGAGGGAGGGCAAGGGAGAGGAGGAGAGAGAGAGGGAGGCCGGGAGAGGGAGGGAGGGAGGGCGGGCGCGAGAGGGAGAGAGGGAGGGCGGGCGCGAGAGGGAGAGAGGGAGGGCGGGCGCGAGAGGGAGAGGAGGGACTGCGGGAGAGAGAGAGGAGGGACTGAGGGAGAGAGAGAGGGAGGGAGAGCGGGAGAGACAGAGGGAGGGAGGGAGAGCGGGAGAGAGAGGGAGAGCGCGAGGGAGGCCGGGAGAGAGAGGGACGAGAAATATAAAGCGACGAGAAAGCTGCCTCCTATACAACGCTCTCCGCTCTATCTACGAGGACTCCATCTTCGTCGCGGAGATTGCGCAGCTATGGCCGGAACTTCCTCTCCTCGCCAACCTCTGTTGCGGCCTCTGGCACTAATCTCTCTATCGCCCTCCCTCTCTTTCTCTCCTGCGTGTCTCTCTCTCTCTCTCTCTCTCTATTTTTCTCTCTCTCTCTCTCGATTTATCTTTCTATGACGTGGCTGCCACATGGATCTCGCCTGGCTCACTTGGCTGCCAATTGGATCGGGAAGAGTCAAGAATTGAGGCTGTGCTAGATTTGGATAAAAAACCGATAGTTGGTGCTAGATTTGGAGAAAATACGAGTTCGTGCTAGATTTGGATAAAATTCAAGAGTTGGAGCTAGATTTGCATAATAACCCTATTAATTATAGCTTCCTATTATGTCACGTGCTAGATAAATATGTCATGTGAATGCGGGTCATATTTATGACCTACATTGATTGGTGATTGTGTGATATTTATGATATGCTGGCCATATCTATGATGGTCAAATCATTTATACTTGTAGGCTTGATCAATTGATAGAAATCTTATTGGTTTCATAAAGAAAAGCTCGTCATTGTGATGGAATTTTGTTGGTAAATTGTCAACGGGCAAGTGTGCGAACCACCGTGCGAGAAATGTCAACCAAGTGTACCAGTAAAAGGGGGCTAGTAATTATACCGTTGAAGTATTCTGAGCTCCCACCCCACAACAACGATGCCCCTTCACAGGCTGGCCTATTAAAGGCTTTCACGGTATAAATTTCCTTTATAAACTAGAAATTATTCCCCCTCCTTCTGTCGCCTCTTGCATGCGGTGACTTCCCTCCGAGAGAGCTCAAAGGCGGCCACGTAAAGACATCCTCCTGTATATCTGTCCCTTGGTCTTTTCCTCCTCGGCGCTACCTCAAGTTGCTGTAGCGAATGACAGTGGCCGCTGATAACATGCATTTATAATA
>CM044114.1:14023452-14276669 GCA_024174645.1 Lemna minuta | reverse complement strand
AATCTATTTGAAGTTATCTTTCATAATTTACTATTTTCCCCAATTTCTATCATCAATTCATTGTCCGATTTGATCAATTTTGAAGAATACATCAAGAATTTCCTTATTTCACTGTGGATTCGACCCTTACTTACCATTATACCCTTCAATTCGATAGATTTTCATCAAATTAGTAAGGTTGAAATTATTTTTGACATGAGACCGTGTGAAATCAACGACGTCACGGTCCCGTCTCGTCAGACCCCTTAATGGGCCTAATACATGACCCACGTTGGCCAATTACAAAGATACACACATAAACAGCCCACTAATCATACTTAGGGCTTGATAACTAAAACTAGTGGACATGCCGGTAGGCGGTCACAGCTTGATCAGCAGCATCGGCTCGGTTGACGGTCATGGCTCAATTAGCGGCGACGGTCCTGATGCATCGGGTCGGTCCCGCATCAGAGGGCTTCTAAGGACCCAACAGATATTTCACAAAGACTAAAAGAAATGGCCCAAAGGGAACCAAAAGAGATGGTTGTCATAAGCCCAAAAGAGCCGGCTGAGAAGGACCTAGAGAAATGAAAGAGTTTCAATCTTCTAGTCATTAAGTCCCTTGTTGATAAGATGAATTGTTCATAAAAAGATGAAGATATCCTTTTTGCTGCCATGATTTAGCTGTCCCCTACATGCCAGCCCCCCAAATTGTGGGGGATTCCTACATATCACACTCTAGTAATGTGATGCTCTAGCTTGTGGGCATTGATAGGTGAAGAGATAGTGTTCCCTTTCTCCACTGGTATTGAAGATAATGAAAATTCATCTTGTGAAAGGAAAAAATGCTAAAGAAAGGGCTGGTCAAGGTGATGGTCAATTTTGAGATGAAATTTTTGGATAGACATGATAGTTTTCTCCCCCTGATCATCCTTCATCACCCCCTCTCTTCATTCATGATAGAGGAAACGAAGAAGAGATGGTGGCCATGACCCCAATGAAGAGATAAGGATGAAGGCTCACCCAAAATAATGACGATGCTGCCCATAAGTAGCCAGAGATACAAGTTCTTAATAATATTATGTTAAAAAATATTTTTACATGATTATTAATTCGTTTTAATAACTAATTCACATCATTATAAAGCACAGTGCCGTGCAATTTATCTGCTTTAGTCATATCATGTCATTTTACGTAGGTTGTTATTTTGCATGATTTTACATGTAATTTTTACAATAAATGTTTAATTTTTTGTTAGGAAAAAACATTGAATATAATCGTACTATGAAGTTTAATGATTGAAGAGTTCTATGAATTGAAGAGTCAATAGAAGAAAGCAAAAATGAGAAGACTTAGAAGTCCAATTTAGGCCAAAATTTATTGAAAAAGCCTTATTTGTTTAAAGCATTAATATTTAGGTTTCTATAATTTTAAACTTCCATGTTTGATTTTTCCCTCAATTTTTGTCAGACTGCATTGAATTCAATTGATTGGAAATATCTTCTACTTATCTTCCTCGTCGTACCATTTTTTTTAATAAAATCTAAGTTAAATTCAATTTTCACTTTGATTAATTCAACCAAGTGTTCGTTTCAATTCTAATCATGTCTTTATTTTAATCCTTAAACACATTACACTAAATTTCGAATTATTTTGAAATTATTTTGACCTCAACTGCAAGAACTAGTCTCTTCAGCGGTGTCATAGGTGGTCTTAGAGGTAGGTTATATCAAGGAGAGTTTGCCAAGGAATGAGTGGCCTTCCTCTCTCTTCCATGAGTGGATAAATCAAACATTAATTTTTTCTTTTCTTGTGCTTTCTTTTCATTAATCATTTTTTTTTTCATCTTTTTTTTTTCTCTCTTTTCTTTTCCTTCCTTTTTTTTTTATCTCATTTTTTGTCTACCTCCCTCTTTCCCTCTCCTTTTTCATTTGATTTTTCCCTTTCTTTAAAATAATAGGGAATAAACTGACCGCCCGTTGGCCGGTCAAATGTACATATTTAGATTTATCTTTGTTTTTTAAAATTCTGACGTCTCGTTTGTGATTGGACTCAGATTTCTTAGTGGACTCCGCCCACTCGACTCAATCGATTTTATTATTTAATGCTTTTTCGAAATTCCATCTCAACCTTTTAAATACAGAACGGGGGGAGGCTGTTGGTTTCCCGCCTTAATGGAAATGACAGAAGACGGCACAACTGAGACGACCAAATGCGTAGAAGATCCAGGATCGAACACTCACTCCCTGTTGCAGGACTTCGAGCGTATCTCTCAGGTATAAACTGGCAACATTATGAGATTCATGTTAATCAAGTAGTATTTAGAGATAAACTTATCGCCTATTACTTTCCCGTGTGGGCAATGTATTGCGCCGATCTTTGTTTTTTAGATCTTTGCTCTTCTTTCAGTTCTGATTTGGAGTCTGATTGTTCTAGGCGTATGACAATTTTTTGAATTGTACCGTTAATTTGGGAGTTTCAGGACTACAAAGAACTAATATCTGAGGTACAGAATCTGAGATCGAACTACAGTTTCGAAGTTAAGAAATGTGAAGCTCTAAAAATCAGTATCGATAGCCTCAGGCAAGGTTAGAGAAGTGACATTTGATTTTGCATATTTACCCTGCTAGGGAATTTTACATTTTTACTGGCATCGAGAAATGGATCTCACTGCAGATAATCAAAATATTGCACGCTTCTGTCTATTACCCGTCGCTTTAATCAACTGAAAGTTTCAAACATTATGAACAAACTTGTTTTCTGTATCAAGACATAATGATTATGGCGGTTTACAAAGCTTCACATTTCCTGTTTTCTCTTCATAACGTTTAATGTGAATGTGTAAGCGAGGCTCATGGTTTTGCAGAAAACGAGCGTCTGAGGAAGTTGAACATGGAAACACTCGCTAACATTGCATATCAGGTAGCCTTCATTCTTTGCAGATTGTCCCGTTGTATCATGGTGTTCTTTGCTGATCATCCCATTGTAGCATGAGATCTCTTCGCGTTTCCTCAGACTAATTAATTCTCACATTCTTAAACAGTATGAATGCCACTCAAAGTACCAAAGATTGAAGGAAGAGCTAACAGAATCGAACACGAAATACTTGGACAAGAAAGTTGTAAGTGCATTTTCAATCAAAAACCACTCATAACGCGCAAACAGTTAATGTCACTTTAATGGCACAGGAATACGAGATGCATGTTGTGAAACTTCAACTAGATTTGGAGGTGAAGATTGAAGAACTGGAGAAGCAGGTGTGGTCTGTTTTTACTTTTTTCAGAAAGACTCTATCAAAAATCTTTCTTGTCCTTCAGAAATCAGAAAGCAACGCAAGAATTATACAGCTATCGGAGGAGCTTGCCCGCCATAAAACAGACGCAGCAGAGAGAGAATCAAAATGTCATATCCTAATTAATTTGGTTATTACAATGGAACATTCTTTTATTTGAGAAACTTAAATTCAGTGGTTTATGTGATTAATATTTTGCAGGCCAGAGGGAAATCCGGGAGCTGAGGGACTGGATAGTTGTTGAGCAAGAAGAAAAGAACGAGTTGTTGAAGAAACTTCAAGATGCTGAAATGGAGAGTAGGTTTTCCACTCGCAAATCGGTCATTGTTTCAACGTATTAGATCCCTAAAAGAACCCACACATAAGCAAATAACAAAAGGCACACAGAGAGAGATTAGGTTGATAAAAATGGGTGGGAAGGGGGAGATGGAGGAAGAGCCTTAGAGGGTGGGGATGATATTTATACATAGATATATAGACATAGAGGAGAGAGAGGTTTGCATCTGTCGAACTTAGCTTTCGTTATTTTTCTATTAAGTATTTATTATAAGGCCCAAGGCTTAGAACACCAATTAGACCAAATATGACTGTACATTTTGCAGTGATGATGACTAGGTCCAAGCAAGCAGAGCATCAGAAAGAATCAATCTCCGTCCGCCACGTGGAGGCGCTGAAGCAGAAGCTCATGAAGCTGCGCAAGGAAAACGAATCCCTAAAGAGACGCCTCTCAACGTCCACAGACTCCGACTTGCACTGCCTCTGATTCTCCGAGTGAGTTATTCTTTCTCGCAAGGGCTGGAGATGAGGGACACGCTCATCTTAAAGCCTGGACCTAGAACATGGTCCTGCCATTCTTTGTGTCATGCTTCTTGAGCGTATACATGGAACTAGATGGGAGCTATCGCATAGACTTGGCATGCGGTAGAATCTCCAACTTGTGGCATCTCATCTAGCTTCTCTTACCTATTCAATTTGGGTGGGACAGGTCGGGATGCATGATCCATCCATCAAGCCGATACATGGAAGGAGACTGCGGGGACAGGATGAAACAGATGAGAGGGAAGCTGTGGAGCAGAGTAAGTTAAACCAACGAAGAGAGATTTTAACGAGAGCAAGTGGTGATCTCAACACAGACCCAATTATCTTGCCCAATCGTTCAATCGACAAATGTCCCCACACAATACCCAGAACCTGCTCCACTCAGAAATCAAGGGGTTCATCGCCGATCACCAGACAATGAACCACCAAGTTGGCGAGAATCATACAACTTGCAATGGCCTTTCTCTGTGGAGAAAGGGAAAGCGAGGACAACCCGAGAGACTTGGAGATATATATATTACTGGGAGGAAAGGCTAGTGAAAAGCACTTGGAGATGAAGGGAAGGGGAAAACTCAGGAGTCGGCTTCCCATCGAAATTTGCGCGGGAGCAGGGGGCCTTTGACCAGTCAACAAAGGAGTAGGCAGCAAAATTGCCGCCGCCAAGGGTTATTTTTTCTTCTTTTGTTTATTCTTCTCTCCTCTCGGGATCTCTCCCTCTCCTCTACTTCGTCGTTAAATCCGGATGGGCTAATAGTCTGGAAACCCCCAATGTTTGGGTTTTGTCCTCTTTTCACCCCAATGTTTGGGTTTTGTCCTCTTTTCACCACGATGCTTCTATCGCGCAGAGCTGGCAGCGACGTGGATGCCACGGTAGCAGCTGACCGGACGCGGAAGCCACGTCGCTGCCATGTCAGCACAGGGCAAAACAAAAAAAAGGCGCCATGTCAGCACATGGCAAAACAAAAAAATCGCGGCGGGGAGAGAGGATAGCGGAGGGGAGCGGCGGCGAGAGGGAGCGGCTGATCTCCTCAGGAGAAAGACAAGATTGTCGAGCTTCAGGCCGTGTCGAGCATCGGCTGTCTTGCCACCAACGGCTCGGGCAACGTTCTCCCAGCGATCCGGCGTGTCTTTGTCATACGCGGCCAGCGCTTTCTCGAATCGCTTGTTCTCTATCAGCGTCCACGTAGAGCTCAAGCTGGATTCCATTTCTAACGCTGGCGTCGGAAGGGATGGAGAAATTAAGGTTTCTTCTAGTGAGATCCAGCTATTTTTTGCGGTCTGACTCGGAGACGACCGTTAGATTCGGTTGCCGAACGACTTCGATTCCGTGAAGGCACTGCAGGTTTGACAATCCCCGATACTGTTTACGTTGCATGCGGTGCGAGCGCACGAATCCTTTCTCGGCGCTGAAGGGAAACTGTGGTTGATCTGCCCAGTCAATGCAAAAAGGGCAGGGGCGATGGTTGATGTCGCGGGTTTTGCTGCTTCTTCTCTGGTCGCGGCCGCAACCGATAGATCGGCTCCGTCACACTGTGAAGTCGAGAAAATCATGTCAGCCCGAGATGGAAAAAATCCAAATTTGCACCTCGGAGGTTCAAGCCTGGAATGCGAGACAAAGTCTGGAAAGAATTTTACTAGTTTTGATTCCCGGTTGATGAGTCGAATCGAAGGTGGAAAACTCCCCAGAGAGAAGTCAGCAATAAAAGAATATCTTTTTCATTATTTCACTAACAAGTAGGCTGGAACTGGTCATCCGAATTTATGATGATATTTATTCTCGCGCTTGAATTATCTCTAGCAAATGGGCATCTGAAATTATCGATACCAATGCAAAAGGGCAGGGAGAAGGGTCGGCGCAATTTTCTCCGCCTTCTATTCATCTTCTTCCTCGCTTTCTACAGTCTAACATTTCCTCTCTTCATCTCCGGCGACCTTTATCAAACTTTACGTAAGTAACGCCACTTCCCTAAATTCTCTCAGTGTGGGCACGCGAAGAGGAGGCAGAGAGTCTTTCTCTCCCACGCGCACGCGTGCACGCATAAGGGAGAGGATATTCTCTCTCCTCAATTGCGCTGGTCAAACTGCTTTTGCTCAGTCAGACTTTGCTGAAAAATTAAATTGAAATAACGATAGTTCAAGTGAGTTCGAGCAAGGAACAAAGAGCAGGGAGAAGAGAATCTTTGTCTTCTATCTGCTCACGCACGAGAGAGCACAAATCGGAAGAAAAGGGAGATGGTGCAAAATGGAGAAGGAAGGGAGAGGAGGAAGGATGTGAAAGAAAGAGAGAGGGGGGAACCATTTCCTCCCCTCACACATGCATGAACGCACGTGAGAGGGGGGAACCATTCAAACTGATTGTCTACAAACTTCACAACTTTTTTTTTATTTATCATCGCCCATCACTTGAAACCATCACCCCTGTTAAACGGCTTGAAAGACGGTTCTTGTTGGAACTTTTGTATGGGCTGAACATATCGTTGTTTTGTTCATGGACGATTATCGTAACTGCCATCCATTTCGGGGTTCGATGGATTCAATTGGATGAGTGGCGTCGTGGTAGAGAGTGCGAAGAAGATTGTGCAGAAGCGGTTCAGTCGATTACAGCCGCATATGGGAGAGGATATCATCCAACCCATTATGGGCAGCCTATTAATGTCTTATCCTTCTTCTCTCTTCTATATAAACCAATGTAATCTATCCTCTCTTTTAATGCAATTCTAGGGTTACTTTCTCTCATAGTCAAAATGCTATTAGAGTATATGATTTTGGGTTTAGTGGAGTCATCGTCGTCAAGGGTAGTGGATTTAGTGCTTTGCATAGACGCTGCCTGAGCCTGTCACACAAAGGAAGACCACAATGTCGCGTTCTGCATGCTTTACCTCTCTATCGCTACCTCCATCTCATGCTCGACCTCTCTCTCGCGCATTATGTGTCTCCATGCAGCCTGTCGCTTACCAGTCGCCTTCACAGTCTCCTACCTATGCAGACCACCTGCACACCCTCCTACACGCTGCACCCTCCCAAGGGGTTGACTACCCTCAATAGTAAGAGGAAACAAACTCTTGAAAATGTTGCATCCAAGTCCTTGGCCAAGGCAAAAGGAACATGCCCAATTAGAGAATGACAATGTGACAAATGTATTTTTTGGTCCTTGAAAACATAAATTTACAAAAGAACTTCAAGTCTTAACTCATTGAAATCACAAAAGAATTTCAAGTCTATTGACAAGTCAAGGTTGAGTCCATAAGGAATCAAGGATTAAAATAACAATTTTATCCATTTAGTTGTAATTAAGAAATTGAACAACATATATATTTAAAGAGTTGGAATAAATGATTCCAACACATCCAAGAATGTGTGAGTCATCTCAATAAAGAGATATTGATCATCAAAGAAATTTAAGAAGATTATTTCAAAGGTAAAGAAAATGATGAATCCTATCCTAATTCTTGATCTAAAATAATTATGAAAGTATAATTAAGGCTTTTTATGGAAGATTAAGTTATTAATATAATGCAACAAAGATTTAATTTTGAATTTCCGCCAAATCAATTCTTTTCATCAAGATTTCTTCAAGGGTTTATTGAAGGATTTCTTGGAGTCGTTCAGCCTCTGGCAATACCCACACAATCACTTAATGGTTTGATCTACTCTTTAATGCTCTTCACCAAGAGAGAAAGAGAAGAAATATGGCGAGAGGGAGCGGCGGTACTTTTCTTATAGATTATTAAATGTATAACCTTCCTTCTATCCACCTCCACGATTTATCATAATGTGAATAAAATCCTTCCTTCTTCATTTGTCTCTCATTTGTCTCTTCATTTGTCTCTCATGGGCTTATCACCTGCTACCTCTTCAATTACGTTGGAAGCGCCTTCTACCTACCTCCTCTATCTCTCCGCACCCTAGAATCACAAAAAGTATACGTAAGTCAAATGAAAAGGTTAAGAGAAATACACATCTAAAGTTAATTTTAGGGATTGCATGACTACTGTTCAACAATCTTGTAAAGAATCCAGTTTGGATGGCATCGCCGTGTTGTCGGTGCTGCCGTGCCGGTGGTTGTGCAGCGATTCCCCGGGCCGATGGGCGTCATCTGCTTGATGACTGGAAAATCTGTAGCCCCTTGAGAGCTCTGCATTATATACCATCGGACGTTCGAGTCCTTCATTGGAGCATATTACGGCGGTGAGAAAAAAAGAATCAATACATACCTCGCACTGCATCGTGCACTCGATCGTGGGGACATGACCTCTTATTGTGGCCAAATTGGTGACGAGATAGAGCACGTCTGCGGCACACTTTTCTTAGGGTAATCTTCGACCTATAAGATCTCAGCTCACTGATGTCAACTTGTCTTTTTCTGTTTGGGCCTGCGGTTGTCACCGCACGATAGGGGGAATACTAGGACCCTTACATCGGCATTCCACATATTCCTTCCATCCATGGCTGGGATACCCCAACTATATGATGCTTGGTATGTCTCTTTCTTGAACCAGTGGGAGACAAAATCGGCTGGGTCTTGCCTTGTCCACTGAATGCATGCAATGGCATGGGGGCACGGAATGTCTCTTATATTAAAATATCTGCATGTACAGGTTGGAGCATTTAGATCAACCACGAATCTGTCTGTCAGCATTGTGACTTCGAAACGATATTCTCCTGCATGCACAACAATGCATCTTCTAGACACCAACTTGTTTTCTTCAACCACAGCTCGTATACGAGGGCATAAGTCATCATAAACTTCAGAAAATAATGCGCACTTCTTCACAATCCGCTTCATGATTGCAATTCTAATTTCTTCAAGCATGTCAATGATAAGTCTAGACCGAGCACGTAGGATATAACTGTTGAAGCATTCACAAATGTTGTTATCAATCACGTCACTTTTCGGCCATTCACTAATGTATGCTCTACAAAATTTCATTATGCCCACATCTTGGAAGTCCTGCGCGGCCTGTGGATTCACCGTGCTCATGTGTCCCATGATCTCCGAGAAGCTTGCATGCGTAGTGCATTTCACAGCTTTCCCAAATAATAACTTCAATTGCTCTGTAGAATGCCCCTTCTTCTTCCAATTTGCATCGATGTGTCTCGCACAATTCATGTGCTCCGCATTTGGTATAAGATATGTCACTGCAATCTCGAGACCTTTTTGTTGGTCGCTTATAATTGTCCAACCAGTACCATCTATAATATGCAAATCTTACATCAGGAGTTCAATAAACCATGTCCAAGACTCCCAGTTCTCTCCCTCAACCACCGCCCAAGCAATAGGGAACATTTGATTGTTCCCATCCATCCCCACAGCACTCAGCAGTTGGCCTTTTGTTATAGTCTTCAGGAAACAATCGTCCAACCCAATTACTGGTCTGCAACCACCACAAAAACCCTGTGCTAATGAATCAAAACATATATACAACCTCTTAAATGTAGCCAAATTCTCAGTCCAGTCGGCAACTTCCATCTTGAAAGTACCCCTACTAACATTCCTCAGCTCAGCAACATAGGCAGGCAACAAGTGATAATGCTCCGTCAAAGTCCCTTGAAGCGTCCGGCGCGCCGCAGCTCTAGCTTTATAGCATACATTCCTTGAGACTATGATTCCGAATTTGTCTTGGATTTCCCGCATCATATCTGATACCTTCCAATTTATATCCATTCGAAATTTCTCTAAGAAATGGTTTGCAATCCACTTATGATTTGCTTGTTTATTTCTTGGCACTCTGATGCACGTATGGTCATCATTTAATGTCTTCACAACAAAGGATTCCTTCATTCCATCAAGACTATCATACATCCTCCATGGGCAGTCTCTATCACATGCGACCTGAACTTTCCGTGCCTCGGACTTAATGAACCTAATGTTGAACCCATTCCATATAGCATAATTCCTCACAGTTGTGGTAAATTCAGAAGCTGATTCAAACTTCATGCCCACTTGAAATTTAATTGCCTCAATAGCACCGCCTGCATCGAACCGTCTCCCCCTGTAGACGGTATGTATGTTTCCAAGCTCGTCCTCAGAGTCCCTGGGAGTCCGTACTTCCTCGTCCGAGTTTTCATACTGACTATGATATTCATAACCCAATAATTGTAGTTGAAAGTGTTCTTCTTCATTTCTGTGTCCATCAACGTATTCATCGTTCTGTTCCTCGGTAGAATATCCATTATGATCACTTGTAGACGCATCGTCTTCCTCGTTCTCTTCAGAAGGAATATATTCAAGATCGTCCTCAGTAGAAGAATCAGCATCATACATGGTTGTTGCCGTCGGCCATCGCGAAGACTCTGTTGTCAGCCATCTAGAAGACTCCACTGTATATTCGGAGCTTGGTTGACTAGCAGAGCTTGACATTTCCACCGCAAAGGATGCATCTCCACTTCTAGCTCCTGACATTTTCCCCGACTGTTCTCCTAATGGCAGCTGTAACGCAAAGATCCTATATGTTCAGATGGAATCATTGGAAGAGGGTTGACTTTTACATGCCGGCGTCGGTGCGAGAGACGCCCATCCACTGGAGGTGGATAGAAGGAAGGTTCTACATTTAAATGAGGAATTCTTTGCTATTTCACATCCACTATGCGAAAGCTTTCTCCCGCCCAGAGAGAGAGAGAGAGAGGAGAGAGAGGCGAGGAGAGGAGAGGAGAGGAGAGAGAATTAGGGAACCAGTCTCTCTCTCTCTCTCTTCGCGCTCCCCGCTTCCATCTCTCCCGCGCGCGCGCATGTGCGAACAGAAGAGGGAGCTGGACGGAAGGTGGAGAAGGGCGCGCAAGAGCTTATGCGCGGTGGAGAAGTGCCTGCGGAAAGTGGAGAAAGGAAGAGGGAAGAAAAGAAGAAAGAGAGTGGAGAGAGACCGTACCACTCTCCTCCCGCCTCTCTTCGGAACCTTAGCTATTCTTAGCTAAAGGTTCTGATTTATCAGAAGTAATATATAAATCTTTATTTATATATGAATATATGATTATTATATTTAGCCTTTCACAGGTTTAAAATCCAAAAAGTTAAATTTTCTTTCCGCTCTACAACTTGTCACAACTTCTTCTCCCGCTCGCTCTCCCTACGGTCGAACCTCTAATATAATATTCTACTTTCTTAACATAAAACATAACCTGCGGCCTTCGGTTCTGATTTATCATAAGAAGAAAACATAAAAACATAAAGAATTAGAGATTGGTAAAAGGCCAAAGTATGATAAAATCAAAGTAAAAATATCTTCAATGCTTATGTGGAAAAAATCCCACTTAGTATGCATTTATGCCGGAGACGTAGCCAGTACTATAGGCTTTGGCTTATGTAGATCAAAAATGATGAATGGCATTGTGGCACTCCACTCGCCACCAATGCGGAAGGATGCCGCCAAAAAGAATGGAATGCTGCTTCACTCTGCTGGATGCGTCGGATCCAATATAAGAAGCTCGCTCTTTACCCGATCATTCAAACATGTGGGCGCCGCAGGCGCACCTGCTCTATTGTTGCATAGCAATAGAAGCCTGTTCATGCTGCTTCGGCGGCATTTTTATTTCAGAACCTTCTCTTCGCTCTGGACAGGAGCGCTAATGGACTCAGGGAGGGCGCGACAGAATTTTTTCCGTTGCGAGAGAGAGATACACAGAGGAGAGGATTTCCGTTGTAAGGAGAGGTGAGAGGAGAGGCACACCTCTCCTCATCTTTCCACAGGTGCATGCACGCGTAAGGGGGAGGAGCAAGATAGAGAGAAATACTGAGAGAGAAAGAGAGAAAATACCATGGAGGAAGTAGTTGTGCTTGGAGAAACTGTTGTTGGTGCAGAAATCGCAGAAGACGGAACCGATGATGGTGATATTGGATGATTTGGGACCCGCTCCGACGGCCGTAGACACTAAGGCAGAGAGCAAGAGGAAGAAGAGTGGAAGACCCGTGGCGGAATGAGAGTAGAAGCTTGCGGTGGATGTAGAAAAGGAAAGCTTAGCCAGAGCCAGGGGAATGCGGGGAAGGGGAAGAAGAAGACGATAAGAGATGTCGGGGCTTTTAGAGAGAGATAGAGAGAGAACGGGGAAGGGGTGGGGTGGGGGAGGGGAGTGTTTAGAAGGTAGCGGCCCGTGAGTAGCTTCTTGCATGGCAACAAGAACATGTGATGGGCGCGGCCCCATTTAATGCTCTCTAAAAGAACCCTACCTGTAAAAGGTGGGCTAATGCGGATAGCTTCTAAATGCTGCGCTGTCTTGTTTCCCCGGCTGGCTTCCTCTGACATGATGATCATTTTTTAATAGACCTCGCTTTTGTAACTCAATGGATACTAGCCATTATTCAGGAAGATTAACAGAAGAATGTTATGAATCCTTCAACGGAACTGCATTGCCCATTCGTTTTATTTTTAGCGCAGAACAGTTCATCGATTTTCTTGTATTCCGCTTTGTTTTAAAACTGGAATGGTGAATTATCGGATTCGCCATTTATTTTTTCCAGAAAATTGACGGATTCGCCCTGGAGGTCTGAGTTCTTCCTCGTTTTCTTCGTTCCATCTTTCTCGTCCAGGGACGTCGATTTTGAGAAATCGGGGGGACGAAATTGTTTCAGGGAATGGCTGGATGGGTCGGATTGCCCGTCTCCTCCAAGAAGACGGTCAACAAGATCTTAACGGACGTTTCGGGCGTTTTGAAGCCATCAAGGTATTGCGAAGAAAGCCAACCCACAGGTTACCAAAGTCGAAAGCACTGCCCGCGTCTCGGTCCATTGACCGCTGATTTCTCTATGCAGGATGACGCTGCTCCTGGGTCCTCCCGGTTCAGGAAAATCAACTCTTCTGCTGGATCTCGCAGGGAGGCTGGAAAATAGCCTCAGGGTAATGCTGTCGAGCGATCTTCATGGAATCTTCAAAATCGTCATCGAACTCAATCGCTCTAGTTTGTCAAACAGGTGTCGGGGGAAGATCTCCTACAACTGGCGCGAGCTGAAGGAGTTCGTCCCCCAGAGGACCAGTGCGTACGTCAGCCAGGAAGACCTTCACCAAGGCGAGATGACGGTGAGAGAGACCCTAGACTTCTCTCGGATGTGTCTCGGGGTCGGATCGGGTGAGCAAACGCTTCGTGAGATCTCGAGGAAGGAGAAAGAAGCCAGAATAGTTCCCGATAGAGAAATCGAAGCCTTCATGCGGGGCACAATGACCCGCGAAGAACGACAAACTTTGCTGACGGCAAACTTTGTTTTGCCCTGTGCTGACATGGTAGCGACGTGGCTTCCACGTCGCTGCCAGCTCTGCGCGATAAAAGTGTCGGGGGTGAAAAGAGGACAAAACCCAAACATTGGGGTGGAGGCGGCTGTTTCGAAACATTGGGGTGAAAAGAGGACAAAACCCAAACATTGGGGGTTTCCAGACTATTACCCCAATCTGGATTGTTATCCCGCATTTATAGCTTCTTGGGGCCCTTGTGTTTTATCTACGTCAGGCCAGCCCAAATATGAAACCCAGGGAGGCGGCTCTCGTCATCCCGCCTCCCTGCAGAAGCTTGAACCAGGGCTCCCCCATAACCGTTTAAATGACCTAATCCAAATGTGGGCCCTTATGGAGCCAAGGGCCCACTTGGAAAATACCCCACGACTCGCAAAACCTACTTGCAGCCAGAGAAAGTGTGGTAGAGAGAGAGAGAGAGAACACCGTGGCGGATAACATTTAGGAGGTGGATCCGCCACCAGTGTGAGGGAGAGAGAGAATGATCTGCGGCAGATCCTCCATGAGATAGATAGACTGAGAGAGCGAGAGAACGACATAGTTTCCAGCATCGTTGCCACTTGCCACCACCGTGTTGGCTCTCTCTCCCCCTCTCACGTTTTCATTAATTTTAATTTATTTTCACCAAACCGGACCACTACCCGAACCATTTGCGTTATCTAAAGTTAGCGATGAAACCTCCGTGAACAGGTCCTGGTATGTCCTCTACATCGTTCATTGTTTATAATCAAAGGGAAGTGACTTCAACCATGCCGATGTTTTATTTTATCATCACGAAACAACATCATCTTTGTGGATCATGCATGGACTATTGCCTGTTCTAAGTGCCCGTTCACTCCCCTGCGGATCATGGACTATTCAAGATTAACCACATTTTTCTCTTGGGTCACGTTCCCCTGCGGATCATGGACCACTGAAAATTAGCTACATTTTTCTCTTGGGTCACGTTCTATGTAAAAATGCGATCATTCAATTATCATTTCCAATTAATCGATGATATTCGCCTGAGACCGTATCTTCAATGTGGAAGCAAGAAATGTCCACTGCCAGTGAGCTGCAAGTTTCATGTGAATCGAGTGCTATTGGATATCAATTACAGTTTCCTATTATGTCAGGTGCTAGATAAATATGTCATGTGAATGCGGGTCATATTTATGGCCTACATTGATGGGTGCATGTGTGATATTTATGATATGCTGGCCATATCTATGATGGTCGAATCATTTATACTTGTGGGCTTGATAGATTCATAGAAATCTTTTTGGTTTCATGAAGAAAAGCTCGTCATTGTGATGGAATTTTGTCGGTAAATTATCGACGGGCAAGTCTGCGAACCGTGCGAGAAATTCCGACCAAGCGTACGAGTAAAAGCTTGTAATGATGATACCACTGAAGTAGTCTGGGCTCCCACCCCCACAACACCGATGCCCCGTCACAGGCTGGCCTATTAAAGGCTTTAACGGTATAAATTTCCTTTATAAACTAGAAATTATTCCCCCGTCACCCCCCCTTCTGTCGCCTCTTGCATGCGGTGACTCCCCACCGACAGAGCTCAAACGCGGCCACGTAAAGACATCCGCCCGTATATCCGTCCCTTGGTCTTTTCCTCCTCGGCGCTACCTCAAGTTACTGTAGCGAATGACAGTGGCCGCGCTCGCATGCGGCGCCGAAGAGACCGTGCTCGACTCCCAACGCGCGCCGGGGCGCTGCCCGTCCTGCGGCGGTGCGGTGATGGCGACGGACGTGGTGCGTCGGCGTGGCCTTTGCTGCCTACCCGTTTGCATCTACGTCACTCGCAGGTACTCCTGCGTCTCTTGCTCCAAGCGCCTCGTCCTCTACCCCTCTCCCTTTCCTCACTCTTGAAGCTGGATTTATGCCACAGCGGTCTTTCTCTCCCCCGTCTTCTTGTTACCTTCCTTCCCTCTTCTTTGTCGTTGGGCGAAACGGGCGGCGCATGTGGGAGGCAAAGATCACGACTCTCTCTCTCTCTTTCTGTCTCTCTAAATTGTACGTTCTGAATCATAGAAAAGAGACAAATAATGAGGAGCAGGTGCGAGTGAAATTGTGGGAAGTAATAACCTAAGAGATTGCTATTCGCTTTGGTGTGGTTTGCTCAATAAACATAGATCTAGAAGGCCTTCTGTATCTTCTAAATGTAGCATTTTCTTACCCACTAAAACCAGTGCATGTTGCCCCATTTTTGTTACACTTTCCTCTATGATTGTGGTGTCCTCGAACCTTTGGAACAATCAACTAAATTGGAATATTAGCTGGTCCCTGCTCAAGGATGGCACTCCCAAACCCATAAAATTGTGCCATTAATTGCTTTCTGTTTGATGCATACTACCGTCAAATTTCAGTTCTTAACTATTTAATGGCACTCACACTCAAGAGGGAATTGGTGTGTAGATTTGATGTTTGGCTTCTTTCATTCAACTCATTGATTACTTAAATTTCGAGTACCAATTCCTTCAGCTTCTTCAACTTTTCTAGGATTGGGATATTTTTTTCTTTGGGTGTTATCTCACATATATTTTGGTCTTAGTTTATTCACTCTTATTTTCTTGTCTTTTTTCATTTTACATCCCCCCCTTAATTAATGGGTGACAAACTCATTGAGGAGCCATAATTGTGTAGTAATCAAACACACACAATCAAGGGTAAAAATTAACCCCTATTTTGCTTAATTAGATGAACAACTAAGTTTAACGACGAGTGAGATTTGAAATCAGCAGCCAAAATCATTATTAGAAAACAAATTATTTTAGATTTCATAGAAAAAAGTATAGTTAGAAAAATAATTCAAAGATCTTTCACATGAAACAAATCGCATGCAATTTAGTCTTAACCAAATGAAGAACTTAGAGAGAGAGAGAGAGAGAGAGAGAACTATGGATTCTCTTCATCTTGATACCTAAAATTAAACCTAACCAAAATAAGGATAAATCAAAGAAAACTAGACCAAAGTAACCTGAAGTCACCAAGACATTAACCCAATTAATTTCCAGAAAGGTCCTGTTTTGATTTTATTTATTTTTGCATGCTTCCACATTTAAATGACTAATTTTCCCAAGTTTATTTCAGAAGTCTTGAATTCTTTGGCTCAATCAATTCAGGAGTGAGTTTAAAAAAATTGCATCGAAAGATTTGAGGATATTTTCGCCCACTAGGTTGGATTTAATAATACAATCATGTAATATTTCCCTTAGTTGAGTGAAATCTTTATATAGAATTTTCGGGGGCCAATTAAGTCCTAGCCCCGCTACATATTCTTCTACAAAGATCCGGTGCAAATTAAAAAGATATCACTTCACTCGTGCAGTTTTTACCCACATATCATAAATTGAAAAAAAAAATGGAGCATTTAAATGTTCCATGACGCATGCAATAATCAGGAAATGTCATAAAAGATTTTTGACCATCAAAATTGAAGGCGAACGTTAAATCTCATCAAATTGGTTAGATCCAATGACATGAACTGTCATCCTATACAACAAGCCAAGTGCCCTTGCCAAATTAGTGAAATTGCGTGTTGAATTGACTCAATTATCCTAATTCTTATCTCATC
Source organism: Lemna minuta (assembly GCA_024174645.1). Taxonomy (NCBI): domain Eukaryota; kingdom Viridiplantae; phylum Streptophyta; class Magnoliopsida; order Alismatales; family Araceae; genus Lemna; species Lemna minuta. The sequence goes on along the minus strand of CM044114.1, from coordinate 14,259,796 downwards.
ATCATCATCATCATCATCATCATCATCAAAGTTTCCTAAACAATGAATTCAAGCAATAATTTAAATTTTATTTGACATTAAAAAAATGTCAATTTTTATGGAATTACTGATTGAAAATTGTGGAAATGCACCCATTGATTGTATCTTATATAGTAATTTTAAAATTAGTCTTTTTGAGTTCTTGAAAAAAATGGAAGTGAATAGAGGACAAAGAGGAAAAAGTATTTTAAAAGTCCCATGGGTTAAGTGTTAAAATAAACTTACAAGAATTAATGTGCACTTTGGTCCTTGTATTACAAGAGGATTGAAATCTAATGTTATGATTTCTAATTCAAATATGCAGATATCACTTTGTTCATAGAGTTGTTTTCATGTCGATTTATCAAGAGAACATGAGATTTGGAGCACCAAGTCAAGTGAGTGAAGTGAGAAGAGGTGCAAGTCAACTATGGAGTAGATGATTGAGGGAGAGGGTAATTTAATTATGATTTTAAACTTGTATTCCCTATAATTTTTAAAGGACTAATAATTGAAGAGAAAGAAAAAAATGGATATGATAAAAAAAATTTTCATGGTATATCATCTAGAGCACCAAATAGGCTAGTAGCCCAACTCAACCATTCAGTGAATCAATCCTTGGTTTACTAATCTAGATATTAATATAGACAATTAATACGGTTGACCGATAAGCGTTATTAGTTCTCTGAAATTATTAATTACCAAGATAGATACACCTAGAGGGTCATACCCAAACGTCTCTAGACGTTGGTGAAATTTAGAAATAATCTAGAGGGCTTTTGTGAAAAGTTTACATACCCAATATTTCTATACCAGGAGAAAAAAACCACAACTCGAGGTAACCATGTGAAATTTATAGAAACTCTCTTTTTTCTTCTCTTCCTCTCTTGTTGAAGAGTATTGAAGAAGAGATCCACTCATGCAATGATTATGAAGATATCACAAGAGGCTGAACACTAGAACAACTTCCATAACTCCTTCAATGAACCTTGTATGGATTTTAATTTATACTAGATGATACGATCATTGATTCTAGGTGTCTCAGTTTTTTTAATATCCTACTATGTTTGATGTTTTGATCAAAGTTTTAAAATCCTATCAAACATTAGATTCTATCAGGCCATATGTTGGAAGTATTGATAAAAATAAATTCCCTTCTAGGTGAAGTAATATATGTGGGAATATTAATGTTTCTTGCTCATTATGGGTGCTTAAGTAATATGCAATGCAATTGGGGATCCAGAAGGAATATTATTTAAATGAGAGTCCTTGAGCATTTTAATTGGAAATAGAATAAGTTGGCAGTGAAAAGCTCAATGAGTAGATGTTTGAATTATGTGGTGTTGTATGTGGGAAATGTCAAGAGAGGGAGAAAAGGGAATTTATAGAGGCACTATTCCCTTTTTGGGAATAATTCTTAAAATGCAGTGATAACATGCAAATTATACATGAAAATATATGATTATTAATGCAAATTAAGTCAAAAACATTCCATTCTAATGCATGTTATCATATTTTTTTAGTGTTTATCTATCATTCTATGAAAAAGTCATGATAATATCAAAATGCATTCAATTATGGTCAATTATGATAAATTAAGAAGAATATTTTAAATATTAGATTATCCCCATCTTTACTTGAGATTATAATTAATTTTTAATGCTAAATAATGAGAGAAATCACTTTATATACACTCATGTATTTTTCTAAGTTTTTAATTCTAAAAGAAATGCGTGTATTTTTGAAATAGAAATTCATTATCTTGTTATTTATTAAATTTAAATTTTTAGATTAATAGACAATTAATCCAAATTTGGATTAATTTAGAGTTATATTTTAAAAGATATGAATTTTCTAATTTTTATGGATTTTTTAGGATTTTTTTTGAATTTTTCTAAATTTAATTTGATTTATTTTGAATTAAATTCATTTAAATTACATATTCATTTGCGTGCTAACTTGGCAGATGACATGGCACGGCCAAAAAGCGGCACCACATAGTGACATTTGAGACTGCCACATGTCACACACGTGTACATGTGCGCACGTCTGTGAGTGCATGTGTGCGCACGTGTGTGCGCAAGTGTTTATGTGATTAAGGAGAAAGCACCCCGTTAAGGATTTTTACTAACCCCTTAATTTCATACACATTATATACGCATCATATTTATAATTTTTTGTCATGTGAGACTTTGTTTTTTTGTTTTAAGTGCACAGGTGACATGGCATTTTGTGGATCGTTCAATGCACATTAAATGAAGACCGTTGATCATCACTTAAGTCGGGGGTACATGGCACAATCTCATTTGTCGGCGAATCATTTTTAAAAAGATTTAATCTCAGCCATTGATCTAACGAGTTATAACGGTTAGGATTAAAACCGTCAAAAACGCATCTGAAGCGTTAGATCAAAATCCAACGGATGACTTATCAGGCATTACTTCTAAAGCGCGTGACACAACAAAATCTCGATAGTCCATTTCAAATCTAATGGACACGACTTAATCGTAACGATTCGAAGCTTGTCATTTCATCAGAGTCGTTAATTGAAGATTGAAATGCCGATCCGACGGTTACGCCCAAATTGGCCTATAAATTGATATGTTATTTGAGATTTTAAATCATTTTTGGGTTCTTTGAGTAATCGAACTGTCTAGACACCAAATCCCTTAAATCTCTTGCTTCCAATCTCTTCTATATCAATTTCCACATCCGTGGAGTGTTTGAAAGTGAGATTTTTTTGAGAGACTAGGAAGAAATTGACTCTTGAACGCCAACGACTGTTTTCGACTTCCTGAATGAAAAGCCTTTGATCAGGCAAGGAATTGGATCAATTCGAGGGCTATCTTGGGTTAGAATTCGAGTTTTCTTCTTAATCTTTCTTCTTATAATATTAGATTTCAATTTTGAATTATAAATTTAGTCAATTTCAATTTTAATTTTGGTTTTTTGCAATTCTCGTGTTCAGAAATTTCTATCTACGTCACTTGTTGATTTCTCTGCGAATCTTCATGCAAATTCTACGATTTTTTATTCCATAGATTCTCCTTTGAGTCTTCTTTCCAAATCTATCAATTTTCCTAATTTCTCATGATATTTCATCGTCCAATTTGATCAAATTTCAAAAGATATCTAAAAAATCCCTTGACTCTCTGTGGATTTGACCCTTATTCACCACTATACTCCTTAATTCGTGATTAATCTTTAAATTGGTGAGTTTGGTATTTATTTTGACACAATTTTGTGTGCATTCAATGACCCACCAATTCGTTTTGTCATGCAAAATCCTTTTGGGAAATTTAATTAAATATCAATCATAGTTGGGAGAGTTTTGGTACTTATAGATAGTTTTGATAGAGACAGATCATCAACATCTACCTCGAAGGAGTATCCCCCTCCGCATCTCATAGGAGAGCGAATGAAAGATTTTATTGAGGAGAGATGTACCTTCTATTCGTGGACACACAATATAAAGGACCAAAATTCTTCTAAAGTCAAACTTCTTCACCATTGGTGAAGAAAATATTTAATACTATTCATATAAATAGTGAGAATATTGATTGTCAGTCTTGCTAAAAATTGATACAAAGAAGAAATTGTGTAATGACCTCAAAGCTTTTTAGATAACATTTGATGTCCAATATTAGATAAAATCCCAATAAGTGAAACATTTAATATTTCATTAATATTATCGATTAAGAAAAAATAATACCAGATGAAAAAAGAGTGTTAAGTGATTTTAGGAACCTTCGTACATGTAATTCAGTTTTAATGAAAGAAAAGAAGCCTTAAAAATGATAAAAAAAAAAATGAAAGGAAAAATTATTACTGAGATATGCTTTGTATCCTTTAATGATCTGTTTTACTAGTTGTCTATCTTTTTGGACGCCTTTTAGGGCCTACTACTTACCTATCTCCATTCTCTATATCTCTCTCTCTATGTCTTGTGTATCCATATGTAAGGACATTCTCACAGAACTTTCATTATACTCTAGTAAATTATCTCATAATATCATTTTTCTCTTTTCACATGGTATTGAGTAGGGTTGGGCGATCTTGATTGATCTAAGTCAACCAACATTACATTGTCAAAAAATTCAGTTCTTCATCTAGTGAAGATAATTTGGCGAAAAAAATATTTATATTTCAGAAGATAGAGATTTTTTTCTTAGATTTAGGGATATATTTTCAGAATTTTTTAGGATTTTTAGGACTTTAAATTGAAGGGTAAAAATGTGGGACATGACACTGCAACTGATGTGGCATGCGTGCCTCACAACATGCAATCAGCAAGCGAGTGCAACATGCAGGCTTCTAGTGGCATTGACACGTACTTATTCAATGCCTTAGAAGTGCACGAGTGGCATCTATGTAATGCTTATTCAACACTTCCATCCATGCTGCACCCATGGAGCTTATGCAACACCTTCATGGTGCATGTGATTAGGAGTACAATAAGTGCATAATTTACTTGCAAGATTTCTCCAATAAGATTTAGCTTTCAATTTACAGCCCTTGAACTCTAGAATTTAAAACATTCTAGACTATCTTTGTGTTCATCTCTCTTAGGTAATGTGGCATAATATGCAGCCTCGAATTGTGCTATCAAACATGGGCTATCCATGTTGACTTACTCAAAGATGGGGGTCGTGCGATGCCCAATTTGTCAAGTTTTGTAAGTAGGTCAAAGCCTCATGACATGAGAATTGAGGTAGTGATATGCATAAAATTGTATTCATTGAATGCACAAGGTCACATATCAAAAATTATAGTCAACTCTTCAAATTTGGTTTTGATATTTAGAATAGTTGCGAGTCGAGATCAATTCTACTGGCAAGAAGGTTAAAATATTGAAATCGATGAATTTTTTTTATTAAGAAAGCGGAAATGGTCGATGAAAAAAAATATACACATGAAATGAAATGAACCAATCAAATGTTTCCAAACTTCTTTCGAAGATTGAATACCCTTAATCGATAGTGGAAATGTGATTTAGGGTTTGAAAGCATGAAAATGTTGATAAAAATATGGAGAAAATAGAAAATATTGATGGGAAATGATTCTAATATAAAGACTCATGGTGAAAACACACTCTAATGATGCTCTCAAATCAAAGCACACCTTCGAGAGCCCATACATTTTTCCCGGACTTGGTGTCTTACATCCAAGACAAGGAATGAATAGAAAAGAGAAGAAAAGCATAGAATGAAACATTGAAAAACCTTTTTTTTTCCTCACAATTTATATTAGTCTAAGTGTTTTGTAGAGCTTCAAATTCCAAAGACGACCATAAAATTTCAGCCCCTAACTCTATCGGGATAATGAGATATCATGATTTCAATTTAGAACATTTTTAGCCATTTAAATTTCTTTTAAAATCACATGATCAAATCACCAGCCATCCAATTGAACTTGTTCGATATTAGAAAGCCAAGAATTGTGTCGCACGTTTGTGTCTCATTCACTGAGAGGATAGAGAATTAGCGAAAACTATTACATTTATGAACTCAAGTGCAGAAGCCTTGGATACGCAACACGTGTCTACTTTTGCTTTGTCGTGCAAAATGGGAATGTAGGGGTTGATCTAGGCTTTTAATTCAATGCTCCATGATCTAACGCACCAAAATACACCATGTGGGACATGCATAAATAGCTGACCCCATGGACTTGGTGCATGGGATTAAAAAATCTTGATTAATGCCATATGTACATGCGATTTAAACTTTGCTTTTTAGTCCCACATGGGTTTAATTAAAAAAATTTCTAGACTTAAATATTGAGACCCATTAAGGAGTATATAAAGTAGAAAATTCATCAAAGAACTAATATTTCACTTAATGGTGTCACATGTGCTTTGAGTGGGCGCCATGTGGCACCATGCATTCGCGCCACGCATATGTGATGCCACATGAGCATGCCAAATCAATTTTAACGTGCGACTTTAACTTGTAATTACATGATTATTAATGCAAATTAAGGCATAAAACATTCCATTCCTATGCATGTTATCATATTTTGAATAGATATTTATCATTATATGCAATTTAAAGTTATAATCCCAAAATGTATTATTTTAAAGGATACTCATGCATAATTTAAGATTAAAATTTTCAAGTAGATTATTATCATTTTATATTTGATATAAAAAATTAAGTTTTATTTATAAATAATAAGAGAAAATGCTTTTTTTCATTCTCATTTATTTTTTTAATTTTATTTTCTAAGGAAAATGAGTGTATTTTTTAGTTAAAAATTTATTCTCTTATTATTTCTGAAAATTTAAAATTTAAAATGATAAATTATTTAATTTCTAATAAAAAAAGGATAGATTAAAAAGGATTTGTATTTGAAAGTTATGAATTTTTTAATATTTTGGGATTGTTTGGGAATTTTTTGAATTTTTCTAAATTTATTTCAAATTTATTTTAACAAAAACATTATCAAATTTTGATTTATAAGTGCTCATTGACGTGGCTGATGATGTAGCATGCACGCTTGTGTGCTATCACATGGCGGCGTATGAGCGTAACACATGACACACGTGTGGAACGTGATTCGCGCATGATTAGTGATTCAGCAACCTAATGGGCTTAATCTAACTACATAGTCTGCTTCTATATTTATTTACAAAAATCTCTTTGATTTTTCTAATGTGAGATAATGTTTCTTATATTTCATGCAAGTGACGTGGCGATCTCAGAAGCGTCTGATATACACAAAAGAAAATGATTTAATATCATACCGTCACTTTCACTTAAGTGAAAAGGCTACGTAGCAACATCTCATTGGGCGACAATTCATTTTATTAAATCGATCAATCTTGGCCGTTCATTTGAGGAGTTATAACAGCTAGGATTTGAAGAGCAATATTGAGATCTAAAGTGTTGAATCACCAATGGTCAGACGAGAATTGGCAACGTTCTTTTTTCACACGATAACATGTCCCATCTTGATGCCTAGATTAAGATCGAACGGTCGCAACTTATCTATAACAATATACCTCTTTGGATTCTATCTTGACTTCTGATCTCATCAAGGAGAAGATCCGACGGTCACGCCCAATTTCATAAATGTTATAAATTCTCTCTCTTTGACAGTATAAAGCATTCTTTGATGTTTCGATCAATCGAACCTTTTAGAGATCTCAATCCTGGAGTTTGTTATTTTCTTCTTCTTCTAGACCTATTTTTCACGCTGGAGGAGTGTTCAAAATCAAGATTTCGTCAAGGGAGAAGAAAGAATTTGCCGCTGGAACTCCAAATTTTTGCTTTTTGGAACGCGTAATGAACATCCTTGATCTAGTGATTAATTGGATCATTACGAGCGTGATTTTAGGTTAGATTACATATTTTATTATTAATCTTTCATCCTATAATATTAGATTTAATTTTGATGCATAAATCAGCTTATACTTTCAAATTTTTGTCATTTTCTCTCTCTTTGTGATCAAATTTTCTCTCTAATTTTTACTCCTCAAGTTCTCCATGAATACTAGTCCAAATTGAGTGATTTTTAATTTTGTGGAATTTTCTTGAAGTGTTCTTTCCAAAAAATACTAGTTTCCCTAATATCTCAGCTTAATTCATTTTCTGATTTGATCTAATTTTAAATATATCTTAAAAACTTCCCTAATTCTATGTAGATTCAACCCTTATTCACCAAAATATTAATCAAGTCTTCATTAAATCTTCAAATTGGTGAGTTTAGATACTAATTACACACGAGAAAGTGTGTTTTCAATCATCACATAAATTTATTTCGTCAATCATCACATTGATGAAACGAATCATGCGGTCATTGAAAACACACAGAGGCATGTCAAAATAATTTTCAAACTCACCAATTTAAGATAAAAATCAAGGATTCAATAGTATAATGGTGAATAAGGGTCAAATTCACATAGAATTAAGGTATTTTTTAGGTGTTATTCAAATTTGATCAAAATCAAACAAGGAATTGAGGTGAGAAATTAGAGATTTTGGTAGATTTAGAAAGAGAACTCCAAGGAATCAAAGATCACTCAGTTTGGATCAAGATTCGCAAATAAATCAAAGATAAAAAATTATGTAGAATTTTTGAAGGCGAAGAGAGAGAAAATAAAAATTAAATCTAAAATTTGATTAATCTACGATTCGAAATTAAAAGATAATGATACATGTCAAAAGATAAGAAGGAAACACATAATGTTACCTAAAGTAGTGCTCGAAATGATCCAATTGATCAACAAATGAAGGGCTTTTTACTCCGTGATTTCGAAGACAAATTCGGCATTCAAGAGGTAATTTCTCCTTATTCTTTCAATGAAATCTTAATTTCAAGCACTCCCCCAACGCGGAAATTGATATAGAAGATGAAGAAATCAATAGATTCAAGTCTTGTGATGTCTAAATAGTTTGATAGTTCGAAATATCAAAGAATAAATTTCCCATCGAAGAGAGAGAATTTATAATATTTTGAAATTGGAAGTGACTGTCGGATCTTCTCCTTGATGAGATCAATATTCGCGAAGAGGTGAATTGTTATGATTAAGTCACGACCATCAAATCTTCATTGAAGAGTTAAAATCACGCCACGTGATCACATGATGAGAGAGTGTTGCGAGATCATGAATGGACGTTTTAGATTCTCAGATGGCTCTTCAAATCCTTGTCGTTATAACTCCTTAAATGAGTGGCCAAGATTGATCCGTTTGATAAAACGAATCGTCATCCACTTAGATGCTACCATGTACCCCCCCCCCCTCTCACTTATGTAAAAATGAGGGGCTCATATTAAATCATATATTTTTGCGCAAATCGGACGCTTCACGTTGTCACACATCGCCGACATAAAAATAAATAGAAAGATAGTCCCACATGACAAAAATAAATGTAATCAGTCGGGTATATAACTAGAGTGTATATGTGGGTTAGTGGAAATCCTTAATGGATGCTCAATCTACTAAATATACTAGCGCATGACAAGACCAGATAGCAAGGTTGTTGAATCAACACGTACTCATGTCAAAAAGAAGTTCCAAACTCACCAATTTTGAGAAATAATCACGAATTAGATAGTATAGTTGTAAATAAGGGTCGAATCCACAGAGAATTAAGGTATTTTCAATAAACTTTTTGAAATTTAATCAAATCGTATGACAAATTGAGGTGAGAAATGAGGGATTTTGATATTTTTTGAAAGATAAATCAAAGAAAAATCCACGGAATAAAAAATCACAGAATTTGGATCAAGATTCTCGGAGAAATCAACGAGCAAAAATTAGATAGAAAATCAGAACGCGAAGAGAGAGAAAACTAAAATTAAACCTAAAATTTGACTAATCTATGATTTGAAATTGAAATATATTATTATAGGAGGAGAGATTAGGAGAAAAATATGAATTCTAACCCGAGATAGCTCTCAAATTGATCTAATTGCTCACCAGATCAAAAGCTTTTCATCCCGCGAATTTGAAGACGATTGTCGGCATTCAAGATGTGATTTCTCCCTATTCTCTCAACAAAATCTCACTTTCAAACATTCCTTAGACACGAAAATTGATCTCGAAGATGAAGAAAGCAAGAGATTCAAGGATTGAGATGGCTAAATAGTTCGATTTCTCGAAACACCCTTGAATGCATTACATCGTCGAAGAACATGTGTATTTATAGGGAGAACTAGGCCTAATCGTCGGATCGAGCATTTAATCTTCGATCTACAGCTCTGATGAAACACATATATGTGAATAGTTACATTTAAATAATGTCAATTGGATCAAAGATTAACCGCTGAGATTTCACCACGTCACGCGTGAAGAAGAAACAAGTGAAATGCATGCCGTTTGATCTTCATTTGACGCTCTAGATGCATCCACGTGTCCACAGGGTCCACTGAACGGTTTTAGTCTCAGCCATTATAACTCCTTTGATGAACGGCTAAGATTAAACCATTTTAAAATGATTCATCGACTAATCACAATGAGTCACGTACCCCCTTCACTTAAGTAACAATCGATGACCACGATTAAATCACGCGATCGGATGCTCCACATGTCTCCATGTCACCTGTGCATAAAAATATAAGAGAATAGTCTCACATGATGAAATTTCTTTAAATCCGATGGGTATATAAGTAATGTGTGATTAATAAGTTAGCGAAAATCCTGAAAAGGGTGCTTATTCTCATTAATCACAAACACGCACAATCACACACGCGCACACATGTACACGTTGTGTGACACATGGCGTTACTATTTTCTCCGCACCACGTCAGCTGGCATGTCACCACGCGATAAAAATATAATTTTTATTCATTTTAATTCAAAATAAATAAATTAAATTCATTAAAAATTGCTAAAAATTCCAAAAAAATTGCTAAAAATTAGAGAATTCATAACTTTCAAAATACAACTCTAAATTAATCCAAATTTATTTTTTGGATCAGAAATTAAATTATCTATTATTCTAAAAAGTCAAATTCAATAAATAACAAGAGAATAAATTTTATTTAAAAAATATACTCATTTCTCTTAGAAAAATAAATTAGTGTATAAAAAAGTATTTTCTCTTATTATTTAACATTAAAACCTAATTATAATCTCAAATAAAAAAATAGGGATAATAATTATCCTTATATTAAAATATTACTCTTAACTTATCATAATTATCCCTAAATTAGTGCATTTTGAGATTAAAACTTAATTTTTATTGAATGATAGATATACATTAAAAAATATGATAACATGCATGAGAATGAAATATTATATGTGTTAATTTGTATTCATAATCATGTATTTTCCTGTATAATTTGCATGTTATCAGCACACACACACACAAGAACACATGCACTCGTGTGCGCCACGTGGCGTATACATATGTCGCAATGTGGTGACACGTAATCGCCCTGCCATGTGAGCTACCACGTCAGCGCACGATAACAATATATTTTTTAAATATTTTTAGTTGAAAATAAATCCAAATTTATTTTGAAAACTTCAAGCAAAATCCTTCAAAATTAGTAAATTCATAACTTTTAAAATATATGCCCAAATTAATCCAAATTTATTTTATTGGATCAGAAATCAAATAATATATTATTTTAAAAAGTTAAATTTATATAATAATAAGAAAATAAATTTTTATTTAAAAATGCATTCATTTCTTTTTAGAAAATAAAACTTAGAAAAATAAATGAGTGTATCAAAAATATTTTTCTTTTATTATTTAACATTAAAACCCAATTATTATCTCAAATATAAATGGGAATAATCTACTCTAAAATAAATTCTTTAATTATGCATAAGTATCCCTAAAATAATATATTTTGATATTATCACTTAAAAATGCATGAAATGATAAATATGCACTCAAAGTATGATAACATGTATATTAATAGAATGGTTTATATCTTAATTTGCATTAATAATCATATAATTTTATGTGTAAATTGTGTGTTATCACACTGATAACATGCTAATTAGACATGATAATACATGATTATTAATGCATATTAAGGCATAAAAGATTTCATTCCTATGCATAATATCATATTTATGAGTATTTATCTATCATTCTATGAAAAAGTCATTATAATCTTAAAATTTATTAATTTAGGGTTAATTATGATGAGTTAAAGATAAATAATTTCATAACCCATCTTTACTTGAGATTATAATTAGTTTTTAATGTTAAATAAGAAGATAAATGATTTTATATACATTCATTTAATTTTCTAAGTTTTAAAATCTTAAAAAAATGAATATATTTTTTAAATATAAATTAAATCTCTTGTTATTTATTTAATTTGACTTTTTAGAATGATAGATAATTTAATTTCTGATTAAATGAAAGAAATTTGAATTAATTTTGAGTTATATTTTGAAAGTTATGAATTTTCTCATTTTTAGGGATTTTTCTAAAAATTTTCTAAATTTTTCTAAATTTTTATTGAATTTGTATGGATTTTCCAAAATTAAAAATCGATATTTCCAATTAAAAATCAATTTTTATGAATTTTAGAAACGCGCAAGTGTCGTGGCGCGATCTAGAGCGTCTGATCGCGTCGTGATCAATGATCGAGGCGGGGAGGCGACATGGCAGCTTGTGAAGCCTCCGATCGCACGAGAAATCAAGACCTCACTTAAAGCGGAGGGTACGTGGCATGATTTAATTCGTCGCTGAATCATTTTAATCTCAACGTTGATCAATTAGAGTTATTACAGCTAACATTAAAACCGACGAAAAATGCATATAATCGTTCGATCGCGATCCAATGTCAAACGTTACATGCATTTTTATAACACATGCGACGTGGCTTCATCTCAGCGGTCGATCGGCGATCCAACGGCTACGACTTGACGGTAACGATTCGCATCCAATGTGTTTCATCAAAGCCGTTGATCGTGGATTAAATGAAGATGGGACGGTTATGCCCAAATCAGACGGTTTAGACACCAAATCTCTAGAATCTCTTGTTCTCAATCGCTTCTAGACTCATTTATGTGTCCACGAAGTGCTTGAGAGTGAGATTTCAACGATTGACGAGGAAGAAATCGACGCTTGAAATCCACGATTGCGATTTTCCAAATTTTGATAAATAGCCTTGATTCCAGCGATTAATTGGATTAATTCGATCGCAATTGTGGGTTAGTGATCGTCTTTCATCCTAATCTATCTTCGTATATCTTTAAATTTCATTTTAGAATCGTAATTTGATTTAATTTAGCTCTTAATTTCGGTTTTTTGCTCTTTACATTTTTGGAAAAATCTGCTCTGTTCATTTAATGATTTCTCCGCGAAATCAAATCCAAATTCAGTGATTTTTTATTCCATGGACTCATCTTCGAGTCCTCTTTCATTAAATATTGAATCGCCTAATTTCTATCATCGATTCATCATCTGATTTGATCAAAGTCGAAGAGATCATAAAAAATTCCCTAATGCCCTATGGATTCGACCCTTATTTACCATTATACCCCTCAATTCGTGAATTAAGCTTAAGATTGATAAGTTTGGACTTTATTTTGACTCTTGACCGTGTGTTTTCAACTACTATATGCTCTCGATCCGTCACATACGTGCAAATAAAATCATTTTGTATTTAAAATTTCTTAAAAATTCTAAAAAAATTCTAAAATGTAGAAAAATCCTTTAAAAAATTAGGGAAATTCATAAAAATCCAGTAAAATAAGAAAATTTCAGAAAAAAAATAAGGAAAATTATAGAAAACCCCTAAAACTCAAAATATTTCATTTCCTATGATCACAACACATGTATGCGCAATGAAATTGCCTTTGTTTGGCCTTGCACAAGCTCGAACACCAAACATGCATAAAACTGAAAGGAATTTAAACATTTTTGTCTTATGCAAGATATGATTCAATGTGAGCAAAAATTTCATGAAAACAGGATAACATGCATAATAATGATGTGAATTGTGTTGTAAAATCATGAAAGAATATCGAATTAAATGAATACAAATGCATGTTATGAGGTAGCACGATGTGTGTCGATCCCCATAAAAAAATAGATGGATATCGCTAATTAAATGGCTTACTCTCTCCTCACAACATTATTGTGATCCTCACAACTCTCTCCTCACCTTGTGGCACGTCTCTAGCTTTCTCTTCACCAAAAGGAGACATGTGGTGCACATTTGAAACTCCTACCCATCACAACATAGACTCTAATTAGACATGTTGATTCATCTTCCCCAAAAATATATTCCTTAGAAAAGAGAAGAAAAAATATGTTCAACATTTTTTTTTGAGAAAAGGGAAATAAATAGTCTTTGTAAATTTTTGGTGACATTTATGTAAAAATTTTGCTTCTCCCTATTCAATGTTTTTTTGTGGGGCTGGGGGTTGACGCTTTGCGATTTTTCACTCCATCCTTAATATCTTGTGCGGTAGTGCCTTAACTTTGGGTATGCAGTGAATTATTTTCAAAACCATTAATTTGAGTATGTAGGAGAGTAACAAAGTCTTTAGGTATATTGATGTAGTTCAATTTAGTTCTTTTGGGAAATGCCTCAACCTTCAATCTTCACCAACTCTACCTCTTGGCATCGCTTAGGGTGTGGGATATTAATTCTATTTAAATATATATTGTGATAACGTGCTATCATTACATGAATTTGCATCCAAACTCTTGAGGAGCAAGTTTGGATAGAGATGGGGCATGGTACTGCATAAACTTAGTAAATTCAAGCAGGCACAATGGTAAGGTGAAGAAAGAGATATCAAGTAAAGGACAACTAAAAGAGATCATAGAGGTATCAAGAAAAAGACAATTGGGAGAGATCGTGCCACCGAAACAAGAGGAGGGAAGGGGATGATAGAGAAAAGTGTTGGTCATGATGGTATTAGACCTTAGATATTGTGGACGTGCACCTCATAAAGTAGTGTGTGAGTAATGTCAAGTAGAAGGTGATGTTTTCTTTTTGCAACACTAATATGAAGTGTAAGGGATACTTATAAGCTTCTACTTATAGAGGAAGAGATGAGAGAAACAAAGATATGCCCCATGTGGAACCAATGTGCTCTAATGTGGGCTAACCTCTTTAATGGGATAAATTCTAACAAGAATTACATGTGGCCTTGATCTTTTGCTGACGAATCTGATTTTCCCACCTACCCCAACCCTGAGTAATTGATGATGGAAGCCTCACATGAAATTATTCCATTGGATGCTCTGTGACGTGATATGTGTTCCTAAATATTGAAGTAAAACTATATGTTCTTTATCTTAATATGTCACCACTTGTACATTTATTGTGCACCAAGTGTGCACACATCAATCAGCGGCATAGTGATGCATGGTGATTCTATCACACCATTTATGCAAAGTGATCACGTATGTGAGATGTATGTGAGCATGTGTACACATCATTTATGTTGTCGTTTCTAGATATTGTTCTTGTTGCTCTTGTTGTGCCTACTTTGGTGGACCTTCTTGTTACTTTCTATAAAGAAGTCTCTCGAACATACGACAGATAGTTTGACCCTCATTTTCTTGTATTCTCTTCTACCATAGCTGATAGCTCCATCTGAAATACTTTGTTTTCCGCCAAATTCATATGATCATTATAAATGGCCAAGTGGTGCCTGAATGCTCGATCTTGAACCCCTATTCGACTTAAAAAGCATAATTAAACTTGATTATTTATTTTTGATTTTCTAATCGTATAACTATTGAACTAGATAAAAATCTATTGGTAAAGATATCTAGGTGCACATAACTCCCCAATTCTCCTTATTTTTGTTGCTTGAGTTACTCTATCAGTAATATTGAATGAAAAAGGTTCTTACGTTCCTTCTTCGTTCTTATGTCTATTTCAGTCTCTTGAGAGTGATTTTCTCATCTCATCTCCTCTCCTCGATGTTATAGGTGATGCAGTGAACTGAGAGGAGAGACTGAAGATACGACAATCTCTATTCTTCTTCTTTTATGCTTTCTTCAACCAATTCTGCCATTTTGTCTGCTTTGTTTTCCGGTTGCAGGCAATCTACAGACATCAGAAGCTCTAAAACACCAAACCATCTTTCATGACGTTGTGATCAAATCTCAAACTTGATCGGTAAGGTCTGCTCACATTATTTCTTTACTTGAATGATAATTTGATATTCTAGAATCCCGGAGGATCAACCTGCACACAGTATACCTTCGTTTGTGCAGTATACCTTCGTTTTAGACTTCTAATTTTAGAATTTTTGAGCTCATGTCTGCGTCGATAAAAGGCCTCGTCAATGAGTCAATATAAAAATAGAAACTTTGAGACCCCAATTGCGGACCCTTAAAACATGGAAAACTGCCCTACTGAATAATCTACCATTAAAAATCTCGAGTTTTCTGTTCTGGGCCATTAAACAGTCACATAGAACGTGAAGCAATATGATCCCTATTTGATCCAGCGAGTAGACTGCTTATTCTTTGTGATATCAAAGATTATTCGTTCAAGATTAAAAAGATTGGGAACAAGAAACCCAGCGAAAGACTTCCCTGAAAATATTACGAGTCAGCTGTACAACTTGTTTCACAAGCAAGAATATTTATTGAATAGACGAGCCTGGCGAAAGCCTATTTTAACGTTCAATCGCCGAGAAACATGGCCTAAATATTATACCTAAAGACTAGCGTTTGAAGGC
Organism: Lemna minuta; assembly: GCA_024174645.1. NCBI lineage: Eukaryota > Viridiplantae > Streptophyta > Magnoliopsida > Alismatales > Araceae > Lemna > Lemna minuta. The sequence continues at coordinate 14,243,655 of CM044114.1, read as the reverse complement.
GGAGAAATGGAATATGGACGATAGAAATCGGTTCGATGTTGACGTGAGCCTTGGTCAAAAAAAGAATGTGTGCTTCCGCCCTTCTATGATGCAGTCTGCCCAAAGCGAATATTTTAATTCCCTTCACACAAATCAATTTCTCAAAAAGCGGGTGATCGTAGAAAAAGAGTAATCGGCCTAGTCAACGGTTGCCCTCTCTGTCTTGCCGAAATTCCAGGCGCATCAAATTTTTAAGACACCGACCAACAAATGGCGTTTTCTCTACGATACTGCCAAAGCAGGGCTAAGTCAATGTTGACTCCGAAGTCGCCCCCAATAAAGTCTGTCGCAGTCGGGGAAAGCCCTAGAGGGAATACGATTGGACGGGTGGTCTGATCGACGTGACATCGAAGCTGCCCATATTTCTCGCGTACGCGATGACGAGATTCGAAGTCGCCCCCAAGGATTAGGGGTTCATGAAGTCAACTGAATAACAATTCGCGATAGCAGCTGAACGATGGGGCGAAGAGACGAAGTTTTTGGTGCGCGAGGCGGAAGGATGCGAGTTTGCTCGTAAATAGGTGACAAAAATGAAGGGAGGCTTTGATACGCAGACAAACAGACAGATGAACAGATAGACAGCAGGACACACTCTCGCACAGACAGACACAACAATAAATAGATAGATTGAAGCACAGAGACACGCACGCTCGCACAGACAGGCATAGAGAGAGAGGAAGAGAAAAAGTGAGAGAGAATGAGAAAAAAGCGAAAGGCAGATAGATAAATACACAGAGAAAACGCGGGAGAAAGGGAGGGAGAGAGAGAACGACCGAGAGAGACAGAGACCACAGGGGAAAGACAGAGATAGCTAGATAAATCGAGGGAGATAGAGAGAGGGAGAGAGAGACTGTCAAGCTGGGGTGCTAGACGGTGTTTTCCGGTGGAGCGTGAGAGCCGACCTGATCGGCGAAGTCCTTGGCGTTCCCCGAGGGGTTCATCTCGAATCGAGCGAGCTTGAAGGGAGCGAGGTCCACGCCAGAGGCTCTCCCGTCAATGGCCAGATCAGCGAGAATCCTCCCCACGAGCGGACCCATCTTGAAGCCGTGCCCGGAGAAGCCGCCGGCGAAGATGACATCCTTTCCGAATTCGCCGCCAAGGAAGTCGATGATGTAGTCCCCGTCGGGCGTCATCGAGTACATGCATGACTGTGTCATCACCGGTTTATCTCCCTCGACCCTACCTGGAAGAACATCGTAAATCCAGGGCAACACCGTCTTTTGCAGCAAACCCTCCTCCGCGGCCCAGTTCCTTTCGTCGGGATCGCAGTTGTAGCCACCGTGAAGAGCGATCTTCACCAGGCCCGGGAACTCCAGCGACGGCGTTCCATATATGTAGGGGTCTCCATAGCTGGCGAACGTCGGGAATCCACTCTCCGGAGTAAAGTCCTGCTCGTGGCCAGGTTTGATCGTCCAGTAGCAGATGGTAGTGTGGAGGGGCTTCACCGGGAGCACCCGCCCGCTCACGGCCTCGAGCAGCTTTCTCGTCCAGGCTCCGGCTGTGACCACGCACTTCCTTCCCTGGAAATGGCGCCCGTCGCGGGTGGAAACCTTGATGGAGTCTCCGTATCTGGCGATGGCGACGATCTGGGCCCGATCTTTCAGCAGGGCGCCGCGGCGGGCCGCGAGAGACTGGAACATGGAGACGGCCTTGGAGGGCTTGATGATGCCGCCCTGGCTGAGGACGCCCATCCAGCCCTCGGGCAGGGAGAAGGCGCCGGAGAACATGCCTGCCACCTCGCCCGCGCTGAGCACGCTGACGGGAAATCCGGCGGCGCGGCAGTTCTCGATGGCGAGGCAGAGACTGCGGTCTTCACACGGGCCGACGTCCAGCTGCGGCGCCTTGGTCAGGACAGAGTACCCAGCCTCTTCCTCGGCGGCAGCCCATAAGCCGAAATGACTTGAGCGCCATGGCGGAGTAGTAGGGCTCCGGGTAAGTGACCCGGATCGTGCGGGACTCGCCGTGGGAGGACCCTCTGTGGTGCAGAAAGTCGAACTGCTCCAGCAGGAGCACCTTCTGGCCTCGCCGCGCCGCCTCGTAAGCGGCGCAACTGCCCATGATACCCGCCCCCACTACTATCACGTCCGCTACCTCTGTCATCTTTGGTCTTTCGGTCTTTCCTCTTCTCTGCTGCTGCACTTGGTACTTAGTTCTCTTTCTGCTTCTCTATATATATGCATCAGCCCCGCGGTCCCGGCGGACGGTGGCCTTAAAGGGTCAACCCTGAGGGGGAGTTTGAGAGGACGGCTAGTCTTGACTTTAGGTGGGGACAATAAGCTTTCCCCGGCTCGTCACGGCGCCTTTACCGCGACAACGGAGATCTCCATTTTAATGCCTTCTCTAGAGAATGCTCCGACGGGGTCAAGCGTCAAACGGAACGTCTAACTGTCCTCCAGTCGAGAGAAGGACAGCTGAAGAGAGAGAGAATGTCAAAAGAGTGAACATAATGAAAGTCAAACTCTGAGTTTGGGAAACATCAGAAAGAAAGGAGATCTTCGCGGGAACTCGTCAAAAGTCAAATTCGGCGGCTTTGCAAATGACGCGTTCCGTGTTTCCCATTTGTCTCTTCCAAGTGGGCGTCTGCTAAGACGTCGTGACGTACGTGGACGTGAAAGCCGGATGACATGGAGCTTCATCCACCTCAGGGAGAGCAGCTGCACATCCCTGCATTACAGGTCCTTCGCTTTCCATGGGCGGAGTATGATGCATGACGATGATGAAGAGCATAACCGGCTACGTACCGCTTTCATTTACCTTGCACGGATGGCGCAAATGTTCATATTTCCGTTTCCATTTGTTTTAGTAGACAGGATATCAGGTTCGACCCATACGAAGTTCTCAAAACCCGATAGGGATAAAGCAATACAATCTCTTTCTCAATTGGCCATCTAGCTGTCGGTTCTTACCACTGTAGACATATCTATGATCTATTTGGCTATATGCACACATATCTGTCTATCCATCTATCCATCCATCCATCCATCCATCCATCTACTGTCTATTTATGTGTAATTTTTCTATGCGTTAGACCATACTATGAGATATAAATCATTTAAGAAATTACATCTCCTAGTGGTGAATTCAATAGGGTTCTTGATGTTTGTGAAGAGATGCATACGGAGGCACAACAGGGATCAATCCATCTCCTTCAAATGATGAATGTGCGTCTCTCTCTCTCTCTCTCTCTCTCTCTCTCTCTCTCTCTCTCTCTCTCTCTCTCATGGGCCCCCTCCTAATCATGGGCTGATGGACATATTCCACAGAGAAATACAAAATTATTCTAGATTTCTTCGAAGAACATAAAATCATTATATAAGCAAGTCCATAAAAAAAATGTAAACACTTAGACCAAAGCATCAAGTATGTTTATGGGTAGTCAGATTGAGGCAAGACAAATAGATCCATGAAAAACCTCGTAAAATAACATCGTTGCTTATCAGATGAAGAGAATGTGGTTTATTTGTGCACAAGAGTGAAAAATGGAGTTCCCCTTCTTCACGTGGAATATTTGCTCAGAAACTTCCATCAATAAGGGGTATATTGGAATTTTTCTCCTAGATGTGACTTGGCTAGAGAATAAAGCAATTGAATGAGATATACTAGGTACCATAGTCTTGAGCAGCCAAGACGTAAAAAATTGATTTTTATCTCATGCACATTGATATGATGGGCCATTGTGAAGCAAAGGATAACAGGTCATGACGGATAGTTTTCTAAATTTGGAGGAATCTCTTAAACTCAAATTCTCACCAAGTAATTTTTCTCATAAAAAATAGTAGTGCAAATGTTGACTTCAGTCACCAAAGTAGTTGACAGTATTGGTTCTTGGAATGAGGACCATGTGCTGGATTAGATGAGGATGATGATTATTTAGTCTCAATAAAAGTGTTGATATAGATGGCATGGATGAAGTTCTACAGAGGAAGTAGATGGAGATAGAAGAAACCTAAAGGAAATAGCTTAGTCTATCACGAAGAAAGAGAAACATGGTGTTTATATGGTCAAGAAATACTGAAAGAGAGCACCACCTCACAGAGAATGTGTTGTGTGTTTCCTATGCATGGCCTTTGTGTCTTCTCTGTGGTGTGAGTGGCATGAGCCCACATGTATGTTGACCTACCACCAAGTTTCTGGCGTAGAAAAATGTGATGGTTCCCCCTCTACAGCCATGATATTAATGATGGTGATGAGATGCCTGGATGTGGGAGTTCTTAAGATTGAAGGATAGCATAGAGATAGGTTCTCCAAAGAAGACGGTATGAGTGGTGATCACTATCTAACTGACTATGACTAGAAAACTCTTACAAGGACCCAAGGATATGGTACCGTGTGAAAATTCCTGGTCCTAAAGAGTGACTGAACAGAGAAGATCCTCTGGGACTTCAACATGGAGAGTGACTAATGATACACTAAAGAGATTAAGGGAGAGAGAAAGAAACAAGGTGAAAAAAATCTCTTTTAGAGACTCTTCGGCCCATAATGGCTCACTCACAAGGAAAGACAGTGTGAAAGACATTTTTATTTATGTAATGAGTCAAAAATGATATTTGAGTTGATTTTTTATTCAATTTTTTATTTTTTTAAGGGTTATTCATTTCTTCTTTTTTATGTTACAAGATAAAATAATCTCATGAAGTCAATCGAACGAAAAATATGGGACATGTAAAAGAATGAAATGCAATTAAAGGTATGCATATTTATGCATACCAATATATGAATGATTGTTAAATATCTATTAATGCATCTCTATAGAGGGTGATGAATATTATTATGCCTCACATATATGCACAAAGAGGAAGAGAAGAGGATTCCCTCTAAAGTAATATCCCAATAATGGAATTTCGAGGGTTGAGGTTTTTATAATTCTTGGTGGAGAATTATGAGCATGAAAGATTCAAACTTGGAGAGAATGGATGTATAATAACCACCCTAGTTAGGTTGTTTAGTTTAGAGGGACAAATAGTCTATGATCCATCCCTATGGGTAACCATGTAAGATGGTAAAAATGAATATTCTATGTTCTCTTAATATTGGAGCAAGATTTTCTTAAAGATTTTGACAAAATTGCACAAGATCAGATAAGTCAACGTACCATGGAGTGGTTCTACAAGATTCTCTTGAAGATCCTTTGGGTAGGAAATGTAGCCACTCTGCTTGACGATCCATGGGCATTGACTAGTACGAGGAGAAAAATAGGCAAACATTCTCCTTCAATAAGGATAAAGGTTGTCCTAAGCCATGAGAGAAAGACATAAAAAAGTCAAAGCTTAATCTAACATGAGATGAACGAGGAAAAAATAATTCCTCCAAGAGGTGACGCAGAATTTGAAGAAAATTACACAAACTTTAATAAAGGCTTCATAATTCAAAAGTACAACTATTTCATGATGTAGCCTATTTATAGAAGGAATTCACGAAGGGTGACATGGTTGTATCAGTTGTTACACTAGAGGAGTGGGAATTTGAAGGTTATTTTATCAAAATGATGGGAAATGGATATGAAGTTACAATCATGATGCAGTTACAAGTGGCCATGAATTAAAGATAAAATGATGGGAGAAGCGGGAAATGGAGAGGGATGCCATCAAAGATAGGTTTATATGGTGAATTGTGAAAGAGATTATGGGAGATGGAAGGATTATTGGACTGATAGTAGAGTCATGTGAAATGGGAAGGTGATTTAGGGACTTGGAGACATTTCAGGAGTATGTTAAGGATAGGAATCATGGGTGCTAATAGGATGGTAGGGGTAAATCATGAGTGGATGGGTAGTTTGGGACAACATGCAAGATGTTGTGATTAAGGACAGGTTGACGTGAGTGCTGCGTGGATGCAGATGTCGTTAGGTGACTTGGATAGAAAGAAGGGTAATGGGATGAGCAGAAATGGGGGTGAATAATAGAGAAACGGGAGATTGGCTGTGGTAAGGGAGGGATGACCAAAGGGTTGTTGATACCTTTACCTAGGGATCCTTGCTTGATATATCTATATACCATAGGTTGAAGAGTCAACAAACTAGGTTACGATTTACATAATCTGTAGGAATCACTTACCGAGAAATACAGGGTTTGCCTTCTCTTTTAGGGATACGCACTATCTTCTTTTTTTAGGGAAGGGTTCCAATAAGCTACAGATAGCCGGATGAAGTCTAGCGAGAAAACCTTTAATCTGTTAAGACCTTTAATCATCAAATGCTAAGACCTTTAATCTGTTAAAATATATCCACGGGAAAAATAGGACCTTGCCATGAACACGGACACAAGGAAGAGAAAAGGCCCAACAGAGCTTTCAGGAGAAGAGGATGATGCCATCTCCTTCGCAGCTCGTCCGCCGACCGAAGCTCCAAAACTGAAGCAACATTAAAGATTCAGGACTGGGTAAGCGCCATTTCTACGCCTAAGTATAGGGTTTTGGATGGTGGACTTAGTCAGGCAAGGGAATAAAGGTGATGTCATACTCGGGAGCCAGACAGGTTCAGTGCTCGTGAAATCGTCGAGGGCGGTAGCAATAGGCCGTCGGAAACACTCTGGAAAACAGCAGCGTAAGCGGATGATTGAGGAGCAATTAGCCGGATTCCGACTTGACGAGCTTTTGATTGGTCGATGTCGTTTCGCTATTCAGATCAACCTCAACCGGCTGTTTGCTTTGCCGGGTATAAGGCCCGTTCAGTTCCGTCTTTATTACATGCTCAGATAGTGGAAATCAATGATTTGTAAGGCAGACCCGGATTATCTCCAAGAGGGTTGCCGGCGGTGAGGCGACGACGCCGGCGCACTCGAGCTTGCCGCCGTGGTCGCCGCTGTCGCAGGAGCTGACTGCTTTATCTTTGAAAGTGCGGCAGGTTCTCGCCCATATTTGGCCGCACCAGCCGGTGGTCACCGGAACCCAAGCTCTCTTTGCCGGAACCTAGCGGGAACTCTGTTTTTTTTCGGTGGCGCGGTAGGGGGGCACGTGTTTATCGCGGGCGCCGGGATTGGAGCCGCCATCGAAAGTCCGAAGAAATTAAGTTTATCTCATCTTTCTTTTCTCTACTCTCTGCTCTTTATCTCTCTTTATTTATAATATAATATATTCGTCTCACTCCATGTATATATATATATAGTGGGAGCTTGAGAACCTTTTAGTAGGGCGAAAAGGGTCCATAAAAAGGGTGCCTTAAACTGACCTCAAGGCCGATATACTAAGTGAAATACCCAATATGGTGGTGAAACTAACTACAGAGGGGGGGTGAATGAGTTAGTTGTCCTTTTAAACTTTTCAATTATTCCTTTCTTCTTTGGATTCGTGATTTATGTAGCACTCTTTGCTTTACCTCACAGTACTCAATAGATTTATATTGGTTGGGGGAACCTAATGTCCCTCACTCCAGTCCGGAGTACTCTTGCCTCTGAGCCTCTTACCCTACCAAAGAAAACCTAATCCTCTCACCCTTCAAATGGGTGAAGGACAATGTTTTAAGTACAAGGGTTTAGATTTGCCCCCTACGGCAAACCTAACACTCACCGTTACCTGTCCCTACGGCACTACCCACTAGGCCTCGACCTCCTTGGCTCCCGGATGCCCTGACTCCCTCAGGCCGATCTCCACACGATCGCTTGTCCCTTCACGCCGTGACGAGCCTCTTCTGCTAATGCCGCTGACCACCAATAAGATGATATCTCGTCTCCTGACTTCTCTTGGTCTTCCCGCTCCGAAGGCTCAAACTCCTCTCGTCTCAACTAATGAAACTCCCTTAGTCTTCGCTGCGTGTGTGAGTCTAAAAATGTTTATTAGTCTGCTGCTATCTACTAAAGACTTTCTAACAAAATTTGACTTACTAATATGCAGTTGACTTTTAGTCAAGAGTCGACCTTTTTCAATATGTATAACTTTATGATTTAAGGTTGGCTTAGAGTTGACCTTTCTAAAACGTTTGACTCTCTGATACAGAGTTGACTTCTGATTCTGTCAAAATGGCTTTCTAATCTAAGGTTGGCTTAGAGTTGACCTTTCTAAAAGGTTTGACTTTCTAATATAGAGTTGACTTCTGATTTTGTAAAATAACTTTCTAATCTAAGGTTGACTTAGAGTTGACCAGTTATTTAAGTGATTACGACAATAGTCAAGATCACAGAAGTGCACTCAATGATGTAAAATAATACAACAAGAAAGGTAGTGATAAACTCACTGATGAGCTCCAATTTGGGGATACCTGCAACTGTGATTATTGATTCAAGGGAAGGTAAGACGATTATCAACTTAACTACGAATAGCAAACTAACAGTAGTAATTAAGAACAAAGAATACCAGACCCTGGTTCTGCAACTACGAGATGTCAATTGTAATCAAATCTTTATATGTATGTTCTAATTCAATTAAAGAGACTGACTAACCTGATATTGAATCCTCTACAGAAAATGTGGTTAGAGCAACGTAATTGTTTGAACTAAATTTACTAAGCTGTTATACGACTAGAGTTAACAGAAATTATAATACCTGCTTGTGAGTATATTGAGACCTGGTTTAGGAAGCAGCTAACCTTCAACAAAGATTGATTATATGGTTGTTCAACAGAAGCCAGTCAAAGGAAAAAAATAAGTTGAAGGTAAACTAATAAGAATGACTGATCGATAAATACGATAAATGGAAGCAATATCTAACCTTTGCTGCCGATCAGTTGGACGTTTGTTCACTTAATACTACTCACAATGAAAAACACGTTGACTAGGTTTAATGGGAGATGACTAAATGTAATTTCCAATCAATAATTAATACGAAGTAAGCAGCTCACAAGTTCGAGATATAATCGGTTAACCCAAGTTATGATCGAAGTAGAGATTTAGATACAAAAACAAAGTCGATGATCACCTAATAGAATCTGATGGAATAATCAAAGTCAGCGTCTAACAACACAGTCAATCGAAAATTACTTCGATGACACTTGTATAAGTCCCGACTCAAGAGAATCACTAATATGACACGATGTCTTGAATATTAGAGACTATTAAAACAACTCAACACACAATCACAATATTGCAACAGAAATCAGAATGATAGATCGACTAAATCAGATAGGGACCTTGAGAAAGATTTATTTCAAAAGACTCGCGAGTTAATGATAGAACTTGATCGCTGGAGAGAACACCAACACGCTAACGGAGAAAACAAAACAAAAAACAAAAACTCGATGACTTACTTGATTCAAAGACGTCAGAAAAATGACCACTACTAAAAGCTTTGATCTCTTTTCACACGTCGTCGAGGCTTTGAAGGATTTCAGCGGTTAGTCGGGATTATCAACACATTTGATGGCTTTCAGCAAAGATCGCAATGAGCGGCAGAAACCCTAGATTTTCCTTTTCGAAAAACTGAGTAGGGTTACCGTTGTCTTGAGAGTGATCCGCTATTTATACCCTTACCTTTGCGAAACTCAAACTGTAGGAGAAGTTCATAAATACCCTCACTTCTAGTTGATAATACTTCTGATATATAACATATATATTAATATGTTAAGCTATATATTAATATATTAATTCCAAATGACCTGTAGTTAAGCTGATTCGTACCTGACATCCAAAGACATGTTATAGCGATAATACATTAACACAAGATTATTTCAATGGTATTTAACGTCTTCAAAGATAAACAACACTTACTGAGGTTAGTTCAAATATAAAAATGTAGTCCAAATATAACATCAATTGAAGCAGCAAAACCCTAATGCTAACACTAAGTACCTACCCCTCAAAGGCTTGATGGGAAGAAATAACAACTTTTCCCAGAAACATTAATGTAAATGATGCAATTTAGTGAATAATTCAAATAATTGAACAAATAAGAAAAGATGATGGAGTTGAAATTGTGTTGTTTTGAAGATAGTGTGTATGAAATGGCAATCAATTTCAGTATGCTAGGTTTTCTCTTGAAAGATGTACTTATCAATGATATTGATGACACTTCTATAATATTTCAAGTGATATGGCTACTAATTTGGGGTCATGTCATAAAAAATCAATGTAAATGAACTAATTGAGCACAATGGGAGCTATGGCTGGATACTATACTTTTAGTCGTGAAGCATGCTAGAAAAACTTATCTTTCCTCTAAAAGAGTGAAGAATAACCCACAAATATATAGTAGCCAATCATAAACATGAAATAATTAACATTTGAGGTTCACAGTATCACTAAAACTGTTTATAATCATTGTAGTAGTGACACTTGGAAACTGATTGAACTCACACACCTGAGATAAATTATTGGCATGCCTTAAAATAAGGCTATGTGTATGCAAGACAATCTTAAAATGTGGTCCATTATCTAGAGGCTCGCATAGTTTTTGAGCCACTTCCTAAAACTCTCCTCACATGAGTGGACCATGATTTATCCTTATGTTATCAATGGCACAAAAAAGGGAAAACAACTGAAAAATCTCAAAAAGTTTCTTTCTCATTGCGTGATAGACTATTATATATAAATATATTCTCTTAATCTGCCAAAAATTTAATGTGATTGCCTCATGAGCAGGTTTTCTCTCTTTTCAATTCATATATTTTATGATTATTAAATTATCAAATTTTCTATATGCAATTTTCTATATTATTCTAGGGTTTGATGTTTCTAGATGCAATTAAGGAAAAGGTGTATGCATATAGATGTTAAGCTTCACTAGACGCGTGACGAGACAAGTTTTACAAGAAGTTCAAGATGAACTTGACTTACTTGTAGTAATGATGAGCTGTTTGGCTGCATCACACAGGTAGTGCTAATTAGGGAACTAGTTTTAACTGAGCTAGTAAATAAAATATAGTGATTATATAAAGATAAATCTCCAAGGCAACTAAAATCCACCAAATCCAAGGGGATGCTATTAATAAATTCTAAATAAAAATCTAGAAAACACAATCAGGCCCTAAAGTCAAATTGATGCATTGCCTTGGAGTCAAAAACCTAATTCTAATATAAATGGGACCCAAAAAATTCAACATTAACTCAAAATAGCATGAAAATTTGCTCATAGGCAAAAATATTCAAGAAAGGGAAGTGATCATAATAGACTCCGAGAAAATTCTAAAATATAAGCTGCATTCATGCATAATTGATTATTTTTAAATGTGGATAAAGATTATAACGATGAGAATATCTATTTCTATATGACTAAATGTAGTGATAATATAACTAAGTCATATCATGAATCATTTCTTACATTTTGATTATATTATGAGACTAACCCCACTTGACTTGTTGGAAGTCAAATGATTGAATTCTTACTTTTTTATGAGTTATGTGGATGCAAGGACTTAGGTGAACTGTAGTGAAAGCATAGATAGAAATTATGCAGAAGGAGAGGAGAAAAATGGGTCCTTCACCTTTATAGGAGGTTGGTTGAACCTTTCCATACTTTGAAGAGGATGATAAAATCTTTCCACCTTTTTATGAGGTTGGTTAAACCTTTCCACCTTTTTAAGAGGTTGGTCAAGCACCTTCTTAGGTGGCTTAACTACCTTCTTAGAACATATGATCATATCATGTACTATAGATCTAACTCCATACTTATAGGATTCACTCAAGGAGTTCTCAAAGTTGTTCAAGAGTTCAAGATTTAGCAGTTTCACATGATTGTCTAAAATTTGGATCTTCTCTTCAACATTCTTCAAAGAGAGAGAAAGATAAGAAAAGAGAGAGTTTTCACAAGGTTGGCAAAGGCACCTTTAGTTGTGGTCATTCTCATTTTATTTATATATATTGGGTATGTCAAATATTTACAAAAACCCTTAGAAGTATATCTATATCTACTAATGTCCATAGATGTTATGTAGATGACCTTCTACATCCATATATCTCACTAGTGAGTAACTCCATTGACCCAATAACCTTAATTGATCAACCTTATATATATCAGCATATAGATCAATCAAGGATCAATTTAACCCAATTGGCAAATCCAGTCGTCAAGCCATCCTTATCGAAGGCAACTTCCTCTCCATAGGTTGTAGTGCAACCTACCGATTCATAGCCGCCTCCTACGAGCAATCTCTTTGATGCCTCGACAGCTCCCACTTGTAGGTTCTCCGTATAGCCACCTCTTGTGAGCTCCCTCTTTTCGCTTCCTGACGTAACAATTTATGTGGTCGTTGAAGACACACAATCGAAAATGATTTAAAGATATGAAATCAAGTATAGTGTAACAATCGAGTCGATCAACAGAGAACACGGTTGACTGTGATCGAAGGGCTTGACTTTGTCAAACTTAGGTTTAATTGGGGTTTTTTAAAAATGAAAGTCATGTATAATTACTAGAAATGATAAGAATATATTTTAAGAATTTTAAAAATGATTTAACGAAGAAAAAGTCAAAAGTCAAGGTCAAAGCGTTAACTTTAACCACATGCTGACTTTCTATAAAATTAGAGAAAAAAAGATGGTAAAATATTACGAAAATTATATCTTCAAAAACTACAGAGAAAATGGAAACTTTTGATTTCTAATTCGTGATTTTTAGACAAGAATTGGATTTATTATGAGTTATTGAAAATGAATGATCATAAAAATCCTGAAATGAAGATCTTGGTCAAAATCATGAAATGAACTAATCAAATAATATCCAAATCAATCAATTCACATATGAATACAAATATAATGATCAGAGGATTCCAAAGAGACCAAAATTATCGAATTTCACTTTGTATTTTAAGAGTAATTGCCCCCGCAAGTCAACACCCAAATTCGAATTGAAAATGAATAGTCGATGGTCAAACATCAAATTAAACAGTCAAACGGTACTGAAATTCTACGAATCAGATATTCACAAAAAGCTGATGAAATAAGAAATCCAATGAAACAAAAATTGAATAATTTTGACTTAAGATCAGGGAGAAATCCTTGTTCGAAAATCAGCAAAATTCTGCGAGCAAATTTGGGCAAAACGATGAAAATTCCAATCTCTAAAATGAAATTGTGTATCTATATCTAATCTAAACTACATAAATTACAATTATTATGATCGAATCACACTACTTACCCGATTGACGTGAAGATTGGGCTTCAAATCACGTGGATTGAAGTGTATTTCTCCAGTTTCTTCTTCGTCGTGCGTTCGGCGTTCAAGGGGAGATTCCGATCGATTCTTACAACAATTTGTGATCAATCCTGCCTCAATATGATCACAATTGAGTCTAGAACACAGGGGAATTATGAAGAACTTAAGATTTTGCTCCAAATTTGCTTAATTTCTTCATGATTCAATCGAAAGTTAAGTTTACAAAGGGAAGAACATCTATTTATAAGAAAATCGACGCGAAAAACGCGGACCGTCCGATTTTCTGAAGAGGCTTTTGACAGCTGAGATTGTGCAAATTCAGTGGGCAACGATCCCATGTCTCCTTATTTATCGCACGTCTGATCGTCATCGGAGTATCCAGATGCGGCCACGTGTCGCTCCATGAGTTGCTGAATTCGTGATTAAATCGCGACCGTTAGGAGTCACTTGCGCGATCGACAGCTCGTATTTGCGCACGTGCTTTTGATGAGGATCAAGTGGATCTGATTCCACGAGATTGACGCGTGTCGATTGGTAGGCGTTGATCTGATGCATCTCAAGATTCCACGTTTCCCGCGAACTCTGTGAGTGCGATTAGTCCACACGGCAAAAATTCACGAAAAACATGCTTATAAAAGGTAGGGCGCCCTTAAGTTGTTGCGTCACCCAATGGGCCTAGTACGCCCGATCTTACCTGGGCCTACTAACCTGTGGGCCCATCAGCTGCCAGCCCATAGTCCACGTGTCCATGTGTCCTTGTGTGGCTCCGCCATGTGTGTACGTTGCACCACGTTAGCTTCGCGGGTCCCGCGCGACTGAATAAACCCTTTTTGCATATTTTTTAAGGAAATAAATCCAAAAAAATGCTTGAAAAATCAAAATAAAATCCAGAAAATTCTATAAAATTCAGAAATTCATATCTTTATTTATATAACTCCTTTTTTACTCAAATTTTCTCCATTGGATCACAAATTTATTCATCCTTAATATCATGCCACCTAAAATATAAATTTAAAGAAGAATAAATGATGAATTCAAAAATACTATTAAGTGAGCCCTATCATCCACTCATTTTCTTTGATTCCTCTATCATCTTATTCTTCTCTTTCTTATTTTACTCATCTTCACCAAAGACAAAATAAAAATCACTAAAAGGTGGTTAATTTTGATTTTTTTGATCTTATAAAAGGTCATAAATCATTAAAGCACATAATTAACCCTAAATTATGCAAAAATATGAACTTTAGTAAAATGGCATACCAATGGAGAAAATTCATAAAACTATAATAACATGTATAATAATTACATAAAATAAGCATGAATATTAGTTAAATAAGATAAGAATTTAAGTTAAATATGCATGTTATCACTTCCCTTCATAGCCTCTTCTTAAACCCATATGCTGCTTGATAACATGCAATATTACTTATAATAACATGACTATTAATACTTTTTAGGGAATTCTTAATATGTGTTTTATGCATGTTATCATACTATGAGTGCATTTTCATCATTCTATGCACTTTATATCAAAATAAATTATTTTAAGGGCTAATTATGTATAAGTCATAATTTAAAGTTTAAATATATTAGCCTAATTATATTTGAGATTTTATTTGAGTTTTAAGTGCCAAATAATAAGATAAAAACATTTTCATATACACTCTAATATTACTTACATGTATTTTTAAAAATAAACTCAGTGTATTTTGGAGTTAAATATTTATTATCTTGTTGTTTCTTAAATTAAATTATATAGAATGGTATATTATTTAATTGTTTATCATACAAAAAAATTGGATATAAAGGAGTTTTATGAATTAAAAGGATTAAAATTATGATTTTTTTCTAGATCTTAGAACAATTTTTTATGACTCTATTTTGAATTTTTATGAATTTCTTTTAATATTTTTCATAAAAAATATTTTTCTAAGTGCTCGTTGATGTGCCATGATGATGTGGCATGTGTGCTTGTATGGTGACACATGTCAATGTCCAAGAGTGCCACCTGGTGTGCACGTGGTGCACAAGTGGTGTGTTTCAAGGAAGTGGTATTAGTGTTGTGTCATTAATTAACCAACTTTAATTAAATGAGTCTCTACTTTATTTCTATCCCTAAATCCCTTGAATATTTTTAATATAGGACTATATTTATTAGCACGTTATAAGGCATAATGTGAAGCATTGAATCTCACAAAATAATCATGGCCATTGAAGATCACTTAAGTGAGGGGTGTATGACTATTTTTTATTGGGGCTTATTTATCTTATAAAGCATTGACGAATCTTGGCTGCTCATCAAGCAAGTTATTTTTGGGATCTGAGGCTGATAAGCCTTCCAAAATTTTAATCAAAACATCGAATGGAGTGGAATACATTGAATCATATATTTAAAATATTGAGGCACCAAGAATAGAAGATCCTCTCAATTAATATGTACACAAGCTTATACTTACTAGGTCCTCTTGAAAGAGTTCTTGAAGCTATTCAAGTCTTTAGCCTCAAGTGATATCTCACAATCTCTGGATAGTTGGACCTCTCTTTAAAGCTCTTCCCCAAGAGAAAAAGAGAAGAAAAGAGAGAATTTGCTCAAGGCTTGCAGTGTCATCTTGAGTTGCGATCGTTCTCTCCCTATTTATGTATAGACTTTTCGTATGCGGATTTTTCATAAAAACCCACATAATTATGTCTATATCCTTCAACATTCATAGACCTTATGTGTGTGACCCTTAAGGTTCATATATCTCAATGGTTAAAAACTTTATAGGCCTAATAACACCTTATTGGTCAACCTTTATTAATTATCTATATCAACATATAGACTAATAAATTAATGATCAATTTAACCCAATCAATAGGTTGAGTTGTCAGCCCGTTGGGTGCCAAGTTATACCATGTACTCTAGGAGATATGGAGAATATAAGAACTCTCTTATAAAACCTTTTCATCATCAGTTATCATGTACGTATTGTATGTATAATCCTTCATTTGCATGAGACTCATGAATGACTTTGGGTATGGTCAAATGTCAAACCCTAATCAGTCACTTAAGTTAGTATTGATGCATATACAAAATCATCAAGAACTCGTTCTCCAATATTTCTATTAGCTTGGCCAAAGATTTCATCGCATCTTATTTCTTGAGTCAATCTCCTCAAATACAGAGGGCATAGGATCTCATCTTGATCACACAATCATCTCAGTGGACTTCATGTCGTGTCCAATACATGACGTTTTAGATATCCTATAGTTAGGGATTTGTAAGTCATAATCAAAACACGATCATCCATACACAAGATGTCTTTGGTGTCTCAAGTCAGAGGATCACATACAAAACCGTGACATGAATCAACTTGATTGATAGTTAGGTATAATTACCATTCAAGGATTCATACATATCAATTTAGTGAATTATTTCTCAAAATAGCACTCACTCTCTATCCGTAGTGTCTCCACACTGATAGTTATAGGATCAGCCATACTTATCATATGAGCTAGTTCAATTAGTGTTATTCTCTCTTGATGATTCATATCCTTCTTGAATATCCTGAAAAAAAACATTTTTTTATAATATATGTTTAAAGACTACTGATCACTATATTATAATCTCATCATAATTCACTTAGTCATTATATATATTCATGGACTTCATCGCAAACATCCTACAAGAATGATAATGAATAAATGTTATTTCAATAAACATAAAGGAGATATATAGAAGCCAGATTGGCTTATAGCCCACATCATATCCATTAGTTATAACAGTCAAGATTTGATACTACCGATGGACTCACCTTGACACACGACACAATCTTAAGGGCTTGATCTATATCTAATGGTTGAGATAAAACACAATCTTATATCACATGGTGATGGGGCTAAAGTAGGACTCTCAAATTTAAATCAAACGGTTACAATATAACTATAATGGTCTACCTCCTTTCAATTAATCTCAAATGTTGATCAAAGATGAATAGATGATCCAATAGCCACACCCAAATCGGCATCTATTTAATCTCTCTCCCTTGGACAATGTATGTATTCTTGGATTTCTTGATTAATCAAAACTTTAGGACAACTCAATCTTTGAAAATCTTGTTGCAATCAAGTTCTAGACTCATTTTCATGTCCAAGATATTTCTTTAAGTCAAGATTTCATTGATAGAATATAGAGAAATCACCTCTCAAACTATGAGGTTCCATATTTGAAATTGCAAAGTGAAAATCCTTGATTTGGCAATAAATTGGATTATTTCAAGTGTAGTTTTGGGTTAGATTTTGTGTGTTATCCCTAACCTATTGCCATTAAGAATTAGATTTATATTTCAAATCACATAATAATCTAATTTTAGATAATTTTATCATTTTCTCTCTCCATGAATGATTATATTCTCTATAACTTTACTCTTTGATTTCTCCATAGATATAGATTTGATTTAGGTTTTTTTTAATTTTTGGATAGATCTTCCCTAGCCCTCCCCCTCCCCTCTCTCCTCGTACATGCCCACACCCGCACAAACTCCTCTATATCCCCTCCTTTTTTCCCTATGTACCCTAATCTATGACTGCCTAGGACCTAACCTTACCCTCCTTCACACCTATGTGCCCTATGTGCCCTCCCAAGCCTTTAAGCCTACTTGTGAGCCCACCTCCAGCACCATACCTATCTTCCAAATTTGCCCACTTACATGTCCGATGATGAAACAGTTTTGTACGGTCGGTTAATACACACGAACTCGTGTCAAAAAAACTTCCAAACTCACAAATTTAAAGTTATAATAACAAATTAATGAGTATAATGGTGAATAAGGGTCGAATCCACGGAGAAAGAAGGGAAATCTTTAAGATATCTTTGAAATTCGATCAAATCAGACGATGAATTGAGATGAGAAATTAGGGATTTTATTATATTAAGAACGATGACTATAATACGAATCCACGGAATAAAAAATCACTGAATTTGGATTAGAATTTGCGGAGAAATCAAGATTTAAAATTGAGGTAAAAATTCGATCATGAAAAGGGATTAAAACTCAAATTAAAACTCAAATTAACTTAATTTATGCTTCAAAATGTAAATCTAATGCTAAAGGAAGATAAATTAAGATGAAAACATTCAACTTAACCCAAAGTCGCGCTCAAAATGATCCAATTAATCGCCGGATTCAAGACTTTTTATTCTGCGATTTTGAAAATGAAGTTTGGCGTTCAAGATTTGATTTCTTCTCATTCTTTCAACCAATTCTTGATTTCAAACACTCTTTGGATGCAGAAATGAGTCTAGAAGATGAAGAATTCAAGAGATTCTCAAATCGTGGTGTCTAAACAATTTGATTTTCTTGAAAAAATCAAAGAACAGATTTTTCGGGTCGAAAAACATTTCAATTTTATAAGCAAATTTGGGCGTAACCGTTGGATGCGTTGATTCGATTTGATCAACGGCTCATATTGCACATCGTTTGCTGAATCGACGTCTTTAAGTCATGTCCATTTGATCCATGATGAAGCTTCCAGATTTCATCACGTCTCACGTGAAGAAGAGTCATTTGATGATGTCCATTCGATCTTCATTGGACGATTGTGATGATTCCACATGTCCAGTCGGGCGCATTTAATCTCAACCGTTATAACTCCTCAGATCAATGGCTGCGATTAAATCACTTTAAATCCTAATCAGATGTCGCCATGTACCCCCTCGAGTAAGTGAAATTTGACGATCGCAATTTAACCGCACGATCGGACGCTTCTCGTTGCGCCACGTCACTTGTAGCTAAAACAAACATAAATAGTCCCACATGGAATAAATTATGAGACTTAATTGACTATATAAGATATGACATCTTAATGGTTTAGCGTAAAGTCCTTAACAGATGCTTAACCCACTAATCACTCTCACAAGTGTCACACGTGCACATACGCACACGTGTCATGCACGACGTCGCCATGTGGTGTGTATACGCGTCTCCATGTGGCGACACTCCGCCACATCAGCGCGCGATTAAATGAAATTTTTATTTATTTATATTATTTAAAAATCAAAAATAGCTTTAAATAAATTCATAAAAATTCTAGAAAATAACTAAAAATTGGAAAAATCATAACTTTCAAAATACAACTCCAAATTAATCTAAATTTATGATCAGAAATTAAATCATCTATCATTCTAAAAAGTCAAAATATTTAAATAAAAAGATAATTAATTATAATTTCAAAAATACACTCCTTCTTAGAAAATAAATTTAGAAAAATCCATGAGTGTAAATAAAATATTTTAATCTTATCATTAAATCATGAAAAATATAATTTATGATCTAAAATATAAATGAGAATAAAATTATATTATGAGAATTATGCATAATTATCCCCAAAATGCTATATTTTTAGATCATAACCTAAAAATACATAAAATAATATAAATTTACTTAAAATATGATGACATACATTCAGATAGAATATTTAATGTCTTAAATTTCATTAATAATCATGTATATTCTGCTGGGATCTGAGGCTCGAAAAGCTCTCCAAATCTTTGTCCAAAATAATGATTGCAGCGGAAGGTGTTGAATCAAAACATTCAACATCGTGGAAGCACCAAGAATGGATGATCTCATCATCCATTCTAGGTGATCCTATCATCTAGTATAGAATAACATTCATAATTACTTGGATTATTTGAAAGAGTTCTTCAACCGTTCAAGCATCCGGCCTCTAGCAGTATCCACACAGTCTCCAGACGATCGGATCTCCTCTTGAACACTCGTCACCACGAGAGGAAGAGAAGAGGGAGGAGAAGTTCCACTAGGCTTGCATGGGCACCGAAGATTATGGTCGTTCTCCCCCTATTTATATACTTTAGGAATGTAAAATTTTCACAAAAATCCTTATTATTATATCTATATCCACCGACGTCCATTGACCTTATGTGTGTGACCCTCTAGGTCTATATATCTCACCAGTTAATGTCTGTATCAACCCAATAACACTTATTGGTCTTTCTTATCAATTAACTATATCAACATATAGATTAATTGTCTAAGGATCGATTTAACCCAATTAACAGGTTGAGTCGCCAGCCCAGTGGGTGCCAAGCTACACCACGTGCTCTAGGAGATATGGAGTATATTAGAACTCTTTCATGGAACCCTTCCGTCATTGGTTACCGTGTACTTATAATCCTTCATCCACATGAGACTCGTGAATGAATTAGGGTATGGTTAATTTTCAGACCCTAATCCGTCACTCAATTTAGTACTGATGCGAGTAGGAAATTATTGAGAACAACTTCTCTAATATTTCCACTACCTTGGCCAAGGATTTAATCGCATCTCATTCCTTGAGTTGATCTCCTCGTATACCGAGGGCGGATCATCCCATCTTAACCACTCAATCACCTTCGAGGACTTCATCTCGTATCCAATCTATGACGTTTTGGAGATCCCGTGGCTAGGGGGTCGTAAGTCATAGTCAAAATACGATCATCTATTCACAAGATGTCTTTGGTATCTCATGTCAAAGGACCACATACACAATCGTGACATGAATCAACCTGATTGACAATTTAGGTATATTACCATTCAGGGATTCATACGGATCAATTCAGTGAACTCTTTCTCCAAAGAGCACCCACTATCTATCCCTAGTGTCTCCATACCGATGGCTATAGGATCAGCCATACTCATCATATGAGTTGGATTAGATAGTGATATTCTTTCCGGATAATTCAATGTCCTTCTCGAATATCCCATGAATAGGAATGTTTAGAACATATGTTTAAATACTAGTGATCACTATATTATGATCTCATCATAATTCACTTAGTCATTGCACATGCTTATGGACTTCATTGCAAACATCACACAAGAATGGCAATGAATAAATTTCATTTCAATGAACATAAACAAGAAACATGAAAATGTGATTGGCTTATGGGCCACATAATATCCATCATATTCATGCATAAATTGCATGTTATCATCTGCTACCTACTCTTCTACAATCATCTCCTTGTGAGCCACTGTTGCAAGAATCTCTAACTACATCTCATTCCTTGCATCAATATCCTTTTATGTTGAGGATGAATGAACCCATCTTGACCTTATATTCATCTTGGAGGACTTCATCTCATATCTAATCTATGACATTTTAGAGATCCCTTGGTTAGGGGTTTATAAGTCATCTTTCAAACATGATCATATATCTATAACATGTCGTTAGTGTCTCAAGTTGAGAGACTACTTACACACGTGCGACCTTAATAAGCGACATCAACATTTAGGTAGAACATTATTCTAGGATTCATACAAATTAATTTAGTCAACTCTTTTTCCAACTAGCATACACTGTTTATTATAAATTTCTTCATACTATAGGCCAAAGGATCAGCCATAATTATTCAATGATATCTATTTGATGGCACTATTCATTTCAGATAATTTGATGTCTTTTTATAATATCCTTCGAATTGGAATATTTAGACTATAAATTTTAAGACTAGTGATTGCAATATTATGATACCATCATAATGGACTCAGTCATTGCTTATGCTCAAGGACTTTTTTGCAAGAATCAAATAAAAATAAAAATAAATAAAATTTACTTCAAAGAATATAAATGAGACATGGAAGTATGATTTGGCTACTACGCTATATAATATATGTAGAAAATGAAAATAAGATAATGATCTTGATTGTTGAAAAGAAGAGAGCAAAAAAGAAATAGATAGGGGAGAGGACATAGAGTAGCAAATCTAGAATTACAAAAGTGTCATTTTGACCCATATACACTCACACTCCCCTTCAAGCTGAAGCATCGAGATCAAACAAGCCCAGCTTGCGAGAAAGGGAGTCATAGGAGGTCAACATGTTGCTTTTGACTCAGCCAAGTGACAAGGTTCCCACCAACAAATGTCTTGTACCCAAAAATAGATTTTTCATCACCATGATCGCTTGGATAGCTGAAGTCAAAGTAGGCCTCTTAGCGAAGATGACCGTTTAGTATGTAGAGAAGACCATGTCCAAGAGCATGCTTAAGATAGGCATGAACATAACGAGCAACCTACCAATGGATCTCGTGGGGCGCATGCATAAATTGGCCAAGGAGTTCCACGATTTAAGGGATGTCAAGACATGTAACGGTCAAGTAAAGAAGGTTCCCCACAAGTGGGCGATAGGCATAAAGATGTGCAAATAATGGAGAGGAAGAGTACCAAAAGTTAGGCTTACTACCAAAGGGCAATGTGCGAGGCTTGCACCCCAAAAGTTCAACCTTCGTAAAGTATATCTAGGACATATTTTTGTTGGTTAAGAACCAAATTTCTTCGCTAATAAGCAAACTCAATGCCCAATAAATACTTCAGAGTGCCTAGATCCCAAATAGTAAGATGTCGATGCAAGTAAGCCTTGACTCAGGCAATGCCAGTAGTGTCGCTCCCAATGATAAGGATATCATTAATACATACAGTCAGTATGATGCATCTAGAAAAAGGAGAGGTTGAAAAGACAACAAGGTATACTTCACAAGGAGTCAATCATTAAGAGAGGATAAGCTAAATGAATTTTTCAAACCACGCACATAGGCTTTGCATCAAACTATAGCTAGCGCAATGGAGATTATATACTTGGGTAGTCTCCCCTTGAACGTCATACCCAAGTAGTTACTCCATAAAGACACGTTTAGTAAGATCGTTGTAGAGGAGGGCATTGGATACAATTGATGAGGAGACCACCCTTGATTCAGCGCCAAAGAGAGAATAATACTTAACAAGTTAAGGCGGATCACAGGGGAGAAGGTTTTCTTGTAGTCAATCTCTTAGGCCTGAGAGATTCCCTAAGCAACTAGAAAAGCTTTGTATCGATGAGTTGTCTCCTCAGAATTGTACTTGAGTGTTAAACACTCATCTGCATTTAATATCATTAGTGTTGGCCGATCAAGGAACTCATACCCATGTCAGCCTCTTCACTAGAGCCTCATAATCTAAGTCCATTGTCATCTTCCAATGAGGTAGCTTTATTGATTCTATGTACGACTTGGGTATTGACTCGATAGTAAGAGAAATGAAGAAGGCATAACCAGTAGGGTGCAAATTATCGTAACTAACAAAGTGAGAAATAAGGTGAAGAGTGTAAGATCACTTACCTTTACAAAGAGTGATATGTAAGTGAAGATTGGCTAATGGCAATTCAATGGGGAGGGTTTTTATGCAAAATCTACATACCAAATGTCTATAAATAGGGGCAGAACGACCACAACTTGAGGTGCCCATAAAAGTTTTGTGAGAACTATTTTATTTCTTCTCTTTCTCTATTGGTGAAGAGCTTTAAAGGGGAGATCCAACCGTTCGGAGATCTTGCGGATACTGCTACAGGCTAGAGACTTGAATAGCTTGAAGAACTCCTTCAAAGGAACTCAATAAGTTTGTATTATCATACAGACTAGATAATATGATCATCTATTCTTGGTGCCTCAATATGTTGAATATCCAATTAAATGTATTCCGCTGAGCTTGATGTTTTGATCAAAATATTTGGAAGAATTATTGACTTTTGATCTCATCTTTAATACTCTTTACTAGGAGAGAAAGAAAAAAAAATGAAAGAATTCTCACAAGGCTTGTATGGGCACCTTGAATTGTGGTTGTTTGCCCCTTATTTATAGACTTTTGGTATGTGAAATTTTTATAAAAACTTTTATAATTATGTCTATATTCACCAACGTCCATAGACCTTGTATGTGTAAAATTGTAGCCCTATATATCTTACTAGTTAATAACTTTATAGACCCCATAACACCTTATTGGTCAACCTTATTAATTATTTACATCAACATATTGATTAATTAAATACTGATTAAACCTAATAAAAATTTTGAATTGCTAGTGTGTTGGGTACTAACAAATAGATAAGGAGTCTATAAGAACTATGGTATAGAACTTTCTTGTCATTGGCTACTGTATATGTATAATTTTTTGTTTGCATGAGAGTCATGAATGACTTAGGGTATGGTAAATCGTCAAACCCTAATCAGGCACTCAAATTAGTATTGATGTATTGAAGTCATCAAGAACTCCTCCTTTGATATTTTCATTACCTTCGCCAAGGATTTTAATACATCTCATTTCTTGAGTCAATCTCCTCAAATTTGAGGGCCGATAATCTCATCTTGACTACACAATCCCCTCTAATGAATGTATACGATATCAAATATATGACATTTTGAAGATCTCATGACTAGGGATTCATAAGTCATAATTCAAACATGATCATTCATCTATAAAAAAATTTTGGTGTCTTAGGTCAAAGGACCAACCTAATGTAGGCCAAGGGCCTCCATTCCCAATTGTGACTCATAAAGCCCAAAAACTCACAAGACCCACTTATGAGGCCCAATTAGAGCTTAGTGGGCCAGGATGGAATCTCGAGGAGCTGTCTCTGTATCCCAAAGATCACCTAGAGACTCACAAATATTTTGTGTCAGATTCTATAGTTCCTAGAATCTCCAGAGTGTATCTTGTCATGCCTAGAAGCTTCTTTTTGTTGTATCAGGCCTATCCCCTGACAAAAGCATGATATCAGAGTTATAGTTTCAAGACTTTGAGTTGTATTATCAAGGGTCATATCACTTGGACGCCCTTTACTTTTTGAGGCCTATATAAGGCCTCCCATTGTAACCCTTGAGAACATAATATAAAGTTATTTCTTTCTGAGAGCTCTGCTTTCTTCCTTTTGAGTGTTCTCTTGTTTTGAGAGTGTTCATGTGCTTGTGGATTCATGTACAACCCCTTGTGAATTCAAGGTTAGAAGAGGTTAGTTCTGTGGACTCAGAACCTAACCCATCTTGCAGATTAAGGCTTGTGGATTCAAGTCCATGTTCTATATTGTTCTTGCGCTAAGGCTGCGTCACAACCTAATTGACTGATTAGATCAACCTCGTAGGCTTATCCAGCTGAAGTGACATACTTCCATAGACCAATAGTCTACAAAAGATTTTTCATAAAAAGAAAGAAAGAGGGGAGTGCCTTTGGTGGTGACCAGTCAAGTCGGGACACACGGTTGCACCCGAGAACATAGATTAAAGATCAACGGCCTTGATTCTTGTTGCCTTTTTAAAGGCCTCGAATTGGTTTTTGATACAATTAAAGTGCGCCACATGGTGCTCTCTAATGCATTTGATTAGGACATGATGATTGTTATTTAATAAATCTTCTTTCTCTCTTTGAAGGTAATGCAACATGTGAGGATCTCGAGGGGTCCAATCGTGATCAATATGATCAAATGACTTGCATGAATCTACCCTTCCAAAGGAATGATGCTTTTTTTATTCAATCAAAGCATGCCATGTGGCATGGTGTGATGCATTCGATCTTGATCAAGCAATTGAGACTACTCCTTACTAAAATCATGATATCTCATGATTTAGACAGATTTTTTAGATCAAATTTCATAGGTGCATTCATCTTTTTATCCTCTGTCCACTCATGAGCTCTAATAAAAAAAATTGAGCACAAAATATGATTTTAAAGGAATGAAAATTTTACCCTTCTAGGCACTCAAACCTTTAGAAAACCTTATGTAAACCTAAATTCTCTCTCCTCATGTTTTTTGGCTCTCTTAATATCATGCTACAAGAAAGAAAAGGATAGGAGGTCATGGATGAAATGGACGATTTTTTTTATTATCATTATTTCCATGGAGATAAAATCAAGCAAGGACTCTGATTGAAATAGATCAAGCATCACCCGACCTATAATGGGCATTGTGATAAGTTTTATGCGAGGATTTGGATCGAATTGTTTATCATGATCATCTTCAAAATTAGTGTAGATGATTTTATTTTTCCTTTTCTTTTAATGTAGTACCAGTGCCAACATCACTTGTCGCACATATCTCACTCCATCACCATGTCAATCCATTGTTACTGTCATCCATACTTCTCACCTTTCCATCATATCATTTTCATTTTCATCTCTTTTAATCTCATTCTCTCATTTCGATTCTGATTTCCCTCTTAGTTCATCAAGAAAATCTCAAAATCATTACTCCATGTTTAACTCCACATACTCCATTCACATTCATTCTCCCTTCTAGGCTCTCACCTTTTAGTCAAAGTGTCAAACCTCATTACATTTGGATTTTACCCTTTAGCTCTATACTAAGTGAGGAACATGCAAATAGTAAATTCAGCACATGAAATTTTTACACGACAATGATGTAAACATGCAAACAATAGCTCATCATCGATGCTAAGGAATTGGTGGGACACTCATCCATCAACAACAATCACGCCCCCACCACCAGATTATGTGACCATGACCAAGGCTATATTGGAAACCATAGCCCACCATTGGGGGACATGAAACTACTGTGTGCCCACCATTGGACAAGGACTCAAGCCACACTTTGAAAACTTTGTAAAACTCCAATATGAGGCCTGGGTGATGTAGGACCGGGTGCGAAACCGGTCCAACACCGCGATACTAGGGGTGAAATAGGGAAACTCTAATATGATGAAATAAACTAATGATGCAGCCAGGCAGAGTGTCGTCTCGGGTGTCGCCTCCGTAGATCTCGGGGTGCGCCGAGTAGAGTCAGTCCGGGATTCCTACCGGTCCACGTCCTTGCGGGCGTTGGGCCATGAGTCGTCGAGGGGAGCTCGACAGTAAACCCGACGGGTTGGACCACGGTCTGAATCCTATCAATGTCGTCTAAACCCTCGCCTATACTAGGTCCCGATGGCGGCGGAGTCGGTGCGGGAAATACTGAAAGAAATATAGACGTCGACGTAAAATAAAGGGGAGATGTGTGCCTAACCTGCGAGGCGCGAGCCCGGTCGGTCGTGATGAGGGAGGTCTCCCGTACGCAGCAAGGTCGATCAGCAAAGTAAGCCAGGAGAGGGAGGCTGGGGTCGGCGAGAGTGGCGGCGCAAGGAGCGTAACGAGGTTGGTGGATCGTGCGCGGAAGCGGGCATACAGGCACCTCTAGGAGGAGAGGCGAGAAGGTGGGTCAGTCCTCAAGTTGATGGGACGTGAGCGGTCGCTGCAGCAGGAAAATCACGCCGAGTGATTTCGCGTCAGTCCGCGGAGCGATGATGGCCAAATATCACCCGACAGGAATAACTGGGAAGGGTTGCAAGGGGGTGTTGATGGAGGTTGGAGCGTGAGCGCCGGACAAACACGAGAGGGATGAATTCGTTCCTTGACGGAGAGAGAACGCTGGAGGACAGTCGGCGGCCGTGGCGTGCGGTATTGGAACGGGGACAAGAGTGTCGCGGGTAGGAACTTTGGCCAAGGAGGCCGGCGGAAGGAAGCGAATTCGTGGGTCGACGAATTCGGGGTTGGCTTTCGAAATGTCACAGAAGGGCTGGGAATTGTCTGAATGAGAAAGTTCGCGGGGTAATGGAGATTTCGTGACGGGGATGGGCGGTCGACTCCCAAACGGCGGACGGTCAGTTATGGGGGGGGGGGGGGGTTGACGGAGTGGGAGAGATGGAAGATGATTGGGGTGATAGGAATGGGGCGGCGTGAGAAATTCTGGATGGGGAGAGGGAAAACTTGGCGTAATGGCGGACGGAAGGAGGGCGGGAGACGTCACGGTCGATCGCGGGAAGACGGAGCGCGGGGATGACGTAAGGTAGGTTGTGATGTGGAATTTGGGAAAGGATGTATTAATCTAGTCGTGAGGAGGAGGGATTTTAATGAAGGTGGCGTCGAGAGGGACTAGTCGGGAAGGGAAAGCAGTCTCGCGAAGATGCCGATCCACTCGGAATGCAGGATGGAGGGAATAGCAGGAGACGCTATTCCGTGGCAAATCGCTGAAATAAGTTGATGGGAGTGGGATAGCCGGTTTCGGAGGGCGCGTGGAGGGGGAGAGAAATCGGCGGTTTGCAGGAGGCGAGGCGGGGAGAGGAGGGGAATCCCGCGGTGAAAGTATGACAGACCGAGGAGGGCGGAAAGTAGAGGAGGAGGGAAATGGGGGTGGTTGACGGGAGGTTCGTGGGGTGAACTGGGAAAATTTGGGGAAGAAGGGGTGGACGTGGAGGGGCTTTTTGGCGCGGACAGGGGGAAGGGGGTGGAGCTGTGGGGAAGAAGGTGGTCGGGGAAGATGGCGGTGCTGCGATCTGGCGGCGGCGGCTACGGCGGCCTGAGGCGGCGGTGGCGGTGGCGGCGGCGGCGGGAAGGCAGCACGCTAGTATCTCGCTGAACAAGGCAAGGGGAGGCGGCGGTCTCGGCGGCGGCACGGCGGCGGTCTCGGCGGCGGCACGGCGGCGGCGGAGGCGGTGGCAGCGGCGGAGGCGGTGGCGGCGGCGGAGGCGGCGGTTGGTCTCCTTCCTTGTTCTTCCTTGAGCAGCCACTTGAGAGGGAGGAGGCTCCTTTCTTTCTTCAAATGACGGCTAGGGTTTGTGGGGGGGTCCCTTCCCCTCTTATAGAGCCCTTAGTGGGCCGAGAGGGGAAAGGGCCCTCTTGAGGCCCACAACCCACACCTAACATAATCATAGAAAATAGAAAAAGGTCCACAAAGAGAAGGACTTAACGAATGGGATCCCGAAAAAAGGGAAGAGCCCACCCGAAAGCCTAAAAGGGAGAGAAGAAGATATGCAAAGTCCTGCTTAAACACGTGCGTGCTAATAAAGTTCGAAATGAAATAAAACTGGAAAGATAACTCCACGCGCGCGAGCCCTGTGAAATGTGTCGTGGCGAGATGAGGTCCTCACTTGGTGTAGTGAAACTCGGCATCCTTCATCTTCGCCTGTCGAGGGGGCTGGACGCGCGCGGGTGTCGGCTCCTCCGGTGTCGTAGTGTCATGCCTTGGTGGCGACGGGGGTCGTACGCCACCACTGGGCTTCTAATATTCTTAGGATTCTTTTAGCCAACCTATCATTTGTCTTTTCATCTCTCTTCTAATGTTGTTTTCTCGTTCCTCCCATAATTCAACAAACAAGCACCAAGGAAGTACATGCCAATCAGACAAAGAAAGATAATGGAGAGTTTTATTTGCCTGTGTATAGGCCAAGGGTTGCTTATGAATACTTGACTAATCTTTGTCAAAAGTTTTCTCCTCCAAAAGACTGTGCCCTCATGATCCATTGCTATTATTGTTGTGTTGAGTCTTACCTTCTAC
Organism: Lemna minuta; assembly: GCA_024174645.1. NCBI lineage: Eukaryota > Viridiplantae > Streptophyta > Magnoliopsida > Alismatales > Araceae > Lemna > Lemna minuta. The sequence continues at coordinate 14,214,487 of CM044114.1, read as the reverse complement.
TCCTCTAGTGGGCTCTCCTTCAGATTTTGTGGCATCACCACCAGCCATATTCACTACTGTCACATGTGATCTCCTTACCACTGTGTGCTTTCTTATGCGCACCGTCCGGTTTAATGTTACTTCTTAACCCTTTCCTTCTTTAATCTTCTTTCTGAAGCTAGAACACTTTGCTTCCTATCTTGTCATCCTTCTTTCTTGTAACTATGGATAGAATAGTCCTATCATATTTCCTATAGTTTGTTGCCATTCACTCTTCACCTATCTTGTTTTGTTTTTCTTCTTAGCCCTTCTAGTCATACCCACATAACCAGAAGTCCATGAATTTTGATGATTCAACTTACAGTGGACTATGTCTTCCTCTCACCTCTGATGCAATCAAAAGGACTTGAGTTCCCACATCATCCAATTCCATCAATTCATGAACTTATCATTCCCTTGAACTTCATCTTTCCAGAATTCTCTTGAACTTATCATTCCCTTGGAATCTTCAACATTTGTTGAGCCTTTTTCCCAAAAAAAATGGCATGCCTTAAAAAGATTCCCCTCATAGTTGTCATGTGTCAATTTGAATTATACACTCCTTCTAGAGAGGATATGTTCTAACAAGCCCAATTGTAATTCTCTCTCTAGAATGACCTTCGACAAGTGAACCATCCATTAATTACACATCATTTATAGTTGGTTCGTTGCAGTTTACAATGGTTTCTGCTCATCTTGATATGAAAAATTGATGTAGTTAGTATTGGAAGGCACTTAAAGAGGAAATTTCGGGTCAGTATAAATCATTAAAAGACTTGTTCATAAATTCATCTTATTATAAAATGTCAAATTGATATTTGTTAAAATGGCTTTGTAGGTAAACTATGCATCAAACAAAAGACTATAAAGGCGTTGGGTGAGTACAGAAGCACAATATTTTTTTGTAAAAAGCAAATGTTACATGACTGAACAAAGAAGAATGATCCACATCATTACATTTTATGTTAGGCATATTTTCAATTTTTGTTGTGAAGTTCATAAAAAATAGGCTACCTGGCATCTTCACCCTCTAGCCTCATTTTCCTTCTCACCGATGAAAATATGGAATACAATGTTTATCTCAACGATTAGATGTTACATGGGCTAACAAAGCACAGGGATATGCATTATGACTATGTGTATGATGTATTTTTCCCTAAGCATTCATAGGAAAATACATGAAAATCAGGCTATCATACCTCAACTCTCTCCCCTCGTTTATCCGTCAAATCAAGTTACACCCTAACTGACGGAGAGGGACAACAGCAAAATGAGTGACCCAGATGAGTCTCCAGGTGAGAGGAGGGACGAGATTGAGTCAGAGCAAGGAAGTGCTGCTCCCGGTGACGGGAGTGGGGAAGGAGGGGAAAGGATCCCCAAAAGGATTGATGGATGGGGGTGCTGGCGAGGGAGACAGGTGATGCTGGTGGGTTGGGGGGTAAAATCCGGCAAAGGAAAGAAGCTGCTGCTGTTGATCGATGGCTCGCATCTGAACGGCAGTGGGAGGGGGGATGGAGGCAGATACCGCGAAGGGGTCGACGGCGCCGAAGAGATTGGACGGTAGAAGGCCGTAGCCGGTGTGGGTCTGGTCTCTCCGGGCTGCCGCGTCGTCGTAGAGGCTGTCCAAGAGGAGCTTGTCGAATCCCCCCGCCTGCCAAACGCCAGGACGTAATGGTCGCGTAGAGGGAGAAAGAGAAAAACGCCGAAGATATCTAGTTTTTCCAAATGGCACTTCGCTCTGCTCGTTAGTGATGTGCGTGCCAGAGAAGATAGATGTAGAGGAAGGAGAGAGAGATAGACTGATTGAGAGAAAGGTAGAGAGAATGCGAGAGAGATACAGGGAAAAGGCAGAAAAATGGGTATAATGAGGGATGGACAAAGAGTCCTTGAGAGAAGAGGCTTTACCAGTTTGTTTTCTGCCAAGTGGGCATGGTTGTTGCTAGGAGCAGAAACCAACGAGAGCTCCCAGCCAGTGGCTCCATTATTGATTTCTTTTGCTGACTTAGAAGCTTCGCCTCCTCCTATAGTGAGAAAAGATAGGCAGCACTCCAGGAATGAACAACCCGACATCCTGGACAGTGTTGCGCAGATAGAGAGACACGAAGAGTGACGTTACCGGAAGAAGTGATGTACAAAGCCAGAGCGTTGCTTTCATCTAACTTGTCCGCGCTGGCATTAACCTCGTCTAGTTCCTGGATATAAGGAGATGAGATCGCGAGAGAGAGAGACACACACTCTGCAGCACACGTGCAACGGAGCGAGAGACTAATAGTCAACGCAAGGAACACTAACTCACCAGCAAATCTCCTGTCGGTTCAGGCAAGGGTTGACTTATAGTCTCTTCCTTGGGTCTCTCTGCCTCCGCATCTTCACCTTCATCTTCCCCTTCTTTTGGTTCTTCTGACACCTCCTGACCAGCTCCGGCAGGGAATCTCCTCTTCTCCCCCTTCAACTTGGGGAGTTGACTCTTGAAGCTCCTAATATAAACAAAAAAAGCGTAGATTTGTGATAAAAAAAATAACTCTGATGATTCATTCATCCAAATGCTCACTGTGGGCTGTTTGAAAGTGGATCCATTTCGAGGAGCCTCTCTGATGTATTCTTCCATGGTGGTCAGAAAAGATGGAGGAGGCTGAATCGAGAGATCCATCAAATCAGCAACCATGATCGGACTTTACTTAAAACAGAGTGAAGATAAACGATGACCTCTTTTAACGTTGGAAAACGGAAGTTCCTTGCCAGCTCTAAACCTTTGCAAAATTCATAAAACTCCGATAGAGACTCCGCCTACCATTAATTTGAGAGATAAATTAAATCTTCAGTTCATTTAGAACAGATTAGGATTTTGCAGACCTGTTGGCCGGCTCTCTTGTAGATACACAGGGCTTTGACAGCATGATGCTTGGACATGTCGAAGAACTGCCATGACAGAGAAAAGTTAAGAACGAGAGAGTAAAGAGATGCGTGGCGAAGTCTGATTGTTGAAAACCGCACCATATCTACGAGATTAATAATCCCATCATTAATGGCGCAATAGATCTTGAAGCTCTCTTTCAAGACCTACACGAAGATCACAAAATTGAAAAATGTTTCAAGTCTTAGAGCACAGAATCGAGAGAGAGAAGTGAGAGAATACCAAGGGCTAAAGCATACTGTATGAGATAATTGTGGAACGCCGCTCCCTCAGGCTACAGAAACATAGAGGTGGAGAGAGAAAATCAAGTCAAATAACAAAAAGAGGTTCTGCTCTAAAGAATCAAATCGAGTACCTGGCAAGCAGTAAGGCGAAAAAGAAGCTGCTGCAATGCAGGCAGCTGTTCTAGAAGATGATCGCGATCTAATCTTCTTGTTCTACTGTACCCCTAAATATCTCACAAAAATAAAAAATTATGATAAGGGTCTATGCGGTATGAGTAGAGAAATAAAAGGCCAAATGCTTCAGCCCAGTGAGCACTTCTATGTTCTGGTGGAAGTGGACAAGAGTCTTGGAGAATATTTTGAGCAAGACAAATTGATATTTAGTGGTAATTTTCAACGCAATGGGAACGGTGTAATTACATACGGATGCATTGACAAATTCGTCCCTCCCATGTCACCACGTAAATACCCTTCAGAGACTCGCTTTGTTCCTAACATCCCCGAGAGAGACCCTTACCTCCTTTTATAGATGGAGGGGAAAGTTTTATAGCTTTCTTCCATGTGGGATCAAACCCCAGATCCCTAGTAGCGAGTCATGAAGTTCTCATGAAGCCCGGATTCCCAGATTCATCACATCACCAAATTTACTATGCATTAGTAATAAAATGTACAGCCTAATTCTCCACCTCCTCAGCTTTCTCTACATTTTGGATTTCTTGCGACTCCCAGGCCCTCCTCTATGTACACAGGGGTAGGAGTCCCCTATCGATACCCACTCTCCTTCCACATCTCTCTCAAATCTCAGTCCTCAAACAGTTCTTATACTCTTCCAATATGCCCTAAATGGGGGTACGGTTGAAATGATTAATCACCGTGGAAATGAAATCATTTGTTGGTTCCTTCTTCAAGGGTGTATTCGCTCTCGAGGGCATAAATAAGTTAATCTGAATCCTCTCTCTCTCTCTCTCTCTCTCTCTCTCTATCATTCTATCAATCTTTCTTCACAAGGATTTGACAATAAGCTGTCTACAATATTAACGCTGTGAAGATATGATAATTTTCAAAATTTATGAGTCGGGAGGCGCGCACCTTTGAAGTTTTCTGGGGAGATTTTACAATACGCTCGGCTTCTATGTCATATCTAAGAACCCTAAAGCACTCTAGTCGCTCTTCTAGGAACAGAGCATATGTCCGGACCCATGCAGCACAGTCCCAGGCTATAAAAGTTTCAAAAAAGTATGTGCATAAAACTGAATGTTCTCCTGCGTGAACGAGAAGAAAAGTACCGAGAGTGCTTGAATCGTCTTTGAAATTCGTCATGTGGAGGATATGTCCCCTTTGAGAGTAGTTTAGAAGCTCCTCTCTGAATGTTGGATCACCCTCCCTCAACGTTCTGTGAAGGACAATGAGCGTCTTCAATGCTACCTGTCAGATTGTAAGAGCGAGAGGTAGCGACGATGTATCACCCATCAATAAAAAAAAAGCTCCAGATTTTCCTACGGAGAATCAACATACCGTCCAACTACTTGTCTTGGCTAGTCTCCTCGTTAACGCATGAATGCAATAAGCCACGTCCGCTCGTGGACGAAAAGCTGATGTGGCCACAAAAATTTCTAAACCAGATAAATGCAATCAAAATTGAGTAACTACAATTATACCGTAAGATCCGGATACAAGTGCTTCGATGGAAAGATAATTCAGCGGAAAGATAAAAAAAACATTGAAAAATGAAGACAAATTCAAAACAAATTAAGAGAATTTAAGAAAAGATAATTCAAATCGGACGACCCACTTCTCAAATGTCTTTCCTTCGGAGGACACTCGACGTGATTGGTCGCCTTCACGACTGCAACATCCAGATCCTTCAAATAAATAAAACCAAGAATCACAGAAAATAGGTTTTCAGAAAATTTCCATCTTGGAGAGAAGATATACCTTGAATTCGCTGTTGATCTTCGCGAGACCGACCTTGGTGGAATCCTTTATCGCCCCGTACGCCTTGCGCCAGCTTTCCATCGTCCCCATTGCCGATAATCTCGCTCAGACTTCCAACGCCGGCCAACGGACAACTTAAAACCAGAAAGATAAACGTAGAGTCTAGAGAGAGAGAGAATAATTCCCTCGCCTTCCGGCAATCGCTAACGGTCTTCCGTTTTCACCACCTTTGGCTGGAATTCGGTTCTATCGTAATAAATAAATAAATATTCTTCTGCGAAAACAAACGAGTCACTGCGGCAGGTTAGAATAATTTATGCGCCTTTCCAGCGCATCCTCTGTCTGACAGGCGAGATCCTCCTCCTGTAACGAGCTTTTTCAAGCCGTTGGATGCTCCATCCGATTGTTGCCGCATTCAATGGAGTAGTAATGATTCACCAGCCCAATGTATTGCATTCGTCTTTTTCCTTTTTTAGTATTTATCGCAGAGAAAAAACTTGGGCCGGTTCTGCTAAGCCTCGGCTTGTGGACCGACGTTTTGGCCATGAACCGACCAATAAGGAGCTTTTATTGGTTTTTGAAATAAATAAAAATTGTGGATATTCACGAGTGATAGGTAAATCACACTATATAAATAAATCGTCTCTCTTTCCTTGGGAAATATATTTTTAGGTTGTTCACTAATTACTTTTACCCTTCCTTCCTATGCTTAAGAAAACAGCTGAAATGGAGTAACCAAAGTCACTTAAACCTAATGATTGATGTCCAAAATTAATCATACAAAAAATACACATTCTTTTCACTTGGGCCCCAAAAATATCAGCGTTGTTTATCCCTGATTTGGACTCATTCTTTTTAGCCAAGCAATATAATTGGCACTTGTGTAAAGAAATAATATTTCAGTCGAATTCGATTTTTTTTTTTTTGCATAAATAAATACTCAAGGCAAACTGATCTCATTTAGCCTAAAAATTTGCCATCAAATGCAAGATTGTAAAAATGGAGTGGATGATGTCTACTTTATCAGCTTTGGAACATTGAACGATGAAGGTTCTCTCAAACAATTATAATGCTAGATTTATTATGGAGGAAAAAATTCAGCCTATTATGTATGTAAGACATGATTTCATGATTGTAAAGGAGAGTGTATCATGTCTACTTTATCTGCTTTTTGGAACATTGAATGATGAAAGTTCTCTCAAGTTTGTATCATGCTAGATTGATTATGGAGGCAAAATTCAGCCTATTCTCTATGTAAGACATAGAGAATAGATTGATTCTGTAAGACATGATTTCATGATTGTGAAAAGAGGGTGGATGATATCTACTTCATTTTTTTTTTGGGAACATTGAATGATTATAGTTCTCTCAAATTATTGAGGCACACAATGTACATATAACACCTCTCCAAAAATTTGAGGTGCTTGGACTTGTAAGGCCTTATTCTTGGCCAAACTTATTTCTTTAACCAAGTGATGATGATTTTGCAATTTTTATGTTTTTTTGTATTATTTTATATCAAATTAGTATTGGTTGACTTGGATATGCGTGAGAATTTTATTGCTTGAACCCCAACAGCCATGGTAGAATAGTAGTAATTTTCATTCCTTGATTTGGAGGTATAGGGTTATCTTTGTATCAGTGCTGAGTTAGTATGAGTTTCCCCCATGAGTGAAAATATAGGGGTTTCATCGCTTGAATGATGACAACAATCATAAAAGAATTGTCAGTCCAAGCCTTTGATTTGGCGATATAAGGTCATCTTCGTATTGCCTCTTAGTTAGTAGAAGTTTTTTACTTATATTTAAAGGTATATTAATCATTCAATTTGGAGGAGTTGATTTCAAGTCAGTTATCAAATATCTCCCTGTGATTCTCTATTATACGATCGTGATGTTCAATTATGCATATCTCCCTCATTTCAAAATTCGGTTGACATCCAGTTTGATATGTTTGCTTCCTTCATTCATCCTCTTTCTAAATCTTAGGTTATCTTCATTTTCTCAACTCTTTTTTCCTAAGCTTTGAATAAATTTGACTTAAGTTTATGTCTATCATTTTCATCTACCTAATTCCAAATAGATTCAAACCTTAATCACCATTGTACTTGATTTTAATTATCATTAAGTGGATTTGGTCATTTTTTAATGAAAAATGTGTGCCTTAATGTATGCTTCAAAAGATGCATGTTTCACATGTATCAATGCCCAAATTTTAGTATTGTCAAGTGACCAAAAGATGCAACATTGTGTATTGTCTAGTGACCCAAAAAAATGTTTAGTATTGTTCCACTCATAGAAAGAGGTTCACAAATATAGAAACTTGATGGGCTCCTATTTGGGTTTTTTGGGGATGTCGTTATTTGAGGAAATCTTTTTTATGCAGCATAAGTGAATCATAAGTCACCACCACTATTCAATGTAAGTGAAAATGATATGAAAATGAGAAAGGAAAAAAATTTTGATTGCATCACTTTCTATGTAATCCAATTGGGAAATTGTTGGTTCCATGATTGGTGATGGCACAAGTCGCACAAAGTGCTCGGCCTCTATCAATACCCATGTCATTCTCTTCTCAACAGATCTCACTCTCCTTGTACATGTATGAAGAACTTAATAGATGTAGCCCTGATTCATAATAATCTTCACACCATTACCGATCACATGGATTTGAGGATAGAGGAGAAGGATGGCTGTAGGGAAGATAGTTTCATGGTTCCTTCACACCCTAACCCTCATAATCCTCTTATGATGGGTGGTGTTTTTAACCAAAAACCAACATAGTTATATACTTACCTTGTTGATAACATGCTATATTTACATCATAAAACATGATTTTTCATGCATATTAAAGCTCAAATGATTTCATTTACATGCATGTTATCATATTTATATGTATTTTTCTATTATTCTCTTAAAAAGTCATTATAATCTCAAAATACTTTAATTTAGGGTTAATTTTTATAAATTAGAGTTTCATAATTTGATAACCCATATTTTTCTTGAGATTATAATTGTTTTTAAAGATAAAATAATAAGAGAAATAACTTTTATAAACATTCATTTTATTTTCAAAAGATTAAAATCTTAATAAATGAATGTATTTTTGAAATAATAATTTTAACTCTTATTATTTAATTAATTTGAACTTTTAGAATAATAGATAATTAAATTTTAGATCAAATGAAAGAAATTTGGATTAATTTGGAGTTGTATTTTAAAAGATATGAGTTTCACAATTTTTAGGGATTTTTTCTGTATTTTTCTGGATTTTCTATGATTTTATTTTCGATTTTAAATAATAAAAAGAAATAAAAAAATTAAAAAAAGGGTGCGCGGGGCCCGCGTGGATGCGACGTGGCACGCAAGGCCACGTGGCAGCGCCACGTGGACCCGCGCAGCGCGCCTACGTGGCGCGAATATATTTTATATTATTATATTATACTTATATATAAAAGAGTTCTTTGTCCTCCCCTATATGGGGAGGGTCATACCCGTATAAACGGTCGGGTATTATATACCCGACAGTTTCTCTAAATAAAGTCCGTGTGGGACTAATTTTATAACTCACTTACCTTGCAGGCGACGTGGCGCGACGACGGCCGTCGGATCTAGTGGATGGGTGATCGACGAGCGTCGATCGGGTGAGCGCGGGACCATTGATCGGGGATCAAAGCACGTGTTGATTAACCGTTATTATAACGGTTGGATTATATGCGACGTGGCCGCATCAGATGGCGCGATCGCGTGGAGCGCGAACCACGGGAGATTGATCAAGACACGTGCTGAAATTCAAGGCGTTATAACGGTCGTGATGCGATCTGGCGGGGCGCATCCAGACCGTCCGATCGCGATCCAAGGGGCGAAAGTGGTGTTTTTATAACGCACATCGCGCGATAAATCTGGGCCCTCCATCCGCGATCCAACGATCGCGACATTTTCCGAAAACGGTCCATCATGGACCGTTATCGTAACCGTCGATCGTTTCGATCGGACGGTTACGATTTTTCGCCCTATAAAAGGGCATGTTCTTCACGTTCTTAAGCATCCAAGCAAGAATCAATCCAATTGACTGTCTAGACACCTTCCTTGCTTGTTTCTCTCGAGTTCTTCCTCTTCCTCTTCAATTTCCGCGTCCAAGGAGGGGTAGAAGTCGAGATTTGGTGAAGTATAGAGTGAGAAATCGACGCTTGAAGCTCGTCATCGCGTTCTTCGTGTTCTTCGCGATTATTCATGATAATCACGGCGATTTGATCATAACACGGGTTTAGTGGAAGCGGTTTTTCATTATCTACCTCCCAATCAAGTTTAATTTTTGTTTAGAATAGGATTTCAATCTCAATTTCATCAATTTTCATCTAAAATTACGGTTTTTACGCTCGAAAATTTCTCTCCACTTCGAAATTTGATTTCTCCGCGAAATCAAGTCCAAATTGGACGATTTTTTATTCCGTGGAATCGATTTCAAGTCTTCTTTCTAAAAATACCATTTTCCCCAATTTCTACCATCAATTTCTCGTCCGATTTGACCAAATTCTAAAAGATCTTCTGAAAATTCCTAAATTCCCTGTGGATTCGACCCATATTTACCATTATACCCTTGAATTCGTGATTAATCCTCAAAATTGGTAAGTTTAGAATTATTTTTGACACGATACCGCTTACAATTGACGACCTCGCGGTTTCGTCTCGTCACTTGTTCTGCAAGAACCACATGTGTGTGACTTTGAAGGCCCATGTAGGAATCAACTTAATAACCCTATAGGCCTAACAATTATTTACCATGGATTTCTTTAAGTTGGTCAATTGGTTGAATTTCACACTCTATGCCACTTATGCATGGAACTTATCCATCACAATTTATTGTACTTAATCATTATAGTTGGACACAAAACTAGTGTTGGGTTCTGAGGTCTAATTTCAATCAAAACATCGAATACAGCGAAATAGATTGAACCGTATGTTCAAACCATTGAGGAATTAAGAACAGATGATCCTATCATCTAGTATATATGAGAAACATACTTATAAGGTTCCCTTGAAGGAGATCTTGAAGCTATTCAAGTGTCTAGCCTCTAGCGGTATCCGCATGGTCTCCGGATTTTTGGACCTCCTCTTCAAATCTCTTCACCAAGAGAGAAAGAGAATAAAGGAGAGAATTCCCGCAATGCTTGCAGGGGTACCTTGAGTTGTGATCATTCTCCCCCTATTTATAGACATTTGATATGTAGATTTTACATAAACACCCTCATAATTATGTATATAATCATCACCATCCATAGACCTTATGTGTGTGACCCTCTAGGTCCATATATCTCACTAGTTAATAACTCTATAGACCAAATAACACTTTCTTGGTCAACCTTAATTTATTATCCACATCAAAATATAGATTAATTCATGAAGGATCAATTTAACCTGATAGATAGGTTGAGGTGTCAGTCCATTGGGTACATCACGTACTCTAGGAGATATGGAGTATATAAGAACTCTCCTATAGAACCTTTCCGTCATCAATTACTATGCATGTATAATCCTTCATCTACACAAGACTCATGAATGACTTAGGGTATGGTCAACTGTCAAACCCTAATCAGTCACTCAAGATAGTACTGATGCGTATAGGAAATCATCAAGAACTCCTCTGATATTTCTACTACCTTGGCCAAAGATTTTATAGCATCTCATTCCTTGAGTCAATCTCCTCAAATATTGAGGGCAGATGATCCTATCTTGATCACACAATCATCTCTCTCAACTTCATATCGTGTCCAATACATGACATTTTAGATATCTCGTGGTTAGAGATTTTTAAGTCATAATCAAAACACGATCATCCATCCATAAGATGTCTTTGGTGTCTCAAGTCAAAGGACCACATACACAACCTTGACATGAATCAACCTGATTGACAATTAGGTATAATTATCATTCAAGGATTCATACGGATCAATTCAGTCAACTCTTTCACTGAAGAGCACTCACTATCTATCCTTAGTGTCTCCACACCGATGTCTACAAGATCAGCCATATTCATCATATGAGTTGGATCAAATAGTTTTATTCTTTTCAAATAATTTGATGTCCCTCTAGAATATCTCACGAACTGGAATGTTTAAAACATGTGTTTAAAGACTAGTAATCATTGTATTATGATCTCATCATAATTTACTTAGTCATTACATATGCTCATGGACTTCATTGCAAACATCACACATGAATGAAAATGAATGAATTTTATATCAATGAACATAAACAAGATACATGGAAGTGTGATTGGCTTATAGGCCACATAATATCCATCAACTAGATCACACCATAACTACACAAATGAGGAGACATTCTTAGGGAAACTTTTGTCTCCTCTTATATATACCTTATCTCTCCTTATTTACCATACACTTAATGAGGTATACCCATCCAAACCTAAAAAATTTATCGTGCTCAATAATTTATGTATAACTGTCATGCATCATTTCCCTTGGTATTCTCCTCATAGAAATAAGGGTAGATGATCTCATCTTGACCACACAATCAACAGAATTTTACATATCAAAGTTGTGTGGTTAGAGACTCTAAAAAAATTATATCATGTTATCGTTGAAAACACATGTACACGCATCAAAACAATGTCTAACTCACCAATTTGAAGATTTAATTATAAATTAATTAGTATAATGGTAAATAAGGGTCAAATTCATAGAGAATTAGGATATTTTCTATATATATTTGATCAAATCGGACAATGAATTGAGGCTAGAAATCATAAAAAATAGTTTTTTTTTTGGAAAGAAAACTCCAAGATGAATCCATAGAATAAAAAATCACTCAATTTGGAATAGTATTTGCACAGAAATCAAGAAGTGAAATCAAGAGAAATTGACTAAAATTCTTAAAATTAAACTAATCTATGCATCAAAATTAAAATCTAATGTCATAGGATGAACTATTAGGAAGATAACATGTAATATAACCCAAAATTGTGCTCGAAATGATCTAATTAGTCTTCGGATCAAGGCTTTTCATTCCGCATTTTGAAAAGAAAACTTTGGAGTTCAAGAGGAGAATAATACCTTCTCCCTTGACCAAATCTTGATTTGAAACACTTTTCAGATGGAGAAATGAGTATAGAAGACAAAGAAAGCAAGAGATTCAAGGATTTAGAAGTCAAAAAGGTTCTATTGATCAAAACATCCAATAATAAATTTTTTCAAAGAAAGAGAGTATAAATAGTAAAAATTGGACGTGGCCATTCAATCTATTGATTGATCTTCAATCATTGGCCCAGATGAAATGCTTAGAGTCGAATCAACACTGTTAAGTCATGTTTGTCATATTCATGATGGAGCATTCAGATTTCATCGTGTCATCATGTGTATATGAATTGTCATGAAACACTCATTGTTTGATTTCCATAGACACCCACGATGTTGCCATGCGTCTCTCAAAGGAGTCCATCGAGTGCATTGAATTTGGACCATTATAACTCTCTTAATAGATGGACAAGATTCACTCCATTTAATAACACGAATCAATGCCCAATCAAAGTGTGCCACATACCCCCTCTAGTTAAGTGAAAAGGGAGGGCTATGATTAGATCACAAGATCGTACGCTCCAGAATGCACCACGTCACCTGCAAAAAAATTAAAACACACAGTCCCACATGAAAAATAGAAGTAAAATGATGGGAATATAAGGGCGTTCCTAAGTGGTTAGCTTACGATACGCTTTCATTTGGTCATTGAAACATATGGAGACGTGTCACAAAAATTTCCAAACGCACCAATTTAAGGTTATAATCAAGAATTAAAGAGTATAATTGCGAATAAGGTTGAATCCATGGAGAATTAAAGGATTTTCAAGGTACTTCTAATTCAATCAAATCGGACGAGAAATTCAGTTGAGAAATTATGGATTTTAGTAACTTTAGAAAGAGAACTCCCAAATAAATTCACAGAATTAAAAATCTCTCGATTTAGATTAGTATTTACAGATAAGTCAAGGAGCGAAATCAAGATAGAAAAATCAATCACAAAGAGAGAGAAAACGAAAAAATTATCTAAATTCAACCAATCTAAAATTCAAAATTAAAATCAAATGATACAAGATGAAAGATTAGGAGGAAAACACATATTCTAACCCAAAATCGCTCTCGAATGATCCAATTAATTTCCAGATCAAGGGCTTTTCATTTTTCAATTTCAAAAATGAATTTTGAAATTCAAGAGGTGAAATCTCCCTATTCTTTCGACAAAATCTTGATTTCAAGCACTCCCTTGAGGCAAAAATGAGTCTAGAAGAGGAAGAAATCAAGAGATTCAAGGATTGAGATGTCTAAAATGTTCAATAGCTCAAAAGATCTAAGAATACTTTTTTCGTTAAAGAACACACATAAAAATAGGCAAAATTTGGGCGACGCCATTAGATTTGTGGTTTCATCTTCAATTAATGGCTCAAATGAAACGCCAGGATACGAATCGTCGTCATTAATTCACTTTTGTTCGATCAAAAATGGAATGCCCAAATGAGGCCACGTCTTTGCGTGAAGTTAGATCGTTGTGTAACACTTACCCTTTGATCTTCATCGAACGCCTGAGATGTTGTCACACGTCCACGAAAGTCTATCAAGCGCATTTAATCTCAGTCGTTATAAATCTTTAGATGAATATCTGAGATTAGATCATTTTAATACAAATCGTCTCCTAATCAGATGTCGTCATGTACCCCTTGACTTAAGTGAAGATCGACGGCTTAGATTAAGTACGTGAATCGAATGCTTCCCATTGCACCATGTCACATGCACATAAAAAGAAATATAAATAGTCTAACACGATAAAAATTAACGCAAAATCTTGGGTATACAAGTAATGTGTGTTAAGTGGGCTTAGCAAATATCTTGACAAAGATGCTTAACTCACTAATCTCACATGGGCACACACTCACACACATGCACACCCATGTGTGCCCGCACACGCACAAATACGCACAAGTGTGTGCCACGTGGCACATATACATGTCGCCACATGGCTACACGTCATTCGCCCCCTCCATCAGCTGCCACAGTAGCACGCGATAAAAATGATAATATAATTTTTTTTAATTTAAAAATCCAAAGAAATCCAAAATAAATTCAGAAAAACTTGAAAAAAATTCTTTTAAAAATCCCTACAAATTAGAAACTTCATTACTTTTAAAATACACCTCCAAATTAATCTAAATTTATTTTTTGGATAAGAAATGAAATAATTTATCATTTCAAAAAGTTAAATTTAATAAACAACAAGAGAATAATTTTTTATTTCAATAATACACTCATTTCTCTTAGAAAATAAAACTCATAAAAATAAATGAGTGTATAAAAAATATTTTCTCTTATTATTTAACATTAAAACCCAATTATAATCTCAAATGTATGTGAGAATAGTCTACTCTAAAATATATTATTTAACCATGCATAATTATCCCTAAAATAGTGCATTTTGATATTATAACTTAAAGATGCATGAAATGATAGATATACACTCAAACTATGATAACACACATAAGAATGAAATGTTTTATGCCCTAATTTACATTAATAATCATATAATTATATATATAAAGTGCATGTTATCATTAGCTAATGCCCTTAACGCAACATTTAACCACTAACTACTCGCACTAATGGCGCGCACACGTATGCAACACGTGGTGCACACACATCACCACGTGTCGACACATAAGCGTGCTTGTCAGGTCATATGACATGTCAGCACGTATATAGAAACTTGTTTTTACCTTTTAAATTCAAAATAAATCTAGAAAAATCCAAAAAAATTATTTGAAATCTCTAAAAATTAGATAATTCATAACTTTCAAAACACAACTCCTTTTTAATCTAATTTTTTTATCATAAATTAAATAATATATCATTCTAAAAATTCATTTTTAACAAATAACAAGAGATTAAATTTTATCTAAAAAATACACTCATGTTGTTATGAAAGATAAAATTAAAAAATCAATGAGTACATATAAAAATATTTTCTCTCATTATTTTTTATTTAAAACTCAATGATAATTTTAATTTTAAAGTGGGAATAATTTACTATAAAATACTAACTTTTAATTATGCATGAGTATCCCTAAAAATAGTGCAACTTGTTATTATATCTCTAAATTGCATAGAATGGTAGATATGCATTCAAAGTATGATAACATGCATAAGAACGAAATGTTTTATGCCTTAATTTGTATTACTAATCATTTAATTACAAGTATAAGTTGCATATTATCATACTCTTAAATTAAAGACAAATCACAATTCTCATCCACAAGATGTCTTTGATATCAGAAGTTTAAGGACAACTATAATAATGTTAAATTTAATAAACCTAGTTGATAATTAGGTGTAATGCTATATATATATATATATATATATATATTACTTCATTTAGCTCTTTTTGGATAGAGTGTCTAATGTCCATGATCAAGTATCCTCATCATTAATGGTCTCATGATCAAGAATCTTCATCATATTAGCAATAGATGGTATTGATATATTATCTAGATACCTATTGTGCATCTTAGATATCCTATGAATATGAACATTTAAGGTGTGTGTTTATGGAAAAGTAATCACCAAAGTATGATCTCATCATAATTTACTTACTATTACACAGACTTGGAGTTCATCATAAACATTACACATATATAATAATGAATAAATTTTTTGGAATAAAATTAAAAAAATGTGTATAGTTTTAATATCTTGTTCGACACTGATTGCCATCAAGTTTTACTCTACTAGATCCATGTATAAAAAGTTATTGTTGAATTTAATTTCATTTACCATTCTACCTTGATTTTATTCATGGGAGAATTTAAAGGAATGGAATTGAGCCAAAACATTGGAGACTATGCCTTGGAATAGTTGATCTTATGAACTTGTTGGCAATCATGAGCAAACATAAAATATTTTTGAAAACTTATTTTGAGGTTTGGACTATACTTTAGAGTTAACAAACACATTCAAATAAGAATATTGTCAACTATTGGATGAGAAATGACTTCCCATGCCTACCCTCAATCAAGTGTTAAATGCAAAACACATATATGCTTCCCACTTGATCAAAGGCACAAAAGGCATGCTGAATTTGATAAAAAAAAATAAGAATATGAGAGATTGCTCGTAAAGTAAGATTATCAAACCATTGCAAAGTACAATGGACATGTGAAGGTTTTCATAAATGGAGGTCTAAAACTTAAAGAAAACGTTGGTGGATAGAGAAAAGAAAAGTTGGTAGGTCTCATGACTATTCATGAGAAATGGTGCTAGGTTTCCTAGAGTTAGTCGAGAAACTGGATTTAGTTGAGACTATGTACCTCTCGTGATTTGAGAGATAGATGAAATAATCCTTTTGGAGGACAATATTGCTGAAACAAACTTATAGGAGTGCTTGAGAAGATAATATGGAAATTCTAGACTTCAAATTCCCAAGGCAAGCCCACACGCTTGCCTTAGAGAGATAAGTTGCAGAGACCATAGAGAGATAAAATAAGGGCAACAAAGATTAAGAAGGTGAGCGAGCAAAAAACGTAAATTTTGGAATCTTGCACGAAAAAACAAGAATTGGAAAATTGGGACCCAAATGAACTCCAATAATGACAAAATGAAAGGGATAGAAATGTGGAACCAATAATGGCAGTGTGCAAAGGTCTGACAAGATATGTGCATGTATTTACCTCTTGTATTTAAGTTATATACCTTTATTCTTATACCTTTGATTGGGACTTACAAAGGACTCTTACGAAGCATGAATGTGCGGTCATTGAAAACACACATCCACTTGTCAAAATAATTTCTAAAATCACTGAAATTATACTTGAATTTTTGAATTAATTAGGATAATGGTGAGTAAGGGTAGAACCCACGGAGAATTAGGAAAAAATTTAGATATCTTCAAAATTCTATCAAATTTTATAATAAATTAAGGTTAGAAAGAAGATTCCAAAAAAAATCCAAGGAAAAAAATAACTCAATTTGGATTTGTATCGGTGGAGAAATCAAAGAGCAAAATAAGGAGAGAAAAATCAATCGTGGAGAGAGAAAATGATCAAATTACTTAAAATTAACCAAATATTTGTATCAAAATTAAAATCTAATGTTATAGGATGATAGATTAGGAAGAAAACACATAATCAAACCAAAAATTGCACTTGAAATGATCTAATTATTCACCCATTTAAGGCATTTTATTTTGTGTTTCAAAAAATAAAAATTCGGAGTTCAAGCGGAAAATTCTTCCTATTCCTTCAATGAAATCTTGATTTTAGACACTCTCTAGACATGGAAATGAGTCTAGAAGTGGATACAACAAGAGTTTTGAGGAATATGCCATTCAAGAGTCTAATTCAATAAAAAATCCAAGAACACATACATCATCGAAGAGGGAGGGTATAAATAGATTATGAATTGGTAGTGGCTATCGAATCATCTCCTTAGATACGATTGAAAATTAAGATTGAATGGAAAAAATCAAATGACCATATTTAAGTCCCTGCCTTCAAAACTACATTGAAGCATCGTGATGTAATCATGTTGTTGCGTGAAGCTTAACGTCACGTAATGCGCATTGTTTGATCTTCGACGGATGCTTGAGATGATGCCACACGTCTCGTGGATTCCATCAGCAACATCGTATCTTGGCCATAATATCTCTCACAATGAACGGTCATGATTTGTTAAAAATGATAAGAGGAATCGTTTCCCAATGAGAGACAACCACGTACCCCCATCATTTAAGTGAAAATGGAGGGTCACAACCAAACTGCGAGATTGCATGCTTGACAGTGTGTCATGCAGCTTGCGAAAAATAAGATACATATAGTTCCACATTGGGAAAAAATAACATTAATCATTGTGCATAAATATACACGCTATCTATATGCATAGGTTATGCCCTTAAAAAGGGCACTTAATCACTAATGACTTGTGCACCATGCATGCACACGTGGCAAGCGCAAACATTGTCATGTGTGCAACATGCAAGCGCACATGGTACATCATCAGTCACATCAGTGCTTGTTTAAAGACAAAAGTTTTTATGTTTTTAATCAAAATAAATTCTAAATAAATTTATAAAAATTCAGAAAATTTTCATAGAATTATAAAATTCATAATATTCAAAATATAACTCCTTTTTAATCCAAATTTTTCTGATAAAAAATTTAAAAATCTATCATTCTATGAATTTTAATTTTAAGAAATAATAAGAGAATAAATTTTTAAATAAAAATATTCTCTTCTTTGAAAAATAAAACTAGAGAAATAGATGTGTATATATAAAATTTTTTTTGGTATTATTTGCCCATAAAACTTCAATAAAATCTCAAATTTAAATGGGGATAATTTATTTTAAATTTTCATCTTTGATTTATGGATAATTATCTCTTAAAATAATGCATTTTGAGTTGTTTTTTTATGTAAATTGCATAGAATGATGAGTATGCTCTCAAAATATGATATCATGCATAAGAATGAAATAATTTATTCCTTAAATGCACTAATAATCAAGTAATTTTAATTATAAATTGCATGTTATTCGAGTGATCACTTCTTCATTCAAATATAGGGCTCTCTCTCCCCTAGATGAGACAAAACCTCATTTTACCTATTCCACTGTTTTAGGAGACTAATCAGTTCCTTTTTATTGGAAGTCCATGATGGTCACAATGATTCTTGACAAGTTAAATGTGGTCATATGAATTATTAGAAGGGTGAAAAAATTTAACTTTGTTCTATTGTATTTTTTTATTTCTTCATTTAATTATTCCTATTTTTTAGTTAGAATACATGTTTATAGGAGGAGAGAAGGGTGTCACCCATATTCTTAATAAAGACTACCTCCTTAGGAGGTCGTAAAGTTATTACCTATTAGAGACTAGTCACACCAATCCCTAAGAGGTGATTATGGGACCACCTCTTTTATGTCGCTTCCTTATGAAGGTGGTTATGGACATCGCCTATGAATTTAAGATTCACCATTCATTTGGTGGCACCCAAGAAGATTAAATCTCCACCCTTGATCCAAGGGAACCTGTAACCCAATCATATAAAAGATTCTTCTTCTTAACTTTTGGTAGTTTTTTGGCTCTCTTGGCATCAAGATACCAAGAGAAAAGGAGAAGCTCAAGGCTGAGCTTTGCATTTTTAGGTGTTGAAGCTTGTTATGGATGAAAGATTAAGAGGAGGAATGAGGTCAAATGGAGTACAACATCACATGGCATAGGATTTACATAAAAAACAAGCTTTGTGTGAGGATTTGGGTCCTCTTCTACTTTTTAATTACCTCCATGGATAGTTTAGAACCTATGTTTTAATATTTTCTTTCATTTTTTTCTATATATTTTTAACTTCAATTTTGTATTTGAAAAAAATTAGTATATTATTTTGATTAGTTCTTTGAAAAATCAACATTGATGAATTTTGATATGAAGTTTTAATTTATGCATTTTCTTTATTTTAAGAATTATCAATTTGATATTTTCTAAATATCCATTTTTTTACTTTGAATTAATTTTTCCTAATTTAATAATTTATATAATTTGTTTTATTATAATAAATTTAACACTTATATCTTAATATTTACTATAATTTCTTTTTTTAACTTTAATAGTTATGAATTTACTAGTATTACAATTTATTTCAATTTATAAATTTTTCTAAAGTTGAGCTAGGTTCTTTTAGTCATCTGCAATCCCCTAGAGGATTAGGTACTTTGATGGGCACCAACGTCTTCCCCCATAGTGAACTCATGAGGGTCTTGAATGCACGTATTGATATGATGGCTTTCCAGGAAGCCTAGTACTCTCAACTAAGGTTCTCCGGTTCCGGTGTCGGTACCGGTTTTTTGTGAAAACCTAAACCTATACCTAACTTCGGTTCGGTGTTAGGTGACGTATTGTCCGTTGTCGGTTCGGTGAAACTTATACTTTCGATGATTTTTCATTTGAAGTGAAAATAAATTGTATAAGGTTTTTATGACTCCATAATACGTAAATATAAAAATATATGTTTTTCACAAAAATGATAATAGATTAACACTTTTCAACAAAAAATATACAATATATCAAGAATTAAAAATAAAAGGGTTAATATCATAAAAAAGTCTGAACTTTATCAAATGTACCAGATATAAGTCCAAACTTTTTTTTTGTCAGATATAAGTCCGAACTTTTCAAAGTGTCCAGATATAAGTCCCGCTGCTGACGTGGACAATGCGAATTGGGTAAACATGATATAGTGGCACGGTTTTGTCCACCTGGGTGCCACGTTTCGTCCACCTCTCTCTCTCTCTCTCTCTCTCTCTCTCTCTCTCTCTCTCTCTCTCTCTCTCTCTCTCTCTCTCTCTCTCTCTCTCTCTCTCTCTCTCTCTCTCTCTCTCTCTCTCTCTCTCTCTCTCTCTCTCTCTCTCTCTCTCTCCCGCCCTCCCTCCCTCTCTCCCTCCCCTCCCTCCCTCCCCCGCCTCTCTCGCCCGCCCTCCCTCCCCTTTCTCCCTCCCTCCCTCCCTCCCTCCCTCCCCCGCCTCACTCTCCCGATCTCCCTCCCCTCCCTCCCTCCCTCCCTCCCTCCCCCACCTGTCTCGCCCGCCCTCCCTCCCCTCCTCTCTCGCCCGCCCTCCCTCCCTCCCTCCCCCGCCTCTCTCGCCCGCCCTCCCTCCCCTCCCTCCCTCCCTCCCCCGCCTCTCTCTCCCGCCCTCCCTACCAGTTCGAGGGGGAGATGCACTGAAAGTTAGTACTAGGAGCAAGAACCATCTCTAATCGTAATAAATATAGAAAGCTTCATCGTCCACCTCCGCCGATTATTTCACTGGCATGGTGTGAATTTCCGTCCTCCAGTCACGACGATTTCAAGCAAATGCCTTTGTTTGCGAGACTCTCCGGGGGAGCAAGAAAATACTGGTCATCTAACTGGCAGCGAGAGTCCGCAGGCAAGAACTCTCCCACGTCGTACGGCTCCGAGAATCTCGGGCCCCAAGCGGGAGTGCCGTCCTCATAGGCATTATGGGTCAGCCTTCTTACATCCGACCCATCGATGTTGGCGACGAATATCTCTCCGTATGGGAGAACTGAGTTGGGAGTGGATACGACCTCAGCAGAAACTCCAGCATAGTCCGCACCAAACGCGATTCTCTTCGAGTCCGGACTAAAGCAGGCGTGGTTGACTCTTCCACCCACCCCGCTCACCACCACCCTCTTCAAACCCGTCCCGTTGGGATGTATCAAGTAGAGAGAGAAGTTCGACAATCCGGGTAGCTCTCTGTTGGACGAGAACGCAATCCAGTCCCCGTCCGGTGACCAAGTAGGCATCGTGTCATTCCACGGTCCGCTCGTCAGCTGCCGAATACCCGCTTCCTCTCCTTCCACCGCGTCCATGATGTAGAGATTCAGATACCCAGACCGCCCCGATCGGAAAACTAGAGATCTCCCGTCCGGAGAAGGGGAAGGGAACGCGTTGTTCTGGACGTTCTGCGTTAGCTTCTTAATGGTCGGAGACAGAGAGCCCAATTCATCTTCTTTGAGAGAGATGGAGACCACGTCCACCTCAGTGCTAGACGCGGCAAAGGAAGGACCGCGGCTCGTGTAGATGACGCCTTCTCTCTTCCAGTCCCAGGCGGTGGGGAAGACACTTTCTTCGGAGATTTTTTGCTTCCCGGAGCCGTCCGCGTTCATGACGAACAAGCCGGGCATTTCCACGTAGGCGATTCGGCGACCGTCCGGTGAGAAGGAAGGGAAGTGGCCGTCTATCCTGAAGAGGGAGATATCTGGATAAGGGCTTTGCATATGCTCAAGGGAGAGGGCTCTTGCTCCTCCCCTGCAGCGGTGGTACCCGATTTTGGAGGAGTCGGGGGAGACGAAGGGGGTTGAAGTGGTGAGCGCGGGGGACACCGGGCTGGTAGGGAAGGGCGGGAGAGAGAGGCGGGGGGAGGGAGGGGAGGGAGGGCGGGCGAGAGGAGGCGGGGGAGGGAGGGCGGGCGGGAGAGAGAGGGAGGGTGAGACAGGCGGGCGAGACAGGCGGGGGAGGGGAGGGAGGGCGGGAGAGTGAGGCGGGGGAGGGAGGGGAGGGGCAGGAGGAGAGAGAGAGAGAGAGAGAGGAGAGAGAGAGAGAGAGAGAGAGAGAGAGAGAGAGGTAGGAAGGTAGGTGGACGAAACGTGGCACCCAGGTGGACAAAACCGTGCCACTATATCATGTTTATCCAATTCGCATTGTCCACGTCAGCAGCGGGACTTATATCTGGACACTTTGAAAAGTTTGGACTTATATCTGACAAAAAAAAAGTTTAGACTTATATCTGGTACATTTGATAAAGTTCAGACTTTTTTATGATATTAACCCAAAATAAAAATCATAAATTTATAAATTTCAACTTTTAAAAATATTTAAATAAATAATATAAATAATTTAGATTTAGATAATCATCTCTCAAAAGTTTAAATAGCAAAATTATATATCTCTCTCTCTATCTTTCTCTCTCCCTCCCTCCATCTCTCACTCTCCCTCCCTCCTCTCTCTCTCCCTCCCTCCCTCCCTCCCTCTCTCTCTCTCTCCCTCCCTCCCTCTCTCTCTCTCCCTCCCTCCCTCTCTCTCTCTCTCCCTCCCTCCCTCTCTCTCTCTCCCTCCCTCCCTCCCTCCCTCTCTCTCTCCCTCTCTCTCTCCCTCCCTCCCTCTCTCTCTCTCCCTCCCTCCCTCTCTCTCTCCTTCCCTCCCTCTCTCTCTCTCCCTCCCTCGCTCTCTCTCTCTCTCCCTCCCTCCCTCTCTCTCTCTCCCGCCCTCCCTCCCTCCCTCTCTCTCTCTGCCCCTCCCTCCCTCTCTCTCTCTCCCTCCCTCTCTCCCCGCTACATTTCTCCCCCTCCCGCTCTCCCCCTCACCCTTCCACCCTCTCCCTCCCTCTCTCTCCCTCGCGCGGGGAAGAAATTCTATCTCAGGCAGGAAAACAGTGAAACTGAAAGCTTTCAGTGACACCGGAAGTGAAAACCGAAACCAAACCGAAGCCTTCGATTTGATTTTTTTTTTGCTACCGCCGGTGTCGGTGCGGTATGGTTTTGGAGATCCTTACTCTCAACAGCCTCTACACACTTCTCTATAAATTATCAATCATTTGGTGCATATTCCATCACTTTTTATATGTCCCCCTTGTAGGAATCTAAGGTCGATAACTTTCTGAAATTTTGATCAAAACATCAAATGCAATGGAAAACATTGAAGTGGATATTCAAAATCACCAAGCCACCAAGAACAGATGATCCTATCATATAGTATGAATGAGAAAACATACTTATATGGTTTCTTTGGAGGAGTTCTTGAAGCTATTCAAATGTCTAGCCTCTAGCGGTATCCACACGGCTCCAGATGGTTGGATCTCCTCTTCAAAGCTCTTCACCAAGAGAGACAGAGCAAGAAGGAGAGAATTCCCACAAGGCTTGCATGGGCACCTTGAGTTGTGGTCGTTCTCCCCCTATTTATAGACATTTGGAATGAGGTTTTTCATAAAAAAACCCTCATTATTATATCTATATCCACCAACATCCATAGACCTTATGTGTATGACCCTCTAGGTCCATATATCTCACTAGTTAATAACTCTATAGACCAAATAACACCTTATTAGTCAACCTTAATTAATTATCCATATCCATATATAGATTAATTAATGAAGAATCAATTTAACCCAATCGATAGGTTGAGTTGTCAGCCTGTTGGGTGCCAAGCTACACCACGTACACTAGGAGATATGGAGTATGTAAGAACTCACTTATAGTATCTTCCTGTCATCGATTACCATATAAGTATAATCCTTCATCCACATTAGACTCATGAATGACTTAGGGTATGGTCAATTGTCAAGCCCTAATTGGTCACTCAAGTTAATACTGATGCATGTAGAAATCATCAGGAACTCCTTCTTTAATATTTCTACTACCTTGGCCAAGGATTTCATCGCATCTTATTCCTTAAGTCAATGTCCTCAAATACCGAGAGTGGATGATCCCATCTTGATCACACAATCATCTTCATAGACTTCATGTCGAATCTAATATATGACGTTTTAGATATCATGTGGCTAGGGATTCATAAGTCATAATCAAAACATGATCGTCCATCCACAAGATGTCTTTGGTGTATCAAGTCAAAGGACCACATACACAACCATGACATGAATCAACCTGATTGACAGTTAGGTATAATAGCATTCTGGGATTCATACGGATCAATTCAGTGAACTCTTTCTCCAAAGAGCACCTATTATCTATCCTTAGTGTCTTCACAGTGATGGCTATAGGATCAGTCATACTCATCATATGAGTTGGATTAGATAGTGCTATTCTTTCTGGATAATTCGATGTCCTTCTCGAATATCCCACGAAATAAGAAAATTTAGAACATATGTTTAAAGACTAGTGATATTATGATCTCATCATAATTAATATAGTCATTGCACATGCTCATGGACTTCATTGCAAATATCACACAACAATGACAATGAATAAATTTCATTTCAATGAACATAAACAAAATACATGTAAAGTGTGATTGGCTTATAGGCGACATAATATCCATCACCCCTAACAATAGATGTCATACTCATTCTTCAACCAACACAACTGCCCCTACGAGTCCCTTCCCCAAACCTACTTCTCAAAGGGGTCACCAATCCTACACTACTCTAGCTTGAGAATGCTTTACTCTAGAGTAAAACTTGTGAAGGTGCAAGAAGACTTCTACACCAAAAGGTTTCGCAAGACAACTTCTACACCAAAACCTTGTGAAGGTGCAAGAAAACAAAAGTTAAGAATTAAAAAGAGGTTCAGACCTTGGGAGAGGAAGTTGTGGTGAAGAAATAGTGAGGTTTGACTATAACCTAATACTGCATCAATGTTACTTGATGAATTCAACTTTCAAATATAACATCTATTTAATTAAATCTGTTCATAATTCATTACATTTTTTTCCAAGAATTTTTTTCTTTAAATATTTATTATCTAAAATTATACGTTTAATATTTATGATTAATTTTTCTGATTTAACTCTCATGAATTTTAAATTTAGTTTAATATGATACATTATTTGTAATATAACAATTATCAAAGAAATATTTTTTCAAATAATTAAATGTGTACTTTTTTCTTGCTATAGTACATTTAGGATTTATCTAATATTTTTTGTTGTTTCCAATTTAACATTTATAATTTGAATGCCTAGTTTAATTTGTTAATTTTTAAATTACTATTTATCAATTAATAGCAACATAAGTGTCTACTTTTAAAAAATTTAATATTTATCACTCAATTAGTTTCTTCAATAGTTTCTTCAGTTTTAGAGTTTTGAATTTAAGATTTATCATTTAAATACTGGAATATGTTTAAATGTTTGTTATTTAATAGGTATAAACTAAAACATTTAAAACATTTGAAAAATTGTTTAAATGTTTGTGACTTATCATTTGTGATGTAATTGGTATAAACTAACATAAATGGTATTAGAGAACTCACTTCTTGGTGCCCTTCTAACCAAATGCTCAAGTTTAGTTTGCAAGGCCCGAAAGATTTGAGAGGAATCCAAGTCATATGATGTTCTAGACTGCCATTCGCTTCTTTAGTTGCCTATCAAGCATTTTGGCATTGAAAGCTCAACGTGGACGTAACATCTAAGCTCAAAGTGAACTCAACATGTGACATTGCGAGGCATATTATGCAACCATAAAAGCCACATTCTTTTTGCCTTATCCTACTTCTAGGATGTTAATAATAACTTTGGAATGGAGGCTATGGCAATAAGAGATGGATTGCTCCTCTGCAAGGAGTGCGACCTCAATGATATCATCTTAAACACCAATCCGTGCGTGTTACTTAAATGTTACACATATAATCTCGTCCTCATTGGCAATCTAAGAATGCCCGAGCAGACATTTTGCAATGTCACAAGAGGATTCGAGCCATCGCACACTACCTATGAGAAGAGAACCTGATGACAAACATGCTAGCCTCTCATGTAGTATGCTCAAGTCAAAGATCTGCCTTCTCATTCTAGCATGACATGCTTGCTGAGGCTCGAGGATCTCATCGCTATGAATAACTCAATGTGTATTCCTTGAGAGCATATGCCCCCCACCACAACTCGAGTGTAAGTTGCATCCTATGACCATAACCCCTATGAAGCACTAATCCCGGAAATGGTTCCCATCATTAGGGGTTGAGATGACAATATTAACACCGCCCGATTTCTCAAGTACACTGATGGTGCTTGGCATACGACGCGTCTTCTATCCCAAACTGTCGTCCCTAGCAAAGATGTCACTGCATACACCTAGGTACACATCACTCTACCTTTCCCTCCTCGGCTTCGTTCACTATTTTATGATCATGTGTATTTGAAACTGTCCCCTTCTGCGGTCGGGAACTTTAAATAAACATGGATGAAAAAGAAACAATAAAAACCTTTAAATCCTCATTTAAAATGCCATTCTCTGGTTATTGGAATAAATCAAAGCCAAAATGTTCTCTTTCTCACTCTAGCAACAGCACAGGTACTCTAGGGTATCAAGGACCCTGACAATGTATTTGTTTTCTATTTCAATGTTTCTACTTTGGTAGGTCTCTTTTGAAATTGTAGAGCTAAAAAAAATAATACTGAGAGAGAGAGAGAGAGAGATCAGGCAAAACTCTTCTGCCCTTGTTTGCTGATAAAATCCAAATAACTCAATGAAAGAACAGCTCACTGAATATAGAAACTTGCAGGACTTAATTCAATCAGGAATTCTCAACAGCCATCATTAGAATAAGGCAACATTGTTTTCATCCCCTTCTTTCTCCTCCCTCCCATATTTTCCCTTGCAGAAAGAAGCAGCAAAAACAGGCGCTGGCCTTGGAACAAAAAGTCTTCAAGCCCAGCAGTATAGGGGATGATAGAGAGGGAGAAAAGTCAACGATGACAAAAGAAGCAGGGACCTAGCTTGCTATACAGACCCGGACAAATTCAAAACCTTGGCAAATCAGTCGAAGCAATGCAAGAAACCCAGAGGATAGAGAAACTTAGACAGGGATAACATCAATCTTTGAGGTGTCTTCACATCTTAGAACCACCCCATCAAGACTGGCTGGGAGGAAGAACTTGGACCAGAGACATCCCGTGGAGATGGGCTCTGGAGGAGGGACTATCATGAGCACATTTTCATTTCTCTGTACGACACCCATCACACTTACGGTGCTTCCTTCCTTGATGTATCTACAGGCATGCAAACAAATTCAACCCTCAAAGTCCACACTTGAAAGAATCAACATTGGTAAAGGTATTGTCAAAATAATTGAATAAAAGTTAACCTCTCCAACAGTCAAGACAAGTATTTAAAATGTGAGGAATGATAAACGACTCATCAATAGGATTCAATGAAAAGACAACTATTCAATGATTTGTAATGAAGAGCCTCTATGCAACATGTGCTGAATGCTAAAAGGACTCATCGCTATTGGCAGAATAAAAAGAACTCTTCCAAGAATCAAACAAGAGTTTAAGTCTGACGATAACTAAATGTCCCTCTGATGTAATTGAATAAAAACCATCTTATCAAAGAATTAACATTTGGTTAGTGAAATTGCGTAAAAAGGTCAACAGCTGGATAGACATATTTGTCAGTGAATAACATTAGTATGATCTAGACATGTCATGTACGGTGAAATGTATCCTATATACTGCCAATAAAATGTAAGAACTTCGATTTTATCTCCTTCCAAGGCCATATTAAAATTATATCATTCAAAGTAGATTCTACAAAGAACCAAATCGTACATTATATGTTAAAAGCTCTCAACAACACTATTAAACAAAAGGTCAACATCCAATCTATCCCCTCGAAAAGGAAGCATTCACTGAATCCACACATGTAATGAATGGTCAAAGGTCTTCTCAACATCACTCAATAAAAAGTCCACCCCAAATTTCATCTTCTTTGAAAGGTTACATTTTAGAATTTTATGAAATCAGACCATCAGAGAATCAACACGTGCAATGTATGTCAGAAAGGACTCATCTAAATGATTAAATGAAGAGTTTTTCATCCCATTTCGTCTCCTTCAAGGCATCAATTTAAATTTAGATCATTCAAAGCCAACCCTTAAAAAGTCAACACAGGTGCTCATAAATGGTGGAATTGTAAAAGGTCTCATCAGCACTTCGAATAAAAATTCAACCATCTAATCTTTATACATTCAAAAGGCAAACATTATTTCGAAAATTCTGTCATCTAAAGCAAACCTTTCAAAAACTCAACACTAGTGCTTATATGTGACAAACTCAATACAAGTGGTTTTGCCAAAACTGTCGAATAACAATAAGAACTTTGGAGAATCATTCATCACCAATAAGTGACGAATGATAATAGGTCCCATGTATCATGATTCAATGAAAATCAACCCTCCGATGTCATTTCCTAAAGGTAAGTCCGTGAAGATAATCACCAGTAATTATATGGAATAACTACAGGTCTTACGGACGGGGTTGAATAAAAGGTCAACCGACCAAGTTCATCTTCTTCAATAAGCAAAATTAATCTGTTTGAGTTAAAGGTCTGGAATTGTGTGGATAAAACTACCAAGCAAGGAGAAAAGATCATTAATAAATATTGAAAACAAATATTAGAAATACTAAGATTACCCTTCTTTCAAATGCATGATACGATCATCACTTGAGAGGTTTCTCTCTCTCAACCACCTGAGGAAGTCCGCAGGCAGATCTTTGTTTTCTGCACTGATATCAATGACCACGGACTCATCCACATAAGGAGTCACCTTGGCGCCATAGCCTGCTTTGACTAGGGCTCTTAATCCAGATTGAAAATCGGATATATAAAAGTCAACGACATGTCTCTGCAGAGTATCAATGCAGGTTATAGTAACTAGTTGGAAATAGTTTAATTAAAGAATAAAGTCTGGTCAGCTTTTACCTCCAAAGATCTAAGCCCCCAACTAAAACGCCTGTGAGTAGAGTTAGCAGCTTTTGACCTACATCCTCTGTATTCAAACAAGCTGGTAGAAGTGTAAACACACCTTGGAACCTTCTGGAATGATGACTCAAGTGGAACATTTCCACATGTAACCACCTGAAAAACCCATTTCAGCCCATCAATAACAATAGCTCTTAATGAAAGGCTATGCAAGATAAGTTAAAAGGTCTGTACTCCGGAGATTTTGACATACTGCCCATTCTTTGCAGTTCTCAATTCTGCATCGGGATAGTGGGAGATGAACCCTGTAACTGCCCTTCTTCCACAGCAAGAATTCCAAGTGAAAAGGGCTCCAACAAAGCCGAAAAGAACCACAACAACAATCATAAGTATAGCATTTTGAACCGCTGCAAGTATGAAGCCACTAGCAATGAATCCCATCACAAAGAGAAGAGCCACCGCATACAACATCAACTTAGGGATGTTGCTTATGAAAGAATATTCTTCCACTTGGCTTAAATTGGTAACGGCCTGGTTCTGGGCAAAAGACATGCTGTGGAGTTTAAGTGATCCAGTAGAGTCTAGAGGGCCGGAGGCCTTTCGCAAGGCACCCGAGGAGCTTAATGGGCCAGACAATATGGGCCCAGACGTGATGAGCCCAGTTGTGGGGAGCACTGGCGCCAGGGGACCAGAGTTTTGGCGAACCATGGGGGTTACAGCTCCAGGTTGAGGGCCAGAAAACTTTTTAATTACATCACCATGTCTATTTAGAGGTCCGGAGCTGGATTTCTGCCGATTTGGGCCTGTTATTGGGCCTCCAGCAGATGAAATGGGTCCAGAAGAGTAACTGGACCGACCTGCTGAACCTGCATTGAGAGGACCTCCACTGGGTGCAGCGCCGCCAAAGGAGCTCGTTCTTGTTGCTTGGCCTGTTATTGGACCAGATTTTCTGGGCTTTGACCCATCCATGGGAATATCAAACATCTTCCCAAGCTCCCCTGATTTCTTTATGTCGCCACCTGTGTAGGGCATGGGAGTAGAGGTCGTTATAACGGGCTTCTCTTTCGGCTGCTCAGGTCGGCCTGATACGTATAACCCATTGCTGAGCTGATGGGAGGGGAATCTGGAGCCCATAAGTCCCCAGACAGCCTTTACCGGTAAATAATTCTCAAGAATCCAAAGTTAAGCTTCAGCTTTCAGTCATAAATTATGGTTCTCCGCACTCTATAGGAAAAGTATTCAACTGCAAATGATCCTGAGAAATTATTCGCATCTGATTTAGTTAGATGACATTCAAGGACGATAAATTTGCATGTTTACTGTAAAAAAGAACTAGAATAGATAACAGAGGCGAAGTTAATGAATCAGGCAAAGATAGAGGGTCAAAAAGGCATTGTATACAGAAAGTCGCAAGGCATACCAAATCATCTACATTCAACCAGCAAGACGCTGTCGATGCAAAATTTTCTAACAGTAACTGAAACTAGTAATTCAAATAGCAGGAGAATCAGAGCAAGAATTTCGTAGCTGTAAACATGAAAAGAAGAAAGTCCGAATTTAACCCAGATTTTGCGGAATTCGGCACAGATCCAGGTTCCGAAGGCATACACTCATTTTCAAGAAGCGGATCCTAAAATAGCAGACTATGGAGAGGATATCGTGAAGAAACCGAATCTCAGATCTCGAATTCGTCCTACATTGAAAAAAAAAACTTTCAGTTCATCCTAGACGTTTAACGAATACGCAACATTTCTCCACCAACTTCCAATAAACAAAGCTCGAGAGCATAACGCGGATCTCGCTGGGCGTGGAAAAGCAGAATCAAATACAGACGATCGACAATCTTCTCATTCAAAAAACATGCCATCAGAACACAAGATCCGGAAGGCGAATCGAGATCCAGTACCCGCTAGGGCATTTCCAATAATTTCACTCATTACCTATACGCGGGCGTGAACGGATCCGTCGCCAGCATCTTCAGCGCAGGGAAAGATGTAGAGAGAGTGCATGTGTCGCGAATAAATGAAAGAGAGAGATAGAGACCGCCAGTGACAGTGAGTGATTTACTTCCCCGCTTTCTCGCCGCCTTGATTGGGACCGAAAATCCGAGAGGGATGGGCGAGAGAAAGCGACGGAGTAGGACACAGAGAGAGAGAGAGAGAGAGAAAGAGGAGTTCCAGTTACGGTATTCCTGCGGTCCATTGGAATTGTGGGGCCCGCCTGCCAATCTCGCGCCAATAAGAAAAATATGCCCGGTGTTGAAAAACCCCCGGAAGATGCCAGCGATTTTTAATATTTGTATAATAAAATATGATTTATAACAAATAGACCTTACTTTTTAGAGTAAATACGATATTCGAGAATTTAGAGCGGCTTTCATGAAAATATCAGCGAACTGGTAGTCTGTTACGGCAGCCGGAGAGTTTCTAAATGGAGGCCGGTGGGGAATCGGGACAGGTTGGAATCTCAGTCGACGGGTGGGGCCAACGTGGGAAATTGTTGTAAAACCCCAGTCAAAGATTCTCAAGTTCACATTTACCTCTCGATGGATCGTCTCCAACTGTCAGAGAGAGGTCTCGTTGCCCGGTGAAGGATCATTAATTTTATTCTCCGGACATCTCGGACCTCATGATCTTCCCCTCACCGTACAGAAATTAGAGAGAAGGAGAAGAGAGAGACAGAGGAGGGAGGAGAGGTCAGAAAAAAGATTCGAAGCTTTTTTATATTCGGGTCATCTTCTCCTTCAGCTTGACAACGGGAACGTACACTACCGTCTGCCCAGCCATCGCCGGTTCACTGCAATTCTTCAGAATCGTCTTCAACCGGGAGATCCTGTCGGAAAGAGAACACAACCTCTCCAGTTGATCAAGCATTTGGGTCTTCCCGTGTCTCGCCTCCTCGGTATCCTTCGCCGTCTGATCGTCGTTGGCAACTGCTAACTTTCCCTGAAGAGAGAAACAGAATTATAAGGACGGTGAATAGTGAGGAAATGGGGATGAGAGTCACCTTTGTGTTCTCCTCGGAGACCGGGGACGAGTTTGCCTGATATAATAGGAGATGCACAATGAGTGAGAGCGAGACAGAGAACAGTAACGAGTATCACCTTTCTGTTCTCGTTGGCGACAGAAAACAAGATTGACAGAGACAATGACCTTTTTGTTCTTGAGGGCTGAATAGCGGGCGTTCTTGAACCACTGGCTGACCCTGTCTGTTGATAGGCCCAGCTTCGCTGAGAGATCCTCCCTCAAAGCCTTGGAAGGGAGCTTATTCTTCACAAATACGCACCTAAGCTTCTGCGATGATATTTTGTATTAATTCCACGATCAATACAGCGAAAATGAATCAGAGAAAATCACCTCCACGGTTTCGCGAGGAATCCTTTGCGTAAATTTCCTCCCTTGTTTTCCTGGTTCTTGACCGTCCGAAATACCATGCTTAGTTTCCAGCCCCTTAAGCTGTCTTTGACCTCTACTCCGAGGCCCCCAGTCTTCGTCTTCATCACTTTCTTCACTTTCATGTCTCTCTTTTCCAAACATCTCCTGCGAAGTTGTTACTTTTCACATCAATGGAAAAGATGATATACTGAGCATTTCTCTGGTTTTATAGGTGGATTAGAAACTTACGTCATACAGTTTCTTGTAATCTACATCCCTCTTTTGCCGTCTGAAGCACAAAGCATCCTGATCATCTGCCTCGTAAAAGTCTAAATGATTCCTCGGCGTGATCATAAAAAGTGAAAAATAACACTCGTTACCATCAGTTGATTGCCCTCGAAACTCCATGTTTGCATCATCTGAGCTGCAGAATGATTCAGAAGAACTGAAACCGACATCATCGACATCATCATCCCGGTTTTCGCCATTGTTTGTGAGCGTGATATGATTTTTCACATTCACTTCAGGGTTGTAGTCATCGTCATCAGAGTCATCCGAGGGCCACTCATGTGCCGGATCAAGACAGGAATTTCCAGCATCATGGCTGTCTTCTGCCTCCTTGAAAATTTCCTATTTTAAGTCTGGGCTTTAGATTGTCATACTATATGGTTCAAGAGAATTGTTAAAAGTTTCGGGAAGGGACAACTTCAAAGCAAGTGAATTTTCGGAAACAAGTGGGCATGGATATTTTTGACAGACCTCCCACCTGCTGTCAATGGTGAAGGCGGTGCCAAAGTGTGCGTTAACTGATTCCAAAACTTCCATCTTGCACTCGCACAAGCTACATACCCACCCTTGATCTCCCGGGGGAACTGGTAGGATGAGTACAAATCAATGGTATGAAATCACTATCATCCAAGGAAATCATATCCATGTTATATTGAAGGATTCACGAATCAATGTCAATCCTCAGGGGATTTTTAATCCTAGCTATGCCAAGAAGTTTTTATCGAGGAAGAAGACGAGAGAGGGAGAGAGAGAGAGATGCGGGATAGACAGAACTAGCGGAAAGCTCAATTGCTTGGTAACGGTTTACTCCCTACTGATTCTCGTATAAGACATCCCCGTTGTATCTAAAATTAAATCTCCATGACGTTAACATCTACATTACATCATGACAAGATGAAAGAAAAAAGATGGTGGAATATGATAACACGAGATAACGGTGAAATTTCTCAAACCATGATCTTCGAATGGACACAGAAAAGGAAATTCACTAACTTTTTTCTAGAGGTGGATGAAGACACTTCTGATGAAAAGCACGGTTGCATGCTCCATCGCAGAGAATGATGTCATTATCTGAGAAGGCTTCCCGTGATTTGCATTTTGCACAAAAAATCTGCAAATGTAGTATCCACGACTATTATTGGAAAAAGAGATGTGTATGGGCCATAAAACCCCCCAAAAAATACCCTTGCACTTATTTAAACTCCAGTGGACAAAAAGGAAACAGAAAAATTAATGGGTAAGATTCAACCAGGGAACTGGACATAGATGACAAAAGAGCTAAGATGCCTTCATTCAGAAAAATCAAGTAAAATACATTCGTACATGTTCATGATGGACGGAGCCATCCGGAAGCATCACAGAATCCTCGATACATCCCTCACAACTTTGCAATTCAATCTGATGGATTGTATTTCGGATGCCAACTTTGTAATTCAATATCTTTTTTCTTGCTCTTTGTAGCTCATTCTCGGGTCTTATTTTTTCCCGGCTGTAAACATGTTTAGAAATAAAAAGTCAACTTCTGTGAGGCAAAACATCAACTTCTGAGAGGGGTCTTATTTTTTTCAAAAAAAACTTCTGTGACGTAAACAATCCGAAATGAAGAATATTCATTTCTATAGAGAACAAATCAAATAATTCTAGTAAATGATTTTCCTCAGTATTTTTTATCTTAGCAGAGAATGGATATATAGCCATCCAATTAATTGTCCAATGAACTGATATGACCTTAATAGTGCAGCTTGTATGGTCAAACTTGCCTACTATGGCATAATTAGAGGCTTCCAGGGAAGAGACTGGATCAGTGAACCACTGCCACTCCTATAGAAGCATGGGAGGTTTATTGGAAATGGATGCTCCTTCAGAAAGACAGTGCTTTGCTCTGCGAGCTTAGCAGTTTTCCTTCCGTGTGGCAGCTGGCTCCTGCAGCAGAAACCCACGGCAACTCACCAGATTGTATGGGTTTGATGGAAATGGGCTGTACGGTCATTATGGAAATGTGCCAGATTGTATTGGCTCGGATACCATTGATAGGATTCCTGATAGGGATCTATCTTATTGTAACCATTCATTCCCGAATATTGATAATATTTAGAAATTTCATACTGTGCATGAGGGTTGAGGGTAAGGATAGACCACGAGGGGGAAATTAATAACAGTAAAAAGGATAAGGGATGTCAAGGATAAGGGTTAAGGAAATTAAGGGTAAGATGGAGTCCAGTGTAAGAGAGTGAGAGAGCTCATGATGTTTCCTTCCTCGCTTCTTCCTTCCTGTTTTCATTGTATAATCTTCCTACTGGGCCAGTCATGGGCCTCCCTATTTCTGGGCCTGGAGCATCATATCTAGAACCTACATATCAGAGAGTTAAGAGAATCATACAAGATAGATGAATCTTTCTGTGATGAATTATGTATTGACGGAAATCCAGGGAACACACTGAGAGAGAGAGTATAAGGCAGAAGAGACAGAAAGGTACACTCAGTTCTATCAACAGATCTGATCATCAGATAGTCGAATCACCCAAACATGAGAAGAGAATCCTCCGGAGAATCTCCAAGATAGCAACCCAAAACTTCCAATTCTTGGATTCCTAGCTCCTTAAACTCTCGTCTTATACATAATCCCGCTGTCATACGACTAAATACACTGTTGGGAAGAGAAGCAGTTATTGAGTACCTTCTAGAATGGTCTGACTGTCCTTATTTAATAAGTGCAGAGAGTTGCATCATTGACCAGTGGATAAGACCTTCTAGTGGTTTCTTAAATTTCTTAACAGTGGATATAAACAACCTTTCCACTAAATTTTTATTAGTAGCCAAATGCACAAATTTTAGAAAAAGATAAAGATTGAAAGAGTACTTATGCAATTAGATTATCTTTTAGGACATACTCTTCTTTGAGATAAGGCCTCCAAATCATCTTGATGGTTGCCTTTTTCTCACAGAAACTCTAGCCTATATATAGAGAGTGAGGAAACACAGAAACTTGCTAACTCGGAAGTGTCCTGCCATAAATATGACACTCCAGTGTGCATAAGTAATTGGATCCAGAAATAAAAGTGTTTAGAGAAACAAGGGGTATATGTGTCATTATTGTTATCTAACCAACTATTGATATACATGTAATAGTTCTAGGGTGAAATAAAAGCACTAACATAGTTGGTTAATAGCCCCAGATAGTGGGACCATTTAGGTCCATTAAGGGCCATAATTAGGAAATCCATTTAGGCCCAAGATAATGGGCCTAAAGGCGCTAAAACCTGATCCAGTGAGGATCAGGCCCTACGGCTAGTTTTCTAGCCGTTGGAAAACATCACATCAGCAATGCTGATGTCATGTTTTAACGGCTAGTTAAAACAAGCCGTTGTAACTCAGGATGTTTGAAACTAATCTTTATTGTGTATAAAAGGGCCATGTTATCATAATAAAAACTCTGTATTTGGCCTACTCTGTGTTCTCTCTCTCTCTCTCTCTGCTTCTGGTCTCAGAGAACATTCTCTTATTCTACCTATTCCTGGATTCTTTCAATTATGTACACATATTACCGTTGTAAAGTAGCCATTAAGCTACTGCCTATATATGTACCAACTATCTTAATGAAAATATAATCTTCTTCCTTCTGTTCGGCCCTTTGTTCTATCCCGTATCAGATTACAATACCTACTTCTGCAAGGGTTAGGACATAAGAGGGATTGAGTTTTGACATGGTATCAGAGCAAAGATCGAAGACAGAAGTTCGAAAGCAATAGAGCTATCAAAGCATAACGACCGGGCGACACATTGAACGCCTCTTTCATTCCCTCTCGAGCGTTCCCGATCTGCTTATCTGCGGGAACCCTAGTCTTCGGAATACACGTTCAGCATTGACTCCTACTATCTTCCTGAATCTGCGCATCTGCAGGGAGATATATAGGAGAACAACATTTTATCCTCTTGTCTCGAGCTGCTTATCTGCGGGAACAAGTATATTTGAGCGTACGTGAACTGCTTAACTACAGAACGCTTTGCATATAACATCTCCGATCTACGATTCTGCAGAGATGAATATTTTTTTTATTTATATACATTGTCCATTGGTTCATGGCGAATGACAAGGAGCCTATGCCATCTATTCCTACGGAAGACAGCAAAACCTTCATATCTCAATCATCAACCATTCTCACTCTAGCTACGCCAGAAACCACTCAAATCATTCATTTACCCGCTACAAATCCGCAAAATTGTTTCATTGGAAGAAACCTATATCACTGGAGACGGTTTGTTGAGCGAGTACTTCGGCCTAGAAAGCTTGACGGACATCTTAGAAATTCCAGACCCAAAGACACTGATGCACACTATCTCCGATGGCTCGATGAAGATGTCCTATTTACCTAGCAGCTGGACTCCATGAAACCAGAGGTAAGTGAAATATTTATAGATTCTGATTCTATCAAAGATATATGGGCTACAATCATCACACTATATCCCAAATAAGAAGATGAATCCCGCATAGCAGAACTAAACAGAAAGGCCATGGAACTACTTCAAGAACAACGGAGTGTTCTAGAGTATGCCAATGAATTAAATGCCTTATGGAGTGAACTTGATTTTTCATCGGCCTCTTCCAACTGATCTCACAGCTAGGGAATATATATTAAAAGGCAGAAATCATTGTTTCTTGATTGAGCTTACTGCCTGAATTTGAGACAGTGCACAGTATGTTATTCAACAGGGAAAACTCTCTTTCCTTTGATGAATCTGTTGTCCAAGTGATAAGGGAGGAGACCCAATTAAAAGCTCTACTGACCAATCCAACTTCCCTTCGTATAGAAAGTCAAGCTTCATTCTTAAGCATAATACAGATCCTACTCAAAGACAATCACCAAATCTAGGATTCACACAAGCACCCAATGCAAAGCAGAGCTCCAATTAGTCTCATTACACAAAAAGGAAAGGGGATAGCAAGGACTCCCTTTGGTGCGATTTTTGTCAAAGATACCAACCTACCAGAGAAATATGTTGGAAACTAAATGGACGTCCTATGATTAGTCAAAGCCATATTATGTATCAACCCAATACAGGCAGTGGGCAAGGGTATTCGACTCAGGTGCAGCCTATTATACAATCGACAGAACAGAAATTAAAGGATAAAGCTGATAAAAGTGAGGTTGACCTGCTAAAAGAAAAAAATATAATAATTGGCGGCCCTTATCTCAAATTCAACATCTATAATTGGCTCCACATCACTGGCAAATTCTGGTAAGAATTTCATTTTAAGTAAAAATAATTTCTATTACCACTCCACAATCTGCAGTAAATAAAGATATTCATACTGCTTGGATCCTAGACTCTGAAGCTACAGACCACATGACACCGATTGCTGACCTATTTACTTCATATACACCTTGCCTAATAATAAGAATGTACAAACAACTGATGGCACTCTATTAGTAGTTTCTGGTATAGGAACACTTAATCTAGACCCTATAAGAAAGTTGGAACATGTTCTTCATGTAACTCAATTATTTGTGAGCCAAGTTTCACTAAAAAAGCTTGCATTTGTTCAGCCTTACAAAATTTAATTTGATGACCTTAACGTTTTTCTGTGTGATAAGATACAATGGTGGAAGATTGGACTTGCTAAAGCCCAAGCCGGACTTTACTACTTGCCTGCATCTAAGAATCCACAGGCGCTAAATAGGAGGAGTATGAGCTACAACATACACCAATTCAATGTTTTACCAACAATTGGCACATGACAAGGATAAGATAAAGTGTAGCTTATATACAAAAGATTAGGACATCCTTCGTTTCAGATTTTGAAATGTATATTTCTTATGTTTTTAAAGGGATTTCTGTATGTGAATACTGCACTCAGAGGAACCACCCTGACACACTCTTTGAAGGATAGGAGAGAGCTCACAGGGAAGAACTTCTTATTATAAAAACGACACCCAAATATACAAAGGGAAGACTCACTTATATAGACATTCTTGTGCAGGGTTCTTTCTGACCGTTGGGCCCCAACGGTCAGAAATATGACCGTTGGAGCCCCAACGGTCATATTGGACCTGTCTGTCCATTTATACTATATGGACCAGACAGTTACAATGGGCCTAAATTTAGCTTGTGTCAACTGTTATAGGTTAGAATAAGTTTGCTGACTCCCGTTGAGCTTGGTCTCTCTTAATGGGCCTTGATGGGCCTTAATGGGCCTGCTGATAGTCTAACACCCCCCCTCAAGTTGGGTATAGATGTTTATCATGCCCAACTTGGAAACGAGATTCTGAAACTGAAGACCGGTAACGCCTTTGGTAAAGATATCTGCAATCTGTTCCAGTGAGGGAATAATAAAGCCTACATCAATATTCTGTTTGATATAATGTCGAGCTACTCGTGCGTGCTTCGTGCGCTCGTGCTGAACCGGGTTCTTAGCCATGGCAATTGCTGAGTTACTATCTGAATATAACATCATCCCTTTTCTGGAGAACAGCTTGAGATCCTGTAGAAGATCCTTGAGCCACATACCTTCGCATACTCCCTTCTTTAGTGCCCGAAGCTCAGCCTCTGCACTCGACAATGACGCTTCCTTCTGTTTTTTACTACGCCATGTTACAAGATTACTGCCAATGAAGCTACAGTATCATGATGTTGATCGACTATCCTCAAATGAACCTGCATAGTCAGAATCAGTATACAAACTCACATTTGGCTCAATTCCCTTCTTAAACAATAGTCCTAATCCGATTGTTCCCTTGAGGTATGCAAGTATTCTGTCTACTGCAGTTTGATGTGATTCCCTTGGATCATTCATGAACTGACTGAGGGAGTTGACGGAAAATGCAATATCTGGCCGAGTATGATTTAGGTAAAGTAACCTGCCAATAAGCCTTTGGAAGGATGTTTTGTTGATCGGGGCATCTTTCTCATGTTGCTCAGTTTTTTGCTTCACATTGACATCTGTTGGTGTGGCAGCAGGACGACAATCCTCCTTTCCAGTCTCCCTCAGTAAGTCAAGTATGTATTTATGTTGAGATAGGACTATTCCAGACTTGGAATGTGCCACTTCAATTCCCAAAAAATAGGTTAGCATACCGAGGGCCTTGATATCAAACGAGGTTGCAAGATACTTCTCGAGATTCTGGATTTCTTCTTTGTCACTCCCTGTTATAATAATATCGTCTACATAGACTATAAGGAGAGCTACCTTCCCATCATTACTGTGTTTGATAAACAGGGTGTGATCTCCTTCACTTTGGAAATAACCAGCCGAGAGCATTATTTTGGAAAATTTTCCGAACCAAGCCCGTGGTGATTGTTTGAGTCCATATAATGATTTCTTCAAGTGGCATACATCACTTGAATTATTACTCAAAACATAACCTGGAGGGGGTGACATATATACCTCCTCTTCCAATTCGCCATGTAGAAACGCGTTTTTCACATCATATTGGTATAATTCCCATCTGTATGTTGCTGCAATAGCAACTACTACACGGATTGTATTTAACTTTGCAACCGGAGCGAATGTTTCGACATAATCAATGCCATAAGATTGAGTATATCCCTGCGCAACCAAGCGTGCTTTATACCGTGCAATAGATCCATCAGAGTGATACTTAATTGTAAATACCCAACGACTTCCTACTACCTTCTTGCCAATAGGGAGTGGACCCATCTCCCATGTATTGTTCTTCTTTAAGGCTTCCATTTCTTCATTCATAGCTTGATTCCATTCTGCTGATGCCATGGCTTCTCGAACAGTCTTCGGAATTGATACTGTCATAAGAGCTTGGATTATCCGATTATACTCTGGAGATATGCTGCTGTATGATACGAAGTTCCCAATTGGGTATAGCTTGTTCTTCGTACACTTACGAACTCCCTTATTAATCGCTATAGGCCACCCGTGATTGCTTGGCACGTCTGTCCCAGGGTGGACTATCGTCTTCCACTTGTTCAATCTACGGTCTTATAGCATTCTCTTCCTCAATTTGGCTGGAGATACTATCAGTAGTAGGAACCTCGTTCCACGACATCCGACGTAAGTCTGTAGCGATCTTCATCACTTCCTTCTCCATGGTTAAGATCCGGTAGAAATGCGTCCAGCGACCTTACGTACGAGCGTAGAACATTGATTTGCTCATCAAATATCGCATCTGCGGTAATAAGTAGTTTCCTTGATGTTGGGTGATAACACTTATATCCTTTACGTGTGGGAGAGTAGCCAAGGAAAAATGCACTTGAGGGATCGATGGTCTAGCTTTCCTGCATTATGCACGTGAGCATATACAATGCATCCAAAGATCTTGGCTGGAAGATTAGTCCTTAATGACAATTGTGGATATTCTAATGATAATATGTCGATCGGAGTGCTTAAACTTAATACCTTTGATGGAGTCCCGTTGATGAGATGTGTGGCTGTAGCCACTGCTTCACTCCAGTATGATTTGGGGCAGTTCCCTTGGAATAATAACGCCCTAGCTGTGGACATGATATGGCCAATTTTTCGTTCTGCCACCCCGTTTTGCTGAGGTGTACTTACACATGATGATTGATGTATAATCCCATTCTCTTCCGTATAAGTATTGACTTCCCTACAAAAATATTCCTTGGCATTATCCGATCTCAAGATCTTAATCTTCTTGTGAAATTGATTGTAGACCATTTCACAAAAATAGGGTAATGATTGATGGTATCTCGGTTTTTTTGATTTCAGTAGATAAACCCAAGTATATTTAGTGAAATCATCAACGAACGGAATAAACCACTTGTGATTGGGACAGTCCCAGAGTGTAGAGCAAGGCCCCCATACATCACTATGTATGCATTCAAAGGCTGTTAAGTATCTATGAGTCGATTGTGGGAATGATGTTCTTTTTGTGTTTAGCAAATTGACGAGGCTTCACGGAGTTAAAGTTTCAATATTGACTCCTTTAGATAAAGTAGGGTAAACACTTTTCAAAAATATGAAATGAGGGATGTCCTAGTCAGTACGTGGAGAAGAATCGCCTTTTGATCGCTTTGTGTCTTGTAGACTACTTGCAGTGGTGTAGGCTCCTCCAGTTCATCTAGGATGAGAAGTCCACCTGTCTTCTTAACGAGATGAAATCTTCCTCCCGGTGGCCTTTACACATAAGAAACAAGAGTCCGAGTCAAGTATAAATCTCCATCCCAGTATCTATGACAAGTTGAGCTAAGGACAGCAAATTCGCCTTTAAATCGGGCACATGTAAGACATTTTTTTAGTGTAATCCCTTTGATCTTAATGGTTCCTTTTCCACCAACCATTAACGCTCCCCCATTTGGTGTAAAGACCCTATGGTTTTTATCCCTTTGGGGTATAAGTTTGGAATACGGATTTGTGGGGTGACATATGATCCGTCGCCCCGGTATCTAGAATCAATTATTATTCATAGGAGCGGTACCACTATAAGTAGTAAATGCGAAAGACTCACCAGATTTCACCAGTGAAGTAGAGCTCATCTTTTGTAGAATTTTGCTCAATTCTTCTTGTATGTATTTCTGAATTTCAAGCCCAAAATTTGTATCTTTATTTGGTGTAGACCCTTCTTCTTCACTTGCCATGTAGGCCTTCTTTACTGGCCAATGCTATTAGTTTGATCTCTCGGCTTCCATGTTCCTTTTACGATCTGCTCTTCTTTCCAAGCCAGCTTTCTACATTCCTTCTTGATATGGCCTGGTAGTCTGCAATATGCACACACAATAGGCATTGAAATGTTACCTTCCTTTGCCTTAGGGGTTTGGGATGCAGGTGCTGGAGTCACATTTCCCAGGGGTTCCTCCTTCCTTGTCAAGTGGACGGCTACAATAGGAGTCGATCTGGTTTCTCTGTAGTATTCAATTTCTTTTACGCTTTCAGCCCCTTGAAGTTCGAAAGCTGCCGAGACAATGTGGGAAATCTTTCCCAGATGAAGGAGTTGACTCACGAGGTTTTTCATAATCCGGATTCAGGCCCATCAAAAAAATTTGATAGTCTGAACTTGACTTCTCGAATACGGGATGGCGGCTGCTTGTCACCTGTAGGCCGAGAGAAGGTCGAGCTCCCTCCATATAGCCTTAAGTTTTCTTTGTGTAGGAAGCAATGGTCAAATTTCGTTGCTTTAACTTGCGTTCTGCTCTCGGAGATCATAAACTCGATAGTCACTTTGTGCATTTACGCACGGGACTTGTTGATCTCTTGCCATAGATCACATACACAATTTATAAGCAAATAATCGTCTCTTTGCTCCTCTTCCATATTCTTAACCATCCAATTCATGATATATGCTTCTTGATTCCCAAGTTTCAATCTTGGGATCATCCTCGAGAGGAGAATCTTCCAGTCGAGATGTTTTTCCCATGTAGGCAGCTTTGAGTGATCTTTGGACCGAGAGTAATCCACTTCGGCCATTAATCCCATTATACTTCATGTCCGGATCTGGTAGAACCGAGTCAGGGTTTGGACAGGGAAGATCAAGAACTCTCACCACGAGAGGATGACGGCTCGACTCCCTTTCATGTACCTTTGACTTGGACTTGCCTCCCATAATGCTAGGAATGACAAAAAACGAAAAAAATAGATAAACGATGTGGACAACTTCGCAGCTCGAGTAATGTAACAAATGCAGCTTTGGATCGGAAATTCGAAATCCACGAGAGAGTGCTTTGAAGAAACCGTCGGATGTAGCCCGACCGGGAAGACGCAATCCCACAGGGAGAACTTTTCCTAGCGGTGTAGCTCGAAACTTGAGGTTTCGAAGGAATCGGAAAAAAATATCGGGGATCTGCTCCGATACCATGTAAGTGAATACGCACTCGGAGGAACCACCACGACACACTCTTTGAAGGATAGGAGAGAGCTCACAA
The DNA here is from genome assembly GCA_024174645.1 of Lemna minuta. Taxonomy (NCBI): domain Eukaryota; kingdom Viridiplantae; phylum Streptophyta; class Magnoliopsida; order Alismatales; family Araceae; genus Lemna; species Lemna minuta. The sequence continues at coordinate 14,170,908 of CM044114.1, read as the reverse complement.
GGAAGAACTTATTATAAAAACGACACCCAAATATACAAAGGGAAGACTCACTTATATAGACATTCTTGTGCGGGGTTCTTTCGACCGTTGGGCTAGCGGTCGAAATATGACCGTTAGAGCCCCAACGGTCATATTGGACTTTGTCATGTCCATTTATACTATATGGACTAGACAGTTACAATGGGCCTAAATTTAGCTTGTGTCAACTGTTATAGGTTAGAATAAGTTTGCTGACTCCCGTTGAGCTTGGTCTCTCTTAATGGGCCTTGATGGGCCTTAATGGGCCTGCTGATAGTCTAACAATTTCTATTGAGAATTTACTTTGTGACGTCTGCGAAAGAGCAAAACATAAGAGACATTCCTATAGCTCTCAACATTCAGAGATAAGAAAACAACCATTCACTATGATGTATGGGGCCCTGCTCCATCCACAGATATTCATGGTTTTAAATGGTTCTTAATATTTGTCGATAACTTTAGTAGATTCACTTGGATTAACCTACTTCGACACAAGTCAGAAGTCCCTATGAAAGTCAAATAATATATCCAAATGATAGATCGACAATTTGAACAAAAGGTTAAAGTCATCAGGACAGACAATGCTAAAGACTTTCTAAATAATGAGTTTTATCATTATTATAATGAATTAGGAATTGTACATGAGACTTCGTATGCTTATACACCACAGCAAAATGGAGTAGCTGAAAGAAAAATTGGTATCATTGAAGAAAAAGGTATAGCCTTGCTTATTCACATTAATGCTCCCACTTTTCTTTGGGGAGAAGCCACGCTTACAGCCACATATCTTTCTAATAGGCTAGCTAGTCATAGCTTAGGCTATAAATCACCCATGCAATTACTCTCAACTGCAGTACCAATGATCAAAAGAGGGAATGATTTTCCCAAGAGAATTTTTGGATGTGAATGCTACATGCACCTCTACCCAACCCAGACAACTAAATTAGTACCCAAGTCTATTAAATGTGTGTTTGTAGGATATTCTAATACACAAAAGGGATATAAATGTTATTATCCCACTGGTCGAGAGATTATAACATTTAAAGATGTTACTTTCAATGAATTGAAAAGGTTCTATCTCCAAAATCAAGACACTGAATCTTTACCTTTGATTGACCAAGAAAGTGGAAGACCCACATCCTCCAAAGGAATGATATTACAAGAAAGTAATGTCGCTGACACTACTGAGAAGGACAGATATATTTTGAGATCTGAAGAAGAGCCAGCAGATTACATCTAGACAATTCAAAACTATAGCAAAATTCTGATCTACACTCAAGTGTATAGCAGAAAGGGAAAAGAGAAAGAGAAGAATTCTAATGAATTCAACTCATCGATAGATGGAAATCATGAAAACCTACCTCAGATAAATGAGTCAATTATAGCTGATAATAATGGCCAACATCCAAAGTAGTTGTACCAGATCAAGCCAAACAAGCAGGTAAGCAAACCACTCCTAATCCCATAAGTAGCTACATGACGTTTTCCAAAGCGACATATCAATATCGGATATTTTTATCTGCTTTACATCATGAATACATTCCAAAAAAACTGTGACGAAGCTCTTACTATCCCACACTGGAAATTGGCAATAGAGGAGTTAAATGCATTAGAAGCAAACCACACATGGGACATTGTACAATTACCACCTACAAAAAGACCTATTAGATGTAGATGAGTGTTTACTGTGAAATACTTATCAGATAGACATATTGAACGATATAAGGCAAGATTAGTGGCCCAAGGATATAGTCAAACAGCTGGAATTGATTATGGAGAGACCTTCGCTCTAGTAGCGAAAATGAGCACAATCAGGACCTTAATAGCATTAGCAGTACAGCTAGAATGGCCACTACAACAATACGATGTTATAAACGTCTTCTTATATGGAGAATTAGAAGAAGAAATATATATGAGAATACATCTTGGTTATTCACACATATAGCACAATAATCAAGTATATAAATTAAGAAAAGCTCTAAATGGACTTAAGCAATCCTCTAGAGGCTCGTTTGGAAAATTCTCCTTAACTATGGCGAGATTTGGATATGCTCAATCAAATGGCAATTATAGTTTATTTTACAAACATAACAAGGATGGGAAAACCACAATATTAGTGATATATGTTGATGACATCATAATAACCGGAAGTGATACGGAAGATATGATTTGATTGGAACAAACTCTTATGAATGAGTTTGCCATAAAAAATCTGGGAAGAATGAAATACTTTCTAGGTATTGAGGTGGCTTACTCTGAGAATAGCATTATATTATCTCAACAAAAATATATTTTGGATCTTCTAACAGATACACGATTTATAAATTGTCAACGGGCTAAGACACCCTTAGAAGTAAACCACAAATTAACACTTAATAAAGATGAACAAGAAACTAACATTGGAAATTATTAGAGACTGATTGAGAGATTGATCTATTCAGCACATACTCGCCTAGTCATATCATATGTTGTCAACACACTTAGTCAATTTATGCATAGTCCTAGAATCTCTCACTTACAGGCTGCACATCGGGTACCTAGATATCTGAAAGGGACGACAGGATGGGGTCTACACTTCAAACGCCAAGGTATGATATCTTTAGATACATACATAGACTCTAACTTTGCAAGTTCTCTTGTGGATCGCAAGTCAACTACCAGATATTGTGTATTTTTAGCTGAAAATCTTGTCACATGGAGGAGCAAGAAGCAAGAAGTAGTGGCACGTTCTAGTACAGAGGCAGAATTCAGAGCATTAGCACATAAACTTACTGAGATTATGTGGATCAAGGGAATTCTTAAAGACCTGAAGGTTGAACAACAAGGGCCAACTAGAATATTTTGTGATAATCAATCCACGATTAAAGTAGCAGATAACCCGGTACAGCATGACAAAATGAAGCATGTTAGTATTAATCGACATTACATCAAAGAGACACTTGAAGAAAAGAATATTAGCATTCCATTTATCAGTTCGTCCGAGCGACGAGCAGATGTGTTGACAAAAGGGTTAGGGCATAAGAGGGATTGAGTTTTGACAAAAAGTGTTCTCACGAGATGAAAGTGAAAGTACAAAACTAAAAGGGTGGTAAAACGAATATAAAAAGAATTAGAGAAAACATCTGACACGAGTTCTAAAAAAGAATTCTAGACTGAAATTGTATTAATGCGCAAAAGAAAAAAATGTGACAAAATCCTATTGTTCTTAGTTTTTTTGGTGAAGTGCCTCATACAAGATATCTGCCTTTCAGATAAAAGTGCTTAAATGCTCACAAGACACTAATGGTATGTGCGTAATATAAAAAGAAATATTAGGTGCAAATTTAATGTTTAAAAATATGATACAAAATATTGAGTATTTCGCACTAATTACCTTTTCCCTTTCCATCCCTCTGAAGAATATGCATCAATAAGATTCTGCTCCATTTTCATCCGGAGGAGGAGATATCTGCTTCTCCTCAGCAAGCGTAAAGCCTCATCTACAACCAGAGGTTTTCTCTTTCGCTTTCGTGTTCTCTTTCTATATCTTCTCTTCCTGAATTCCCTCATCTAGATTCACTGGATTTACTCCAAGACTCAAAAATTTTGGAGAAGCACATTGAAAATCTTGAAGACCTTTCATCCCTCGCCTCTTGCATCTCCTGGAGCAGTTTCTGTGATAATTGTTCTCCTTTATAGAGTACTTCTATATCGTCTTCCTTCAAGATTTAACTTTTTCTGTGCTCACAGAGTATTATTTTTTTCCTCAATCATTTTTGCTTACATTCCTACAACGCTTAAAAGAACCCAGTCAAAGAACATAGTCAGCTCAGTATCTCAAAGTATGGAACTGATGACTAGGAAAAGTAAACAGTAAATGATGAAAGTTATACTGGAATGAAGAAGAGACATGGCCTAAAATTAGGTCAAAACTCATGGATAACCTAGGATTAGCTTATAGGTAATCTTTTAATTTGAGCAAATATTTCGATTTCTTAATGTACAATGTTCACGTTTATCTATCCTCCATCAGTAGAGTATGAATGAGCGGAAAAGGATATAACATAGTTTCATGATGATTAAAACGAGATCGATCAACATTATTCAATGAATTTCATTCTAACTACTCATTTAGAATCTATCTTCATTGAAATACTTTTTCGCGAATGATAGCTATTCCTTTCAAATTATCGGGGAAGAATCACATCAATAGATTTCTGCAAACTGTACAGAACAAGGTGAATAGGTGGGAACCGTAATGCTATTCTCCCATCCATAACGGAAAAAATAAACTCGCTAAAATCATTTTCTTTCCTTATTTCGGTGAATGTGAATCGATAAAAGAAAAGAGAACTTTCAGAAAAGCAACATCAAGGAAAACACTGCGTTCATTTATTGTGGATAAAAACTAGGGAAGGGAAAATTTCATACGCGAGGAAATCACCAACCAAAGGGGCCCCCAAGTAATCCCAGTTTTTATCCTTAGATTTGGAAAGGAAAGTAGGAGCTCAGATCAACTACGCTGAGGAAAAGATAGCCCAAATTCAAATTAATCAAGAGAGAAAAATCTAACATCTCACCCCCGTCAAATTCTTCCAGACGCAGCTAATTTCATGGCGTAATCGTGCGTCTCTCTCTCTCTAATTTCGTGGAGTTGACTCGCCCCGAGTTCTTGAGATCAGCAAAAGGGGACGCAAAAGGTCAAGAAGTCAAGAACTCATCAAGATTCTGGTCAAGAGTAGGCCTTGTGGTTACAATGCAAAGAAGCTATAAGGCCGCGGGTAACGTTTTGTGTTAATAGAATAGAATATTAAAGGTCTGACTGGAGGCAGAGAAAAGGGAAGAGCAAGAAGGGGGTGACGAAGATTAAGAATGAGAGCGATCAGGAGTAGAAGTCAAGAAGAAAGAAAGGATTTTGGAGAAGATGAAAAGAAGGGATGAGTTATTAGAAAAGCTGGGAGCCAGGAATAAGACGGCAAGCTTAAAAAGGAGAAGTTATTAGAAGGGTTCAGAATTGATGATGATGAGGTCAGAAGGTTAACCCGACATTCTAAAAGAAGTGGAGAAATCAAGAAGTTCTGAAAGAAAAGTTAATGTCAAATCATTATTCAAATATTCCATCATCAAACGTTTCCCAAGGTTTTGAGGGCTGCTGGCTTACGATTCCAGGGAGGGCCAAGGAGCGAGGAAGAGAGACAGTAAGCTCTGTTCTAGTTCAACTAGTTCTAGAGAAGTTCTTTCTTTCAGAAAAAAAAACCTAATTTTTATTGCAATAGGAAATGAAAACTTAAGACTATCTTTAAGAATTGGAGATGATATTAGTATAGTCACACTTTGGTCGAATGAGTTAGTCGACCGGGGTTTTCATGATGGTCATCCTTCCTTTCATAACCTCCTAAGTTTTCACAAAGGCTCTTATGTTCGACGTTAAGGGTGAAATTGTAGAGGGTCTAAGAATGATAAAGAAGGCGAGCGAGCGAGCACACACTATAATAATGTTAATAATATATCATATTCGAGATCCCCATAAATAAACGAATGCAAAAAAAAAAAAAAAAAAAAAAAAGAATAGAGAAGGAAAGGTCCAAGATAATGAAGATAAAAAAGCCTAGTTTGTGTTTTATGCTAATAAAATTATAATATTCAACATTAACAACTCATAAAGAACTAACCATTGATGACTTTCTAGAAAGAAAGTTTACTGAATATCAATAAACCAAATGCATAATTATGCCGATAAGGGTGATTATCTCAATAATTGCCGATACAACCAGATCACAAGTCATGATATGCATGATTTTTTTGTGCTAAAGAAGAAGATTAGTAATCGTCTTCATTGTAATCTTTGAACCCTTTGAAACTCTCAGATAACCTTAGCCTGTCAATCCTACTGCGAGTCCTCATCCTCTAGTCACAAACCCTCTTTCACTAACTTTATCACCAATATCCCAACTATTCGCAGATCTAATTTTGAGTTTCAATTGACTTGCTGGCACCTTGTTTCCAAGCTCTTGCTTTTAGGGAAAATTGGGCCAAGCTTTCTCAGTTGAGGCCAAATAGGGAGAGAGGCACCAAATTACTTTTGAGAACTCTTTTTCTAAGTGTTAATATTCATTAACTCTACCAATTCAGTTGCCTTAGGATGATGAAGTTAAAAAATTGTCAAATTCTCTTCTAGGATGAAACCTTTGATTACTCTACAAGGATAAAAAATAGTGTCTGGCTGTGGGTTGATTAAAATTTCAGGTACACAGTTCCATGGATTGGATAACTGAAGTCAAAGGGTTTTAAAACCAAACACAAATGGAAATGACTTATAGACATAAATAGTCAAGTAATGTTTGTCACCTATATATAAAGATAAAATTTGTGTCCTTCTAGTGGTTGGTGATTAGGTATCCCATTAATCAGCCTCACCCAGGATGTGTTGATCCATTCAGTCCATCAACATTCTTGTTTGTTATTTGTCATTCATTGCATTGACTTGTTGTGTTCATTGATCTATTGACATGCTTCGTCAAGGAGCTCATGTGCTCTTCTAACCATCATCTTGTTGATAATCATATTTTAGACATATGATTGTCACATTATTATGACTTCAAATAACATTTCAAAGCATGAATTACAATTTATTTCATATAATTTTCTAAAATATGTATCAAAATGCATGAAATATTGTAAAATTGTTGAAAAAATGATTAAAATATGATTATGTAATATATTTGAGAACTAACCCCACTAGAACTCACCAAATACACTTGATATGTGTAAAATTACAATCCTCGAATCAGCAAGCTCATGCATAAAAAATGACACTCAACTCTTTGAATCCAATTTAGAAATTTAGAATAATGGTAAGTTGAATCTGCAGGGAGAAAGGTTTCAAAGAGATTGAAATAAAGGAATTTTTTTATATTTTTAGATTAAGGAAGTAGGGATGATTGATCAAATCAAGAATATGTATGCAAGAAATGAAATGAACTAATCAAACGCTTCCAAACCCCTTTCAAAGATTGAAAACCCTTGATCAATGGTGAAAATATGATTTAGGGTTTGAAAATATGAAAAATGTTGATAAAAATATAGGGAAAATGAAAATTATTGATGGAAAATTATTCTAATCTAAGTCTTTTCAATGAAAAAAACTCTCACAATGCTTTCTAGTCAAAATCATACCTTCGAGAGCTCATATATGTTTGTCTTGACTTGGTGTCTTGCATCCAACACGAGAAATGAATAGAAAAGAGAAGAAAATCACTATAAATGATGTTCTATACATGAAGAATGATCATTTAATAATGTTTGTCCTCTTGGCTAAGAAATTCTAGAAGCGAACAATGAAAGATTGATCACCCTAATTTTTTCCTTAAACTTTAAATCAGCCTAAGTATATTTTTAGATCTTGAAATGATGATCATGTCCATAAAATCTCGAACCCTAACTCCTTCAAGGTCATAAGATATCATGATTTCAATTTGAAGCATTTTTTGCTATTGATTTTTCCTAAAGAATATGCTTGATTTTATCATAACCATCCAATGTAATCAGATCTTTGATTGAGAGCCAGAAGATTGTGCCACATGTCACATTTTGGTTCATCAGATTGGAGTGGCCTGATTGTCTTTATAAAGTGCAAGAGTCATAAGATTGTGCCATGTGTACGCTTATGATTTGTCACAATTAAATGAGTATATCATGATTAATTTGGAGCGTCGAACCTGGTGGACATGCGATCCATCACATCCAACGCACCGTAGTGCACCAATAGAGAGGAGATCCAATGGAATGGGTTTATTAGATGTGGCGATCCATGACACACCATGTGTCCCTGCACACAAAAAAGAAAAACTTTACTCCCACTTAGAAAAAATAAAAGGCAAATTTGGGCTTTATATATGCGGCTCACTAACTTATTAAAAAAGATAAACATCATTTGAGACTAATACTCCCCTTTGACCATGCCATGTGTGCCTTAGCTAGGCATCACATGGCACCACGTCGTTGTTCCACGCGTACGTAATGCCATTTCAACACACACAAATAAAATCAATTTTTAAATTTAAAATTCTAAAAATTTCAAAAAAAATATAAAAAATAAGAAAATATTATAAAATTCATAAAAACCCAAAGAAATCAGAAAATTCTAGAAAATGAGGAAAAGTTATAAGAAAACCCCTAAAAATTTAAATATTCATATCTTTTCATAGATAACTCTTTTTGGATGAAATTTTTGTCATTTTGAACCTTATTTTGCCTTTTTTGTATCATAGATTTGAAATAAAATAAAAATGACAAAAAAGGGAAATTTTGTATTAGAATGACTTGCCCTCTTCATTCGTCATCATTCCTATAACATGCCAAACATGTATAAAATTAAAGACAATATATTGTAATTTTTGGCACATAAATGATATAATATGATGCATGCAAAAATTTTATCGAAACATCATAACATGCATAATAATGATGTAAATAATGCTTTAAAATCATTGAAAAATAATGAATTAAATGCTTCAAAATTTCTGTTATCAACACCCTTTTATTATCTAATACTATTGTATCTGTGAATAATGTGCATGAATTCAAAAACAATATAGAAGTGGTTCCTAACAAAATATTCCTCTTATCAAGGTATTATTATAAGTTCATTCAAAATTAAGATATCAATACACACGATATTTAAGGAAGTGCCATTTAAAAAATATCAACTATTGTATTTCATATTTCTTACTAAGTTTCCAAAGTTGCTCCACATCAAAGGCCTAGTGCAAAGGTTGAAACACTTAGAAAGATATAACCAATTGATTATTACTATTTTCTTACAAGTGGGATGATCTTTAAATTTCATCAAACATCAAAGTAATGGTAAAGTGTAGATTTTTTACCTATCCAAGCCAAAGTCTAGACCTTAACATAAATGGGTCAAACCTCAAAGATAAAAGAGGCATACAAGAGGTTATACCCAGAAATCCTCTGAACTTCTTCAATGTGAGACTAATTCTTTTAAAAATTGAAAAGACACTCCTAATGTGGTTGAAAAAATCATATGTACACTTCTAATGACTTTCTAAGATTATCTTATTGCAAAGCATCTTCTCTCTCTTTATTGAGAGCTGAACATATAAGATTCTCAATTTATTCAACCCTTTGAGAAATGGTTTATTTGAATCATAATAATTTAATTACATTCTTCAGGGACCCCTTCTACCTTCCTCCCCATTGAGTATAAAAATTTTGATAACACTCTCAACTTTATGAAAAATTAGTCACTTGAACTCTCAACCTCCATTAATTTGGTGCAAATTAAAATTATGTCATCCCACTGGTTTATTCAGATTACCTAAGATGATCTTTGAGTGATTTCGGGGTTTAAAGGTTTTTTTATAATTCTAGATGACCTAATTTAATCGCATATCATCAAATTCATCAATGTTTTCTATGATTTTGCACATTGACTTCTACCTTTCTTTATTTAGTCAATTATAACTCAAATCTCCTAAATTGAAATGGTTTATCCCTCATTCAATTCTTAGCATCCCTTCTACCTCCTCCCCCTCTCGATTGAGTATGAAATTTTGTCTAGAAATCTAGACTTCATGAATAAACAGTCTCTTGAACTGTTAACCTCCACTGAATTTGTGCAAATTAAACTTGGTTATCCCACTTGTTGATTCATGTTACCTACGATGATATTCGTGTGCTTTTGGGGTTTAAAGGTTTATTTAATAATTTATTAGTTGATTTAATCCGACACTAGTGAATTCCTCTTTGTGTTATGTGATTTTGCAAGTTGAGTTATATCTTTCTTTATTTAGTAAATTTTAACTGAAATATTTCCCCATTTGGAATGGTTTATCCCTCTTCATGCCCTCTTCATAACTAAATCCTTCAATTTTCCCTCTTTCAACCCCACATATTCTATTGACCTGACCTAATTTCAAAGATGTTCAATTCAAACCTTTTTTGTTGTAAATTTAACTCTTTCTCATCGTTGTGATTTAATTTTCCATAAGTAAGCTTGGAACCTTTTATTATTCTATTTGTTGTATTGAATGATGCACAAGACCCATGATGGGATGGCCCATTAAAGGCCAATGCCACAATTCTATATTCTCCACTACCCAACTATGTGATGTTCTCCATTGCCCCATGTTCTCATTTAATATCTCCTTTAAATAATGCAATGTTATAATTTTCTATTTTGAGTGGTCTTTGAACTACACTTTCTCCACTTGCCTCGTTATAATGTTGTCACTCCCATTGCATCACTATCATTGCATCACCATATTTTTTTCATGTTGTCTTGATGCTTTATGGGAATGCCTTGCTAGGGTTGTTGTGCCTTAGTTTTGGTATAATTTTTCCCCAATGTTGCACTCTTACTTGTGCCACATTGTGGTCTTGCTAATGGTGTCTTGTTGCCACCATAGTCTTGCTTGCAATGCATCTCTCCAACACTGACATTGCCAAACCACTGAGTTGCTAATGCACTTATCAATTCTAAAGGACAGCCTTGTTGCCATGATTTTTTTAGGCTATCCTCCTTCCTAGATGCTATCAAAAAAATTGGCTCTCTTGCCTTGGATGCTATTGGTTGGCAGCCCTCTTGCCTTAACTATTATTGATACTCATAGCTTCTTTAGGAATTATTAGGGGAACCTTGAATGTCATATGTGGTTGGGATGTGCAAACATGCTAGCTCCTACTAGGGTGACCTATCAACAATCATTTTTATTTGATATTTAAAATGAAGTAGAGGTTACCCTCTTAACGTGGACGTTCTCTTGCTGGGATCTGAGGCTCGAAAAGCTCTCCAAGTTTTTTACCAAAACAATTATTGCAGCGGAAGATGTTGAATCAAAACATTAAATAGAGTTGAAGCACCAAGAATAGATCATACATTCTAGATGATCCTATCATCTAGTATAAAATAAAATTCATACTTACATGGATCATTTAAAAGAGTTCTTAAACCGTCCGAGTGTCCGGCCTCTAATGGTATCCACACAATCTCCAGACGGTGAGATCTCCTCTTGAACACTCGTCACCACGAGAGGAAGAGAAGAGGGAGGAGAAGTTCCACTAGGCTTGCATGGGCATCACTATTATGGTCATTCTCCCCTTATTTATAGACTTTAGGAATGTGAAATTTTCACAAAAATCCTTATTATTATGTTCATATCCACCAACGTCCATTGATCTTATGTGTGTGACCCCCTAGGTCCATATATCTCACCAGTTAATGACTCTATCAACCTAATAACACTTATTAGTCTTCCTTATCAATTAACTATATAAACGTATAGATTAATTGATTAAGGATCAATTTAACCCAATTGACAAGTTAAGTCGCTAGCCCGGTAGGTGCCAAGCTACACCACGTGCTCTAAGAGATATGGAGTATATTAGAAATATTTCATGGAACCCTGTCATCATTGGTTACCATGTACGTATAATCTTTCATCTACAGGAGACTCATAAATGACTTAGGGTATGGTTAATTGTCAAACCCTAATCGGTCACTCAATTTAGTACTGATGAGAGTTGGAAATCATTGAGAAAAACTTCTCTAATATTTCCACTACATTGGCCAGGGATTTAACTGCATCTCATTCCTTGAGTCGATCTCCTCATATACCGAGGGCGGATGATCCCATCTTAACCACTCAATCACCTTCGAGGACTTCATGTCGTATCTAATCTATGACGTTTTTGAGATCCCGTGGCTAGGGGGCCGTAAGTCATAGTCAAAACATGATTATCCATCCACAATATGTCTTTGGTGTCTCAAGTCAAAGGACCACGTAGACAACCGTGACATGAATCAATCTGATTGACAATTTGGCATAATACCATTCAAGGATTCATACGGATCAATTCAGTGAACTCTTTTTCCAAAGAGCACCCTCTATCTATCCTTGGTGTCTCAACACCGATGGCCACAGGATCAGACATACTCATCATATGAGTTAGATTAGATAGAGATATTCTTTTCGATAATTCGATGTCCTTTTTCGAATATCCTATGAATAGGAATATTTAGAAGATATGTTTAAAGTCCATCGATCACTGTATTATGACCTCATCATAATTCACTTGATCATTGCATATGTTCATGGACTTCATTGGAAACGTCACACAAGAATGATAATGAATAAAATATTCATTTCAATGAATATAAAAAAAAGATGAAAGTGTGATTGGCTTGCAAGCCACATAATATCCATCACCTCCTTACTTAAGGAGAAGTTAGGAGTCACCTTTTTAAGTTAGGACCATGTACACAACTATGACATGAATCAACCTTATTGACAATTTGGCATAATATCATTCAGGGATTCATACGGATCAATTTAGTGAACTCTTTCTCCAAAGAGCACCCACTATCTATCCTTAGTGTCTCCACACCGATGGCTATAGGATCAGTTATACTCATCATATGAGTTGGATTAGATAGTGTTATTCTTTCCGGATAATTTGATATCCTTGTAGAATATCCCACGAATAGGAATATTTAGAACATATGTTTAAAGACTAGTGATCACTATATTATGATCTCATCATAATTCACTTAGTCATTGCACATGCTCATAGACTTCATTGGAAACATTACACAAGAATGACAGTGAATAAATTTCATTTCAATGAACATAAACAATATACATGAAAGTGTGATTGGCTAATAGGCCACATAATATCCATCACCTATGTTATAAAGACATAATGATTTAGAGTGATGCGATTTGACCAGATTATGTTGTAACGATGGAACAGTTTAGAGTAGTGCAATTTTGACCTGGTTACACTATAAAGACGGAATGATTTAGATTGGTGTGATTTGATCTTGTTATGATATAAAGACATAATAGTTCAGAGCGATGCGATTTGAATCGGGCATGCTATAAATATAGAATGGTTTAGAGTGGTGCCATTTGGCCTGGTTATGCTCTAGAGACATAATAGTTTATAGTGGTGTGAATTGATTTGGTTAGATTGTAAAGTCAAAATAGTTTAGAGTGGTGCAATTTGATCTGATTGTGCACTAAAGATGGAATAGTTTAGAGTGGTGCAACTTGACCTGGCTATGTTGTAAAAACATAACCATTGAGAGCGGTATGATTTGATCTAGCTTTGTAAAAACATAACGATTTAGAGTGTTGCGATTTGACCACCCTATGTTGTAAAGACATAATGGTTTAGAGTGGTGCGATTTGACTACCCTCTGCTGTAAAGATAGAATGGTTTAGAGCAGTGCAATTTGACCAACATATTTTGTAAAGACAGAATGGTTTAGAGTGGTGCGATTTGACCAGCCTATGTTATAAAGACATAATGGTTTAGAGTGATGTGATTTGACCAACCTATGCGGTATAAACATAACAATTTAGAGTGGTACAATTTGACCTAGTTATGCTGTAAATATGGAATGGTTTAGAGTCGTGAGATTCATGGGGCATTGATGGATGTACATCAACACCCATGGGACATTGACATTTTTTCATCATTAATCTTGCTGATACCAATAATCGATGGCTCAAAGAAAACCACGTTAGGTCAATTATGATAAAATTAAAAATCAAATTATAAAACTAATAATCAGGTCTTCCTCTTAGACATAAAGACACCCTTGGGGGCTTTCATATGGGAGATGAATAGCCAAAGTTATAGAAACTCAATTGGGGTTCAATGATTAGGTTTACTAAGTTCAAATCTCATAAGATGCACTCCTACAAACATATACATCGAGAAAATTTATTTATATTATCTTGGTCTTATGAGTGATTATGACCAGGCAGCGCAAAAGCACCGCAAAAGAACATCATCACAATGCTTCTTCGTTGTCATCGTTTAGAGTAGGAGGGGTTCAACCAGGAAAAGGTCCCCATCAAATCTCAGCCCACAAGCCCCAGCCGGGTGCAAAACAGCGTCCACCATCCCACCAAAAACAAACAGACGGCATCCCGACTGGTCTACGCACGCCGCGTGGAAAGACCTGAAATCCTGCTCCATGTCCCCAACATTCACTCTCTTCCACATCTTCTTCTCCGACTTCTTCACGTCCAGCAACCAGAGATCATTCTTCCGCCGCCTCTGCGAATCTTCCCCTCCGTAGATGAGCACCTTTCCTCCGACCATCAAACTCGCCGAGTGTCCGGCCCGAGCCAGCGGCCACCACCCTCTCGGGGTCAACGTCGACCAATCAAGACCGCCGACTTGCACCCACTCGCCGTTGCCTTCGCCTCCCATGTCGAGCCTCCATACGTCATCCAGAGCTTCGTACCCGGCTCCCCTTCCACCGAAGAGGACCATGTTCGACTCACCTGCCGGAGTGAGCGAATGCCCTGACCGGGCCGCTGGGCTCGGCTTTGGAGTATTTACTCTCTGCCATTGGCCCGAACCGAGCCCGCTTTCCAAGACTAACACCCACAGGTCACTCAACCGGCGACCCTCCCTCCCTATCCCTCCGTGAATTATTATCTTCCTCGCTCCGTACGTGCAGCTTGCATGGGCCCCGCGCGCCGGCGGCTTCACGCTGCCCACGTCTAGTAACTTCCACGTCAGCTTGATCTTCGCTAATGCAGTGCAGGCTAGGTGCCCTATCCAGGTGTCGTTGTGGCGGTTTCCGTTATCGTCGATGCCGCCGAAGAGAACGAGAGAGTCTGATATCACGGTGCACGTATGGCCGAAGCGCCCGCTGGGTTGACCGGAGTTGACTCTCTTCCAGTCGACGATCTTCTCCCCCGCGCGTAGACTGCCAACGTGAGCGATCCAAGTGTCATCGAGATGGCGCCCTGCATTCATCGGAGAAATTAGAAGAAGGTGGAGGAGCAAATAACCCCCTAAAATCGGCAAGATAGATCACGAGAGAACCAGAAATAAAGTGACGTTAATTGAGAGACAGAACGCGGTCTAAATGAAGAAGGATTCAAGAGATTGACAGATTTGAGAACCGTCGAAAGATCATCTACCTACTATCACTCTATATATGCGATTCGTTTTTCCTCAATTGCGATTAGATAATGCCGAAAGAAACTGAAGGGGTAAGATAGATTCGAATTTCCTCTTACCTCCATCGCAGCCTCCGCCGTAGAGAACGAGATAATCCGACACAAAGTTGAGCGAGTGGGACCCCCTCGGCTTGGGAGAAATTCCTTCTCCACAATTTAACCTCCGACAAGAGAGAGAACTGAGATGGGTCACCGTCTGATAGAGCTTCTTCCACGAAATCCTCTCCATCCCGGGGTTCAAAGGCCTTATCATGGCGTCCACCGAGCTTTTCCCCCAGTGCCTCCTGCAGATCGACTCCCAGAGCGCTTCGCAGCAGACTAAAGCTCTGAACTTTTTACAAGTCGCGGAGAAGGCGAGAAGAGATTCCACGGGGAGGAGCTGGAGGATGGAGATGAGCTGATCCTCGGACATCAGGGTTATGCCGGAGGAGACGAGGGAGGGAGAACAGCAGGATGAAGAAGGGTAGCCTGACATGGAAATTAGAGCTTTTTTCTTGTTCTGGAAAGGGGGGAGCTGAGGGATCGCTCTGGACTTCATCAGACGGAATCAATGATGGCGAGTGATTGACTTCTCCAGGGCTACTAATAACCAAGAGACGCTGACGTCGTGCAAAGTAAGAGATTCAAGAGCTTTGTCACGTGAGCGATGGGAGCTGGAGATTAAAACCGTCTGTTTTTTATTCCCAAATCCACTGCCTGAGATGAAATTTTTCGTGGATGGGTTGCGCGTGGGCCCGGTTCACGGCGAGGGCGTGCCGACATGACTGCAAACACTTTCCTCGGTAGTTCAGGTATTAGTGGAGATAGTTTAGGTAGAGAGAGAGAGAGAGAGAGGGAGGATCATTTGATATTGTAGAAAAATAAGATGTCCAAAGATTAAGATGCTCATCTCGAGAGATTTATCCCAAAAGTTGATTTGAGGACTCCCATAATCGGACAATTTCAATTAATCGAGTATGTTGATAGTGTTTTGCATTCATTTCCTTATCAATTGAGCATTTCCAATTAAGATTTCGTTCAGAGAATCGAGAAAATTCATTATTTGAATTTATTTTTTCTACCAGGGAGACGTTAAGATGAAAAGCCTTGATGTGATTATTAATCTTATGATTTTCTTAGTAGTTTTCAGTTAGTTGAGTTTTATTTTAATTAATATTTCATCCCTTAGCAATCGATTTCATTTTAAAACAACAAATTAAGAGAATTTCATTTGTTTTGACATTTCTCTCTTCTCCAAGTCAATTTGTTCTCTCAAACTTCTCCTTTTGATTATCCTTCAATTCAACTTCAATTTGTTTTTGTCTCTTATTCCTTGGTTATATCTTTACTATCCAAATATCTAATTATCCCCAATTTATCACCCCATTTATTCTCTAATTTTATTGATTTCTAAAACACCTCAAAGTTAGCTCTAATTGTTTATGAATTTGTACCCTTATTCACTAATTCTACTTCAATTGGCGAGGGCGGCTTAACTGGCTAGTACTCTTGGCCTGTCCAATATGCCCATGTATCTCTACTTCTACTCAGCTACCCGTCTCATTTTCTCCGCATTCGTCTTCGTCTCTTCCTATTCATCTACCCTTCTTATCTCTATATAAACTCATGTAACCCTCCATTATGAGAAAAAGGATTGATGAGTTTCATTTACATCATCTCTTCCTCTCAATAGAAAAATAATCAACACTTTAATGGATCTAGAATTTTTTGACCCTTGGTCGTGTGTTTTCAACAACTACACAAAATCAGCTCGTCAGTCGATACGAGACAATAGCTGGACCGAGACAACCATGATAGCATCACTTGCTCAGTCACTAGATACTCACTCGGTAGCTTCTACCCAAATGACACACCGACAAATTAGTCCAACGTTCAACAATCACACAATACAACAATGCGGCAGTAACACGATATCAAGTGTTGGAACACAAAAGTCAACTAGTTCAATCTAGAATTTTCCATGAACTGAAAGAATATCAAGTGTTGGAACACAAAAGTCAACTAGTTTAATCTAGAATTGTCCATGAACTGAAAGAATATCAAGTGTTGGAACACAAAAGTCCACTAGTTCAATCTAGAATTGCCCATGAACTGAAAGAATAAATAATTAAAAGACTTCCATCTAGATATCAAATTTCTTTGTATGAGCGCAGATGAAGAAAAGAAAAGGAAGATTAAATTTCTGAGTATCAACGGTTTTCACAAAAAAACTTTATTGATCGAATGAAAGCTATATTTTAATCAAAATTGAAACAATTGATTAAAAATGCAATCGACAAATAATACATTTTTGTTATTTATCGAGGAGAGAGATTTCTGATTCTGTCATTTTCTACGCCTTTCTCTCTCTATCTCCCTCTCTAAAACTTCATTTCTCATTCACTGGTTTCCATCGGAGCTTGGAATTCTGAGTTGAATTTTTATCTCTCATCCGATTCAAATGATTTCAATCTAATAATTTCTGGGCTTTTCTCTACTCTCTCCTTTGAACGAAGTACACTTTTCCCGCCCTATCCTTCGAATTATATATATTTTTTCATGATTTTTAATCTAGATTTATTTATGAATTATCGGTCCACCAAAAAAAAAAACCCTTGTCCAGCTCTCTTCCTCTTCCTCTTTCTCTTCATGTTCTACCTTTTCATTTTCTCCATCAATTTCCTAAATGAAAGCGGGCTTGAAATTCCTTTCTTCTTATTTGAGCCCGGCCCACTATCAACTCTTACGTGGCAGCGCGACGTTCCTCCTCTTCTTCAAAATTGCCCATGAGAGGGAAAAAGTAACGATGCTCGAGGGAGAAGGGGAAGACTGAGGGAGAAGATGTCGGAGGAGACGGTGAAGTTCTCGGTGCTGTGCGCCATGTTCCAGGCGATGGCGCGGGACAGGTCCTCGGCGAAGAAACGGAAGCACCTGCGCACCTTCTTCGACCGGGTCTTCACCTCGCGCGATCGCTACTTCGCCGCGCTCCGCTTGATTCTCCCCTCTATCGACCGAGAGAGGGGAACCTACGGCCTAAAGGAGCACGCTCTCGCCGCGTGTCTGGTGGAAGCCATGGGAATCTCCAAGGACTCAGAGGACGCCGTGCGTCTTACTAACTGGCGCAAGGGTGGGCCCCGCTCCGGCGCCAACGCCGGGCAGTTTTCGCTCGTCGCTGCTGATGTAAATTTCCAAGGAAAATCTGTATCACGTGCTCGTGCATTCGAGTGTTGAATCTTAATCTCCATTTCTTTGCTTCGTAATTTATATCACGTGCTGTGTCATATGAATATGGCTGTAAAACTCGACAAGCATTTTCTATCCCTTGTTTTGAAATATACACGAATATCAGCACACTATTGACTTTTGGACTTATGTCTCTCTGTTATTTCATGCTTCTGTTTGTCCGATATTGCCATCCTGTCACCGATAGTGCAAAAGTATCATCACTTCCGAGGGATCATGTTGCCTTTGGTTTCTGATTTTCTCAGGTTTTGCAGCACAGACAAGGATTAGCTGCTGGTACGCTGACGCTGAAGGAACTTAATGATGCTCTTGATCAGCTTGCTTCTAGAGAAGGAAGGTAATGGTCCCCAACCTCCCATTTGCATCGTAATGTACTACTTTTACTGCATAATTATCATGGCTACAATGCAGGTTATCTACTACCGGAAATACAATTGGATTTTGGATTTTCTTGTTTCTCTCGTCTCATTTACATGGCCTATTATCTTGTTGTGCAGGGGAGAAAAGGCTTCTGTTCTGTCTGATCTCATCAAGAGAACGAATTCCACTGAAATGAAGTGGATCTTGATGATCATTTTGAAAGGTATCCGCTATGGGCATGTTTTTTGTTTTCAACCCTCTCCAAGGCTAGTAGTCCTTAATTTTGTCCCTTTCTACTCCTTTTGTAGATCTTAAATTGGGAATCAGCGAGAGGAGTGTTTTCCACGAATTTCATCCGGATGCTGAGGATTTGTTCAATGTCACCTGTGACCTAAAGCTGGTCTGTGAAAAGTTAAAGGACAGATCTCAGCGCCATAAACGGCAGGTACTTCAATCATTTTAGGGGTCCTTGACCTTTGCCACATTTTTAAGGGCTCAGGAAAAAAAGGTAAATATTAGGACATTGAAGTGGGAAAGGCAGTAAGGCCTCAGCTTGCAATGAGGGTCAGTGATGCCGCTGCAGCATGGAAAAGGGTAACATTCAGCCACAGATACTATTTAAATACTTCATTCATCAGTTTTCCCATGGGTTGTCAAAATTTCGCTTTTGAGTCATTTTTGAGACATTGGTAAATATAGTGCTGTAGCATTAGAGATCTCTATATACCAGGGAAAGAATACAGTTACAGATTTTTCAGGAAAATTGGGACTACCAATTGTGATGATTCAGATAATTTCTAATTCAAACCATTGATATTGAAATTTTAATCACAAGAATGAGGCAGATGATTGTGGCAATGTTTGTCTACCTTCGATGGATTTAAATTGCAGTTGTTTTTGGGTGAATATGTGATATTCCATTGAGAAGGCGGCAATCACTTACCTCTGATGAAGGTGGAGGGCTCAGCAACCAGTCCAGCCAGACCACTTCAGAAGGCGGCTGAGAACAGACAGATGGTTCAAGTAGGCAGTTAGAGATTTGGAGCTTTCGGCAAGGAGTATAAATAAAGAAGAAGACTTCAAAAAGTGCATTCTGAATCTGGCATCTTGTGAGAGAGCTTAGGGAGGTCTCTCAGACATGTTCCGTAGGAGATCAACTGCAGTGGTTGATATCTTTGTTCCTATTCTTTTGTCTTCTGCAATCTTCCTGATTCTTGCAGTACTCAGTCTCATTATCCATCCATCTCTTGGGGTTTCGTTCACATTCAAATGTGTAATTCTCATTATGATTTAATGACGAAAATCGCATTGGCTTTAATTCTATGAGCAGGTTTTTCTGATCGGAAGAGAAGAAAGTTCAGGATAAGTAATACCTTGATCTACAAAGATTTTGATTTTTAATTTTTGGCCTTCTTAATGTTCAAGTAACAGCTTTGATTTTTTCTATTCTTGAGAATTAGTGTGCAACAGTATCAGTCATGTCTGTGTATGATGCTTTTTATTGTTTGTTTTATGGGGCTCAGTTTTGGCATATTTATCAATACATTACTAGAATCTTCCTCTGTTTCCTTTGTACATGCTGGATTTTGGTCTGCACCTCTGCACTTATGTTAGTCCATTATGGACTGTCTCTCTTCCCTTGCGCTGTAAAAATAAGGGACAATGCCCCAAGTACAGGGCTGGAACACTATGATTTGGCCTTGAAGATCCTCCACAGTATGGATTAGACAGCTGGTCTCGATTGCTCGAATCTCTCCCTCTCATCTTACTCTCAACCCATTTCCTTGATTTTGTTACTGAATGTTTTTCTGAGGAATATATTCTCAAGATCTAGACGAGAGACTCTATCACCTTTTTTCTGGTTTTCTAGTTTCACGGCAATGAAGTGGTTGTCGAGTGCAAATTTGATGGTGATCGCATCCAAATTCATAAAAATGGATTGGACATACACTTTTTCTCCAGGTATTCTTTTAACCGAATTCATTTTAAAAAAAAATCTATAGTCGAAGACAACACTTTAAGGTTGAATTTAAAGAGTTCTATCTGAATAGAAAGCATTCTCTTACTATTAATAATGGTTATGTCTTCTGTGACTAGTTTTATATTCAAAAATCTCTATTTGTGTTGATTCATGGAGTAATTGAAGACATTGAATCTTCTCAGTGGAATCTTGAGAGTCTGACTAGTGGTCCCTTGGAGTAGTAAAGAGAAACAAAATTGTCATAATGTGACAATCAAATCTCTTTTTATTTTATTTCATACTTATTGTTCATGTTACCATTGTAGCAACGGTAACCTTGTAGCCCTATTTAAAAGGCATTTTACATTGAAATGTATATGCTTTTGAGTCTTATAGTTTTCAAAGCGACTGGGGTCATTTCCCTGCTGCCCCTTCACCTACCGCTGCTTCTCTGTCTGTCTGTCTCTCCTCTGCCTTGTTTCTAACATAGTCTTAGAGCCATCACTCCTCTGGGTTTTAGGTGTCACAGAGTTGGTGGAAAGTGGCAACGTGAAGACATCCAAGGTGGTCAGCGTTCAGTTTGCTCTCCTGAACTGCTAATCTGTG
The DNA here is from genome assembly GCA_024174645.1 of Lemna minuta. Classification (NCBI taxonomy): domain Eukaryota; kingdom Viridiplantae; phylum Streptophyta; class Magnoliopsida; order Alismatales; family Araceae; genus Lemna; species Lemna minuta. The sequence continues at coordinate 14,149,755 of CM044114.1, read as the reverse complement.
GGAGATTACAGACAGACAGAGGTATCTCCTCTGCCAGACAATGTCCTTCCTCCTTAGATGTGGCCGAGATTATAGAGCTTATTGCCTCAGACTGTGGTGACATGAATGTGTTTTTGAATCTGGTGAGCTAGAATTGGGGCTGGAATTTTGCAGGAGAAGTGATTCTCTCTCTGAATGATAAAGGAGCTTCAGCCATGAAAGTCTTTGATTGAATTGCAGAAACTCGTCTGGACCTCAGAGCTGTCCCGAGAATGTGCAATCTGTTCATCGACAATCTTAATAGGATTGGGGATTTTGCAAGGATGATGATTCAGTTGGAGAAAATTTCGCCCAGTGCTCCTAGAGTTAATAAAAACATTGCAACGTGCTGAAAGAATGACTGCTGGAATGTTCACTCAGAGCACTAGATCGACAGGTAAACCTTTTCTTTTCCTTCCGCTCATGTGTCTAATGTAATATATGCAGAAGATCGCGAGTTAGAGTTTATGAGTGGAAGTTGTCAGCAATCCCTGGTGCTTTTTGATCTTCCGATCTGCTCATATGCAGGAGACAAGCCACCAGCCAAAAAAAAAATTGTCACTGTGCGCCCGACCTGCTCAACTGTGGGTAAATATGAAGCTGCCTGCCTTAACCAGCCAGACCTCCTCATCTGCTCATCTATGGGAGACCAAGGCCACCAGGTATCCCGTGCTCCTGCAATGATTTCTATGCTCAAACCTGTTGACATGGAAAGGGAAACTGCTCCTGGACTACTGGAAAAGAAAGCTTTTCGATTGAGGGGGAGCCAGTGGCAGTGCGATGCGCTATTATGATGGTCTGGTGGTATCTTTGATGGCAAGTGCTCAGGAATGTTATGACTCTTTCTTGGCAAGAAGATGGTCTCCACATACATGAATTCTTCATAAACATTCATCTGCCTAATCAATATTTTCTGGGTCCGCAAGAGGAGCAGAGATGAAATTGTGAACGAAACCATCATGGTTTGCAAAGCGGAACTGAGGAACTTGGGAGAACCTATGTCATCTAGAATATGGAAGACCCAATTGGTGAAATCCATGGCAAGAAAGAGCTCAGGAATGTCACATTTGAGACTCTTATGTGGAGGACCTATACTCAGGCAGAATCCATTATGAGAAACAAAGAACTTGGGGGAAGTGTAGAATTGACCTCCAAGTTATTGGAATATACATCTGGGATGTGGAGGACCTTGAGGAAGGCATAATCTGCAATGAGAAAAAACTCAGAATGGTTACCTAATTCACCTAAAGTTTGATGGAAAATTCATCTTGCTTGTGGAAGAATGGGCAGGATTCATAGCGAGAAAGAACTTATATCCGCCTCCAGCTTCTCAGCTATCCAGACCTAGAAGAACCAAGACATATATTTGCGAAGATACAAATCAATCTAAAAGTGAAAAAATTCACTATTCAGCTTGAGGGGGATTTCATAATAAGGCATTTGTATTATTATTTATTTTTAAATTGTGTGTATTGTTCATGTTACCATTTTAACAACAGTAACCTTGTAGCCCTATTTAAAGGCCATTTTACCTTTTTATGGTTTTGAGTCTTATAGTTCTCAATGCGGCGGGGGTCATTTCCCTGCTGTCCCTTCACTTACTGATGCTTCTCTGTCTCTTTCTCTCTCCTTTGCCTTGTTTCTATCAAAAATAGATCCCTTATTTGCTAACTTAAGGTTACACAATGTTTGAAGGAAAGTTTTCTTAGGGTTAATGGATGGGCCAGTTACCCACTTCTACAAGGGTACAGAGAAAAAGATAAAGAATTGGTAAATAGACCATGTACTGATAGAGAAATAGGAGTTAAATAAGTCCACATTGCAGCAGTTTTCTGCTCATAAGTGCTCGTTGCAGTATCCAAGGCATGCTGGTGTCTCATTGCAATCAAGAATTAAATGTGTTCAGGCTTGGACTGTGTAGGGATGGTTGAACTCTTGGGAAGAGGGGAACCAGGGTGGAGAGGAATTCCAGAGCTAAGCGTGCTCAGGCTTGGGCAGGCAGTGCGGGGATGGTGACCTCTTTGGAAGAGGGGCATCAGGGTGCGGAGGAACTCCAGAGTTAAGCTCACTCAGGCTGGGGTTGTGCAGGGATGTGTGGTTTCTTGGGTGGGAAGAGATTTTTGTACGAGGTGATCATCAACTTTTGGTTATCATCCTTTCATTTGATCTATTCAAAATAAAATCATCCTTTGATGTGAAAAAACATAGTATATTTATATTCACCGGAGAGATATTCCCTTTTTGATTATGCCACTTTAAATCAGGGAAGGAATATAATTTTCCTAAGCTCTTTATCTGAAATTCCTAAAATATGTCTTCTGGAGCTGCAGGTTCATCCATAAAACCATCAGCACAGGTAAGAGGGTCAATCCAGAAGACATGTACTAGTAGAAGCAGATGTGATCTCTGTTTCACTGTTTGTTTCTAATGTGGTTCATATCATAAAAAACAGACCAAACCACTTGCGAGTTTTTTTTGGGCCATAAAATGGAGCAAAAAAATTTGTGTTTACGGTTGGGGTGGAAATCAGGAATGTTCATAATATCCCGTGGATGACCTACGCCAATTTCTTTCTAACTCTCCATTCTAAAAAGCATCCTTGATGTCATGTTATCTAGAGTGACATAACTTTTAACATTCTGATGCTGGGGAACAAGTACAGGGGTATCCTTGTAGTCCATTGCAAATTAAATGTTTCCTTGTCCTCGACAACCAGCCTGGATAAGCGATCTTTTGCTTTAAATTCAAGTAAATCTTGCACAACTACTCTATCTGTAATGTGCACCTTGATCCACTCACTTTCAAACTGGACTTATCAATAATCAGCCAGAGTTTTAGATGTGGGACACTGGGAGAAGAATCTCCTTCAATTCCCCTTTTACATTAAGAGCAACTCCTGCCACATAGAGCTCCAGCTCTGGATGGCTACACCTTGTACATCTTAGTCACAAAATCTCCCCTTTTACAGAAAGCTTCTGCTCTTATTTGTAGATTCTTTTGTTCAAGATTCCTTTTCCCAACTAACTGTTAGGGATGACTATGCTCTTCTTTTAATGAGGATGTGCCTTGGCATTTGCATATTATGTCTATTGTTTCTCCCACCCATCAGCCGGCACATTATGTTTGTTAGGCCCATGATTCCTTCTTCTGAGGGGAATTGTATCACCACATGTTGTGATAATTAATTGTTTACATACAATTGCGACCAGATATAGTCCATACAGATGTTCTTTTTATCCTTGGTATAATTCTAGTTCAAGACTAAAGAGTTCAATTTTTAAGTTATTTGGAAGTTGGTAAGATTGCTGACCCTACTGGTTACACTGCTCAGAGGAAATGGGAAAAAGGAAATAAAGAACTTCAATATTAATAACAACAGAATAAAACAAAGGGGGATATGATCAAGATTGGAGGTTCAAGAGGGCTGAGGGTGCTGCATCTACAAAGTATAAATCTGGTGCTCCTGACAAGATGGGTGGATAAAATTATGAGCCCCGAGGAGGATCTAGCTATAAAGAATGTGAAAGATAATTGAGGCACATGTCTAGATTGGGAGAGATGCGCAGTGCCAGTCTGAGAGGCATCAACGTTCTGGCAGGGCCTGATACAAGTTTTCCCACATCATTCTCCATGAACCTATTTTTTGATCTATGTTTTCCCACATCAACGTTGTGGCAGGGCCTCGTCATTCTCCTTCCCTGGTGTTTTTTTGTTTTATTAGTTGCTTGTTGCTGCTTATGTTTCTTTTGAATTGCATTTTAAGTTTTTTAGAAACTCTTCTGAAAATGGGTACTTTTTTATTTTAACAAAACTCCTTGCTCTTGACATAACGAGTTACAGGAACTTCCTTGATCACTCTGAGTATGCACCTGGGATGTCAAGCATTGTTCGACAGGGTGTACGAGTTGAAAGGTAGTTGCAGTTCTTGATCAAGTTTTTTGACTAGTAAGAAACTCAATTCTTATAGGGCGTAAATTTCATCAGCATTTGTTTTCTCTACTACATCTCTTTGAGTAATAGTTGTAACCAAATTTCCTCTATTTTTTTCACCATGACCCTATTTTTTTGATATGGGTGGCTTCTCAAGTCACCTATTATGTATCTATGTGCTGCCCTTTTTGACTCAGTGCATTTCTATTTGGAAATGACAACTTATTTTTCTTTATTATCATGTTCTTTCCAATTAATTAAACATGAAATTGCACCATTAATTCAATTTATATTCTCTTAAATATTCACGTACTTGAAATCATCCTTTTAAAAACGGTTTCTCTTCGTGAAGCCTATGATTTTTAAGATTTCTTTTTGATAGATTTCCTGTATTCTAGATGAGAAGTGAGAAAATTCCCCCTGAGTAAGAGGGATCAAATTATTTTGCACATCAAGCCTCAGAATGAATTATCCAGGTGCATTCTTGATGGTGAGATGCTGGTCTGGGACACTCAGACGAATCGTTTTGCAGAATTTGGCTCAAATCAGGAAATAGGTTTGATCATGATCTCTCTTATCCTTAACTTCTTGAAGCTGTATTTAATCTCAATTTCGCTCATAAACAAATTGTTTTCAGCTAAAGCTGCTAGGGATGGTCTAGAACGCCACCGACAGGTGGTCAAAAGATTTGTTATTTCTCTTTTTCATCTCCTTAGACCTTCAGACACGGTAGATAATTAATTATTTGTTACTTGATTCGTCAATGCAGTTGTGCTGTATCCTTTTTATCGTCTTCCTTATTCACATCTATGTGTTCGGGATGGACACACTGCCGTGTTATGGGTGTGAACTGCATACACAGGTTATGCATGTTTGCTTCCAATTACCCTGTACCTAAGAATACACATAGAGGTTCAATTATTTCATTGGTTATAAGCAAGGAAATTTTTGCTTGTTAATGTAGATTTATTTTTTTGGTGTTGAAAAAATATATTACTTTTTTGTCTGTATTTTTACTTAACATGATACTGGTCAGATGTTGCTTTTGACATTCTCTATGTGGGAGACACTAGTGTAATCCATCAGAGCTTGGCTGAGAGACATGCCCTTCTTCAAAAAGTTGTGCAGCCACTGAAAGGTCGATTGGAGGTTTTGGTGCCGAACGGTGGTCTTAATAACTCTCGCCTCCCAGGTAAAGAGGAGCTTGTCCTTTGGTCTTATGACGGTGAAATGATCATGCATCATATGGATTATGCATCACTTGGATCTGATAAATTTAGGAAGAGAACTAACGAATGAGTTATTGTTTGAAGAAACTTATGAGATTTGTATGGTATTACTCTGACCATAATGCAAGCAGCTTTTGGTGCTCTGAGATCATTAGAAGTTTTTCTATCTATTTCTTCTTTCTTATATACTACTGATTGACTAAAAACCATGATAATTGCGGCTGTATGATTATTAGCTAAGTATTTCATTAAACAAGCTTGTTACAAATGGGCTACCCCCACTTGGGTTCCTCCTGTAAAATTCACCTTGATTTTTCCAGGTGAGCCTTGCTGGTCAATTACAGCCAATACTCTTGATGACGTGGAGAGATTCTACCAAGAGATGATTGAGAATAGGTAGAAAAAACTATTCAATGTTCACAGTATCAGCAGATAAGGTTTTAGATTCAAGGACAGGGATTTCTCGACTCTACTTTAATTTCAATTGGACTATCTACTACTCCAGAGATGAAGGAATTATTCTGAAAGACCTTGGTTCCAAGTGGGAGCCCAGCGATCGCAGTGGAAAGTGGTTGAAGCTGAAGCCCGATTACATTCATGCTGGCTCCGATTTGGATGTTCTTATAATAGGTTTGTGACTTTTATGTTCTGTTCTTTTTAGATATTTTTGGCCTATTACCTCTACTTGTGACTTGAAATTCCATTTTGGAATTTAGGAGGTTACTATGGTTCTGGACGTCGTGGAGGACAGGTAGAATTCAACTAAATTTTTTTTCACTCTCTATTTTATTTTTATAAAATTATTAATCAGGATAACTCATTGTCTGTTTTCTTTGAGCATCTGCAGGTCGCACAGTTTTTGATGGGTTTAGCTGACAGTTCCAAATCTGATACTCACCCAAGGCGGTGAGTGAGTTCATTTTGTTTTCTAGATAGTTTATAGTTATGACTTTCTTCTTAACATCAACAATCGTGTATACATCCCATGAGACTTGTTAAATTCTTTTTTAGTTTGGTTCAATAACCATGATTCCTGATGGTTGTAATTTTTTTGTTTGTTTATATTTCATAAATTTGCGTGTAATTTTAAGATATTTCTTATAGAGATTCTGTCATTCTGTTGAAACCCTTCAAAAGGTAAGAGTTATTCTAAACGTTCAACTCAAAGAAATGCACCACCAACCCCTAGAGAAACTATGCCAGCCAAAACAAGACCTACAAGGGAAACACGAGGAGAATTCCATATGATTTCAGAACATGATGTTGTCATTGACATTCTGTCCTCCAGCAAACATTACAGAAATAGAAGGAAGCAGTCTTGACCAATGTCACCAAGGAGCATCTTCTTTATGAGGATGCAGGCATCGTGGTCTTAGTTGAGAAATTTCTTAGGAGTGCAATTTCTTCTTTTTTTGCTGACTGTGGTAGTTCAGGGCTTCAACTTTGTAATTCGAAGCATTGTGGTTACTGTGGAGTCACTGTAACTGGCAAGTCCCATGGGTGTGGCAGGTTGATCCATAACCTTCAATAGATTCTTCAATCATCTGAAGTCATTGAACCAAATCCTCTGGAACTATCCCACAGTTGTTTCATATAAGAGATAAGAAAATATGTGGAATCTTTATGCAGAGTCACTGTGCCTAGGAGCCATTTATGTGTGGAGGACTCTTCCTTCCTCCACTGATCATTGCTGGGAACAGATGGTTCAGTAGATGGGTCTGTAGTGCGATGAGTCCACCCTTGTCTCCTCAAGATGATCTCCACAAAAGTTGTTGCTCCCAGACATTATAGGAGTTTTCGAGGATTGGGTCAAACCTGTGGTCATACCATGGTGTTTGCCTTGATTATCTGTTTCCTTTTGTCCAACCCTAGTTGTCATTCCTCTGATTTCGTACCCAATACTTTCACAAAACTTTCATTCTTCAATCAGGTCATCAGACCCTTGACTAGAACAGGGACATTGTTTACTAACTAGCTAGATCAGCGTTGAGTTGTTGCTATGATACTTATGTAAAGGTATACATAAAAATTGTTCAAAGTTAAAAGTAAAATCTGTGTTCAACAAGAAGCACAATCATTCTCCTCGGTATTCAGAATCTATTGTTTGTTGTCTGTTGGAGTGAAAAATATTTTGTTCATTAAATGTTTGAGGGATCTTTCGATATTTATACTCTGTGATGCCTGTAGAAAGCATGCCACCCTTGAATAGACTTAGGTGCTTCTAACCTAACCTCATACAGTTGGGATCTCCCTCCTCGTCATACCTTTCTGCTGCTCTACCTAAGCTTTTCATACTTCCTGGTAACAAATAATCTGGTCTTCAGATATTTTAAATGGGTAACTATGAATATGCTTTTAGCTTTTCTGTATTATACCTCATGTAAATTAATCAAAGAATTATTTACTTCTCACACTCAAAACGACAATCTAAATTGTTAATGTTTTCCATCCTTCTCGTATGGAAACAGAATGTGATTGTGGTTAACTGCTAGAAACTTTTTTCAGGTTCATCTCTTTTTGTAGAGTTGGCACTGGGCTATCTGATGAAGAACTGGATTCTCTTGTTGACAAGCTAAAGCCGTATTTTAAGTACTTACATCTGAACCGACCTTCATAGAATTACTTGAGATTAATCACTTTTATTCTAATTCTATGATGATCATAACTGGTCAAAATTTTATGGGCCTCCAGTATGTCTAACAATGATGTTAGTATAATATTCTCTTTCAGTATGTTCTCCTATTCGTTGAAACATTTTGATAAATGTTTTACAGATTAAATAGGTTTGTGCCCTCCATAAACCAGCTGGTGAGTCACAACCTAGCTGGAAGAGAAATGGGGAGTTTCGTAAGTTAAATTATCCCACGGAGAATCTTTTGTCCTAAATGCCAGAAGACCACTAAGGAGATTCAGGAATATGCCTGAGAGAAGGGAGGGGGAGAGGACCACAGAGAGAGTGAGTGATGGAGGGAGTGAGGGAGAGAGAGAAAGAGAGAGGGCTGGAGGAAGGGAGGAAGTGAGAGAGTGAGAGGGAGAGAGCTGGAGGCAGCGGTAGAGAGTGAGAGAGTTTGTCCTTAGCAGAAAACCTAGTCGATTTTCTAGGCTGCCAATGCCCTACCTGGATGATACTAATGGCACCGACATAGCGCCGATCTCATGGAATGACGAGTCCTCTCCCTTGGAATGTCAGCAATAAACATTGAGAATGGACCAGCCCCAGCCTTCTCCTGCTACAACTTCTCTCTCTCTACCGTGTATCCTTTTGTTTCTCTTGCAAGTATTCTGACTAATTCCTGCTTTACAGGAGAAATGAAAACCCAAAGAAAGCTCCGCGATTCTATGAAGTTACTTACAATGCAAAAGAAAGACCTGATGTCTGGATTGAGAGTCCCGATAAGTAAATGATTGATAACTCAAAAATGGCTGATAATTTTATCTTATTTTGGCTGATAAGATTTTTCTTTTCCTTTTTCAGATCAGTCATACTCTCTATTACCAGCGATGTTCGAACCATTAAGTCCGAGGTTTGGCTTAGATATTTTCTCCCCACTGTCTTGAAAATTTTCACCTCTTTTGTGGAAGATCTTATTTCTGGTTTTATTTTAGGTATTTTCGGCTCCATACAGCTTGAGATTTCCTAGGATTGATCGTGTGAGATATGATAAACCTTGGCATGAATGCCTTGATGTCCACTGTAAGTTTCACTTCATCACTAAGCAATGATTTTTACCAAATTTCAAAAGATCTACGGGAGTTTGGGAGTGTCAGACACTCACAAATTTATTTGGATATCTCTCTTTGTCAGTAATTTCGTGATTTATGATTTCCAAATTTTATGGTTTACGCCTAATGAGCTCTGAACGAATAACAGATCGGCACAATGGGGGTACCTATTCGCTAAACTCTGTGGATTAAACTTAGCCTGCTATTCATACTCATCAGCTTTCAGTTATCTTGTTTATGCCCTTATGCGATCTAATTGGCCAAAGGATCCATTTATTAAATTTACTCATATAACCTGTTAGGCTAGAAAATATTTGTGTCTTTCCATTTCTGCACCGCTGATTTTCAGCTATTGCATTTATGCCCTAATAGGATCCAATAGAACAAAAGCCAATGGGTTATTTAAAGAAAATAAGTATCATTGAGAGCTCTTATATTGTTATGGCAGCAACTCACAGTTTTGGGGTTTCAGAGGACTGAAAGTGAAACATGATTTTAATTTTCATCAGCGACAACTGGTGTTCATACTAACAGACTTATTCGGCTTTTTCTCATTGTCTGTTTTATCACAGCTTTTGTTGAGTTGGTCCACTCCAGCCATGGGACCACACACAGAACTCTAGATCAAGGAACCCTTCAAGAAAAGCCCATGAAAAGGGGGAAGAATAAGATTCACGTTGTGCCTTCCCACTTAATCAGAACTGATGTCTCTGACATTAAAGGGGAAACACACTTATTCATTGGGATGATGTTTTGTATCCTTCTCATTTTGTGTACATGGAGAGATAATGATGAGATGATGAAGCCAAGTGCAGGCGATAGGGGCCTGGCCTTTGTGCAGTTTCGATTTGATGAGCTCAGTTATTCCTGGCTATTTCCCTTATTTAATGTAATTTATAGTGGCTTCCTTACATGGAACGTAGATTTTGCCAACATTCCTCCATCTACTTCCCTAGATTATTTTCATAAATTGGTAGCTGAAAATGGAGGATCCTTTTCTATGAATCTAAATGATTCAGTGACCCATTGCATAGCGTCTGATAGAAAAGGTTGACTTTGCATTTTTCTCCATTTTCTCTTCTTTGGCATAGGCTTTGAATTCTTTATTCATGAACTTCACAGGGATCAGATATCAGGCTGCCATACATCGTGGAGACGTTATCCATTACTCCTGGGTTTTGGACTGCTGCACTGAACAGAGTCTCCTCCATTTGCAGCCAAAGTGAGTGTAAAGTCTTAATTTTTTATTTTCTTATAATTAAAAAAGTTTTTTAATTTGAATTTTAATGAAATGGTCAATCTCTAATATAGAAATGTCTGTTTTGGGTTTTGAAGGTACTTTCTCTTCGTTTCAGAGTCTTCTAAGAAAAAGTTTCAAGAAGAAATGGACTTATACTCAGATTACTACTTCTGGGACGTCGATTCAACGGACATTAAACAGGTTTAACAAATAATATAATAATTTGTCTGATTTACTTTTCATGACAATGTATGCATCCGGTTCATTAAAACGTAGTTTTTAATTCTTTGATTGGAAGATATTTGACAACATGGCCGGGTCGAGAGAGGCTTTGGATGTTGGCCATTACTGGATCAAGTATTTCCCTTCCATGCAATGGAGCCTGCTTCACGGTTGCCTAATTTTCTTTTATGGGGAAGAGATTCCTGACATGTATGAACTATCTCTCTCTATAATGTTTTTTCAATGTCTGCATCATTAGATGTAAGAACCTAAGAGGTCAGTAGAAGATTGATTGACCCTTGTAGATCTATTTAAGAAATATGATGAATGGAAGTGCTCGAGACATAATGAGAGAAAGATTTATGGTGCAGGGAGAGATAGATGATGGATACCATGTTATTCAGGAGCCTGGATAAAGAAAGATGAGTACTGATTGCAACCTCTAGTTTTTCACTTGCTTGCGCCCTCTCTCTTTTGGGTATGGGAGTATGATGAAATGAACTCAGTTATCTTCCTTGAATTCTCCCCTGAAGACCCTGAATTTGACTTCCTCTCAACCTCATTCCGCTTCTCTATGAAGTTCTTCCCCTGTCTGCCATTCCTCTTCATATTTGACCCGTCTTCTAACTGTGATCTCAATTTCTGCCCTGTGTTCTTCCTCTCTTTATATTTCCTATTCATATCTAAATCTTGTGACAAGTAGATCAGGATGTATCAAATACAATGTTGCAGAGAGAGATCACCAATATCATCATCTAGAGGAGCATGAATGGGTAATTCTCCCTCTTTAAGAAAGATATATCAAGTGGGAGCTAAGGCCTTGTTCTTGTGAAATAGTAGGTGATGAAATCGGTGCTCTTAAGCATGTAAGGGATGATAAAGATTTTTTTGATAGAGGAAGTGGTTAGTGAATACCCTGGTACAAAGGAGATAAAATGGCCGCAGAATCAAGCTAACTTAATTTTTTCTAGATGAAAGGAGCTCAATCAAGCTTAGCCGACCTATATGATTTGTTGTGTCTCCTCTACACAATCCATCTCATATTCTCAGAAGCTTGAGCCTTGTCACATTCATGCCATATTAAGAGAAAATAAAGAAAACATCTGTCTGTCTTTCTGTCTCTCCACTTTGTTCATGCATCATATATCATGTTCTCGCCTTGCTAATGTGGTCCACCTGGTGAAGGGATGAGAATCAAAGGACCATATCACAGCTTGCTCTCAAGCGGATGAGGCTCGATGTCCTCTGGCTCGGTGGTCATGTCACCAATGAACTCTCTTCAGCTACCCACGTGATTGCATTTGTCTCATCTGGACAGCATCCGTTCTGGAAGATACATGAGAGGTAAGTAACAAGTATTGCTCCTTCTGGAGAAGAAAATTAATTTTCAAAACGTTATCTCTCAGCTGTTCCCCGGCAGAGAGGACAGTTCTCCTACGAGTCCATGTGGTGGGCCATCACTGGCTGGAGGAATCTTTGGCCTCTAGAAAAAGGCTTCCTGAGGACACCTACAGTCTGAGACCGGACACTGTTGAGCTGGACTCTTTCAAGCAGGAGGAGATAAAGGGGGAGAAGACCAGGTACAGATTCTATTTCTGGTCTTGGAACAATGACCATAGTTTTGATCTTTTCTCCTTATTCCTCTTGCACTCAATCTTTCTATTTCTAGAGCGATGCTTTCTGGGCTACGGAAGAGAAAATTTGGTGATGATCATGGTGGTGGTGGTGTCACCCGGCACCGGAGAACTCCAGCAAGGATTACCGAAGAAGTGGAAGATTTTACACCAGAGTGGTCTGGCAGTGCTGCCACGGAGGAGAAGAAGAAGGTCAGCTACAAGGAGGTGGCAGCTGAGTTCCTCAAGGATCAATGATTACTCCCGTAGTTAGTATAGAATCCAAATCTGGCACAAGGGCAATGCACCTCTTCTGTAGTCAAAATCTCAATGATGTTGTTGTGTGCATCTTTTGTAAATGAGATAGTGATGAGGATGGATCAGAAAGGCGATCAAAAGACTACTTTCTATCTTTGAGCATTTCATCTTTCCATCTTCCTTCTCCACCCATATCATTCATCCATCTCTTCTCATCCATCTCTTTCATGAGAATTTAAAACCGCCATCAACAGTGATGGTCGCTCACAAAACATAGTTGAAATCGCAAGACAGGTGAACGCTAACCAAAGTAAGGAATTGAAGTGTCAAACGCATATGCATGATGTAGACTGAAATGTCACAGATAATTATCTCATTTACAGTATGATTTTGATTTTAAATGTATTTGATTGCACAGAGAAGTTCATATTTATGCCAAAATGCTTCTGAAGTTTATTGCAATCAATGATGAACGGATGAAACATATCCATAGGGGATGAGGCCAAAATTCTTGAAGAAATTACTAATTATTTGAAACATTGGTAATAGACAATTTCTACATCCTAGTGTTAGAATATGGGATAATAGGGTCACCCTATTAGGGTCCTTTTACCCATTTGTCTATAAAGACATGTACTCACTCCTTCAATATATCGATCACGGCTTCACCCTTTTGCACCGTATAATAAATCATGATGTTATAGTGAAGCTTATTCTAAGTCCATTTTTTTTCGAGAAAACACTCACAACCTTATCAATCTCAAATATATGTGATAAGTCCAATTTTAGGGTTTTAAATATGTTATTTTTATAATTATACTCATAGAACAATATTTATAAGATTTCACCATAATCACAAATAAGAAAGTATAGAGTGAAGAAGAGGTCAAACCATGGAGAGAGGTCAATGGATCTAAATTAAAATTTAGGCAAAAGTAAAGATTTAAAAGAGAAAGCAAATATCTTTGATGATGGAATTACTATGAATGCGGTATAATGATCTAGAATGTCCAAAAATCTCCTTTTGGAGAAATGAAAATGATGTTTTTAAGGTCTATGATTAGAGAATAAGACACTAGATTGAAAGAAAAGATCCTAATCTAAATTTTATTGAAACATACTAGAAGATTCACTCTAGCTTTTCTCTTTCACTCATTTGTTTGAAAGCTCATATATTTTTCTTGGACTAGGATTCTTGCATCAAGCTGAGGAATGAAAAGAAAAAGGAACATACTCACTAAATGTGATGATCTAAACACAAAAGATGATCCATCAAGGCCCTCTTTCCTTTGGTTAGCCAATGCTAGGATCATCCGACAAAATGTTTAAACCCCAATCTCCACCACTGCTTTTATTGATCAAAACTACTAGATGCATAGAGGGTAAAAAATATAACATTTAGATGTCAGCTCAAAACTTCTTGTAGATCATCAAATATCAAGCCTTGAAAATGGAACATGTCTAGATCTTGATCTATGTCTCTCTCCTCATTAGTGCCATCAAATTTATGTTTATTTTAGGCTTGGTACTCTTTTGAAGAATAGGCTATGTGGGAAACTAGAGAATCGGTCAAGTAATGCCCACACCTCACATAGTACACTTTGATGATGAGATTTAGAGAATTCCTACAGGTCAGATCACTGACACATGTATTGGTACTAGGTGATATCATCTTAGATCTGATTTCTTTGTCCTCAAAGGGAAATCTAAGGAAGCACCTATACTCTTGGGTAGGTCTTTCCTCAAATTAGCACACAACATCATTGATATGGAAGGGGAAGAGCTGATCAGTAGAGAAAAGGGTTAGATAATGTCATTGAAGGTGGGTGTACTCTCCAAAAGCCTAGGAGACTACTTCACTACTGGTCCTAAGGATGATCCTTAGGAGAATTCAAAACTTCAAAAGAATCTTTGATCTCTTGTAGAAAAGGCTTCATCCTAACCGATGGGGAATGCAAGTACTCACACATAAAAAATCTTCATTTTACCCTCTCAAGCTCGTATATTTTCTTTGAAAATATTTAATCAACCCTTGGAGAATGATATTAAAGCATTGCATGAGAAAATTGTGAAATCAAAGCAAAAAATGGAGAGATTTGAGTTGGAAAAAGAAATCTTGCATCAGTGACTTGCTAAACTTCTCATGATCTCTATGCCAAAGAGGAAGAAGAAAAGATCAAGAACTAATTTTCATACTGCTTAGGGATGAGGATGAGTGATGAACTTGATATTAAGGTAATTTAAGTTGTTGTCGTAGATCGATTTCGTGCAAGAATATTTATGTTTCCTCACTTAGTATAGGTATCTAAAGTAAGGGTTGAATCTTCGTGGAGCCTAGGTAATGATATTAGGCTCTTCTAAAGATATAGATGACTGACATGAAAGATGAGAAGATGGAATTGGATGTGAGTGTAGATTTTAATGTGTAAAGAGGAATGTGAATTTGTAATTTTATACTTTTTTCAAGCAGAAATTAGAGTGCCTAGGTGCCGCACATGCATGCCACACAAGCCACTTGGAGTTTGATTAAGCCATGAGATAGACCTTGTGACACGTCAATGCGATGCTCAAGAGCCACGTGTGCACACGTCACTGCACCTAGGTGGCTTGTTCATGCAATGCCATGTGTCACAGTTTGATTTGCCACAACATTGACCCCCTTTTTAAATCATTTTTAAATCAAATAAATATACAAAAATCCCTAGAAATCTAGAAAAATCCGTAAACTTAGAATTCCAATATCTCTCAAACTATAACTTCTTTCTCCATCAAATTTTCTTTATTCAATCAAGAATTTAATTATCTATTTCTTAGCCATTAAATTCTAAAATCATGAAAAATAATTAAGGGGCATTTGAAGAGGATTAAGTTTGGTACGTCCTCCTTAAAAATAATGAGGTTGATTGAACTTTGTCTTTACTAGCAATTATAGATCATCCTAAAAAAGATGGAATGATCCATCTAACACATTGAAAAACTTATGGACCAATTTTTCTTTATGATCATTTGGTTTACTTGGCTCCAAATGTTGGTGGACAGTTTGTTTCTTCATCTCTCTTATTTGTAATTTTCATCCATGCTTTCATATTAGTGTACCGATGTCCTTGAAATCCACATTTCTCATAGAAGGTATGAGAATTTGACCACTTGACTTTAAATAAGTCAAGTAGGGTTAGTCTAATAATATAAGCAATACCAATAAATGATGCATGATATGAGATAGTCATGTTCATACCTAGTTAGCGCTAAATAGATGTAACTTGAGCATATGAGTGAAATGACGTGATGGATGCAAAAAAAATCATAAAAATATGATAAAATGTATCATATCATAAAGAATTATGCTTTGGGGATGAAAATGACCAGAGAAAATGCATATGATCAATGAGCAAGGGGACATTGGGAAGCATGAACTACTGAAATGCATTATATGGATTCCTAGACAATAGGGGCCAAGGAGACCGTGGGCCACATTGACCAAAAAGCAAGAGAAAAAATGTTGGACATCAACCTCCGTCTTGGAGCCCTATAGAAGATCACCTTCTACAGACTTATGGATTGATAAATCCATTATAGCGTTGTTTAGTTGATTCTCTTTTGTATTTCTTCATTTTATTATACTGTTGTTTAGTTTTATTTTAAGAGGGAGAACAAAAAGGAAGAAGAGAGAAGCTGAGGAAATTTTTACCAGAGAAGAATAATGAATGTGACATAGATTCAATGACTGATGAATTTTTGGTAAACCCATTTCCAAAATTTTTTATATTGTTTATCATGGCAGACAACATAAACATTGTAATGTTTGCATGTGCATGAAGGTTACATTCAGGATGATAAAACATTCGAGCTAGGGGGTGCATGTTTTGAAAAATTTTAGTTTTTTAATGGAAGGCTTGAATTTATGCTTATTGATGAAAATTTCTAAAATTTGGTAACATTTAGAAGTTTCAAAGTTTCTCAAACTTAGTTGCATTCATCCTCTCTATGTGCTCTATAAAATATATCAAATGTTTTACATGCAATGAATTGAAAATAAAATTCATCAAAATCATGTAAATTTATAAACATAGAGTTTATTGGATTATTGGATTCATGGAAAAAGTAGCCTAAGTTGTAGGATTGAGCAAGAGAGATGGCTAATAATACCATTGATTTTAGGTATTCCCTCATGGTGAGATTTATTTCATTAACCTTAATTGGGGATCTCAATGCTTGTTGTGGTTTTTCAAATTTCTTAATTTATATGTTTGCTTTCCTCTTTTTTGAGTCATTTGTTGTCCATCCGCATCCTCTATTTCATGCTACATCTTCTAGTCCCCATGCATATCAAAGTCCTTAAATTTTATCTTATTTTCTCAATTAAAGGAGCAATATTTTCCAGTTCCTGAAAATTCTACACCTTTTATTCCAAAAGAAAAAAAAGGAAAAAATTTGGCCTCCTCTGTTTTTTGGTGGATGACACATGTCTTGCTTTCCACAACACACTTAATGGCCTGAGGTGGTGGTCTTGATTTGACTTTGGCTAAGGCTCGTTGTTTTCGAAGACTTAATTTTTTGCATAGTAGGTGGGATATGATATCCATAACTTGCCTGCCACTTCAAGGTAGACAATTTTTTGATTAATTAAAACCTCCTAAGGAAGAGGATTCTTTTATCCACCAGTTTAGGTGGATTGGTTGTTGGTTTTGATTATATCCACTATTCACTTCCATTGCTAAGGGCCAAGCAAATAAACTAAGTCAAGGGGCATGATGACGTCCAGTGATACAACCATATTAATGATTATTCACAAGGTTTGGCACATAATTCTTGCTAATAAGATAAACATCATCATGTTTTCATAAAATATTTTATTCATCATCTCATTTCACTCCTATGATCATTTTGCACGCATATGAAAATTTTAAAGGTCAAATGATTGAGAATTTAACCACACTTCTAGAGTATTTCACATTTTCAAGCCTTGAGTCAAGGAGAATATGAAGAAATATGAGAAGAATGAGAAGAATTTGATTTAACTTTCAAGTTGGACCAAGTACTTTAAGAATGCACAGTTTTTTATTTTCTTATTATTTTTAATTTAAATGAAAATAAAGATGATTAATTTAGAGAACAATGATAAACATTTCGTGCCAAAATGATATCTACATAAGGAGATTTTTTTAAGTTTAGGGAGTCATTTATTGATTTTTTTTTTGTTTTATTCCAATTTTTGGTTATTTTTCATGTTAAACAAGGATAGAGATGATGTGGTGCATGGTGTAATGGGATGCACATGATTGGTCGACTAAGGTCCCCCTGTCACTTATGAGGCTGGGGTATGTGGCATGCTCTAATTAGTTCATCATTTTAAAGGAGGAAAAAGGAAGATGCCGTCAAATCATAGATATACCAGGACAAAATGAAAGACTATCGTGATAAATGCATCAACGAGAAGGAGTTCATCAATGCAAAAAAATGTGACTCGATAGTTTTGGACTGAAATGACTCCTTTTATGGTTAACATCTAAGTGAAATGAACTTTTGATAGTTGTGGATGGTATGCATAATAGTATTCTGAAGGTGATGAACCCAATGAATGGAAACAATTTTATTATAAATGAACAAAGATAAAGACATTAAATCAATCATAATTATATCTCCCAACGAAGAGATATAGATGAGAGATCCTTAAACATGATAATGTTTTGCTAAATAACATTAAAAAGACCTTTCTTGAGGGGCAAGTCCAAAAACCAAAAAAATCAAATTTAATTTTTTTGGTTATCCTTTTTGTTTTCTAGGAGAGATGACTTGAGTTTTATGTTTAAAGGTAATACATGCCCTAATTTCTTATCATATAGATATGTATGTTAAGGACAACATCCGCAAAGTTGGAGGTTATGGGTTTATGCATGAATTTACATGATTTTACACACAAAATAATGAAAGCATGTTGATATTGGACATTTATTCAATTATCAATTGACTCTACTATTCACAAGAGTCAAGTGTTATTATTTTCTCAATAACTAATGCATAAACTCCTACTAATGCATTTTAGCTATCAAAAAGTGACACTATGACAAAAATCTCCCAATAAATCAGAAAAAGATACACTAATGCATGCCCATCAAGGTTGGGAGAGGTGATTCTCATAATGAAACGTAGAAGGGTCAAATACAGAGACACTACACTATGATTTCATGAAAAAAACTGAGTGAAAGTTTGAGTGCCAAAGGAATTCAAATGTGAACAAATTAACTTGTGTTTCTACCAGCTTGGAAAGAGGAATATGATGGTGGTGGTAGAAGAGGATTAAAGTAGATAAAAAATGAGCTATTGATGAACCCTAGTGTTGTGATACCCTAAGAGAGAGAAGAATTGGACAACGTCACGACCATCTAATCTAGGCAAGAGAGAATGTGTGTGTGTGTGTGAGAGAGAGAGAGAGAGAGAGAGAGAGAGAGAGCAATAAGTGGGCCAAGTTGAGTAGGTTGAATAAGATGTACAAGAAAAAGTGTAATAGCCAAAATACGATATAGAAGCACATATTCATGTGACTTTGTTAAAGAAAAATTATGGAACCATGTGACTGCTCTTTATACACCCTCTCACCATGTCCTTAAACACCGACATGGCAATTGGGGCTCGTAGATTTTTTTGGGAGAGCACTATGATCAGCTTTATGTCTGTCCTTGCCTTGGCTCTATGAAATTTTGGGATGTATTTTTCTAAAGCTTTGAATAGATAGTTGAGCTCTTTCCAAGTGTCTTTATTTTTTTCCCATTATTTTCACAGATTGATCAGCTTTTCTCTAAATAAAAAACTAATTAAACGCTGTGGCATAAGTTCTTTGGATTCTAGGTTTCCTTTTATATTTAATTCCCACTTTATTCTGCTATCACTTTATTTACATGCTAGTGGGACATTCTTCCTTCAAATTTAATTCCCAAATCCACACGAGTACTGAAAATAGTCTCCTCCTTCATCCTACCTGTTATGTCCCCTGCTGGACAAGCGCTGCTCTGCTCTGCCCCCTTGGCGGCTCTCCCCGATCGACGCGGCGGCGCCGGAAGAAAGCACGCCGACCGCCTCATGTCCTCCCTCCGCTCCATCTCTGACGAGCAATCCGTTGACCGACGCGTGCGCAAGTTCCTCGTCTCCACTCCCAAGACCGCCGCTCTCACCACTCTTTCCCTCCTCTTATCCGATAAAAACTCCACCTCTCTCTCTCCCCAAGCCGCTCTCTCTCTCTACAGAAATATCAAAGTTGCTCCGTGGTTCACCTGGAACGCTACTCTCGCCGCCAGTATCGTTCCGTTGTTGGACGAGATGGGTTTCTCAGCCGAGGCGGAAGCCGTGATCTTGGAGGCCGAATCGAAACTCAGACCCCGAGAACTTTCCGTCTTCTTCTCCGATCTTATCGAAGCGTACGCCAGGAGAGGAATGAGGAATAGGGTATTCGAGATCTTCTCTCGAAAAATGAGCCCAGGAAAGTTTTTAGAGGAATCCATGGTACGGGCGCTCTGCGTTCTAGATTCGCCCTCCGAAGCGGAAGCGGTTTTGAGAAGAATAAAGCCCTCCGCTTTCCACTACAGGTTGGTCGTTCAATCGTACGGCAAAATGGGTTTGTTCCGGGAGATGGTAAAAACTTTCGAATCCATGATTTCGGCCGGAATACCGGCCGACACAGTTTCCTTCAATACGATCATCTCCTGCTATGGAGAAAAAGGGATGTTGGAGGAGATAGTCTCGTGGTTGAAGCGGATGAGAGATTGGGGGATTCCTCACTCCATTCGCACGTGCAATTCTGTCCTGAACTCGTGCCCGCAACTTTTGTCCATCCTCCGCGATGATAAAATGCTTCCCACCACGCTAGAGAATCTCGTGGGGAAGCTCGAGGCGAGAGAAGCGTCGCTGGTTAAAGAAATTGCAAGCTCGAAGGTTATCTTAGAGGCCTCTGGATGGAATTCTTCGGAAGGAAAGATGGATCTTCATGGGTATCATCTTTCTTCCGCGTTCGTTGCTCTTCTGTCGTGGGTCGAGGAACTCGAGCGCGGATTTCAACAAGGGGGAGTCTTAATTCCGAGGGAGATTTTCATTGTATGTGGATCCGGGAAGCACAGTGATAAAATTGGGGAGTCTCCTGTGAAGAAACTGGTGCGTGCGGCGTTGTTCCAAATGGGAAGCCCATTTAGAGTGGATAGGAAGAATGTGGGCCAGCTGGTTGCGGGAGGAACGGCGGTGAGAGAGTGGATATTGAAGAAGGACAGATCTTAACTGGGATCTGAAAACGTCATTCATTTGTTTTTAGAAGATGGGCTATGTGATATTCTCTTCCCCCTCGGAAGACTTGCTGGATTGTTCAAAGATCCCGAGTAAAATAGTAGAAAGCATGAGGCTTCAAGGCCGACAAGGGCGAAGTTTTACCGAGTCTAAATGGATATTTCATTCCAAACCAAATCCACCGTCCACTGCATCTACTTACAGGGCTATAGATCAATGGGTCAATTTCATTTCTCTGGATAGCTTGAGGTCATAGTCGACCGTGTGTTCAAAGGCAGATATTTCCATTTGCGCAGATCAGAGATATCGGTAAAACCTTAGACGGCCTTCATTCCTTCAAGAATGAGTGACGGGAGAATAGATGTAAGATTATCACGAAATGTCTGGATGGCGGTTCGCCGGTTTGGGTTATCTGCTCTCTTTTTCAAAAAAATAAAAAAAAATCACGGCATGTCTGGAAATGGTCTTTGGATTTTCGAGGTTTAGGCTTCGTTACCTCGAAAATCCACCAGATTATTCTTTCTACGCTCTTTCTTCAATATCGTCACCATTAATGACCTTCCCTGTTCTAATCAAGAATGATAAAAGAAAAGAAAAACTGACGCAGACAGAGGGCTTAACATTCCGAACCAACCACGAGCTATCATTCATCCGTTGCACGTAAATATAAGTCACGTAGGGTTCCTTACTTCCATTAGTAACCAAATCAGTCCAGTTCTTGACAGTTCTTAGTCATTAAAATGTTTAATACAGTTTGAAGCATGGATTTGTCTGCATCTTCAAGGTGTCTTGGTATAGTTGGTTATCACGACGGTCTCACTCTCCAAGCTCGGCCCACTAACCTCTCCAAGTTCGACGCCGTTTTCGTCGTCTTTCCCCAATTATTCATCTAACATTTTACGTATTTTAGAGATTTTTTAATTTGCCCAATCATCGATCGTTCGC
The DNA here is from genome assembly GCA_024174645.1 of Lemna minuta. Classification (NCBI taxonomy): domain Eukaryota; kingdom Viridiplantae; phylum Streptophyta; class Magnoliopsida; order Alismatales; family Araceae; genus Lemna; species Lemna minuta. The sequence goes on along the minus strand of CM044114.1, from coordinate 14,128,309 downwards.
TAAAATTATTTCATTGAAGTAAACAGTTGCCCTTTTATAGAGGCCCTCACTCACGATCCAACCAGCTTTTGTACGCACTGAATCTCGCTTTTTGACTCATCTTTTTTACTTGAAAAGCTCATCCCCAAGAATGAAAGGCAAACATTTCTCCGATTGACCAGTAACAAATCACGGGTAATCTCAAACATCTCCACTACAACTTATCAAAAGAAGAACGAGGCAAGCCTTACCATACTTGCGTGAATCCGTCCGAACACCAGATCATTGTCAACGTTTTAGGTCCAAAGCTCATTCCTTACATGGGTTGCATCTCTCTCTCTCTATCTCACTATAATTTCAATTACCTCGTACTCTAAATTTTCAAACAAGGAACACTCTAAGATTATGGCAACCTTAAAGAGCCGAATCTTATTCGTTAGTCGTTACATCTCTCTCTCTCTCCCTTCCCGAAATGAGCTGCATGTTATCGGTGGCAGGGGAATTTTAAACACAGCTCTATAATATCTCCCATTATTATTTTTAGCCCTCCATCAATTCGATTGACAAACCCCTTACCTCTCTCTTCTCCATCGGAAACGTAACGAACACAACTTCGAAGAGAGCATGCCAATCTTAATTGGAGGCAATCACAGATTCACAGCACATATTTACCGATAACTTCTTATAAAAAAAAGAGGACAAAAACATGCAATTCAACTAAAATAATCTCAACCTGAGCGAATTCTCTTCCTTGGCCGCTCAGAGATTGGAAAGAACACCGAGCTGAGATCAACGGGCACAATGAAGAAGCCCTTAAGCGGAGGATCTCTCGTCTTCTTTATCAATCTTGGCTTCCTCGGCGCAGGCGGACACTTAAGAATTAGTCCCGTCTCCTTATCTGATCTTCTGGGGGTCTTACATGAGTCTTCAAATTCCGCTTTCTCTTGATCAGCTCCTTGGTTATCTTCAACGATTTCTTCAATATTCGGAGAAACCATGGCTACGCGCTGGAAAAGGAAAAAAATTAAGGGGAAGAGAGCGAGATGACGAAGAAGAGGTGCAATTTTCCGCCAGCAAGCACAAATTGTAACGCTAAAAAGTTGAAAAAGAACAAGAGAAGGCAATTTTCGGAGTACGAGAGGAGACGAGGAAGAAGAATGAGAAGGAAGTTGTAGGTAGAGGACGTAAAGAAAGTGGAAAAGAAGCTGTAGCAAGGGCCAGAGAATAGGCTGATTTAGTCAGCAGAGAAAGGGGGGGAGAGAGAGAGAGAGAGAGAGAGAGCTTGAATGGGAAAACCATTTTGACTTGCGGTTACTAATGAAGCGGGCGGAGGAGTAAAAGGGGAGGATGGTGGAATTTTTCTGTCATCCACTTTGAGTTTTCCTGATCGTCAATCAACATGTTCTTTCAGCCCCACAGAAATGGTCCCCGATAACCCACCTTCATTGGTAAAACTTGAAAGTTATGATAGATACATGATAGATACATATAATCACACGTGTACTCTCTCTCTCTCAAAATCTGTTTAAAAATCAATCTTCGCATCTAGTCCCATATCATTATGTCTCTCTCTCTATTTACCATGAAATTATGTCTTCATCACTGTCTATCTCTATCGATTTTACCCTGCTATATTGATCAATTCTCTTTCTGTCTTTCTCTTTAATTACCTGTATCTCTTTTTCTCCTTCCATTTATTTTCCTCTGATCTTTCTCTGTATCTCCTTTTTCAAGCTCCTGTTAAGATATGATGCAAGAGACAAACCCAAAAAAACTTTAGATTCTTTTGCCACTTTAAATTGGTACTTACGGGTTTTATAGTAAGTATACCCTTTTGACCATTCTCTTGGAGAGCTTAGTTCCTAAGAGATTCTCTGATATTTGCACTGAGGATCTAGCAATTTCCTTTACCGTTGATCCTTCTCGGATTTTTCTATTGATTTCAGTGCGTATAAAAAATTAGTTATCTCTGGGTAAAATATTTTCCACCGGGATGACAGTAAACATAAAGGGAAAGATACAAATGGAATCTTACATACAGTACCCTGACAGAGCTCATCAGATGCTCATCATTCTCTCTCTGAAGGGAGAGGGGATGATGGTGAAAGTCTGTCCTCCCTCTATCTCTTTCTCTCGCTCTCCCCTTCTCTCTCTCTCTAGCTGATAAAATAGAGCCGGGGGGTGTTAAAGAGAGATGAATAAAGAGAAACTCACGCTTTAAAGTGCTCCAAGTAACGGGGAAGTATGTAGGAATGACATCAGACTTAGCCAAGACAGACATCGAACAAGTGATGTTCCAAATGCGAGGAGAAGGCGATGTTCAGACTCATCGATCCCGAGGCAAGAAATAGACGACACATCTCTCTACTGTTTTACCTGTCTACTTTCTACCCTTTTCTCTCACATGGCTCCACTCTATTCGCCTTTCTCTTTCTACCTCTCTGACCCTCGCTCTCTTTACGGATGAAGACGAGACAGTGCATGATACGAGGGCCCCCGCAAATCAAGCTAGGATCTGTTCTAGCCTAGACACCTGAATACTGGTTCAAAGAACATCATTAGGAAGCTTCTCAGCTGTTTTTCTCTGAATTTTGATGACAATAGTTTAGTACTAAATCCTATTTTCTGTACGTATTTAGCGCGTATAAACAGAAAAAAATGGGCGTCTTTTTCTTTCAATAAAATTATAAAGTTATGTAAAACGAGGAGACCAATGATATCGTCGTCGCATCATTAAAAAAGTGACTTTGTTGACGTCAGTTAGTGTCAATCGAAGAAAATGGGGAAAGGGGGAGAGAGAGAGAGATGTTTATGAGCCCCACCCGACAGATGAAATCCCATTAAACGCGGGAGAGGGAAGGACAACCCGGTTTTTGTGGCCCCGAGCTCTCTCCGGAACCTCTTCCCTTCTTCCGCTGTGTGACAATTTAGTAAACTGGCGCAAGGAAGAGAGTAATAACGTTAGGATAACGTTATCTCCCTCACTCTCTCCGTCTTTAGCCGGACGTCAGCATCTGCGTTTCTTGTCAGCAGAACTGAGATAGGCATCTGACCGGCGCCACCACAAACCGTAGTGCGTGGGAAGGAAGAGAGACGAGAAAAGGACGAGAAGAAGATGCCCAAGGCACAGTCATTAAGCTGCTCTCATCTCTGCCATTTTCCACCGGTCCTCATAGACTAAGATACAAAGCGGGAAGAATAGCTATGCGGCGAATTATCTGTTTTAGTATGTATTGGTAACTAAGAAATTCCCCTGCTTATGACAGAGAAAGGAGAGGGCAATGTCGCAGCGTTGGGCTCATCTTGTGTCGACGCTATCTCCAGGAGCTTCTTCTTCTACAATTCTTGCTTCTTGCATCCTCACGAAAAGAGAGCTCTAGACGGTGGATGCTAGATCGATGAAGAAAGGGAGACCACGTCTCTTTTTTTAGAGCGCTCCATTACCGCCCCAATATTTCACTACTAGAATCTTTTTTTAACGTTCGTCACTTTGCCGGGTATAATGCCAACAGTCTCCCACTTGACGTGCTGGCTTTGGACTGGCATTATGCGAGCGACTGCAGTGATGTAATGAACGATAAGTTTAAAATTTCCAAATAAACTTCTAGATCTTCTGTTGGCGATAGATCGATTTGGATGCGGAATTTTGAGGAGGATTTAGACACTCAAGATTGGAAACAAACTCACAACTCAATTGAAAACAAGAACAATGGTATTTTCAAATACCACACTCATACATTGGCATTTCATCGAACACCTATTTATAGGAAGAAAAAAGAAAGACAGCCGTAATGACTTAGTCCACGTGGCGTGCGCATCTCCGTCATAACTCCACTTCGTAGACGGCTGAGATTAGATCTCCTTGATAGTAACTGAAAGTAACGCCAAAGCCGTCATTTGTGAGATGAACGGCTGGATTAAAAATCTCACAAACTCTTCCTTAATCCACGCTTAGTTCATCATCGCAATGCCTAGCTTCTCCTGAATCTCTTCAAATTTGATGCTTCCCAACGATTTTGTAAAAGAATCAGCTAGCTGCGATTCCGTCTTCACGTACTCAACCTCCACATACCCTTTCTCCACACAGTCCCGGATGAAATGAAACTTTGTTTCAATATGTTTGCTTCGTCCGTGCTGACTTGGGTTCTTGCTCAATGCAATAGCCGATTTGTTGTCGACTAATAACTTAAAAGGACTCACCTTAGTGCTTAATAATTCTTCAACAAAACGGATAATCCATAAGCCTTGGCAAGTAGCAGTCGAGGCTGTAATGTATTCAGCTTCACAAGACGATAACGCCACTAGATTCTGCTTCACAGTGTTCCAAGTGATAGCAGAATTCCCAATGAAGAATACATGTCCGGTTGTACTCTTCCGATCATTTTTATCTCCAGCAAAGTCACTGTCGCTGAAGCCTTGAACAGAAAAATTCCTCTTCCCTCTCTCATATCTTAATCCAAATGATGATGTTCCTCGGATATACCTTAAGACTCTTTTTGCAGCACTCATATGTTCCGAGTTTAGATTACTCATATACCTGCTCAAATAATTCACACTGTAGGTTATATCTGGTCGTGTCTGTACCAAATACCTGAGACATCCGATTAAGCTCCTGAATTTTGATGGATTCTCCTCGTCCTCTCTTCCTTCCTTCTCAAAATTCAGCCGCAGTTCCATCGGAGTTCTTGCTGAATTGCACTTACTCATGTTAAAAGACTGAAGTATGGTCTCGATGTATGACTTCTGAAAAAGCCAAATGTGAGATGATTCATGCTTAATTTTGATGCCTAGGTAAGTACTTAGTATCCCCAAGTCTGTCATTTCGAAACACTCTTTCATGCTTTCCTTAAATTCCTTGATTTTGCAGGAATTTGGCCCTGTGATGATCATATTGTCGACGTATACCCCAATTATGACTCTTTCCAGCATCTCCTTCTCATAGTATACTGCATAGTCATTTTTTCTCCTCACAAACCCTTTTCTTAGTAATACCTCATTCAGTTTTGAATTCCAAGCCCTCGGTGCTTGTTTCAAACCATATAGAGCTTTTCTTAATTTCCGTATATGATCTTCTTTCCCCTTGATTTCAAAGCCTTCAGGTTGAGATATGTAAATATCTTCCTTGATTTCCCCATTCAAGAAAGCTGTCTTAACATCTAAATGATGTAATTCCCACTCTTCTTGTGCAGCGATAGCTATTAAGATTCGGATAGATTCCATCCTTGCAATAGGGGAGAAGACTTCACTATAGTCTATTCCCTCCTTTTGGGCATATCCCTTCACTACTAACCTTGCTTTATGCCTCAGAATCCTTCCCTTGCTATCCTTCTTCACCCGAAACACCCATTTTACTCCAATTGGCTTGATATCACTCTGTGGTTTAACCACAGTCCACGTCTCATTTTTTAAAATTGACGACATTTCTTCCTTCATTGCTTCTTTCCACTCCTTTTGTTTTGCAGCCGAGGAGTAGTAGGATGGTTCTTCGTTGAAAAAGAGACATGTTTCACCGCACAAGAGGTTAGTTTCATCATAGATTGACTGAATGGATCTATACCTCACTGCCTCTTCCTCTTCTGAGTCTTCTGGTTGACTGAGATCTTTCCCTCTTGACTCATTTATTTCCGATTGTTCACTTTGTTCTTCGAGTGAGTCTCTTTCACCTTCTTCTAATCCTGTGATTTTAAGAAAATTTGAAGAACATAAAGTGAACTTTCCCAATTTACCTTCTTCACTGAATTTGAAGGCTTTTTTCTCATCGAATATCACATCTCTACTGATGTGAATTTTGAAATTGGCAGGATCTAGACATCTGTAGGCTTTTGATCCAGCTTCATATCCCATTAGCACCCAGTGGTTTTGACAAAGACAATTGAATCGAATATCCTTAAATGACTTACATTTGGTTTTTTTCCATTCCACTTCTCATAAGGTGTCTTTCCTTCCACCCCTTTTGTAGAAGACCTGTTAAGCACATAAACACACGTACTAACTGCTTCTCCCCATAATTCCAGAGGTAATTATTTCCCTTTCAACATACTCCTTACTAAGCCCATGATCGTTCTATTTTTTCTCTCAACCACGCCATTCTGTTGAGGAGTATAGGGAGTAGTAAGTTGTTTTTTAATCCCATTCTCATCACACAATTTTCTGAATTCATCTGAGGTGAATTCTCCCCCTTGATCACTTCATATACACCTTATTTTTACTCCTTTCTCAACTTCTACCATTGTTTTAAATTTCTTGAATTTTTCTAAAGCCTCTGACTTCTCTTTAAGCAGAGCAACCCACATACACCTTGAGTAATCATCCACAATTAAGAAGAAATATCTCTTTCCTCCTATTGTTTGTGGACTTATAGGTCCACAAATATCCATATGCATCAGTTCAAGAACACTCAAAGCTCTGTATGCTGAAGATGAAAATGAAGTTCTTGAGTGTTTACCTGAGATGTAGTGAGCACATACCTCATTCGGATTTTGGATTTGAGGTAGACCTTTCACTAGATCTCCTCTTATCATGTCCTGTAGAGTGTAAAAACTCTGATGGCAGAACCTTTTATGCCATAACCACGCTTCACCCGCTTCTTCCTCAACCAAATTACACCTCTCATTGATGTTGATCTTCATTTTGTACATGTTTCTCGACGTTTTCTTTGTCTTGGTGAGAAGTCTACCTGATTTGTCATGAACCGTGAGGAAGCCAGTGCTCAAGAAGATTTTACAACCTTGCTAAGGATGTTAGTTTTTAAATCAGGTAGGTAAAGAACATTTGGAATAATTAAAACTTCACCGGTTTTGAGGGTGACAGAGATATCACCCTTACCTTCATAGGGAATTGTCGATCCATCACCGAATTTAACTTTACCTTTCTTGTTCTCATCAATGTTATCAAAGAACACCATCTTTCCAGTCATGTGACTGCTTGCTCCCGTGTCAAGATACCACATACACTCATCATGTGGATCATTCATTCCTTGTAGTAGTAGTTCCCCACACTCATCAGACACAACCATCATAAGAGCCGATTCTTCTTCGGTTTCTTCTGAGATGTTCGCCTTCTCTTCTTTACCTTTCTTCTTTGTGTCTGAATAGCACTCATCCGTGAAGTGTCCCATCTTTTGGCAATTGTAACACTTTACTTTTGACTTATCAAACGGCTTTCTCTCTTCTTCCTCTTTGTCATTCTTGGATGATCTGCCTCGTCCGCGGCCTCTTCCTCTCCCTCTGCTCGTTCCTCTTCCTCTTGAAGAAGATCCTCGATCGGTCTTCTTGGACTGATTAAAAGCCCGATCAAGTAGGACTTTCTCTTCTTCCCTTGAATCTCTCTCTTGGAGTCTCTGTTCATGCACTCTCAAAGACCCGATCATCTCATCAACACTTAATCCTCTCATATTCCCGAATTGTTCAAGAGAAAAAGTTAGATAATCATACTTCACCGGCATTGATCGGAGGAGCTTTGCCACTGCTTCTTTCTCCTCCAATTTCTCTCCCAAATCTCTTAGTTCGGATATAATCTTGGTGAAACGAGACGAGAAGTCACTTACCTTCTCATCTTTCTTCATCGCAAGATTCTCGAATTCTCGCCGCAATGACTGGATCTTGGACTGAACAACGTGGTTTACTCCCACATGGAGTATTTTAATTTTTTCCCAATCCTCCTTTGCGGATTTCTTGACATCCAATTGAAAAGGCACAAACTCGGAGACAGAATTTAGGATGGCCGAGAGAGCTTGCCAATCCTTTTTCCGGTTAGTCTCGGTTCCAGTGATGGAATCCCATAATCCGTGCGCTTCTAGGTAAACTTCCATCCTCATCGCCCATAGGCGATAGTTGTTGGATGTCATGCAAAGATTGAAGACGTCACTGCTTCAATTCTTGGCATGAGTTCTTGAATGGTGTTTGAATCACTTCCGGATGACCCTCCTTTCTTTGTCATCTCAAAGATTTTGAACGAGGCTCTGATACCACTTGTTGGCGATAGATCGATTTGGATGCAGAATTTTGAGGAGGATTTAGACACTCAAGATTGGAAACAAACTCACAACTCAATTGAAAACAAGAACACACTCGATGGTATTTTCAAATACCGCACTCATACATTGGCATTTCATCGAACACCTATTTATAGGAAGAAAAAAGATAAACGGCCGTAACGACTTAGTCCATGTGGCGCGCGCATCTCCGTCATAACTCCACTTCGTAGACGGCTGAGATTAGATCTCCTTGATAGTAACTGAAAGTAACGCCAAAGCTGTCGTTTGTGAGATGAACGGCTGGATTAAAAATCTCACATCTTCTAGATCTAGAAGATCGCCTCAACCCTACGATCAAGAAACAGAGAACATGAATAATAATATAGATTTCTTACTTGGAAAGAGTCCCTCTGAATAGCATTCTCAGGTCAAGGAGACGATGAAGAGATAGCAATTCTCAGGTCAAGCATTCTCATGCAATTTTATAACTCAAGAAGATGATTCTCCAAGAATCTGTGTGACGGATCAAGTGACGGGGAGAATGCAAGGGTTGTTTCTATTCATGGGGTACAAGAGAATCCCCCGGAAACTGGCATACGTACAATCAGGGCAGCGTTAATTAAACTATGAGAGATTAACCCGCTTAATACATTGTAACGGTTGTAACAGTTGCATGACACTATGATTCAAATGAAAGAAATTTTTCCTAGTTTTATTTTACATAAAAGCTTAGTTTTGAATTATGTGGCGCTCCTCCTCATAATCCCCCCACAAGCGAGGTGTGGAGGTTCTCGATGCCAAGCTTGCCCAGGAACTTCGAGTCCTTTCGTAAAGACATTATCATAATTCAGTGTAGTCGTCATTCAGGGTGTGCAAAGCACTCCTTTCAGTACCTCTTTGATGTAGTGCCGGTCATTGTCTAAATGCTTGGTTTCCTCATGTTGTAATCCCAAGTTTTATTTTTTTCTTTTCAAAATCTTTAACCTCATTTTCCGTGGCTGACTCCCATTTGGGGTATAGAATTGCCTATTTTGCTCTTTTAAGGAGTTTTTTCCTCTCTGATTACAGATAAGAAGCACTTATTGGGAACATAAGTACACTAGCAAGTCCGATAGTCCTCAATTAGGTACAACTTCTTTGACTTATTAATTCTTTTTCGTTAGTGCAATTGGAAGATTTGAGTTAGGATAAGAACTTTCATTCTTTCTCCGGTCTTCCACTAATTCTTGTAGGTTTGATCCCATAGAGACCTCTGGTTTTATATCATTGATAGTGATAGGAAATGAAATACGTTGAGGTCCACCATCCTCTTTTTCTTGGATGTCTCTAGCTCATTAGCTTTTTCTTCCAATGAAAGGAAATAATTTCAGTTTCTAGCTTGCGAAGAATCAATATTTTCTTGGGTTCTGCTCTAGAATATACATTAACTTTCACGGAAAGTGACATCTTTTGAGACAATAAATTCTCAAAATTCTCAAAAGTGAACACCAAAAATGAAACCAAAGACTCTAGTTAAAAGATTTCAATGTTTCAACTGGCACCTGTTTGATTTATTTATGGGCGGTATTTGATTTATTAGATGAGTAGCTGTTACCATTGTTTCTCCCCACATCGTCCTTGGAGCGTTATTGTCCAATAGTAAAGCCCTTATTTTTTCTACTATGTGCCCTATTTCCTCACAGCCGAGTCATTTTGTAGTTGTGCACAAGTACATGAAGTTTTATGTAGGACAAGCATTTTGCTAAAAAGTCAATTCGGCTTTTGTAACATCAATTTTTGGCATTGTCTGGACAAAAAAGCGTTTTGATCCCTATGTTAAATTTCTCAGAAATTAAATTATGAAACTAGGATGTAGAATGTGGTCTCAAATTTATGTTGCATTAGAAAGACCAAAGTAAATCAACTACCATAATCAATCAGAACCAAAAATTAAAAATGATAATTCAAGGGCAAATCAAAGTGGGCCCCTATAAGTCATTGTGGATTAATTGGAGAAGGAAATGAGTTCTCCTATGATTTGAGACCTCACAAACTTCATGCGTCAGTTTAGCATTTTTTTTAACAATGTTTGGAAACATTATTCTCCTGACATGCGTGGATGTATGCCCCCACTTTTTATGCAAAAGATTTAAACTTTTCCTCAAAAACCCTCTTAAAAAGTCCTCCAAGTAGGTTGTCTTTCTCTTTTTAGAGATTTGATGTAGTTCTATCATGATTTTAGCAATTCTTATCCTCTTGTTGGAAGGCTTCTTAAAAAAGGGTTCATCATAAAAATATATACTATATTTTGGTAACCTTGAAATTTTTTGTTTTGAGACTAACTTAATGCAAAGTTTAGATAAAAGAAGAGCATCCTCCAATATTCCTAAATGAATCAAAAGGGATCATCATGAATGAAAGAAATGAATCTTTTAGCATAAAAAACACAATTATAATTTCAAATATAGATGTGAATAATATACTTTAAAAATATATTCTTAAAAATGCATAATTATCCCTAAAATAGTGCATTTTGAGATTATAACTTAAATTTGTATGAAATGATAAATATGCACTCAAAGTATGATAACATGCATAAAAATGGAATGTTTTATGTCTTAATTTAAATTAATAATTATATTTTTGCATGTTAAGATTGCATGTTATCAGATATCAATGTTAATATTTTTTTATAAAACATGTTATTGTTTTTATTTTATTATCACCGATATTTTTCCTTATGTATTTTCATTTGCATTTTAGTTCCTTTTAATTAAAATTTTATCTAATTTTTATCTTTATTTTCAAGTACTATTTTTACGAACATAAAAAAACAAAGAAAAGGAACTAATAGTTTTCTCTCTCTCCCTCTCTTTAAACCCCTAAAAACAAAAATTGTCAGATTTAACCCCCTGACGGAATGAATTGATGTGGTCGTTCATTGCACACCGATTCGTGTCAACAATAGAAACCAAATTTACTAATTTAATGATTAAATTACAAATTGAGGGGTATAATGGTAAATAAGGGTCAAATCCACGGAGAAATAAGGGATTTTCGAGATATCTTTTGGAATTTGATCAAATTGGACGATGAATTGGTGATAGAAATTAGGGAAAAATGATAGATTTAGAAAGACAACTTAGAGAAAAATCCACGGAATCAAAAATCACTCAATTTGGATTAGTATTCGCGGAGAAATCAAAGAGTGAGGTGGAGAGAAATTTCCAAAAATTAAATTACGAAATTACCAAAATTAAAGATGAAATTAAACTAAATTACGATCCTAAATTATAAGTTGATGATACATGACGAGAGATTAGAGGGAAAACACGTATTCTAACTCGAGATAGAGATCGCAATGATCCAATTAATGAGCGGATTCATGGCTTTTCATTCCGCGATTTCGAAAACGATCATCGGTGTTCAAGAGACGAATTCTCCTTAATCAATTGATGAAATCTCACTTTTAATCACTCCGTGGTCGCGGAAATGGGTCTAGAAGCGATTAGAAGCCATAGATTCAAGGATATATGTGTATAGATATATCAATTGAGCGAAATCATCCAAGAATACATCAAAATGTTGAAGAGCATCTCAATTTATAATAATTTTGGGTGTAACCGTCCGATCAGGCATTTCATCAGCAATCAACGGCTTTTGATTGATTGCATTAATGCGAATCCTTACCGTCAAGTCCCGTCCATTGGATCGCCGATGGAGCGCTTAGATGAAGCCACGTGATCGCACGTTATAAAATGCTTTGAAACGCATCCGTTGGATTGCGATCGTACGCCTCAGATGCGTTTTCCAACGAATTAATCTCGGCCGTTATAACTCTCGCAATCAACGGTCGACATTAAGATGATCCGGTGAAACCCATCGCGTAAGTGAAGATCAACAGTTAGAATTCCACGAGATTGGACGCTCCTCACGCTGCCACGTCATTGCCCCCATTGACCGTTCGATCGCGATGCGATCGGACGGCTCTGATCATACAACATCACCTGTGCATTATAAAATATTAGAAAAATCGATTTTTAATTCCGAAAAATCCTTAGAAATTCATTAAAAATTCAGAAAAATTCCAGAAAAATATTTAAAAATTAGAAAATTTATAACTTTCAAAATAAAACTCCAAATTAATCCAAATTTCTTTCATTAGATCAGTAACTTAATTATCTATCATTTTAAAAGTCAACATATTTAAATAATGAGAGAATAAATTATTATTTAAAAAACACTCATTTCTACTTGAAAAATAAAACTTTAGGAAAATAAATGAGTGTATATAAAGATTTTCTCCTATTATTTATCATTAAAAACCTAATTATAATTTCAAATTTAGATGAGAATAATCTATTATAAAATATAATCTTAATTATGCATAATTATCCCTAATTTAGAGAATTTTGAGATTATAACTTAAAATTACATGAAATGATAGAAATGCACTCAAAGTATGATAACATGCATACAAATGGAATGTTTTATGCCTTATTTTGCATTAATAATCATGTATTATCATGTTAAGATTGCATGTTATCACCCCCCTCTTGACGCTTGCATTTTGAGAAATGAGGAAGAATGGCGGAAGCGAAGACTCTCTCACTCTCCCTTATCAACAACAATTCTTCTCACTCTCACTCACTGTGAAATCTAAAATTAGCGACGATCAAGCAATCAACACTCACCTGCTGTCCTCCGCAAAGACACTAAGTGGAAACCACCAAAATTTCTAGCAGAAATCACTGTCTTAGGCACTCGTTCAATTTTTGGTTTTTCTTGTGTTTTCAAGTTCCATTTAAATTTAAATTTTTTATTTTTATTTGTTTGTGGTGATCAATGGGCTAACTATTTTTTAGACTCCTATTCTTATTAATATCTATTTTGTGAGTCATTACATCGCTGAGGAGTTCTTTTCAAGGATTAGAAAGAAACTCAAATAAGTTTGCATCAAGAAGAGATTTAAGGTGACTATTTTCAAGGTAAAAACTTTTTCAAGGTAAATTTTTATTAGTACATTTAAAATATACATGCGCATTAGAATCATCACAAGAATATCTAGAGAATTGTTCTAGGGGTAGCTAGTGTTGTTTGTTGTGTGTGTATTAGTATTACATTCAAAGTCAAAGCAAAAGCAAAAGTCAAAGCAAAAGCAAAAGTCAAAGTCAAAGTAGAAATCAAAGTCAAAAATCAAAGTCAACATCAAAGTCAAAGTCAAATCAGTTCTTTAGGGAGTTATTTTAATTTGTTTCATTTTTAATATTTTCCTTATATAACTTACACATTTTATATTTAAATTATTTGTTGTTAGCTTTCGTGGTTGGTTTAGTTTCTAATATTGTTTTCATATCTCTTTATTTTGTGAGTCTAATTTAGGAAAATATTGTCATACATAGCGTTGACTTTGGGTGAGTCGTACTTACTTGTGAGGGTAAGGGAGAGATTCCTAAGGAATGTTAGCTAGTCGGGACAAATCTGGGTAGTTGACTAGAAAGTCAACTTGAGGCACATTTGCTCTTCACCTTGCAAGATTACAAGGATTCGGGGATGAGCAACCTTGTTAGTGCATGCGTGGATTGGTGACGACACTTGGTGACTTCAGAGAGGCAGGCCGAGCCCGAAAGAGAGTAGGGAGTGGCGCGTGGAGCTTTGGGAGTCGGTCTGGGGACAAGCCACGGGATACCGAAAGATGGCAACGAAGTAAGGTCACTAACCGGAGCGTGAGTATGTCAGATCAAAAGCTCGTGTTAAAACTTTGATCTGTTATCCCTGGCCAATTAGTAATTTCTATTGGGGGATTAACAAGGTGAGGAGTAACTTTGGGAGGATTATCTCCCCCTAAGACTGGCGCGGGGGGTTTGGATACCTTGTCCAGAATAAAAAAATCTGGCGTACGAGTGGCATGAAAAATTGAGTGGGTTATTGATAATATACAATTTTTCACATGCAATTATACAATTATTAATACAAATTAAGGCATAAAACATTCCATTCTTATGCATGTTATCATACTTTGAGTGCATATCTATCATTTCATGCAATTTTAAGTTACAACATCTAAATGCACTATTTTAAGGATAATTATACATTTTTAAAGAAGATATTTTAGAGTAGATTATTCCCATCTATATTTGAGATCATAATTGGGTTTTAATGTTAAATAATAAGAGAAAATAATTTTTCTACACTAATTTATTTTTCAAAATTTTAATTTATAAGAAAAATGAGTATATTTTTTAAATAAAAAATTTATTCTCTTGTTATTTTTTAATTTTGTTTTTTTAAAATGATAGATTATTTAATTTTTGATCCAAAAAAATAAATTTGGAATAATTTGGACTTGATTTTGAAAGTTATGAATTTTCTAATTTTTAGGGATTGTTTTTAATTTTTAATGAATTTCATTCGATTTATTTTAGATTAAAATGAATAAAGAATTATATTTTTATTGCATGCTGACGTGGTAGCTGACATGGCGTGAAAAAAAATTGTGACACCACGTGGCAGCATATGAGAATGTCACTTGTCACACAGTGTGCATGTACACACGTGCATGCTAGGCGCATGTGTGCGATTAATGAGAATAGCACCGTTTTCAGGATTTTTCGCTATCTCATTAGTCACACATTATGTATATATCCGTCGGATTTTAGTTATATTTTTCATGCAAGACTATTTTTTCTATTTTTATGCGCAGATGATGTGGTGAAATGTGGAGCATTCGATCACGCAACTTAATCGCAATCATCGATCTTCACTTAAGTGAGGGGGTATGCAGCACACTCTGATTGGACGATGAATCATTTTAAAAAAATTTAATCTCATCCGTTTATTTGAGGAGTTATAACACTGAGAGATTAAAAGTACTCGATGGACACGTGGATGCATTTGGAACGTTAGATGAAGATCAAATGGCAAGCATTGCATGACGTTTCTTCTTCACACGCAACGTGACAAAATCTCAGCGGTTCATCTTTGATCAAGCATACGCGATTTAAATATAATGATTCATATCCAAGTGTTTCATCAAAGGTTTTGATCGAAGATTAAAACGCTAAATCCGAGGTTTACACCCAAAATTTCCTATTCTTTGACAAAAAATGTTCTTTGACAAAAATATATTCTTAGCTGTTTCGAGTAATCAAACTATTTCGACATCTCAATCCTTGAATCTCTTGATTTTTCATCTTCTAGATCAATTTTTGCGTCGAATGAGTGTTTGAAAGTGAGATTTCGTTGAGAGAAAAGGGAGAAATTGCTTCTTGAATGCTAAGAATCATTTTTGAATTCGCAGAATGAAAAGCCTTTAATCCAGCAAGCAGTTGGATCAATTCGAGCGCTATCTCGGGTTAGAATTTATTTCATTCCTCCTAATCTCTCTTATTATAACATTAGATTTCAATTTCGAATCGTAGATTAGTCGAATTCTAGATTTAATTTTGGTTTTCTCTCTCTCTTCGCATTCGGATTTTCTATCTAATTTTTGCTCGTTGATTTCTCTTCTAATCTTGATCCAAATTTTGTAATTATTTATTCTGTAGATTCATCTTTGAGTTATCTTTTCTAAAAAAATATCAAGATCCCTAATTTTTTGCCTTAATTCATAATTCGATTTTGATGGAATTTGAAGAATACCTCAAAAATACCTTGATTCTTCATGTATTTGATCCTTATTGTCCCATTATACTCTTTTATTCATGATTATTTTATCTTGATTGGTGAGTTTGGAATAATTTTTTACATGAGTCTGCATGTATTCAAACTACCACGCGGCCTCATTGTTGGGTTTTGATGTTGATAAACTTTCGAAAACTTTGATCAAAACATCGAATGCATCGAAAACCATTGAATCAAATATTTAAAATACGAAGCCACCAAGAACAGATGATCCTATCATCTAGTATGAATGAGAAAACATACTAACATGGTCTCCTTGAAGGAGTTCTTGAAGCTATTCAAGTGTCTAGCCTCTAGCGATATCCACTCAGTCTCCGGATGGTTGGATCTCCTCTTCAATGCTCTTCACCAAGAGATAAAGAGAAGAAAGAGGGGAATTCCCATATGGCTTGCATGAGCGCCTTGAGTTGTGGTATTTATCCCCCTATTTATAGACATTTGGTATGAGGTTTTTTCATAAAAACCCTCCTAATTATGTTTATATCCACCATCATTCATAGACCCTGTAAGTCCATAAATATCACTAGTTAATAACTCTATAGACCAAATAACACCTTATTGGTCAACCTTAATTAATTATCCACATCTTCATATAGATTAATTAATCAAAGATCGATTTAACCCAATCGATAGGTTGAGTTGCCAACCTGTTGGGTACCATGCTACACCATGTACACTAAGAGATATGGAGTATGTAAGAACTCACTTATGGAACCTTCTCGTAATCGATTACTATGTATATATAATCTTTCATCCACATTAGACTCATGAATGACTTAAGGTATGGTCAATTGTCAAACCCTAATCCGTCACTCAAGTTAGTACTGATGCGTGTAGAAATTATTGGGAACTCCTCTGATATTTCCATTACCTTGGCCAAGGATTTCATCGCATCTCATTCCTTGAGTCAATCTCCTCAAATACAGAGGGTGAATGATCCCATCTTGACCACACAATCATTTTCGTGGACTTCATGTCGTATCCAATGTATGATGTTTTAGATATCCCATGGCTAGGGATTTTGATGTAGAACCGGGTGTGAAACCGATTTAACACCGTGACATGAGGGATGAACTAGGGGAATCTAATATGATGAAATATAATATTGAAGCAACCAAGCAGAAAGCCGTCTCGGGTGTCGCCTCCGTAGCCTCTGGGGTGTGCCAAGTAGAGTTCTTCCGGGAGACCTTCCGATCCACGTCCTCGAGGACGATGGGCCGTGAGTTGTCGAGGGGAGCTCGACCGTCAACCCGAGGGGTTGGGCCACGGTAAGACCCTATTAGTCGTCTAAGCGCTCAACCTAAACTAAGTCCCGATGGCGGCGGAGAAAGTGCGGGAAATACCGAAAAAGATATAGACTTCAAAGTAATTATGGGATGGGGGAATGAGTGCCTAACCTGCGGGGCGCGAGCCCGGTCGGTTACGACGAGGGAGGTTGTTCGTCCGTGGCACGGATAGGCGGCAAGGTAGGACGTAGACGGCGCCGGCGAAGAAGAGCAGCAGATTCAACCAAGTGGAGGGCGCCTTGGTTGTAGGCGCCAGGTAACTCAGCGGGGCTGGTATGGCGAGTCGATGGCAGGTCGCTCAGCTCAGGTAAGTGGCGATATCACGCAGGTGGTCTTCAGCGCAAGCAGGGCGTGACTAATAGGAGGTCGCGTGTACAGAGGCTCGGTGAAGATGAAGCCCACTACAGGGGGCGTTCGAAAATCACGAGAATGCTCTGGGAGGAGGGCGCGTCGCCAAAACAATCGGGATCTCAAGAATCGTTGATGCGTCGCGGAGAGCGTGGAGTCGTAGAGGATTTTATGGGATATGGCGGAATCGGGATAGTGACAGGGTTTGGCGCGGCGTGGCAGTTGAAGCGCGCGGAGAACCCAAATCACCGAGAAGAGGGAGAGGCTGAGCAGGGCGTCGATTCGGCGGAATCAACGCGCGGGAGTCAGAATTCAGAGAATAACGTCTGTAAGCGGTAGGGCGGTAGATGTAGGATATCGGGTAAATTCGGGACGACGGTGGCGTATGGGGAATGGATCGCGGGGTGAGTTCGGCCGACGAACAGGGAAAGAGGAAGTGATCAGGTGGGAAGCCGAGAAATTTCGTGATGAGGGGGTGATGGGATTGGGGTACGGAATTAATTCCGCAGTGGACGTTTGCGAGCGAGATGCGTTGGAGCGAGTTTATCGGGGTTGAGGGAAGAGTTGGGAGGTCGTGGGGAGAGGGTGGAACGGCGGAGTAGGGGGGGCGGCCTCAAGAGGACACTGATCGATTCGAAAATCGGGATGGAGAGTGATTGCAGGCGAGGATGGCCCGTGGTGAATTAAGGGAAAATTGGTGGGATGGTAGAGGCCGAGTTCGAGGAGTGCGTAGGGAGGAGAATGGGACGCGGAATCTGGGGAGGGGAATGTGGGTCCCACGTGAAACCGGGAGGTGAATCGGCGAAGGTGGAAGGATCTGGGTTGGGCCGAAATGGGGGCGGAGGAGAAGGGCGAAGGTACGGGATTTGGGGGATGGGGAGGAAATCTTCCAAGGGGAAGATCAACGGTTGTGGCAGGGATTGCAGGGTAGGGGAAAATCGGGGTGGTGGAGAGGACGACGGTGGGGGAATCTGATCGGACAAGGAGAGGGGTGAGGGCAGGGAGGAGAAGGGCTGGATTGACGGAAATGGGGGGAGGTGGAGGAGATGGAGGTGGTGGTGCGGCGATCTGGCGGCGGCGGCAGCGGTGGCCTGAGGCGGCGGCAACGGCGGCGGCGGCTGGAATGCTGCACGATGAAAACCAGCGAACAAGGCAGGGGAGGCGGCGGGCACGGCGGCGGCACGTGGTGGTGCGGCGGCGGTGGCGGCGGTTGGTCTCCCTCCTTGCTCTTCCTTGAGCGGCCACTTGAG
This sequence comes from Lemna minuta, assembly GCA_024174645.1. NCBI lineage: Eukaryota > Viridiplantae > Streptophyta > Magnoliopsida > Alismatales > Araceae > Lemna > Lemna minuta. The sequence continues at coordinate 14,109,809 of CM044114.1, read as the reverse complement.
ATGAAGGATGGTCCTTTCTTTCTTCAAATGACGGCTAGGGTTTGTGGGGGGGTCCCTTCCCCTCTTATAGAGCCCATAGTAGGCCGAGAGAGGAAAGGACCCACTTGAGGCCCACAACCCACACCTAACATAATCATAGAAAAATAGAAAAGGGTCCACAAAGAGAAGGGCTTAACGAATGGGATCCCGAAAAGGGGAAGAGCCCACCCGAAAGCCTAAAGGGGAGAAGAAGATATGCAAAGGCCCGCTTAAACACGTGAGGGCTAATAAAGTTCATAATGAAATAAAAACTGGAAAGATAACTCCACGCGCGCGAGCCCTGTGAAATGTGTCGTAGCGAGATGAGGTCCTCACTTGGTGTAGTGAAACTCGGCATCCTTCATCTTCGCCTGTCGAGGGGGCGGGACGCGCGCGGGTGTCGGCTCCTCCGGCGCCGTAGTGTCATGCCTTGGTGGCGACGGGGGTCGTACGCCACCAGATTTGTAAGTCATAATCAAAACACAATCATTCATCCACAAGATGTCTTTGGTGTCTCAAGTCAAACGACCATATACACAACCATGACATGAATCAACCTGATTGACAATTAGGTATAATACCATTCATGGATTCATATGGATCAATTCAGTGAACTCTATCTCCAAAGAGCACCCACTATCTATCCTTAGTGTCTCCACACCGATGACTATAGGATCATCCATACTCATTATATGAGTTGGATTAGATCGTGCTATTCTTTCTAGATAATTTGATGTCATTCTCGAATATTCCACGAATATGAATGTTTAGAACATATGTTTAAAGGCTAGTGATCACTATATTGTGATCTCATCATAATTCACTTAGTCATTGCACATGCTCATGGACTTCATTACAAACATCATACAAGAATGACAATGAATAAATATCATTTCAACAAACATAAACAAGATACATAAAAGTGTGATTGGCTTATAAGCCACATAATATTCATCACTCATCTCGTCAATAATCAACGAATTCATAAAAGGATTAGAAATACATAAATATTAAAAAGAAACTAATTCACTTCCCTCATAATGAATTTACCATCTCATTAGGGAATTTCATATCATAGCAATGAAACCCTTGTGCATCATGAAAATATTAGACATCCAAAATAAGTGGCCTTATGAGAACTATGCCAAGTCTTGTATACAACGTATGGTGCTTATGATACTAGAAGGAGCTACCATAAAAATACTCTTCAAGCTATTAACAAGTTGGTTCTTGGATTTCTAGTACCTCGAGAGGATACTCATTAGTGCTCATATGGATAGTTTACACACATTAAGAAATAATATATCATTATCAACAAACATAGAGTGCTCAATAATAGAGGGCAACCCTTCTTGGTATGTTATGGTTGGATAAGTTTGTGCAAGACCACTCTAGAGAGAGTTAGGCTAATAACCTCAATGAAGAAGGTAAGGAACAAAAGGACAACCTCATCAAGCTACTCACTTACTCCAACCTCCAAGTGACATCTGTCCAATGAGCTTGCATATGTATGTACACCCCTACTAACTCCTTTTTGTGTGCTTTAACTTGGGTGTGGATGTTTGATAAAATTCTATTTATGCATGAAATTACATGATTATTAATGCAATTAAAGGCATTAATTATTCCAAATATATGCATGTTATCATATTTTAAGTATATTTCTATCATTTTGTATTATTTCATGTTATGATCTAAAAATATACCAATTTATGGATTATTATACATATATACATTACAATATTTAATCCTAATTATAATTTAGAACATAATCATGTTTTGAGGATGAAAATATAAGAGAAAAGATCTTTATTAACATTTATATATTTTTATAAAGTTATTTTATAAGATACATAAATGTATTATATTAATTAAAATTAATTCTCTTATTATTTGAATAATTTGAATTTTTATAATGATAGATTATTCAATCTTTGATCCAACAAAAAAAATTTGACTTAATTTGGAGTTGTATTTTGAAAGTTATGATTTTTAAAATTTTAAGGAATTTTCTGGAATTTTTCTGATTTTATTTAAGTTTATTTTCGATTTTTTTCATATTTAAATCAATAAAAATTTAGCAAAATGGGTGCATTTATCGCGCGAGTACACGTGAATGCGACGTGGCATGCAAGGCCACATGGCAGCGCCACGTGGACCCGCGCATGTGCCTGCGTGGCACAGATGTGATGTGTACACATATTATATTATTATACATATGGTTATAGTACATATAAGCCATCCATAGAGGAATCTGCTAACCGTTCATATCAGCTCTACCTTTTAAATGCGCCATCCTTCTTGTTTTTCTCCGTGTGGGACTATGTTCCCTTGTTTTTGTTGATTGCAGGACGCGTGACATGCCGTGGAGCGTTGGATGAACATCGCGATGAAGACAACGTGTTGATGCGGTGGACGCGAGGTCCACCCGATCAGAGATCAAACACGTGCTTCAATTGGACTTAAAGTGAAATCATCCGAGTCGTCGTTCTTGCGAGTTATAACAGCTGAGATCGTTTGAAATCGGTGGATCCATCAACACATCACGATCGTTGGATCAACATCCAACGGATGATCGAAGCTCAGCATTTTCTTCTTCATGCGATGAAATCGTATCTCGACCCTTTATTCACGATCGGATGATCGTCACAGAGAATCGACAATTTGATCAACGGACGCGTGATCGCGACCGTCGATCACGATGCATCCTTTCATCCAACGGCCACGCCCAATATTTAAATCTTTAAATGCAGTTCTTCGTGACGGAAAGAACTGCTCGTGAATTTTTGAGCAATTCGAACTGTTGAGACACCCGATTCACGTGCCGTTTGATTCCTTGTGTTCTTGACCCATTTCCGCGTCCAAGGACTACTTGAAATCAAAGTTTGATTGAAAGAGGAAGAAGAATTCACATCTTGAATTTCAATTTTCATCTTCGGAAACTCGGAATGAAAAGCCATGCATCCGACGATTAATTGGATCATTTCGAAGACTAATTTTGGTTAGATTGCGTGTTTTCATCTTAATCTTTCATCATTTAGTGTTAATTTTACACTTTGAATCGTAGATTAACTTTAATTTTGTTTTAATTTCTGTTTTTAATCATTTCGTGATACAAATTTTTCTCCTAACTTTTAACTTCGATTACTCTATGAATTCTAATCCAAATAACCTGATTTTTGATCCCGTGGAATCACAATTGAGTTATCTTTCTTAATATACTAAAACTGCCCAATTTCTAATCTCAATTCGTTGTCCGATTTGACCAAATTTCAAAGATATATCTCAAATTTCTCTAACTCTCAGTGTATTCGACCCTTAATTACCATTATACTAATTAATTCAATTGATTGATCATAAATTGGTAAGTTTAAGACTTTGTTTTGACACTCAATCGTGTGTATTAACAACCATGCGATTTAGTCTCGTCAATGTTCCCATATATATGCTTGTTTCAAGCATTTAAGCTGGAATTTGAGACAACTCTATCTATAACTGAGGTTCTCCACATAGGATTCTTAGATATGTTTGTGCCATAGCCTCCATATGAAGATAATAAAGTTTTCATGTATAATCCACATATCACTCTATTGATTATTGATAAGGTATTTTCTGAGGTCTACCCTAGTTAGATACTCATACAGTCATTCTTCATAACAGAAAAAGTCATTGCAGTTCATCTCATTCATTCATCTAACTTTATTAAGACATTGATAACATGCAATTTCATGCATTAATATCATGCATTTAGTGCATCTTTTCTTTAAAATATAATCATAAATGCATGTTATCATGAGTTAAATTGATTAAATTGATAGTTTCTATGTTTTAAAGGATATTCTTGATTTTTCATGAATTAGTAGCATTTTATGAGCATTTAATGATATGGATTTATCAAGAATATAGTTTTCTTTTATTATTAAATGAAATTCCTATTTAAAATGCATTTATGAAGTGTATTTATAAAAAAATACATTTAAAATACATTTATCAAGAACATTTAGAAATTCTCTCTCTCTTAATCTCTCTCTCTCTCTCTCTCTCTCTCTCTCTCTTTCTTTCTCTTTCTCTCTCGTTATTTCTTTTTCGCATTGAGTCCGACGGACTATTGCTGTAGAATTTATAAATTGCATTTAAGGTTAAACATAACTACAGGATAGTTACCAAATACGAGGCCCTCTCTCTTCTTCCTCCCTTCCTCTTCTCATTGCTTCTCCCTCGCTTTCTTCCTCCCTTCCTCTTCTCATTGCTTCTCCCTCGCTTTCTTCCTCCCTTCCTCTTCTCATTGCTTCTCCCTCGCTTTCTTCCTCCCTTCCTCTTCTCATTGCTTCTTCCTCGCTTTCTCCCTCGCTCTCTCTCTCGCGACGGAATTTCCGTCGCGAGGAGAGGCGAGAGGAAAAGAAATTCGTTTTCCTCCTCTTCTTTCCTCTTTCTCTAGCGGTCTCTCTCTTCCCTCGCTCTCTCTCTCGCGACGGAAATTCCGTCGCGAGGAGAGACACGAAGAAAACCCTCTCTCTCGTGCTCTCCCTCTCCTTCTTTCCTCTCTTCTCTCTTTCTTTTTCTCTCCCCTCTTCCTCCGCGATTGTCTCTCTCTCGCGACGGAAAATAATTCCGTCGCGAGGAGAATGGGGAGGAGAGGAGCGTGCGATCCCATTCTCCTCTTCCTCTTCCTCCCTTTCTTCTTCTTTCTTTCCTTCTTCCGCGCTCTCCCTCTTTCTTTCTTTTCTCTCTCTCCTTCTTCCTTCTTTTCTTCTATCTTCCTCCTCTCCTCTCTCGCGACGGAAAGATGTTCCGTCGCGAGAAGATCTCTCTCTCTCTCTCTCTCCCTCTCTCTCTCTCTCTTTCTTCTCTCTCCAGCTCTCTCCCTCTTCATCTCTTCCTCTCCCCTTCTCTTCTCCGTCTCCCGACGGGAATTTTTCCATCGCGACGTCTCCTTTCTCTCCCTCTTCTTCTTCCTTCTTCCGGTTTTTCTCTCTCTCGTCGCATCTTATCTCTCCCGACGTGAGGAGAGCCTATCCTCTCTCCCGACGGATTTCATTTCTTCTTCCCTCTCGCTGCCTTCCTCTCTCTCCCTCTCTCGTCTCTCTCCCTTCCTTCTTCCCTCTCTCATCTCTTTCCGGGAACTTCCGTCGCGACGGAAGTTTCCGTCGGAAATTCCTCTTTCTTTTCCTTCTCTTCTTCTTCTCTTTCCCTCTTCTCCCTCTCTCCCACGACGAAAATTTTCTGTCGCCGAGGAGAGGCGGGAGGAGTTTCTTCTCCCTCTCCATGATTCTCCGCGAACAACTCCTTCCGCCAAGAGAGAGAAATGAGAGAAGAGAGAATAGCGGAGAAGAGAGAGGAGAGAGAGTGAAAGCGTTTAAACTTTATTTTTGTCTTTTTTTTAGCGTGTGACTCAGCGAAGTTTGACCGGTGGGAGCGGGTTGACCGGCGCGATTGGAGGAGAGAGAAGATGAGATCAACGGCCCAAAATGCTCCAGATTAAAACCTTGATATCCGACGATCCTGACGGAGTTAGGAGCTAAAATTTCGTGGGCATGATCGTCATTTGAAGCTCCACGAATCAGTTAGGGATGATTTAAGTTCTGAGACGAAAAAATTAGGGATATGAATGTTTTTGTTGTATGCTTCTAGCATTGGCTAGCCAGAAGGAAAGAAAGCAACGATGGATCATTCATCATGTGTTGAACTTCATTCTCAGTGAGTTTCTTCCCTCTTCTATTCATTCTTCGTGTTGGATGCAAGACGCCGAGTCCGGGCGAAATATACGGCTCTCGAAGGTATGTTTTGATTAGGGAGCATCACTAGATCGTATTTTCATCACAAACCTTTAGATTAGGATCGTTTTCTATCCATTTCTTCTGATTTCATCATCTGTTCATCCATATTTCCACATTTACAAACCCTAAAAACGACATTTCCACCATCGATCAAGGGTTTCCAATCTTTGAAAGGAGTTTGGAAGCGTTTGATCGGTTCATTTCATCTCCACGCACATTTTCTTCCTTTCATCGTCCATTTCCGCTTTCTAAATATAAAAATACCAAAAAAATAGCTTCTGATTTCAATCTCTTAACCTTCCTCCCTGTGTATTCGACCTCGACTTGTCACTGTTCTAATTTAAAAATCATATTTGAAGAGTTGAGTTATAAATTTTGTTTGATACGTAAAAGTGCGCATTCAACGACCGCGTTTTTACGCATATCAGACATAATGCCTAAGTTTTGAGATTGTGGTTCCTTTTGTTGATAACTATCAATATTCATAAGTCAACCCTTAGGAGATCAAGGTCAAGAGTCAATCCTTGGGAGTTAAAGTCATCCCTAAGGCATAGGTCAAACATTTAAGTCAACCCTCATTCCCTACGATCAAAGTCAACCATTATCAGTCAAAGTCAACCATTTAAGTCAAAGTGAACTTGATCAGTCAAAGTCAACCATTATCAATCAAAGTCAACCTGAGAAGTCAAAATCAACCCTTTTCGATTAGTCAAAGTCAACCCTGATTAGTCAAAGTCAACCATTATTAGTCATAAGTCAACTTATTTAGTCAAAAGTCAGCCCTAGGGTTAACAATTGAAGAATCAAACCATTTCTTCAAGGGTCTTGAAGAAACCCTAACATTATTGACTTTCAAGGGTCCTCAAGGGTCCTCAATTGTAAGTGTTTCATTCCTGACATTATTTCACCATTTGTTACATTGCATATAGTTAGGTTCATCTAGATAGATAAACATTTGCATACACACATACAATTAGAAATTTGGTCAAGTCTCATTAGTGGAGATATTGAGGAGTTGACTCTAGGGAGTGAGAAGACCAGAAGGAGCCGAAAGACAAGGTCTCACGTTACTGGAGGTCAGCGACACAATCAGAAGAGGTGCAACACGGGCTCACAGGTTTGCACGACAGTGCGTATAGAGATCGGCCATTCAAGAGCCGGGGAGGTCAAGGCCAGGGGGTAGTGTTGGAAGATCAGGTAAAGGTGAGCGTTAGGGTCGCCATTCGGGGCGAATCCTAAATTTGTGCAAACTGTCATCGTACAACCCGTCTGTGGGGAGTACGGATTAGGATTTTATTAGTTGAGATTGGAGGCTCCGATGCCCTAGTACTAGGGACTGGATTAAGGGACATTAGGTCCCCCAACCAGTATAAATTCATTTGTCCACAGAAGAGAAGAGAGAAGAGTGATAAGCAATGAATCTGAATAAAAGGATATAAAACCTAAAGACTAAAAACTAACCAATTCACCCCCTTTCTTAGTTAGTTTCAACATCACTTCGGGACCATCATGTCCCTCTATCACATCCTAGAGTTCGGGGCTCTCTTCTCTTTGGTGATTGTGTACCTAGCCTCACTACAATCTTTGCTCCAAGCGATACAACTCTTCCTTCAGCTATGACGATCTCAACCCCTTGGGCTCGCGATGATGGTTTCTGTATGTGCTTTGATGGTGGTCGTCCTCCTCATGGGCACAACCGCAACTCTTTTCTGCCATGTCTTTATTGTGGCAAGAAAAACCATCTTGCCAACAAATGTTTGGAAGGAATTTGGTAAGCCTCTTAATGCCCACGTAGTTGCGACTACTTTGACTACCCTTTATTTCTCCAGCGTGTCACCCAGTATTCCTAGTCCACACTATCATATGACCTTGACGTTAGTTGAGTACGACACGCTTTGTCACTCTAGGATTATCGATGCCTCTTCTTCAACTATTCTGATTTCACTATGGCTCCCTTAACATCAGGTAAATCTACTCACCTTGCTTCCTCTTCACCATCGTGAATTATCGATTTGGGGGTTTTTCTCATAAGACTGGGACATCCTCGCTTCTATCGTCATATCACCTTACCCCCTCTCATCCCTTTGTTACCATTGTTGACAATCGGCCTTGTCTTGTCCAAGGTCGTGGTACTAATCGTGTCACTAATTCTCTTTCTCTTCACCAAATCCTCTATGTTCACAGTTTCCTTGTGAACCTTTTCTGCATCAGTGCCATCACTTGTGATCTTCCCTGTACGGTTACCTTCTTTCCTATTTATTGCATTTTCCAAGATTTTATACACTGAAAGAAGCATTGGTTTGGGCTATGAGAACGGTCGGGGCATCTATGAGCTAGTTTTCTAATGAACCCTCCTTGGGTCTTGAAGCTCTTTTGGTTACATCTTCATAATCTTCTTCCCTTTTGTGGCATCACTATTTAGGCCATCCATGTTATGAAAAATTTAAAAAGACATTACCATGAATTTCTCTTTCTCAGTTTGTGTGCGAGTCATGTCAATTAGGCAAATATCATCGATCTTCTTACTCTATTCACGATGGCATCCCCTCTTATGTACATTTTGATCTTCTTCACTGTGATGTTTGGGGTCCGTTTCGTATCCCCTCTATTTTGGGTCATCATTATTATATTATATTTTTTTATGATTATATTCATGTGAGTTGGGTCTACCTTCTCTGCAACCGCTTTGAGGTTTTCACTATGGTCACCCACTTTATCACGAAGGTTGTCACTCAAATATTCCACTATGCCTAAGATTCTTTGCATTGATAATGCTATTGAGATTGTCCAAACCTCTCTTTGTACCTTTTGTACTGACCATGACATTATCCACTAGCAAACTTGTCCTCATACCTTGTAGCAAAAATGGTATGCTTGAGCGGAGATACCTTTAGCTCTTTGATATCACTTGCACACTATTGATTGAGGTGCATATCCCATCTTATCTTTGTTCTGACGCCCTCATGATTGCCTCTCATCTACTCCCCTTGGTGGTGCTATATTCCCTTCACTATCTCTTACCCAAATAACATCTCTTCTCCCTTCCTCCTCGTGTCTATGGATGTACATCATTTGTCTTCCTCCTCAGGCATGTACACGCTCGTCACATGGCACACATGTGCATGTGTATACATGCGTCATTAGTGGGTTAAGCATCTAGTAATGGATATTATCTAACCCACTAAGATGTGCTCCCGTTATATACACATTTTTTGCCTTGATTTCTCTCACGTGGGTCCCTCTTTTTAATGCGCAGGGTGACATGACACATTCTGGAGCATGCGATAGCATGAATCCATTGTGATCGTCGATCTTCACTTAAAGAAGGGGGTACGTGGCGCATAAAAGTTCGTCACTGAATCATTTTAAAGTGACTTAATCTTAGACGTTTATCTGAGGAGCTATAACGGCTGAGATTAAAAGTGCCCAATGGACTCCTACAGACACATGTACACATCCAGAGCGTCCGATGAAAATCAAACAACATATGTTACATGATGTTTCTTCTTCACGCACGACGTGACAAAATTTGAGCGCTCCATCTTAATCAAACGGACACTACTTAACATTAATAATTTTGTATCCAAACACTTCATTTGAGCTGTTAATTAAAAAATGAAGCGATGCATCGAATGGTCACCCCTAATTTTGCTCATGCATACCCATGTTCTTAGACAATGTAAAGCATGCTCAGAGGTTTCGAGAAATTGAACTGTTTAGACATTTCAATCCTTGAATCTCTTGATTTCTTCCTCTTCTAGATTGATTTTGGCATCCAAGGAATGTTTGAAAGTGAGCTTTTTTAGAGAATAGGGAGAAATCAGCTCTAGAATTTTGAAATTTCATCTTCAAAATTTTGCCACAATGAAAAGCCCTTGATTGGGTAATCAATTGGATCATTTCGAGCATGATTTCAAGTTAGGTTATGTGTTTTCCTCCTAATCTCTCATCTTATATCATTAGATTTTAATTTTGAAGCTTCGATTAGTTGAATATTAATAATTTCTCGGTTTTCTCTCTAAATTTTGCTCCCTAATTTCTCCACAAATACTGTTCCAAATTGCATGATTTTTGATTCCGTGAATTCTTCTTGGAGTCTTCTTTCTAAATCTAGCAAAATTGTTAATTTTTCACATCAATTCCTTGTTTCAATTTGATCAAATTTGAAGAAAATACATTGAAAATCCCTTAATTCTTTGTGGATTTGACCCTTATTCACCATTATACTTTTGAATTCTTCATTTTAATCTTTAATTGGTGAGTTTGAAAATTATTATGACACGTCTTCGTGTGTTTTCAATGACCTCAAGAAAACGTCTTATCAGCCTTGCATGTTCTTCATTTTTTGCTCCATTGTACCTTGCAAAACTTACAATGTGGGCTCATTAGAAATACTTAGTGCCTTAGCTTGATGGGTTATAAGGATGAAAATAAGGCATGTGTTGAGATGATTGCCGGTAGTTCCCATTTTTCACCTTTAGGAGGTTTTGGGTTCATCACATTCACCTTTTCATTCTCTAAGCATTCTCTATTCCCATGATTTCTACTATAACACATGGGACACAAAATATTTTGTACTTTTGGAAACATGGGAGTTACTCACCAATGTTTGTATTATTTCACCATATTTCCTATAATACTTGACTCTATAGTTCCAAATCTTTTTCTAAATAAGTCTTTTTCAATGTTGGGCCCAAACCCTTGACATTCAAGACTCCCTCTCTTTTAGGTTCTACATTCCTACTATGGTGACTCAAATGCAAATGATGACTGTCATTTACAGAAAACTTTTCAATTAATTCTTCAAACTCGTTACTGTACTTATCCATGATTGATCCACCACACATAGGATCAACTCTATTCCTCGAATTTTTTCCTTAACCCTTAATACAAAAATTCATCAATTTCCAATTATCAAATGTATGGTATTGACACTATCTAGTTAAAAATTTTAGTTGCTCCAAGGCTTCACATAATCGATTCTTCTCTTTGCCTAAGAGTATGGATAGCTTACATATAGGTCTTTTTTCCCTAATGAATAAAATATCTTTAAGAAGCTCTCTTATATTTCATTCCCACTTAAAAACTTCAGTCCTATATTCCTCTAATTTTCACTTAACCCTTAATACAAAAATTCATCAATTTCCAATTATCAAATATATGGTATTGACACTATCTAGTTAAAAATTTTAGTTGCTCCTATGCTTCACATAATCGATTCTTCTCTTTGCCAAAGAGTATGGATAGCTTACATATAGGTCTTTTTTCCATAATGAATAAAATATCTTTAAGAAGCTCTCTTATATTTCATTCCCACTTAAAAACTTCAGTCCTATATTCCTAACAGAAATCTTTGGCCCTTATCTCCCAAGATTTAGGGGAAAGTCCTTCATCTTCAATACTGTATGAGAAACTTGACTTATATGATATAAATAGCATTTTCCCTCTAATCCTTCCAAATACTTATAGGGTATTTTCTGAAGTCAGCCAATGAAATTAGATAAAGAATTAATGCAAGATGCTTTGATTTTGAAGTTCACATCTCATCCTCGAGGAGGAACTATCTAGGTAAAATATTTACTAAATATAAGTATGTAAGGCTCCATCATTTTTTTTAATTCTATTTCCTTGATTGAGGTTTTCATTCTGATTTTCATTTCTCAAATTTTTATTTTGATCCTTTTTTTTTAACTATTTCCCCACTTCCACGATGAATAATCTCCTTAAATTCTATAGATCCTCTCACAAATTCCGAATCTATCAATTCAGATTGTGTAGATCTACGATTGGTCATGAACTTTTAATTTGCCAACTATGATGGAAAACATAATTAAGATTCTACCAAACCTTAAATGATACCTCCTTAAATTAATCCCCCCTCGTAATATAGTCATGGTTTTGGTCATTTAGGTGTCTTGTAGAGTGGGAAAAGCTGTTGCCTTCTTGAAGTTTTTCCTTCTTTTTTTTCTTGAAAAATATGCTAAAAAAGGTTAGTAGAAAAGGAAAATTAAACCTCAATGCTACTGATCTCAATGACACCATGCTCCTTAGCAATGCCATGAGTTGATGAATTCAATTTTGGGGTGTTTTTAGTAATTGTTGTGCATCAAATTCATGTAACAAATTTATAGTTTCCTCACTTAGAACAATAGCTAGCAAGTGTTGAACTATAGAGAGCATAGGTAAAAAGACTAGAGAAATAATGAGGGTAAAAGAGTCTCTTATATGTGGGCATAGTAGATAAGCTTAAAGAGTCTCTTTATGGATAAAGGAGAATGATTTTATGAAACCTATATATATTGTAGTTATATATTTGTATATAGAACTGATTTTTATTATTTTTAGATAAGAATATCAATTGAACCTTTTAGAAATTTTTACAAACACCTTATGGGTGTGGAGATATATAAACAAAGAGATAAAGACATCGAGTAGATTAAAGGGATGGATGGAGAGATCAAGCTGGATTAGTATTTGATATTGTATTTGGATGTTTAAATATATTTATATATCAAAGAATAAAATATCTTTCTAGTTTCTTATTCATGAATTGGGGCCTTGGTTTCTCCCCTTTTCCGTTTTGGTAGCTTGATCCAAAGAGAGCCAAACAAGCATTGAGGAGATAGACAATTTTAGACTATATAGGATAGGTGATTTAGGGCTTTGACAACATCAAGGGTTGAGATTGTCCACCCTTGGGATCAAGGGTGGAAATGCCTCCGCCCTTAAAAACCCCCCTAACTACCACCTAATGGAGGTACTGGGGCATTAAGGGGTCGTTGAGGGTGGAAACGCCTCCACCCTTTAAAAACCCCCTAACTACCACCTAATGGAGGTACTAGGGCATTGAGGGGGCTTTGAGGGTGGAAATACCTCCACCCTTAAAAACCCCCTAACTACCACCTAATGGAGGTACTGGGGCATTGAGGGGGAGTTGAGGGTGTAAATGCCTCCTTTAGAACAGTGTCAAACACCCACATCTTCTAGAAGGGGGCCACCTTTCCTAGAAAAAATTTTGGGTGCCACTTTCAAAAGTGGTGCCCTGCTCCCTTATAAAATTGGGGTGGGTTACACCCCTAAAAAGGTAGGGCCTCTTGGGATCTGAGATCAATAAGCCTTCCCATAATATCCATCAGTGCCCTCCTTCCTTAGAAAATCAAAAATCTTCCTAAAAAATTAAGATACAAATTCTAAAACTTCTGTAGAACTTCAAAACAAGCATATCAACATCTATAACTCCGTTTTGAGTAAAATTTTCCCCAAATGAATCCATTTTCAATCTTCTTTCTTTACATTCTTGTGGATAAAAATTAGATAGGAAAAGAGAGATATATTTAGATATATTTCTCTAAACATGGTATCCTGAACGTGGATAGTTATGACAACCATTGTCTTCTTTTGTGCAACCTTCATGATCTCATTTTCTCCAACCCTTCAACCATATAGGCTAAATTCTTGTTCGATAGAATGCAGTTGATTGTAATTATAATTAGGATCTAGATTGGAACTTCCTATATCATTACAAAGCTCATGGGATAACATAAATTCTGATTTTTCATTTTAGTGACAAGTCAAGTGGACTTCTTCAAGAGTAGATGTCTTAAAAAAATGGGTAAATAGTTGGCTACCATCTAGGGAAGTAATTGTGGAGATATGTTTATGTGTGTTTATCTCTTATTGTTTGATTATTAGACCTAATTCTCATAACCCCCTTATTAGGACTACTAAGGTGCACCCATTTATTCATTTATATATAGGTCTCTCTCTTCCTTAGACGATTTAGACCATCATTTTTCCTTGTTCTTCCTTCTCACATGATAGCACGGAAATAGGCCTCTTTATCACATTCCTTTCTCTAAGCCAATTCTTGAGCCTCTGACTTGTTGAAGTTATAGTTACTTTGGCCCTGATTTTTTCCATTGTAGGGTTTCCTACCATTATTGGCATTTTTTAGTCTTTTTTGCAATCCTTGGGATTAGCATCATCTCATTTTTGGCACCAAATGTAGTACTAGTTGTCAAATCAACTTTATGATGGTCAAGTTCCATTTTTTTCAGCCAATTATTATGATGGTCAAGTTTCTTTATCTCAAACTTTGTGCTCGAAGCAAACATTTAATCATGGCTAACAACACCACATCATTTCCTCATCATCATCATATCTATCTCTCTGCCAAAGGCAAGCTTAAGATCCAAATTTCTAATATTTTGATGAGAAATATTTTGATGCCCTAATTTCTGATAGATATTATGTGGCCTATAAGCCAATCACACTTTCATGAATCTTGTTTATGTTCATTGAAATAAAATTTATTTATTGTCATTCTTGTGTGATGTTTGCAATGAAGTCCATGAGCATGTACAATGACTAAGTGAATTATGATCATAATATAGTGATCACTAGTTTTTAAACATATGTTCTAAACATTCCTATTCGTGGGATATTCGAGAAGGACATCGAATTATCCGGAAAGAATAGCACTATCTAATCTATCTCATATGATGAGTATGGCTGATCCTATAGCCATCGGTGTGGAGACACTAAGGATAGATAGTGGGTGCTCTTTGGAGAAAGAGTTCAGTGAATTGATCTGTATGAATCCCTGAATAGTATTATACCTAACTGTCAATCAGGTTGATTCATGTCATGGTTGTGTATGTGGTCCTCTGACTTGAGACACCAAAGACATTATGTGGATGGATGATCATGTTTTGATTATGACTTACGAATCCCTAGCCACGAGATATCTAAAACGTCATATATTAGATATGACATGAAGTCCACAAAGATGATTGTGTGACCAAGATGGGATCATCCACCCTCAGTATTTGAGGAGATTGACTCAAGTAATGAAATGCGATGAAATCCTTGGCCAAGGTAGTAGAAATATCGAAGGAGTTCTTGATGATTTCTACACCCATCAGTACTAACCTGAGTGACCGATTAGGGTTTGACAGTTGACCATACCCTAAGTCATTCATGAGTCTAATATGGATGAAGGATTATACATACATGGTAATCAATGACGGGAAGGTTTCATAAGTGAGTTCTTACATACTCCATATCTCCTAGTGTACGTGGTGTATCTTGGCACCCAACGGGCTGGCAACTCAACCTATCGATTGTGTTAAATCGATCCTTGATTAATTAATCTATATGTGGATGTGGATAATTAATTTAGGTTGACCAATAAGGTGTTATTTGGTCTATAGAGTTATTAACTAATGAGATATATGGACGTAGAGGGTCACACACATAAGGTTTATGGATGTTGGTGGATATAGACATAATTATAAGGGTTTTTATGAAAAAACCTCATACCAAATGTCTATAAATAAGGGGAGGACGACCACAGCTAAAGGTGCCCATGCAAGCCTTGTGGGAATTCTCTCCTTTCTTCTCTTTCTCTCTTGGTGAAGAGCTTTGAAGAGGAGATCCAACCATCTGGAGACCATGTGGATACCGCTAGAGGCTAGACACTTGAATAGCTTCAAGAACTCCTTCAAGGAAACCTGTAAGTATGTTTTTCTCATTCATACTAGATGATAGGATCATCTGTTCTTAGTGGCTTGGTATTTTGAATGTCCGATTCAATGTTTTTCTGCTGCATTTGATGTTTTAATCAAAATTTCGAAAAGTTATCGACCTCAGATCCCATCAATTTCTAATACAACCCTTACTCCAAATTATGAGGTTTGTTAGATCAATAAGAGTTTTTTTATTTATATTAATAATTTTTTAATCTTTAGAAAATGTTAAATTCTCCTTTCTTATGAAATGTCTCTATTTTATAGCCAAATTGTTTGGGGAAGGTACCACTTCATAGTTTCATGTATTGGCAGCTTGTGCAGCTAATGCATGGTTGCATCGGAACATAGGCAAAATCGAGAAAACATAGAACAAGCCTTTCTAAAATTTTACATTTTTTTGTATCATAGTATTATATTAATCATTAAATATTAGAATGATAAATAACTCCCAATTCTTGTATTTTAAAAATAAAAAATTAGAACCATCTCAACATAAAATAGAGTAACCATTTTTTTCTTAACTTCCTTTTTCCCTACTTTCAAAATCTTATTTTTATTTTTTTGTAAATTTCTTTTTCTTATGTATCTTAGAAAAAAAGGGGAACCCTAATCCCTAGACATTATCACGCTTTGAAAAAAAAAACTCAAGCACTCTCATCTCGCTCTTGGTGATTGCTCTATATTTGAATCAGCAATCAAACCTGCCTCCTATTCTCTCAATCACAATGATCTCTCTTTTAGATCTCAAGCACTCTCTTCAGCAATCTCAATGGCGAGTTGTCTTGGTGGCAAGCATTCTCTTCCAATCTTGAAAGGTCTCAATGCTCCTTCACGTGGTTTCTGAAAACAAGTTGCCAAAATTTGGTCAGATAAGTTGATTCTTCATAAATCATTTTTTAATTTCCAATTTTTGACCTTTAATATTTCTTTTCTTTATTTTATGGTTTCGTTCCTTTTTATCTCATTTTTATTTTCTTCAACTTTCTATTGATGGATTTTGATTTTGGGATTTCTTTTGAATGTCAATTTCCCTTTAATTTTCAGATTTACATTTTAATACTTCTTTTGATTTTCTGTTCTCCCTTATTTTCAATTTAAATTTTGTGATTAGCTAGATTTCATATTATTAATTTTACTTATGACTATAACTCATATAGTTATGGGTGGATTACTAATGTTATTGGAAATTTTATTTCTGATTACAGATTTATGTTAGAGATTATTGTTTATTTCATTATTGAGTTTATAGAGCCAAGACTATTGATTTTATAACATACTTTATTGCTTTTGAATTAGGTCTCATTTATTTGTCCTCAAATTTCAAATTAATCCAATATTGTATTAGGTTTGATTTTGTTTTTTAGATTTTAGGACTGATTAGAAATGATTTTAATATATATTTTAGGATTAATTAAATATCTAATATCTATTTAGTTTTTAAAAAATTACTTCCATATACTTTTTTTAAAAAAAAATTTCTATCTCTTCTTCAAAATCTAATTTCTTATTGTTTTTAAAAGAAATACTGAATTCTAACATATCAAATCTTTTTATCCCAATCTACTTCTCAAAATTCTATTGGTCTGACTTTTGATGATTGATAAAAAAAAATTCATTTGAAACTCATATAAATGTTTTTTTATCTATCTCAATTGTCTTTTAAAGTTAAGTTTCAAGCTCATAAAGGAAGTGTCAACTGCTTGCTCCAAAGTAAGGTTCATATATTATTTATTTGTCTCATATGTTCATAAAGGAACATCATTTGGATGCCTTGAACAAAATTTTAGGTAAAGCATATGATAGCCCATTCACCATCACAAGCTCATGTAGAAAATCGTATTGGTTCCATTTAGATTCATTCTAGCATAATTAATATTTAAGGGCAGATATGCCAAAAGTCAAAGCAATACACTCAAAGTCAAAGTCAACTCTATAAAGTCAAAGTCAACTTGAGAAGTTCTCTCATAATATTTATTTGCATCCTCTTTTTTTGTTTAATGATAGTTTAAGTATTTGATTACCGTTATATATAGCGTGAGTTTCAAGAATTACAGACAACTAAAAACCGCCCGCATGCACTAGCTCAACTTGAGGTGAGTTGTGCTTACCTATGAGGGTGAGGTAAGGAGGAGATTCATTGGTGAATTGGTGCTAGACTAGACGAGTCTAGAGAGTTAACTTTACCTTGAAAGATCACACAGCCTACTTTGAGCGTACTGTTAATGTTAGGGATTTTGATGTATGTACTTGTGGTTAAATTGAGTTTTCCAAATGATCAATTAGGATGATTAATCGCTTACAATTATTTAATCTCTAACCTCATATAAATCCAGATTGGTCGTTATTTTATTTTATGGTATTCTGGACTAACCCTATTAACTAGTCATCTATTTTGCAAGCTTAAGTACAACTAAAATTACATTTCATCTCTTCCTTTTCTATCATCGTCATAAGTTTTTTTTGTGATTAGTTATGAACTAACCTAATTATATGGTCTAGATTTAGTCAGTATCTAGGTTAGATGGATATATGTATGTCATAATACCCATGTGGCATATCAGAATTTCCTATATCAAAAATGCCCTAAGAGGAAGAAATGGCTTTTAAGAAATTTTCCTGTATTTCAAGTCTTCCATAGGTTAGGGAATAATAGAGGTATCACGATTTTGATATCCACTCGACTCTTTTTAAATGCGAGATTAGGGTTTGGGTTTTTTCTCGCTCTCAGCCATAGTGGTCGAAAAAGACTTCAATATCACTCAAGATCTCAACGTATAGAGGAAGAAGCCTTGAATCTGCGATCAAATCTTCTAAAGATTCTGTCACAACTCACGTTCAAGCTCACAACATCTCTCAAATAACTACTGCTGTCATTAATTCTTTAGTCAACCTATTTCTCAATCATTCAGGTTTCTCTATCTCTGTTTCAATTTTTTTCTCAACCTCTTCCTCGGTTAAATCTCTACTCTATCTATCGCTTTATATTTCGGGTTATACTAACATTTCTCTTTTCTGAAATAAATCATTTCTCATCTCATCCTTACGCCTTTGTTGATTTCAATCTTCATCAATATATTTATAAGTCATATAACCTCTTCTAGATTCACATGTATTTGTATTTAAACTTACATACCTAAATCATGCTCATCTTGTTCGTCTTGTCTCTTAACCATCATATCTCATCTATCTCCAATCTTTCTTCTAGTTTTATATATTCGTCCATTCGGCGTGTTCACTGTTTTTATTAGTATTGCATTCCCAAAATTTGAAATCTGATCATAGTCTTTATCTACTCAATTCCATCCTTTGCCCTTTAGAATATCCTCATTCACAATACCTCACCGTTTAATTATCGTTGTGTTCCTTTTATTATTTAAACTGAATATTTCTGTTGTTGAATTTCTTTAATTTATACCAAACTTGTCTGTTATCTGATTTTTTGTTGTGAGTTTCAGTTATTCATTTAAAGGTGATATTTAGATATTCATTGTGATTCTCTCGTGTCTAACAGGATAAATCTTTTCTTTAATACTTATCATTTACACTGAATATTTTTCTCTATCTTAACTTTTGTTATAATTTTATATTTACCTACATAAGGTGATTTCTTTGATATACATTGTAATTATGTGTTGTCTAACCAAATAATTCTTTTGGCTATTATTTATCATCTATACTAATTACTTTCTCTATTTTACTTTCTATCATAAGTTGTATTTATTCGTTTATGGTGATTTCAGATCGTCATTGTGATTCTTTGTAATTTAAACTGAATATTCCTAGTATATTAGTCAGTTGATCATCTTGGCAGAAACTAAGCTACGACTGATTTCAATATATTAGTTTCTAGATCAGGAATCTTCTACTCCTCCCTGATCAGATATTGATACAGTTTCTCATTAGAGTAGAAAGGTAATTGTAGGTCATCCTATTTACTCTTCCAACCATACCTAGACTTATTGCCCTAGTATTCAGTTTGTGGGTTCTTGTTAATTTCAATATGCAGTCAGAAGTCATCCGTTAGGAGCTAAAGTCAAAGTCGATTTTAGAAGTTACAAGTCAAAACCAATTCTAGAAGTCAAAGTCAATTTTAGAAGTCAATTTCAAAGTCAACTCTCAAAAGTCAAAGTCAACTTTCTGAAATCAAAGTCAACTTTAGAAGTCAGAAGTCAAAGTCAAATCTAGAAGTCAAAGTCAATAGTCAACTCTTTGAAGTTAAAGTTAACTTTCTGAAGTCAAAGTCTAAGTCAATTTTAGAAGTTAGAAGTCAAAGTCAAAGTCAAATCTAGAAGTCAAAGTCAATAGTCAACCTCTCAAGTCAAAGTCAAAGTCAACTATTAGAAGTCAAAGTCAATAGTCAACCTTAGAAGTCAAAGCCAACCTAAAAGGGTCAAAGACAATAGTCAACTCAAAGAGGTCTAAGTCAACTTTTATCCTTGTAAGTTAAAGTCAGGTGAGTCTCATTAGTTGAGATGTTGAGGCCTGGAGTGTTTAGAACGAGAAGACCAAGAGGTACAGGTGGTGTACAATCTCGTCTTGCCCGAGGTTGGTGGCACTATAGGAGGAGTCATGGCACGAGGTGCAGGGACGTGCAATCTCAAGAGGAGGTCAGTTCGAGGGAGTAGAGGTGTTCGGCAGCTAAGGAGGCCAAGACCAAGAGGGTACTTCTGCAGAATAAGGTAAAGGTGAGAGTTAGGGTCACTGTAGGGGGCGAAACCTAAAGTTGTACAAACTGTCATCCTATGTCCCATATGAGGGAAGTACATATTACGATTTTTTATTTGGTGAGATTGGATGCTTAGAGGCCATAGCACTTAGGACTGTATTAAAGAAAATTAGTTCCCTCAACCAGTATAAATTCATTTGTCCACCAAAAGGAAGAGAGAAGAGTGATAAGTAACGAATCTGTAAAAAAAAAAGGACATAAAACCAAAAGAGTAACAAAGTAACTAATTCAGCCCCCCCTCTCAGTTAGTTTCACCACCACTTCGGGTATTTCACATAAGCGGATCAATGATAAGGCCCAAGGCCTTTACAAAGAGAGGTTAGTTAAAGGGGACGGGATAGCTATAGAAGTTAGCCTGTGGGAGATGGGATGAGCAATGGCTTATCAAAGGCTGGTAGAAAAGTGAGATCACTAATCGAGAGCGTGAGGGGATGAAATTGAAAGTTTATGTTTGGACTTTAGTCTAACTAACCTTGCTAGTTAGTAACTTCTACTAAGAGACTAAGAAGGTGAGTAGAAACTCCTAGGGGAGTATCTCCTCATGGGTTTAGCATCAAGGGTTTGGATACCCTCTCATATATAAAAAAATCTCATCTATAAGTGACGTGAGGAGAGCAAATAATTCATTAATGAATTCATAAAAAATAAAAATTATTACACTAAAGAATAATTAAGGAATTTCAATCATCACCCCTAGTTATTTCACCACCTAATTAAGGAATTTCAAGAGAGAGAGAGAGAGGTTTTTTGGTAATTGATCACCTCTTTGCTACTAGAATGGAGCCCGATTTAGGTAGAATACAACACCACACATGCATCTCTAAGACAGAAAAAGAGAGAGAGAGGTTTAATTTAGATCAAAATCATTTTCGACATAGACTAGTCATGATTCTTGTGGAATTATTGATCTAGAAGATGGACTAGAAAAGTTTATTTCAAGACATCGAGGGGTGATTGACGGATCAAGATCGACTGGTCGTTGAAAACACACGATCAAGAGTCAAAATAAAGTCCAAACTTACTAATTTCAAGAATAATTCATGAATTGAGGGGTATAATGGTAAATAAAGGTCGAATCCATAAGGAATTGGGGAAATTTTTTATGATCTCCTCGAATT
This sequence comes from Lemna minuta, assembly GCA_024174645.1. Lineage (NCBI taxonomy): Eukaryota > Viridiplantae > Streptophyta > Magnoliopsida > Alismatales > Araceae > Lemna > Lemna minuta. Next base: position 14,088,640 of record CM044114.1, on the reverse strand, counting down.
TGATCAAATCAGACAATCAAATGGTGATAGAAATTGGGCAAATTGATACTTTAAGAAAGAGGACTCAAAGATGAATCCATAGAATAAAAAATCATTGAATTTGACTTTGATTTTGCGGAGAAATCAACGATTGAACAAAGGAGAATTTTCCGAAAATAAAAATGACGAAATAGCGAAATTAAGAACAAATTTCAATCAAATTACGATTCTAAAACAAAATTAAAAGCTATATGAAGATAGATTAGGATGAAACATGATCACTAAGCCACAATTGCGACCGAATTGAACCAATTAATCGCTGGAATCAAGGCTATTCATCAAAATTTGGAAAATCGCGATCGTGAAGTTCAAGCTTCGATTTCTTCTTCGTCGATCGTCGAAATCTTAATCTCAAGCACTCCGTGGACGCGTAAATGGGTCTAGAAGCGATTGGGAACAAGAGATTCAAGAGATTTGGTGTCTAAAAAATTCGATTTCCTCAAATTTCTCTCGAATGTCTTACATCGTCGAAGAACATCTCAATTTATATGCTCATTTTGGCGTAGCCATCCGATCGACGATTCATCTTAGATCAATGGCTCTGATGAAGTGTCGTGGATGCAAATCGTTGCGATTTAGTCGTGGCCGTTGGATTGCTGATGGACCGTCGTGATGATGCCACGTTGCGTATGTTATAAAAACGTATCAACTCCTCGTCGTTGGATCGCGATCGGACGATTCAGATGCGCTCCGTCAGTACTTATCTCAGCCATTATAACTCCTTTGATTAAATCATTTAGAAAACGATTTGCCGATGAATCCGAATGCGCCATGTACCCCCCCCCCAGTCTTAAGTAAAGATCGACGATCGCGATTTGATCGTATGATCGGACGTCCCACGATGTGCCACATCACATCTCGCGTGTAATCATCGATCGCGATCAATCAGACGCTCTAGATTGCGCCACGTCACCTGCACGCTTATAAAATTCAAAATAATCGATTTTAAATTAGAAAATCAATTTAAAATTCCTGAAAATCCTTAGAAATTTATTAAAAATTCAGAAAAATTAAGAAAAAATAGGGAAAAATCCCTAAAAATTAGAAAATTCATAACATTCAAAATATAACTCTAAATTAATCCAAATTTCTTTCATTTGATCATAAATTAAATTATCTATCATTTTAAAAAGTTAAATTTAATAAATAACAAGAGATTTAATTTCTATTTCAAAAATACATTCATTTATTTAAGATTTTAAAACTTAGAAAATTAAATGAATGTTTATAAATTGATTTCTCTTATTATTTAATCTTAAAAACTAATTATAATCTCAAGTAATGATGGGTTAGGAAATTATTTATCTTTAATTCATCATAATTAACCCTAAATTAAAGTATTTTATGATTATAATGACTTTTTTATAGAATGATAGATAAATACTCATAAATATGATAAAAGTCTACGTAATATATTAGAATCCCCCCCAACTCGCTTTTCTCTTATAAAGAGTGCAATTCAAAGGGATTCCTATCTTTGGGATGCAATGTGCGAGGTGGCTAAAGGAAATAAAAAGCTACTATTTATAAAGGAATGACATGGCTAAAAGCAAATATGCAAATAAATAAAGTGGATTTAAAAAGACAAAGAAGGTGCCACTTATGATAATTATACTCCTAAATGAGGTGGATGGTGATGGATAGGGTAGATGGTAGAGATGATGTTGGAAGTGGTAGAGATGATGGTAGAAGATATTTTCCCACTTATTTTCCTTCTTCTCACTTTTTATTTCTCTCTTTCTTTTGACTTTCCTCCTTTTTTAGAAGAATGACATAAGGATATGGAGGAGTTTAGGATTTTTGAAGAGATTATGGAATAGACTTGAAGTGTAGTGTGAAGGGATATGTACATGTGAGGGAAAATGTGGAGGAAATGTGATGGATATGTGAATCACTTGAGAGTAATATTATCATGAGTGAGGTTTTAAACAAAGTGATGTAACTACTTACTGATTTAGAAAAGATAAAACTACATGCCTAATAAGGAAAGATAGGTGCTTTAAAAAATTATGGATTATTACACTCTTTTAAAGGGAAAGTCTAGAAGAGAGGAATTCCCACACTAAGCAGTTTTGGCCGATGTTAGGTAGGGGATATGAATTTTAATTTGTCTTAACTACTCTCCTTTTCAATCTCATAGCATTTCAACCTCTGACTACTCTTTTTCCTTGGTGCATGTTAGATACCCAACCCCAAAGAAGTCAACCACTAAATATCATCCCATGGTTTCTCTAGATCATTTAACTTTATTACTCAAAATATAATCATATGGGCTATAAGGCCCTCACTTCTTCATCTCTAGTAGGTCGGATCTCTAAATATTAAGACTTCTAATGTAGGGTAGAGCGGGTTAAATTTGGAAAATATGAGTTTTTAGAATCTAGAATTATAAAATTTTTGAAAAGTAGTAGAGATTTTTCTAAGTCCTCACCCCCCCCCCCCCACAACTAGAACTTTTTATTGCCCTCAATAAAATCTACATGCTCATGCAAAAGATAGCAAAAACACTAAATCATGGCATGAAAAAGATATGAAAAATGTGGTGAGAGGAAAAAGGGTTTAGAAAAACTCATTGATCGGTTGATGCTCGTTCACTGGATTTCGTGTAGGTATGCCCTTTCCTACTGTAGTTCTTCTTCGAAGTCTATCAAAACTTAAAAACAAACAAAATTAAATAGTAAGATAATCTAGGGGTGCCTCCCAAGAGAGCTAAGTTTAACGTCTTCAGCAAGATGAAACTATAATAAGACCTACGACTACTGATGGGTCGAGGGTGAAACTGTCATATCCTTGAGTATTCAGGAAGATACAGATCTACCTTATCTGCTGGTGCGGGTGGATCTGATGTCAGGTACGGCTTGAGACGATGGCCGTTTACCTTGAATTGTCAACTGGATTTGATGTCGGAGATGAGTACTAATCCATCATCGAACAACTCTAGAACCACGTAAGGACCATCCCATCAAGAGTGTAGCTTCCCAGGAAAGAGCTGGAGGCAAGAATTGTAGAACCAAACCTTGTCGTTGACCTGAAATGATCATTGTCGGATGTGTCGGTCGTGAAAGGCCTTCATCTTCTCCTTGTAGATCGCTGCTCTTGTAACTCCTAAAGCTGGAGAAGTCGTTGTTTCCCTGCCTCGTCCATAGATAAGTTGAGCTTCTTGATAGCCCAATAGGCTGGATGCTCAAGCTCAACAGGAAGATGACAGGCTTTTCTAAAGATAAGCCATAAGGGAGACATCCCGATGGATGTCTTGTATGCCGTCCGGTATGCCCATAGTGCGTTGGGAAGCTTGTGTGCCCAATCCTTCCTATATGGTCGAAATTTCTTCTTTATAATGCTCTTGACCTCTCTATTAATTACCTCTACTTTCCCATTCACCTGGGGGTGATATGGCGTGGTGACGTGATGGTGGACTCCGTACATCTTTAGCAATGCTCGGAAATGGGCATTGTTGAAGTGTGAGCCGTCATCGCTGATGATGGCCCTCAGACAACCGTACCGAGCGAAGATGCATATCGTAATAAATCTGAGCACCTCTGATGATCTCGATTATGTGTGTGTTTTTCGTTGTTGTTGTATATCGATTTCATGCAATAAAATTTATATTTCCTTACTTAGTATAGTGTAAGCAACGGTCGAATCCACAGGGAGCTGAGGCAATGAGATTAGATATTCAAATAAAAGGTGAGAGAGCGTGGCAGAAGTGAGAACTTAGAAAGAAGTGCAAACATAAATGCGGCATGTAGAGATGAATATGAGTGATAGTTTTTAGGTTTCTTTTTTAATTAGGAGAGAAATATGAATTCCAATGTAAAAGCAATGTAGAAAGAAATTTAATGGGGATGAGATGATGAAAAGGTGAGAAGAGTGGTCGGCGGTAGCAATGGATCAACGAATCAATGTGCAGCGATAGGGAGAGAGAGTTGCAAGTATCGATGGTGTCAAAGCCACTACATTAAAAGAAAATAAAAAAGGAAAATACAGCTTTACTGTTTATGGAGATGATGAACACAAGCAAGAACTCAATCCAGATCGTTGTACAAACCCCGTCGGTATGCCCGTCCTAGGCCGGGTGATGCTCAATCCGCTCCGATCACGATCTTTGCTTGCTCTCTTCTCCACTACAAGGTTGAGCATTAAATAATGCTCTTCCTTTGGCCTTGACCTCCTCTCCCTTTCCTTCTGGTATCCTGATGCTAAGAGAGAGCCAAAAAATGCAAGGAGAAAGAAAATGAAGGCTTTTATAGTGAGTTCTTAGGGTTTGAGTGTAAAGAAGGGTAAAAGAGTCCAATTATTAAATTTTTTTTTTTCAATCCAAGGGTATAGATGGATAGAGGGTTAAAAGATGAATCTAGAAATAACATTTCAGCTCAAAACTCCATGTATATCATGAGATATCATGATTTTAATTTAGAGAAATCATAGTCTTTTATTGAGATAGTGAAGAGTGGCATTTCTATAAATTACTGACTTCAAAAATTCCTATAAATCAGAGGGGCATTTCTGTAATTTTTCACTTTAAAACTCAAAGTATCATTTTTGTAAATTTCTTACTTTGAAAATCGGAGGGCATTTTTATAAATTTTCACTTTAAAAATCATAGTGGGATTTTGATAAATATGCTCAAAATCTGAAAAGTCCCTAAAAAATTCAGAAAAATTCTAGAAAAATCTCTAAACTTAGAAATCGAATATCTCACAAAATACAACTCCTTTTTTCATGAAATTTTCTCCATTGGATCAAGAATTTAATCCTCTATCTTTTTATCCTAAAATATCTAAAATCATGAGAAAAATTAAGGTCTCATTTAATAAAAATTAAGCTTGGTCCAACCTCCTTAAAAATATGGAGATTGGCCCAATATTCACTCTAAATCAATTTTGGATTAATCTAAATATCTTATGATGATACCTTTACCGAATCCAAACCTCATTTACCATATTTCATAAAAATATAGTTGTCTTGGTGTTCAAATTTAGCAGAGAGTTGTTTTCTCTTTCCTCTTATCGTCATCCATATCCATGCTTTCCTACTTGCATAACTATGTCCCTACATCCATATAACTCATAGAAAATATGAGAATTCAACCACTTGACTTTGAAAGAGTTAAATGGGGTTTGTCTCATAGCATAAGTAATTGAAAAGAATAGTACATGATAGGACATATCTATTTTTTTACTACATTAGCACTAAATAGATGCAAGTTGAGTATATGAGTGGAATGTAATGATGAATGAAAAAATATCATAAAAAGATAATAACGTGCATTATATGACTAAAAATTATGTGCTAAAACCCATTTATAATGATGAAAATGAATGCATCAATGACACGTTATCAACCTCCCGATAGTCGTTTGTCCTAGTGAGGATCGCCTCTACCCACTTTGACACATAATCCATAACTACCAAGATGTACTCTTTCCCATGAGAAGGTGGGAAGGTCTCATGAAGTTTATCTCCCAAAGGTCAAAGATTTCCACTTCAAGGATCGGCCGTATTGGCATTTCATCTTGCTTGGAGATGTTCACTGATTGTTGACATTGTAGGCACTTCGTGAAGAAACGGTGGGCGTCCTTGAAGATGGTGGGCCAGTAGAAGCCGCTCTACAAGATCTTGTTCGCGGTCTTGCACACCGTAAAATGTCCTCTTCACATCAATGAGTGATACATCACTAAGATGTCTCATTGCTCCTCCTCTGCTATGCATCGTCGGATGATGTGATCATATCCTAGATGAAAAATGAGTGGTTCTTCCCAAAAGTAGTACTTGAGATCATGGAAGAACTTATCTTTTTTATGACAATTCCAATGGTCCGCGATCGATCCAGTCACGATGAAGTTCATGATGTGTGCATACCAAGGGAGTGTGGCTCGAGACAGAAAGGAGATGCTCGTCGGGGAATGTGTCACTGGTGTCTCCTCCTCCTGGAACGTGGAGACGCAATAAGTGGTCTGCCACCGAGTTCTCATTGCACTTCTTGTCTTTGATCTCCAAGTCAAATTCTTGAAGGAGCAGCACCCATCGTATCAGTTGTGGTTTGACCTCTTTCTTGGAGAGTAAATATTTCAAGGCCGCATGATCGGTATAGATAACGATCTTGCTCGCCAAGATATAAGGCCAGAACTTCTCGAGTGCGTAGACCACCGCCAGAAGCTCTTCCTCCGTAGTTGTATAGTTAATGTGGTCTTCGACAAGGGTCTTACTTGCATAGCATATGACCGTCGGCTTCTTTTCTAGTAGTTGCCCCAAGACTGCTCCCACCACGTAGTCCGAAGCGTCGCACATGATCTCAAATGGTAAGTCCCAATTTGGACTTTGAATTATGGGTGCCTCGATCAGTGCTTGCTTTAGCATCACAAATGCGTGCTTCCCTTCTTCGTCGATGATGAAGTCTTTGTCTTTTCAAAGAAGGGTGGTGAGAGGCTTGAAGACTTTAGTAAAATCTTGAATGAATCTTCGGTAGAAGCCGACGTGCCTGAGAAAGCTCCTCAAATCTCGTATAGTACCTGGAAGAGGGAGGGTTTGGATGACCTCTATCTTGGCCTTGTCCACCTCTAGTCCTTTGCCCGAGACGATATGCCCGAGCACTACTCCCTCTCGTACCATGAAGTGAGATTTCTCCCAGCTTAGCACTAGTTGTTTCCCGACACAGACCTTTAGGATCTTGGTCAGGTGAGCAAGACAACTCTCAAAGTCATTTCCAAAGACGAAAAAGTCGCCCATGAAAACTTCCAAGCTATCGCGAAGAAAGTAGGAGAAGATTGTCTTCATGCATCGTTGAAATGTCCTGGGGGCGTTGCACAGTCCAAATGACATGCATCTGAAGGCGAATGTGTCAAAGGGACATGTGAACGTTGTCTTCTCTTGATCGTCTGGATGAATCACAATCTGGTTGTAACCCGAATATCCATCCAGAAAGGAGAAGTAACTCGATCTTGTCAGTCGGTCCAAGATTTGGTCGATGAACGGTAAAGGGAAGTGGTCCTTCTTCGTTGTTGAGTTCATTTTTTGGTAGTCGATGCAGACTCTTCATTTCGTCGGAAGGCATGTCTGGATCTCTTCGCCTTTCTTATTCATCATGACCGTTACTCCAGCTTTCTTCGGAACAACGTACACCGGACTCATCCATTGGCTATTGACGTGTCGTTTTTGTGCGTCGTTAAAACACAGATACGATGGTCAAACAAAATTTATAAAACCGAACTCACAAAGACAAGATAGAATAATCAAGTACTGGGTAAGTATCGGGTCGATCCACAGAGAGCAGGGTTGACTTTAATCGCAGAGTTGACTTGGTCAAACTTAGGTTTAAAAAGGAGTTTTAAATAAGAGAATATAAGATGTAAGATATGAAAATGATATAAATAGGGTAAATAAGAAGTTTTAAGAATTGAAATCTCGGATTTGACAGAGAAAAGTCAAAAGTCAAAGTCAAAGCATTGACTTTGACCAACAGTAGGTGTTCTACAAAATCAGAGAATCAAATACGGTCAGAAGATTACAAAAAGTAGATATTTAGAAACTAGAGAGAAAATGGAATTTATTGATATATATTTCGTAATTTTTGGATAAGCAATGGATTTATTATGAATTATTGAAAATCAATGATCAGAAAATCCCCGAAATGAACACCTCAGAGGAAATCTTCAAATTGAATGCCCAAATGAAATCCAAATCTTGCAATTTATATGTCAATAGAAAGCTAAGAACCAGAGGAATCTAACAAGACCGAAATTATCAAATTCTGATTTGTCAATAAAAAGTAATTGACCCCGAAAGTCAACGTTTGACTTCTGATGAAAGATGAACAGTCCGTGGTCAAACGTTAAATTGAAGGGTCAAATGAACTCGGAATTTGATGAATTTGCTATCCACGGAAATCTGATGAAAAGAGGAATCCAATGAAACCAAAATCAAGTGATTTGGAATTATAGTCAAAGAGATATCCTATTTTCAAAATCAGCGACTTTTCGGACCTAAAATTGGGAAAAATAAAGAACACTATGAACTAATTTGCAAAATTAAAGATCTAAGCCTAATAAAAATACAAATTACCTCTTGATAATCGATCGAACCTCACTACTAACCTGATTGCCGCAAGAATGGGGCCTCAATTCTCGTGGATTGAAGCGAATTTGCTCGGATTCTTCCTCGTGGACGTTCGGAATTCAAGGGGAAAATTCGATGAAATCAAGAGATGAAATCGTGATTATCATGCTTCAATGGCTGCGTCTCTACACTCTTGGAAGCAGAGGATCACGAGAACTTAAGACCTTCCTCGAAACTCGCTTAATTTCTTCACGAGTCGATCAAAAGTTCAAGAAGTTATTTTTTTGTAGTTGGTTTGATTAGTAGATTGATAAAAGAGGAAAGAAATGTCCTAAGATTAACACATAAACCCTAAATGTCGGTCAATCCGTCTAATCGTGACACAGTCATCATTATTCTATAGGAGCTTGAATTACCGCCCAAGCTTGGCGTTTATCACGGTAGAATAATGAGCTGAATAAGCAAGTAGAACTCGCATAGTATCAACCTTGCCCCCTATCCTCAGTCCTCACGGGGCTAAGACCCTAGCCCTAGCCTTGAGCGGGGATCTCAGTGACAAGGCCCTCTAACTTTCTCGAGATCGATTCAACCGATGGTAATTAATTCTAAATATGATAAGAAGATAAAACCTGATCCACCGGTGCTCCCTTGGCCTTTCGACACGAAACACTCTTGCCATGGAACAAGCGATCACAAAAGAGGATACGAAGAAGCAAGTCGGGTATCTAGATGCTCTCGGTTCGTCACGCCGCACAATCCTAGATACCAGGCAAACACACAATAACATAAGAAGAACAAACGATAATTAAACATACCTAGATAGTTGATCCCTAGCAGCCTTGATCCCAATGGCCAACCTCCAAAAGGAGGCCAACTAGAAGATAAATTTTACATTGGAGATGAGGCCTATTTATAGATAAGTTTGTGCGAAATTGGTGGATCGTGGCCCACGACGCGGATTTTACTCCGTGTGATTTCAGCCGTCGGATCGCGCGAAATTGGTGGCTCGTGACGCGGATTTCACTCCGTGTAATTTCAGCCATCAGATCGCGCGAAATTGGTGGCTCGTGACGCGGATTTCACTTCGTGTAATTTCAGCCATCAGATCGCGCGTAATCGGTGGGATCGTGGCGCATGACGCGGATTCCACTCCGTGCGATTTCAGCCGTCCAATTGCTCGATTTAATCCCGACCGTCCGATTGCGCGATTTAATCCTGACCGTCCGATTGCACGATTTAATCCTGACCGTTCGATTGCGCGATTTAATCCTGACCGTTCGATTGCGCGATTTAATCCCGACCGTCCGATTGCACGATTTAATCCTGAAAAATCAAAATAAAATCTAGAAAATACAATAAAATTAAGAAATTCATAAATTCATTTGTATAACTCTTTTTTAACTCAAATTTTCTCCATTGGATCAAAAATTTCTTTCTTTTTAACATCATGTCATTTAAAATATATTTTCAAAGAAGAAATCAAGATGAATTAGAATTTACTTAAATCATTTCTCACTAAACATTCTAAATCATAAATACATCTTGAAATTATTCTTCCAAACATTTACTAAAGTCAAAAATCATTCAATACAAGAGATTGACTTCTATTCATTTAAACAAAATATTAATCATCTATTAAGCATGAAATTATCCCTAATTTATGCATAAATATCAACTTTAGTAAAATGACATGCCAATGGAGAAAATTCCTAAAAATTATGATAACATGCATCATATTCACATAAAATAAGCATGAATATGAGTTAATTAAGATAAGAATTCATGGTATAAATGCATGTTATCAGCTATCGGATATGGGGTAGATGATTTTTGCGTTTAGCCATTTAAGATTTTCTTCTTTCATGGCCTCCCATACCTTCGGGTTGAGTCATCTCTGGGCTTCCCTGACGGGTCTTCACTCATCCTCTAGGAAGATGCGATGAGTGCATAGTGAAGGGTCTAGCCCTTTTAATACATCTTTATTCTGCCTTAATACTTCCAATAATTATTCCTCTTACTTAACATCTAGCTTGAACCAAATCATCATCGGTTTGGCTTTCTCTTCATCAAGGAAGGCGTACTTGAGTGTAGATGGGAGAGTCTTGAGCTCCAAGGTAGGCTCATCCATTGGTAGCTCTTCAAATCTTGCTTCCTCTTCGATCATCATCACCTCTTCTACGCAGGCATCTATATCTTGGTCGTCGGAGAAGTCGATGGCACCCAAGTCCTCGGAAGCTCGTGAAGGGAATTTCATAACTTTGTTGATGTCGACCTTCACGGTGTGCTCTCCCACTTTAAGAATAACTTCCCCTTTCCCCCAATCTATGACGACTTTCACGATAGCTAGGAAGGGTTGTCCTAAGATGATCGGGACTTGGCTAATCTCCTTAGTAGTTTTCATATCGACGACTAGAAAGTCTACCAAGAAATAAGAATATTCTATCTTGATGATGACATCTTCTATTATACCATGTGGTTTCCTTACTGATCCATATGCTAAGCATAGCTCTACTAGGAAAGGTTGCGATTCCCCTACATGATGACGGTTGAATACGGATTTGGGGAGGATGTTAATACTAGCTCTAATATCTAGCAAGGATCTAGTAAAGGACATTCCTCTTATTTCACTCGTTATCATGGGTGCTCCCCAATCTCTCTTTTTAATAGGTAAGGAATTTATCATGATTGAGCTTACCGTTTCTAAGTTAGATCCTTCTAGGGTTTCTATGGGGAGTCCATATACCTTTAAGAAATTTGGCATAGGATGGAATATTCTTGATGGCATCTATTAAGGGAATGGCTATGGTTACCTTCTTATAGGCTTCCAGTAGATCGTCATTGGACTTATTGATCTTGGCTTTTGGGCGATTAAGTCCTTGAGGATAAGGCACATGGGGCTTGTATGTATCAGGGTTAGGTTCAACCTTGGCATGTTCTTCCTCGTCCTCTGAATCGATGTCGTGCTTGATGATAATTAGTGTTTGATGCAAGACCGGGTGCGAAACCGGTCTGACACCGTGGTACTAGGGATGGATTAGGGGAATCTAGTATGATGAAATCTACTAATGAAGCAGCTAAGCAGACAACCGTCTCGAGCGTCGCCTCCGTAGTCCCTGGGGTGTGCCGAGTAGAGTTCGCCCGGGAGGCCCTCCGATCCACGTCCGCGAGGACGATGGGCCGTGAGTCGTCAAGGGGAGCTCGACCGTCAACCCGAGGGGTTGGACCACGGGAAGAACCCTGTCAAGTCGTCTAAACACTCGTCCTAGTCTAAGTCCCGACGGCGGTGGAGACGAGCGCGGAAATACTGTAAAAGATATAGATCTTCAATGTAAGATAAAGGGGAACGTGTAGCCTAACCTGCGGGCGCGAGCCAGTGCGGGTCGTGACGGGGGAAGTTGTTTGACGCGGCACGAACGGACGGCAGAAGTAGTCCTCGACGTTGATGACGTGACCCTAGTAAATCCGCGAGAGTAGGCCGGTACCAGTCGGCGTGATGTGACAAGAAGTTCGCGAGAGTCCGCACGGCGAAAATTCACGGTGAAGTCCACGTCGTCAGGTCGTCTCAGCAATGAGTTCCAGGTGATGCGATGGGGAGAGAACGTGCGGGAACACCGGTGATGGGGCGGAGCGGAAATTCTGGATCGGGGTGATCCCGTTGTTCCGCGGCAGAGTCAGGGGAAGAAGTAGAAAAGGTAGCGTCCCGATGGTGGGCGACCGAGCGCGGAAATGGGGGTAGCGGGCGGGCGTGACGCTACGTTCCGAGCTCCGCGATCGCAGGTGTGTGGCCGGGCAGCCGGTTGTCTGGAAGAGGAATTGGCGGAAGAGCCGGTGTGCTCGATCCGCACGATTCCAGGAAGGTGGACGGGAGCGGGGCGTCAGGAGGGCGCGTAAGCGCGTAGCGGTTTTGTGCGGGGGTGTTTGCAGGAGAGGGAAGCTGGCGAGGCAGGGGTAATGGCGTTGAGGGAAGGAAGCGACAGGGTGCGGGAAGGTGAGGAGGGTTGTCGTTGGGAAGAGGAGGAAAGGGAGCACGGGTTCAGGGCGGCGGCAGGCGGGCGAGTGGCCGAGCGGAGTGGTTGGATACGCGTGGTTTCGTGATTTGGGCAGGGGAGACGAAACGTCCGAGGAAGCTTCGAACGGTGGGCGATCGTGGGTTGAAGAGAAAATCGCGATCGCGGCTGGGGAAGGAGAAGTGACGACGACGGGGTACGTAATGGGATCGTGATCGGCGGAGGAGGGAAGAAGGGGTGGTTCGTGGGGAAGTAAGGTTGCGGGCGTACAGAAGGAAGTTCGTGGAGTTTCTGGATTTCGGTTAAGGCGGCGGCGATGGGACTGACGACGGGATGGGAAATTTGAGGGACGCGGATGGGAGGAGAAGGTGGGGGGAAGTCGGGGAGTCGGGATCGTGGAGGGGAAATCGGGAGAGGGAAGGCAGATTGGGATTCGTGGATGGTGAGGGGAGGGAAAGCCGGGTGCTGGAGGTGGAAGAGAGGGGGTTGTGGAGGCACTACCAACTCCGAGCGGCGGCGGCCCGTGGCAGCGGCGCGGCAGCGGCGGCCTGTGGCGGCGGCGTGCAGCGGCGGCTGGGGTGGGGAACCTCCCGGATAATGCGGGAGAGGAGCAAGAAGAGGCGGCGGTCTCGGCGCGGGCGCGGTGGCGGCACAACTGGCGTGCGGCGGCTGCGGCGGCGGCGGAGGCGGCGGTTGGTCTCTCCTCCAATCTTCCTTGAGCAGCCACTTGAGGGAGTTCACTCCTTTCTTTCTTCAAATGACGGCTAGGGTTTGTGGGGGTCCCTTCCCCTCTTATAGAGCCCTTAGTGGGCCAAGAGGGAAAGGGGCCCACTTGAGGCCCACAACCCACACCTAACATAATCATAGAAAATAGAAAAAGGTCCACAAACAGAATGACTTAACGAATGGGATCCCGAAAAGGGAAGAGCCCACCCGAAAGCCTAAAGGGGAGAGAAGAAGATATGCAAAGGCCCGCTTAAACACGTGCGGGCTAATAAAGTTCGAAATGAAATAAAGCTGGAAAGATAACTCCACGCGCGCGAGCCCTGTGAAATGTGTCGTGGCGAGATGAGGTCCTCACTTGGTGTAGTGAAACTCGGCATCCTTCATCTTCGCTTGTCGAGGGGGCTGGACGCGCGCGGTGTCGACTCCTCCCGGCGCCGTAGTGTCATGCCTTGGTGGCGACGGGGGTCGTACGCCACCAGTGTTTCTTCTTCGATCGGGCCTTTGTGGATTGGATGATCCTTGTATGGATCCGGTAGGTCTTTTCAACTTCGAAGGCTCGATATCGCTAGTGCCGTTTCCACAGCCTTTTGTCGACGTGTATATGGTTGATATTATGCGTTTGGCTCGACGAGGCCCCTTGATTTTTTGGATTGGATGTGTCCTGCGAGGGTAATTGGTCGGTAAAATTTACTTGCTTACCCTTTTTGTCGATCATCGATTGGACGTTCGTCTTGATGAAGTCCTGTATTTCCTCCACGCATGAGTTCATCCGCGTCATTTGCTCCATTAATTGCGAGATAGCTCCGAGGATCGAATCGGATGCCGGAGCAATCTGGCGTGGGGCTTACATGTAAGCTTGCAGTTGCTTTGACGGAATGAATGATGACTGCCTTTGATTCGCGAAGGGTTGTTGATGTTGTTTGCTGACCATTGTATGATGGAGAATAGGGTTGATCGTTGTTCCTCCTAAATCCTACATTCTATGAAGGATTATTGAAAACAAGGGTATTATAATAGTTAGGGTATGCACCCAGATAATTTGGTCATCCATGTTGAGTTGGTCCTCCTGATGGACCTTGTTTGAACATGCCTTGCCCTTGGATCGCCATTACGAGCATTCCTAATTCGACGTGGTCAACTCTAGAGCAATTGGCACACGGTGACGCTTCTTGAAGTGAGATGGGGGTGAGTCCTTTGAAACCGTTGTGGATGTTGAATTGGCCCAGTAGTAAATTCTGGACTTCTGCCATTTTATCAATTCTTTCTAGGAGCATCCCCGTCTCTGCTAATTTTGCGTCAATCATCTATCCCTTCGGCATCGCACCTCTTCCAAATGGTTTAACTGCGCTGCGGTTATTGACCTCAAGATCCTATCAGTGCTAGCTCTTCTCCGCCATCGTCTCGATCAGTTCCATAGCTTCGCCTTCATATTTTCTCAGGAAGGTGCCGCCAATTGCTGCATCTAAAAGATATCTATCTTGCGGGCCTAACCCGTCATAAATATTTGTGTTAATTCATGATTAGACACTCAATGGTGTGGACATTCCTTAGTGAGGTCTCTTAATCGCTCCCAAGCCTCGTGGAAAGTTTCGCTCGTGCCATCGGTAAACTCGCTGATAGCCTTTCGGACGGAGGTAGTTTTTGACGAGACGAGACCGCGAGGTCGTCAATTTCAAGCGGTATCGTGTCAAAAATAATTCCAAACTTACCAATTTGATGAAAATATATCAATTTCAAGGGTATAATGGTAAATATGGGTCGAATCCACAGGGAATTTAGGAATTTTCAGAAGATCTCTTAGAATTTGATCAAATCGGATGAGAAATTGATGGTAGAAATTGGGGAAAATGGTATTTTATGAAATTAGACTTCAAATTGATTCCACGGAATCAAAAATCGTCAAAATCGGACTTGATTTCGCGGAGAAATCGTGAATTGAAGTGGAGAAGAATTTTAGAACGGCGAAATCGCGATTTTAGAGGAAATTAAACTAAATTCAACTTGAAATCGTAATCTAAACGGAAATTAAACTCTATTGGAGGATAGTTAAGGTAAAACCGCTCCAACTAAACCCAATTAGCGATCGAAACGAGGCGATTAATCGGATTAACCGCTGAAATCGTGAAGAACGCGAACGTGAGCTTCAAGCTGCGAATTCTCCTCGATTCTCCACCAAATCTCGACTTCACCCCTCCTTGGACGCGGAAATTGAAGAGGAAGAGGAAGAACGCGAGAGAAACAAGCAAGGAAGGTGTCTAGACAGTCAATTAGATTGATTCTTGCTTGGCTGTCTTAGAACGACGAAGTACAGGGCTTTTTATAGGGCGAAAATTGATAACCGTCCGATCGCATTGATGAACGGCTGTGATGAAACGGTTCATCACGAACCGTTACCGTTAAATCGCGATCGTCGGATCTTTGAACGACGGCTCAGATGTTCCCGTCGATAAGCGTTATAAAAAACTCTTGAATCCCGTTCGTTAGATCGCGATCGAACGGTCCCGATGCAGCTTTCAAATCAGGCGTTATAAAACGCCTTAAATCCGCGCCGTTCGATCTTGATCCGACGCGTCAGATGCTCCCATTTCAGATCTAATCCTGGCCGTTATAACGCCTTATTAAACGCACATGTTTGATTGATCTCCGGTGCGCCGCGGGTCCACGCGATCGGCGCGCGAGATGCTGCCACGTGTTCTTCATCCGACCGTTATAACTCTTTTTAATTCAGCACGTGTCTTTGATCGGATCCGATAGTCCGTGCTCCACGCGATCGACGTCCTCGATCGATCGCGCCGCGCGATCCGACGCCCCGTCGTCGTGCCACGTCGCCCGCAAGGTAAGTGAGTTATAAACTTTAGTCCCACACTCGCTTAAATAAGTGAGCTGTCGGGTATATAATACACCGACGCAGTTTCAATAGGTCATGACCCTCCCTTATAAGGGGAGGACAAAGAACATTTTATATATATAGGTATAATACCATATATACTATATATATGCGCCACGTGTGCACGCACTGCTGCGGTCCACGTGGCCTTGCGTGCCACTGTCGCATCCACGCGGGCCCGCGCCCATTTTAATTTTTATTTCTTTTTATTATTTAAAATCGAAAATAAAATCATAGAAAATCCAGAAAAATCCCTAAAAATTGTAAAAATCATATCTTTTAAAATACAACTCCAAATTAATCCAAATTTCTTTCATTTGATCCAAAATTTAATTATCTATTATTCTAAAAGGTCAAATTAATTAAATAATAAGAGTTAAAATTATTATTTCAAAAATACATTCATTTATTAAGATTTTAATCTTTAGAAAATAAAATGAATGTTTATAAAAGTTATTTCTCTTATTATTTTATCTTTAAAAACAATTATAATCTCAAGAAAAATATGGGTTATCAAATTATGAAACTCTAATTTATAAAAATTAACCCTAAATTAAAGTATTTTGAGATTATAATGACTTTTTAAGAGAATAATAGAAAAATACATATAAATATGATAACATGCATGTAAATGAAATCATTTTAGCTTTAATATGCATGAAAAATCATGTTTTATGATGTAAATATAGCATGTTATCACACCCCCCAACTTAAATTATTGCTAGTCTCTTAGCAATTTACTACATGATCTCCCTAGAAAGTCTTTTCATCCTTTGATCCTACCACTAAAAAGGTGAAGTGTATAAATGTATGATCACGTTTTCCTCATAGTGTAGGCCCTAATGATCTAGATTCCATTTCTAGGTTGACTTCTTTAGTGCATGTTAGGGTAGTGCTCATCGGCTAATGCTCAAGTCTAATTCTTGATTGTAATCAAGGTGAGCCTATCTAAGGTATGATGCTATGGTGCTGAAAATAAACTCACTCTCTCATGAGTGGATGTAATTCCTTACCCTCTCCATAAACACATCACTCCTTCCCTCAAATTGGAGGCTACCTAGTACTTAGAGTTCCCCTCAACTCGCTTTCCTCCTTGAAAGAGTGCAATTCAAATGGTTTCCTATCTTTTGGATGCATCATGTGAGGAGGCTGAAGGAAATAAAAGATACTATTTCTAGAGGTATGACTTGGCTAAAAGCAAATATGCTGATAAAACAAAGTGGATGATAAAATCAAAGAAGGTACCACTTATGATGATTATACTCCCAAGTGAGGTGGATGATGATGGATAGGGTAGATGATGGAGATGATAGTGAGGTAGAGATAAAGGTAAAAGATGTTCCCACTTATTTTCCTTCTTTTTGTAACTTCTAATTTCTCTCTTTCTTTTGATATTGCTCCTCTTTCTTTTCGTCTTCTTCTTTTTTTTTTTCTTTTTTTTTTTTTTTTTTTTTTTTTTAGCATTTGAGAAGAGTAGAATGATGATGCGGAGGAGTTTTAAGATTTCTGAAGAGAGTGTGTAGCAAATGAAGTATGATGAAGGTAAGCATATGTGGGAGAAGAAGGTGGAAGGTGAAAATGGATGTGTGGATTCACTTGGGAGTGTTCATCATCAAAAGCGAAGTTTAAAACAAATATGGTGTTACTACTTGACTGCTTTGGAAGAGAGAACTACATGCCTATAGGGAAAAGATAGGTGCTACAAAGATTATGGATCATTGCACTCTTTAAGGGGAAAGTCTAGCCTCGGAAAATTCCTCATACTAAGCAGTTTGGGCTAATAATAGGTAGAGGAAGGAATTTTCTTTTCTCTCAAATACTCTCCTTTTCAATCCCATAGCATTTCAACCTCTTGATTACTCTTTTTTTCCTTGGTGCACAGTTAGGTACCCAACCCCAAAGAAGTCAACCACTATTCTAATCCATTGGTCTCTCTAGATCATTTAGCTTTATTACTCAAAATGTAATCATATGGACTATAAGGTCCTCACTTCTACATCTCTAGTAGGTCAGATCTCTAGATGAAAAGACTTCTAAGGTGGGGTAGATTAGATCAAAGATTTTGAAAAATAGGAGTTTTTAGAAGATAGAATTTTAAAAATTTTGAAAAAGATAGAGCTTTTTCTAAATCCTCACCCCCCAACTAGAATCATTCATTGCCATCAATGAATACTACATGCTCATGTGAAAAACTCATCGAATCATGGCATGAAAAACAATAAAAAGTGCGGTGAGATGGGTTTAGAAAGGCTCATTAGTCGGTGATGCTCGTGGGATTTTCCGGTGCAGGTGCGCCCTTTCCTAATGTAGTTCTTCAACGTCTAAAAGCAAACTGAAATCAAAAACACAAAACTAAAAGGTAAGATAATCTTGGGGTGCCTCCCAAGAGCGCTAAGTTTAACGTCTTCAGCCAGACTAAACAAAATAAAACCTAGACTAGCGATGGGTCGAGGTGATACGAGTCACGTCCTCGAATGCTCGGGAAGATGCAGATTTACCTTGATCTGCTGAGTGCGGGTGGCTACGAAGTCAGGTACGGCTTAAGACGATGGCCGTTTACCTTGAATTGTCGATCGGTCTTAGGATCGGAGATAAGCACTCGCTCCGCCGTCGAACAATTCCCAGAACCACGTAAGGACCATCCCATCCGGAGCGCAGCTTTCAGGGAAGAGTTTGAGGCGAGAATTGTAGAGCCGGACCTCTGTCACCGATGCGGAACGATCGTCGTCAGAATGTGTCGATCGTGGAAGGCCTTGGTCTTCTCCTTGTAGATCGCCGCGTTCTCGTGCGCGTCGTGCCTCAACTCTTGTAGTTCCCTGGAGCTGGAGAAGTCGTTCCTTGCACCTTCGTCCAATGCTAGGTTGAGCTTCTTGATAGCCCGGTGAGGCTCGGTGCTCTAGCTCAACCGGGAGGTGGCAGAGCTTTCCGTAGATGAGCTGGAAGGGAGACATCCCGATGGGTGTCTTGTATGCCGTCAGGTATGCCCATAGTGCGTCGGGAGCTTGTGTGCCCAATCCTTCCCATACTGGACGAATTATCTTTTTAAGAATAGTTTTGACTTCTCGATTACTAACCTCTACTTGCCCATTCGCCTGGGGGTGGTATGGCGTGGTGATGCGGTGGTGAACTCCGTATTTCTTCAGCAGCGCCCGGAAGTGCGAGTTGTTGAAGTGTGAGCCGCTGTCAGCTGATGATGGCTCTCGGACAACCGTATCGGGCGAAGATGCATCGTGTGATGAAGCGTAGTACCTCCCGATGATCGTTTGTCCTGGGTGGGGATTGCTTCGACCCACTTGGACACATAGTCCACCGCCACCAAGATGTACTCTTTCCGTCGAAGGTGGGAAAGGTCCCATGAAATCTATCCCCCAAAGGTCGAAGATTTCCACCTCAAGGATCGGCCGCATCGGCATCTCGTCTCGCTTTGGAGATGTTGATCGCCGCTTGACATTGTAGGCACTCCGTGCAGAAACGGTGGGCGTCCTTGAAGATGGAGGGCCGTAGAAGCCGCTCGCAGGATCTTGTTCGCGGTCTTTTGCGTGCTGCGAGTGTCTCACGACGTCGATGAGTGACACATCGCCGGTATGTCTCCCCTGCTCATCCTCCAGTACGCATCGTCGGATGATGCGGGCCGTATCCTAGGTGGAACAAAAAGTGGTTCTTCCCGAAATAGTACTTGAGCTCGTGGAAGAACTTATCTTTTGTCATGCCGGTTCCACATGCTCAGGGATCGATCCGGTGACGAGTGAAGTTGACTATGTGATAGCGTACCGGGGCGTGACTCGAGATGGCAAGGAGATGCCTGCTCCGGAAATGTCTCTCCCAGATGTCCTCTCCTCACGAGATGTGGAGACGCGATGCAGTGGTCGCCATGAGCTTTTTCGCTGCCCTTCTTGTCTTTAATCTCCAAGTCGAATTCTTGAAGGAGCAGCACCCATCGTATGAGTCTTGGTTTGGCCTCTTTTCTTGGAGAGCAAGTACTTCGAGGCCGCATGATCGGGCGAGATGATGATCTTGCTCCCCAAGATGTAGGGCAGAAACTTCTGCGAGAGCGTAGACCACCGCCGTAGCTCTTTCTCAGCGTCGCCGCATAATTAATTTGAGCTTCGATGAGGGTCTTACTTGCGTAGCGAGTATGTCACGTCGGCTTCTTGTCCGCCAGCTGCCCCAAGACTCGCTCCCACACGCGTAGTCTCAAGCGTCGCACATAATCTCGAAGGGTAAGTCCCAATTAGGACTTTGTAGAATCGGTGCTTCGATCGAGTGCTTGCTTCAATGTCTTGAATGCGCGCTTCCCTTCTTCGTTGATGATGAAGTCCTTGTCTTTGCAAAGAAGGGTGGTGAGAGGCTTGAAACTTTCGCAAAGTCTTGGATGAATCGTCGATAGAAGCCGAGCGTGCCCCGAGAAAGCTCCTTAAGTCCTTCACGGTATTTGGGGAGGAGGGAGGTTTTGGATGACCTCTCATCTTGGCCTTATCCGCTTCTAAGCCTTTGCCCGAGACGATGTGCCCGAGCACTACTCCCTCACGTACCATGAAGTGGGATTTCTCGACTAAGTACCAGCTGCTTCTGACGCATACCTCCAGTATCTTCGTCAGTGAGCAATGACAAGTCTCGAAGTCGTTTCCAAAGACGGAGAAATCGTCCATGAAGACTTCTAAACTGCCGCCAAGAAAGTCTGGAGAAGATCGCGAGTCATACATCGTTGGAAGGGGCGCGTGTACGCTCCGAATGGCATGCGTCTAAAGCGAAGGTGCCAAAGGACAAGTGAACGTGGCTCTTCTTTGACTGCCGTGGGGTGGATAGCAACGATTATGGCCCGAATATCCGTCGAGGAGGCAGGAGTAGTTGGATCCTGCCAATCGGTCCAGATCCGGTCGATGAACGGTAGCGGGAAGTGGTCCTTCTTGGTCGCGGAGTTCAGCTTTGTAGTCTGATGCACTCCTCCCACTTCGTTGGTAGGCGCGTCGGATTTCCTCACCTTTCTCGCTCGTCTGCGACCGTTACTCCGGCTTTCTTCGGGACGACGTGCTACTGACTCACCCATTGGCTATCGGATATGGGGTAGATAATTTCTGCATTTAGCCATTTAAGAATTTCTTCTTTTTACGGCCTCCCATACCCTTGGGTTGAGTCGTCTCTGGGCCTCCTCGGGCGGTCTTGACTCATCCTCTAGGGAAGATGCGATGAGTACATAGTGAAGGGTCTAGCCCTTTTAAAGTCCGTCAGTGGTCCATCCGATTGCTTCTTTATTCTTCCTTTAGCACTTCCATGAATCTCTTCTTGCTTGAGGTCCAGCTTGACTGAAATAATTACCGCTTTGCTTTCTCGGTCAAGGAAGGCATACTTGAGTGTAGACGGGAGAGTTTTTGAGTTCTAGTTGGCTCGTCCATCGAAGCTCTTCATATCTTGCTTCCTCGTCGACATACATTACTTCTTCTACGCATTCGTCTATGTCTTGATCGTCGGCGCAAGTCGATGGCTCCCAAATCTTCGTGATGCTCGTGAAGGGTATTTCATTAGCTTATTGATGTGGACCTTCACGGTGTGCCTCCCACTTTGAGAATAACTTCTCCTTTCCCCCAGTACAGCCACGGCATTTCAGCGGTAGCTAGGAAGGGTCGTCCTAAGATGATCGGGGCTTGGCTCAGCTCCTTAGTCATTTTCATATCGACTACTAGGAAATCTACCTGAAATAACAATCTTCTATTATAACTATTACATCTTCTACTAGTCCATGGGGTTTTCTAACGAGATCCATCAGCTAAGCATAGTTCTACAAGGAATGGTTGTAACTCCCCTACATGATGACTGACTCGAACACGTTTCTTTAGGGAGGATGTTTATATCGCTCCTATCTAGTAGGGACCTAGTAAAGGACATTCCTCCGATTTCACTCGTGATCATGGGTGCTCCAGGACTCTCTTTTTACTGTAAAGGAATTCATGCTTATGGAGCTACCGTCTCACTAAGTTGGATCCGTTTAGGGTTTCTATGGGGAGTACATATACCTTTTAAGGTATTTTTGCATAGGTAGGGATATGCTTGATGGCTTATAGGATAGTTATGGTTACCTATCTAGGCTTCTAGCACATCTTTCGTCGCTCTCATTAATCTTGGCTTTTGGCGGTTTTAAGGCCTGAGGATAAGCGCATCGAGAGAGGCTTCTTTATATTTATCGTGGGTTAGGTTCAGCAGTAACCTCGTTCTTTCCTCGTCCCCGAATCGTAGTCTCTTGCTCGACGACACCGGGCGTTTCCTCTTCTTCTTTTTGGCCTTTGGTGGAAAGGATGATCCTTGTATGGATCCGCAGAAGTTTTCCCACTTCGAAGGCTTGATACGGCCGGGGCTGATTCTACGGCTTCTTTGTCGACGTGTATATGGTTGATATTATGAGTGCGGGTCGCTCAAGCTCCTTGATTTCTTGGATTTGCCGTGGCTGCGAGGGAATGCCGGTCAGCAAAGTTACTTGCTTACCCTTTTGTACGTGTGTGGCTGGACGTTCGTCTTGACCGAAGTCTGAATTTCGTCCACGCGTGAGTTCATCTCGTCATTTGCTCCATTAATTCGAGATCGCGAGATCGGCCTGGATGCCAGCGTGGTTTTGGCGTGGAGCTTGCGTGTATGCTTGTGGTTGAGTCGGCGGGACGAGCAGAGCGACGGTCTTTGATTAGGGTAATTTTTGCTGACCGTTGTATTGTGGAGGATAGGGTTGATCGTTGTTCCTCCTATAGCCATCTGCGCAAGGAATTGTTAAAAACAGGGGTATTATCTTGGTTAGAATAATTACCGGATAATTTAGTCGTCCTGTTGACTTGGTCCTCTGATGGACCTTGTCTATACATTCCTTGCCCTTGTATTGCCATGACGGGGCAATCTAATTCGACGTGATCGAATCTTGAGCACGTCTCGCGCATGGTGACGCTTCTTGAAGTGAGACGGGGCGAGTCCTTCGGAACCGGGTTGCGGATGTTAGCCGGTCAGGTAAGTTGCGGACTTCCGCCATTGTCGATTCTTTTCGAGGAGCATCCCGTGCTTCAGCTGACTTAGCGTCTAGAGCTTTGCATTGCACCTCTTCCAAATGGTTTCGCCGCATTATGGTGACTATTTTCAGACACCGTTTCGATGAGGGTCCATTGCGTCGTCTTCATATTTGCTCATAAAGGTGCCGCCGCTAGCTGCATCAAAAAGGTATCTATCTTGCGGGCCTAACCCGTCATAAAAATTTGAGTTAATTCATGGTTAGATACGCCATGGTGTGGGCACTCCCTCGTAAGATCTCTTAGTCGTTCCCAGGCCTCGTGGAAGGTTTCGGACGAGCCCTTGGGTGAATTCTCGGATGGCTTTTCGGACGGAGGTGGTCTTTCCCTCTTGAATAATATTTCCTTAAGAACTCTTCCTCCATTTCGGTCCAACTTGTGAATTCTTTCCCTAATTTTAAAAAAACCCAGTCTTTGGCTCTATCTCTAAGGGTAGCGGGAAAGAGTTTCATCTTCATCGTGTCGGCGGGGACATTTTTGAAGGTGGTTGATCTCACAAACTTGGGAAAGCTCATCTACATGTCTATAGGGGATCTTCGGAAGGCTTACCATGAAAGATGGGCAGCATGCTCATTACATGGGAGTCTATTCTAAAAATTGGCCCCTCTTCCTAGGGGTGCGTGAATTCTAGTGACGGGTCGCTGGAGGACGGAGCCTAGCATAGTCACTAAGGCGTTTCCTAGCATTTCCTTCATCATTCCGGGCCATTTCTACTGGTTCGGTAGGATCAAAAGTTGAGTCGGTCTCGGTAGTGTCGGTCTCGGTCGCTCGGGAGTGTGCGAGAACGTTCAAAGAGGTCTATTTCTAGGGGATTATTCCGTACTCTCCCGAGGCGTACGTCTTCTCATGAAGAGTGGATCGAGTAGGTAGATGGATAATAACTTATAAATACTTAAAATATATTAAAAAAATTGAAATCAGTCGTACACAGTGTCGATATCCGTGAGAGTTACGCGTTCTTAACGCGATTTTGAGTAAGTGATCGCCCGTAATCCTTAGAAAAGGAGCGAAAATCACTTATTCTTATCGAATTAAGGATCTCGAAGATGGATTTCTACTTCGGATCACTCAAAATACGATTGAATTGCTTGAATTTCAAGAAATTAAGAGAAAAATCCGCGTTGACCAAGTCAAAATTGACTTAATTTGATCGAAAATTGCCTTAATTCCCCGGCAACGGCGCCATTTGACGAGACGAGACCGCGAGGTCGTCAATTTCAAGCGGTATCGTGTCAAAAATAATTCCAAACTTACCAATTTGATGAAAATATATCAATTTCAAGGGTATAATGGTAAATATGGGTCGAATCCACAGGGAATTTAGGAATTTTCAGAAGATCTCTTAGAATTTGATCAAATCGGACGAGAAATTGATTGTAGAAATTGGGGAAAATGGTATTTTATGAAATTAGACTTCAAATCGATTCCACGGAATCAAAAATCGTCAAAATCGGACTTGATTTCGCGGAGAAATCGTGAATTGAAGTGGAGAAGAATTTTAGAACGGCGAAATCGCGATTTTAGAGGAAATTAAACTAAATTCAACTTGAAATCGTAATCTAAACGGAAATTAAACTCTATTGGAGGATAGTTATGGTAAAACCGCTCCAACTAAACCCAATTAGCGATCGAAACGAGGCGATTAATCGGATTAACCGCTGAAATCGTGAAGAACGCGAACGTGAGCTTCAAGCTGCGAATTCTCCCTCGATTCTCCACCAAATCTCGACTTCTACCCCTCCTTGGACGCGGAAATTGAAGAGGAAGAGGAAGAACGCGAGAGAAACAAGCAAGGAAGGTGTCTAGACAGTCAATTAGATTGATTCTTGCTTGGCTGTCTTAGAACGACGAAGTACAGGGCTTTTTATAGGGCGAAAATTGATAACCGTCCGATCGCATTGATGAACGGCTGTGATGAAACGGTTCATCACGAACCGTTACCGTTAAATCGCGATCGTCGGATCTTTGAACGACGGCTCAGATGTTCCCGTCGATAAGCGTTATAAAAAACGCTTGAATCCCGTTCGTTAGATCGCGATCGAACGGTCCCGATGCAGCTTTCAAATCAGGCGTTATAAAACGCCTTAAATCCGCGCCGTTCGATCTTGATCCGACGCGTCAGATGCTCCCATTTCAGATCTAATCCTGGCCGTTATAACGCCTTATTAAACGCACATGTTTGATTGATCTCCGGTGCGCCGCGGGTCCACGCGATCGGCGCGCGAGATGCTGCCACGTGTTCTTCATCCGACCGTTATAACTCTTTTAATTCAGCACGTGTCTTTGATCAGATCCGATAGTCCGTGCTCCACGCGATCGACGTCCCTCGATCGATCGGCCGCGCGATCCGACGCCTGTCGTCGTGCCACGTCGCCTGCAAGGTAAGTGAGTTATAAACTTTAGTCCCACACTGCTTAAATAAGTGAAACTGTCGGGTATATAATACCCGACGGTTTCAATAGGTATGACCCTCCCTTATAAGGGGAGGACAAAGAACATTTTATATATATAGGTATAATACCATATATACTATATATATGCGCCACGTCAGCGCGCTGCGCGGGTCCACGTGGCCTTGCGTGCCACGTCGCATCCACGCGGGCCCCGCGCCCATTTTTTTTAATTTTTTTATTTCTTTTTATTATTTAAAATCGAAAATAAAATCATAGAAAATCCAAAAAAATACAGAAAAATCCCTAAAAATTGTAAAAATCATATCTTTTAAAATACAACTCCAAATTAATCCAAATTTCTTTCATTTGATCCAAAATTTAATTATCTATTATTCTAAAAGGTCAAATTAATTAAATAATAAGAGTTAAAATTATTATTTCAAAAATACATTCATTTATTAAGATTTTAATCTTTAGAAAATAAAATGAATGTTTATAAAAGTTATTTCTCTTATTATTTTATCTTTAAAAACAATTATAATCTCAAGAAAAATATGGGTTATCAAATTATGAAACTCTAATTTATAAAAATTAACCCTAAATTAAAGTATTTTGAGATTATAATGACTTTTTTAAGAGAATAATAGAAAAATGCATATAAATATGATAACATGCATGTAAATGAAATCCTTTTAGCTTTAATATGCATGAAAAATCATGTTTTATGATGTAAATATAGCATGTTATCAGTTTTCCCTACGAAATAGTATTTTCTAAGAAATTCTTCCTCCATCTCGGTCCAACTAGTGAATTCTTTCCCTAATTTTAAAAACCAATCCTTGGCTTGGTCTCTAAGGGTAGCGGGAAAAAGTTTCATTTTCATCGTGTCGGCGGGGACATTCTGAAGATGATTAATTTCACAAACTTGGGAAAGCTCGTCTACGTGTCTATATGGATCCTCTGAACGTTTACCATGAAAGATAGGAAGCATACTCATGACATGAGAATCTATTCTAAAATTCGCCCCTCTATTTAGGGGTGCGTGAATTCTCGTGACAGGTTTTTGGAGAACGGGCCTGGCATAGTCACTAAGCCCTTCCTTTGCATTTCCCTCGTCATTCCGAGCCAATTCTACTGGTTCTATCGGTTCTACGGTGGAAGAGGTCTCGGTAGTGTCTAGGGATTGCAAGGATTGTTCAAAAAGATCTATGTTTATAGGGTTATTCCGTAATATCTAGGTCTTTTGTCATCTTATGGAAGGGTGGATTGAAATATTTAGATGAGTATAATTATAAATACTTATAAAATTATCAAAAATTGGCGTCGATCGTACCTCAATGTCGGTATCCATGAGAGTGAATCATTCTCAACGCGAATTTGAAGAAATGATCACTCGTAATCCTTAGAAAAGGGGTGAAATCACTTGATCTTATAGAATTAAGGATCTCGAAAATGAATTTCTTCTTCGGATCACTCGGTGTATGATTGATTGAGTGAATTTCAAGAAATCAAAAGAAAAATCTAAGTTGACCAACTCAAAATTGACTAAATTGATCAAATTTTTGCCTTAATTCCCCTGGCAGCGGCGCCATTTGACGGATCAAGATCGAGTGGTCATTGAAAACACACGGTCAAGAGTCAAAATAAAGTCCAAACTTACTCATTTTCAAGAATAATTCATGAATTGAGGGGTATAATGGTAAATAAGGGTCGAATCCATAGGGAATTAGGGAAAATTTGTTATGATCTCTTCGAAATTTGATCAAATTGGACGATCAAATGGTGATAGAGATTGGGCAAATTGATACTTTAAGAAAAAGGACTCGAAAGACGAATCCACAGAATCAAAAATCATTGAATTTGATTTTGATTTTGCGGAGAAATCAACAATTGAACAAAGGAGAATTTTCCAAAAATAAAAATCGCCAAATAACAAAATTAAGAACAAAATTCAATCAAATTACGATTCTAAAAACAAAATTAAAAGCTATACGAAGATAGATTAGGATGAAACACGATCACTAACCCAAAATTGCGATCGAATTGATCTAATTAATCGCTAGAATCAAGGGCTATTCATCCAAATTCAGAAAATCGCGATCGTGGAGTTCAAGCTTCGATTTCTTCCTCGTCGATCGCCGAAATCTTTATCTCAAGCACTTCGTGGATGCAGAAATGGGTCTAGAAGTGATTGGGAACAAAAGATTCAAGAGATTTGGTGTCTAAACAATTCGATTTCCTCAAATTGCTCTCAAAATGTCTTACATCGTCGAAGAATATCTCAATTTATAGGCTCATTTGGGCGTAACCGTCCGATCGACGATTCATCTTTGATCAACGGCTCTGATGAAACATCGCGGATGTGAATCATTGCGATTAAGTCGTGGCCGTTGGATCGCAAATCGACCGCCGCGATGATGCCACGTTGCGTACGTTATAAAAACGTATCAACTCCTTGCCGTTGGATCGCAATTGGACGATTCAGATGCGCAACGTCGGTTCTAATCTCAACCATTATAACTCCTTTGATCAACGGCTGAGATTAAATCGATAGAAAATGATTCGCCGACGAATCCGGATGCGCCACATACCCCCTGTCTTAAGTGAAGATCGACGATCACGATTTGATCGTGCTATCGGACGTCCCACGATGCACCACGTCACATCCCGCGTGTGATCATCGATCGCGATCAATTAGACGCTCCAGATTGCGTCACATCACGTGCGCGCTTATAAAATTCAGAAAAATCGATTTTAAATACCGGAAAATCCTTAGAAATTTATTAAAAATTCAGAAAAATTTAGGAAAAATCCAAAAAAATCTCTAAAAATTAGAAAATTCATAACTTTCAAAATATAAATTGAAATTAATCTAAATTTCTTTCATTTGATCAGAAATTAAATTATCTATCATTCTAAAAAGTCAAATTTAATAAATAACAAGAGATTTAATTTCTATTTCAAAAATACATTCACTTCTTTAAAATTTTAATGTTAGATCTAGTCTCTATTAAGTGGACATAGTTATGTATTATTGTGGATTAGCTATCATTTTAATCCCATTAAGTGATTCAATTATGTTTAATATGGGGATTACGACATTCGTTTATGTGTGTGGAGGTTAATTATGGGCTGACTAATGACTGATTAGAGGCTTAAGCTTTCCTCATCTCTACATATAGGAGGCCATAGTCCACTTGGATAACCTGATGCTCATAACCCTCAAGAGAGAATCTCATTTCCTCTAGAGATCAAGAGGTTATATCAGGGATATTCAAGAAGACTATTCTCAGATTCAGTAATCTACTTCGATGAAGATGAATCCGGTGAATCCAGGTATGCGTTTAATTCTGTGTTATGAATCTGATTATTCTGATGAATCATGATGCATATTCAAGTTCCAACATTTAAAACTTAGAAAATTAAATGAATGTTTATAAAATGATTTCTCTTATTACTTAACCTTAAAAACTAATTATAATCTCAAGTAAAGATGGGTTAGGAAATCATTTATCTTTAATTCATCATAATTAACCCTAAATTAAAGTATTTTGAGATTATAATGACTTTTTCATAGAATGATAGATAAATACTCATAAATATGATACCATGCATAGGAATGAAATATTTTATGCCTTAATATGCACCTAATAATTATGTATTATCATGTCTAATTAGCTTGTTATCAGTAATTATAATCTCATATATCAGTAATTATATGTACAATCCTTTTACATACCACATCTCTTTGCCTTACTTCACTAAATTTTTGAAGGGTTTGAGCACTAAGGGGAGCAAGACAGAAAAGCCCATAATTATTGTTGTTGGGCCCATTTACATAAATACAATCATATTCACTTGAAACTGCATATTTCTATGCATAGTCAACGTCCCTTTTCAGAACTTCCAATCTTTCAAAAAGTCAAACTTGGCCATTGGCTCTCTGGTCAAGGTCCACGGGTTTCCGCATGGAAAGTTGACTCTGCAAGAAGTCAAAGGTCTGCTGCGCGTGCGAGTAGTTATAGACTTGAAGTGCGCATCTTAAATGTGGCCAAACTTTGACTAAATAGTTAATGCGTTCAGTCAAAGTCAATGTGGGATACGTGCGCTGCCCACAAACGTGTTGAGACTATCGTGCGCTGACGTGGCAACGTTGACTAGAATAACAACGCCACTCTTTCAGGCTTTATCCACGGACGTCACGTCATCTTACCTCCCCGCCCGGACAATCGCAGCCGTCTAATCCCTCGTCTTCTGTCTTATAAACTCGCCGTCTACCTTTCTTCTGCAGCTCTACTCTTCTCAGTTCTCATTCATGGCGGAGGCTAGGAGATCCTGACCTCGATCGAAAGCTCATATAATGGCGGTGGATCTGATCGGGTACTCGAAAATGGACGACCAGGTGGCGATGCAGGAAGCTGCCGCAGCCGGGCTGAGGAGCATGGAGCAATTCATCTCTCAGTTGTCTCATCTCCAGCAACTCCGCGACCTCGACTACAAGGAAATAACCGATTTCACGGTTGGCCGGTTCAAGAAAGTGATCTCAATCCTTAACCGCACCGGGCGAGCGCGGTTCCGCCACGGTCCGGCCGGAGGACCGTCTTCCACTATCAACCCAATTTCTCAACCGAAATCCGTTAACCTAGATTTCACGAAACCGACGACGACGGCGATGAAGTTTAGTATCACTCCGTCAATTTCCTCGGCGAACTCTTCCTTCATATCCTCCTTCTCCGAGAGAGAAAAACCTCCTCTCTCGTCTTCGTCCAAGAAGTGCCAGATCCACGAATCCGGAACTCGCTGTCATTGCTCCAAGAGAAGGTAGATATTAAGCCAACCTCTGTTTTTAATTTTTCCCCAAAATCGTGCAACATCTCATTTTATTTGAATTCAGGAAATCTCGCTCCAGAACTATTCTACGGATCCCTGCGATCAGCTCCAAGATGGCGGATATCCCGCCAGATGAGCATTCATGGAGGAAATACGGCCAGAAGCCGATCAAAGGATCTCCGTATCCGAGGTATAATCCACTAAATCAGCGTCATTATTTATTGATCATCATCCTTTTTTTACAAAGCTCATAATCTTGATCTTGATTTGCAGAGGATACTACAAGTGTAGTTCTATGAGAGGATGTCCGGCAAGGAAGCATGTGGAGAGGGCGCTGGACGATCCTGCCATGCTGATCGTCACATACGAAGGAGAGCATCGCCACCATAGCCAGAATCTGTTGCCGAGTTCTAACTGAACGCGGAACGGCCACGAGAGAGAAACATCAGTACCGGGAGAATCGCGGCCGTCGGCTGTTCCTGGAGAGATCTGGGGCGTCCGTGAGAGAAGCCCGTCCGGCTGACATATTTTTTGTATTATTCCTCGATTCTCACGTTGCGTGGACTTGTGTTCGGACTGGGGGGCAATATGGTCATTTCCTAGGAATTTCTTTTTCGTTGGCAGAGGGAATTTCTCGTGTATCATGATACGTTTATTCTGATTGGACAGAGCAGTTTGACCGGATGGCGATGCGGACGCCGAGTTCTTATTAACCAGATTTGAAAGAACTCTGGCGTCCGGTCAAAATATCGTCAGAGGCCAGTATTCAATGGGCCGCAGACGACGAGTGAGCGACGGACACGTGGACAGTGAATAAAGTCAAAAATGGTCCACATCGAGCTGCAGGTTCCGCTGTCGCGTTGACTTTGAGTAATTGTGCCGTTAAAATAACGCAAGAGTCCATGCGCTTCGGCATCAATCCCCTTTCTTTGTTGGGAAGGTCTGACGTAGTCGTGCAATTAATGCCCACTCTGCACCTCTTCACATGGAGCCCTCTCTCTCTCTCTCTCTCTCTCTCTCTCTCTCTCTAACTCTATCCTTCCATCTTCATATTCATACATGACTACATGCATACATGCAGGCATAAATATATACAGACATCCATCATCATCCATATATCCATACATTTATGCATACAAACCTCAATAAATACATATAAATATACATGCATATGATGGCAGCCTACTATGTCAGAGGGGTTGCTGGCCTCACCTTCTTTTTCTCTTTTATGCCTTACGATAATTTTAGAAATCCAGCAATTCCTCAAAAATTCAAG
Source organism: Lemna minuta (assembly GCA_024174645.1). Classification (NCBI taxonomy): domain Eukaryota; kingdom Viridiplantae; phylum Streptophyta; class Magnoliopsida; order Alismatales; family Araceae; genus Lemna; species Lemna minuta. The sequence continues at coordinate 14,057,388 of CM044114.1, read as the reverse complement.
ATTAGCATATTTTAGTTTGTAGGGCAATTCTACCCAAATTTTCTTCGATGAAGCACAAATTTAGTTTTCTATCTTTTCATGTCATTAAAAAGGAAAATTACAGAAAAGGGTCACTCAATATACTTGCTAATTATATAAAGAAAAGTGGGATTTGGTCCATTATGTGGTGGCCTTCACTCTTCATGATTCAATGTGGTGGCCTTCTCTTTTCCTTCTCTTCTTTCTTCATGATTCAATGTGCCTAAGTATTGGAATCCATAAAATTGGGATAGTGATGGACGCTATTGATCTTGAAAAATAGGATCATCATCGTATTTGTCCTTATGAAGAAATAGGAAATGTAAATGGATTGTTGGATAAAATATGGAGTGACATGATGAAGCCATATCATGTGCAAGATCGTGAGCCTCGTTGCTTAGTGGATCAAATCCTCAACAGTTCCAATTTTATTAAATATAATGGCTGAAATTTGTCGATTCTTATTCAACATGCGTCTTTCACTCAACATGTGACACGTATCCCCTAGTGAATAAGTGGAGATTGATAATGGTAATTAAATCACATTTGATCTAGTTCCGTAGTCTGTTATCTCAACTGTAAGTAATATAAATAAAACCATACATAAAATCTTTAGCTCAAACCTGTATGTGGGCACATAGACACCAATTTGTGCCTTGCTTGGTGTTGGTATGGCATCAAAAATGAAAAAAAAAAAAACACTTATGATTGCCATGGAGGGGAGGATTTTTTTATGAAATAGTTCACATCTCATTTCCTTTAATTCTGTATTCCTTCTTATTCATTCTTTTCAATCGCTGCATCGTGTGTGGGACCTCCATCTTTTTCAATTTTCAGAGTTTAATACTTTAAAAAATAATAAAAATAATTAAAATTCATAAAGACTAAGAAAATTCAGAAGTTAACAAATATTAGGTGGGAAGAATGTCGGCATAGAAAAATAAGATTTCTAGTGATGTTATCTTGTGGTCCCAAAAAAATCAAGATCATAAATAGTAGGGTTGATTGTGTGGCTTGAAAATCCTTGATAAGATATGACGATTTTGCAAGTGTTGAGGCCGTGAAATGCTTGCTCAATTCCAAAAAAATGACACCTCAAATAGTTATATGGGTTCTAATGTGATGTGAGACCCCCTAATCCAAAAATAATGTCCATGCAAATATTAGTGCTGCTACAAGCTCCCCCCAATCCAAGGTTGCAGCAAAATAAAGTGAATGTAATCAGAAGAAGAAGAAGAAAAAAAGACAATCCCTAGAGGAAGAAGCTTGCCACTGAAGAAGATGAGAAAAGCTCGGATAGGACGTTCTAATACCATGTGAAGTGGGAGAGAGAAATGGATGCACTAAGATAAGACATTCAATAAACCATGACCACTCCCTCCCTCCCCTTACATAGACAGGGAGGAGGCCCATGAAGGGAGAGAGACATATCGTGCCCCAAAGGGCCCATAGGGAGCCCTTTCACAAAATGGAATTTATGCAGAGCTTGATACATTACAATGGACAAGATGAAATGGATAAGAGAGGATGATGTTTATCAAGATGAAAACATTCACACAAAAACTCAGAAGGATATTTAAAGGTTTGCAAAACAAGGATGCTGAGACATTTTTACCACAGAGAAGAAGAATTGGAACAGTGTAAATGGCAGAGAATGTTGAAAGAAAGGTTGTACGATACTAGTAAGAGACACATCCAATCTCACGTTCCAAACTAATCATCCATCCAATATGCAAATATTGAAAAAGGCAATGGAGGGAAAAGAGTGGCAAAACAATTAAGAGATCGAGTAATGGCACTAATGGAGAGGAGGATTGCAAAAAATCTAAAAACTTTGAGGGCAACTCGTAATGGAAGGTAATGGCTAGGCATGGTTGAGCCATGTCCTTTTACAAGACCTGAATGACTATCAACAATGGTGATTGGAAGGGAGGGGAGAAAGGATATAAGAAGCACTAGTCATATGGGCTGTTGAGTCTGTGTAATCTTACACAAGCTCGTATACTCTTCTTCTCTTTTCCCCACAAATCTGTCATCATTGCTGTCTTCATCACCATAATCATGAGCAAGTTGGTATCTTCTACTCATTTCATTTGCTTACTAGTATCATCATTATCATTGCCATCATGATGATTAACTAGCTCTTACCTTATTGCTTCTTCCCTTCACCATGATCATCATAATCATCATCCAATACTTCCTTCTACTCCACCTATTATATTTTTGGTACCATCATCAGCCATCATTCTTCATCATTGTAGTTGTCTGTGTCAGTATTGTCGCCACCTATGGGCTCTTACCTTATGCATAGTTCCTATTATCATCATTTTTTTATTATCATCATTACCATCACCACCACCATCATCTTAAGCAAGCTCCGAGCTTCTCAACCTCACATGTTTAAAGTGTCATAGTAATCATGGTTATCATGATCATTATCATAGTCACCATATATGAGCTGTTAGCTAATGCCCATCTCCTATGGGCATTTTAATATTATTCTTCATTGCCATCATCATAATGATCCTCACGCTCATTATAAGATCTAATGCCTTCATGATTTCTTCTTTTGTTTGTGCCATCATGAGCATCATCATCATCACCATCGTCACACTGGAGTTATGGGCAAGCTCATATCTCCCACCAGTTCTACCGCTGTTGATATAATCATCAGCATCATCATGGTACGAGTCAAAATATTATACTCTTACCTTCCTAAGAATATTCAAGATGGCGTACTGACTTTTGCTCTCTGAATCCGTTGAATGATTGGACAGGGTAATGAGGAAGACAAGGGCAGTGACTGTTCTCCTACTCTATGCACTTTTAAGGTTCTTATTGCTGTTTTCCAGCGCTCTACCTCTCCTGTTGGTTTCGTTCTCTCTTTCTCTCGATCATTTGATCTTCAAGCTCAACCTACACCTTTTCCAGTTCTTTTACAGTTCTATGTCAACCCCTTCTCTCTCCATCTCTGCCAAGGTGTGATGTTTTGCATGAAGGGCAACATCGCTGGTATCCCACACAGTTCAGGGGCAATCCAAGACATCCTGCTCGAAGGTTTCCTCTTCAATTCCAATTGTGGTCTTCCCTGCATCTGTCAGCACTTCAGCATGCACAGCAAAGGCAAGCCTGGTGGCACCACAGATAATGCCTGAACTCTCTCCGAGAGAGAGAGAGAGAGAGAGAGAGAGAGAGAGAGAGAGAGAGAAGTTTAACTAGCAGGCTGGGGGATGGACATGTCCATAAAGGTTCTTTTGGCAAAGGCAAGCCACCACTTGTTAGGAGTACCGTTGGGGCGGTATGCACGGTTGAGCAGCCTTCCACTCGTCTCTTCTCTGATTTGCTTCAGGTAGTTCCTCAGTAGTTCTGCAAATGAGAGGCACCCATCAGTCAGTGCTGATGCCAATGTTGATTGAGAATGATGATTAGTGAGAAAGAAAGGGGAAAATCCTCATAATTCTGCAATCTAGAACAGCATACAGAGAGAATATCCAGACAGAGCTAGTTCATTCTTTCTAGGACCTATAGAGACAATCTAAAGAGAGATAATTCATGCGGACAATTCTTCTAGCCAGACTTACCCACCGCGAGATGAAGATTACAGAGAATGAAGACATAATTCATCATGGCAACCTAGGCTGAGAATGATATATATATATATATAGAATCGTGCAAGACAGGGTACCTATCAAGCAAAATAGATAAGAGAGCAAATGAAGACAATAATTCCCTGGTATATCACTAAATCTGCACCAGATAAAGACTTGACACCAATAAAAGGTTATAAATCCTCTTTAATCCTGCAATTTACAGACAACCAAGCGTGATAATGCCTCTAGGGAGAGATAAAGCCAATACCAAAGCAACTCTGAACTGCAAAAACCCAGAACACCAAGAGTGTGACCCTATTAATGAGGTCACACGTGTGACTTTACAGAGGCTCATTTAAGGGAAAAATAAATGCAGTCCCATGTGGGCCACTTATAAGACGTGGCCCACTTACAATGGGATAGAAGAGAGAATAGACAGGGAGAGATAAAGAGGCTCGGTCCAACATAAAGAATACTGTTTGTGAAACTTGACAATTTGCAAACATAAACAGGCAAGTTTGAGAAATGTGGGTCAAAGGAGCGTATCACTGCGTTATCGCATTCCTAGCAATGTGCGGGGACTGGCTCCTGTTTAGTCTTACGGAGCCAGGTGGTTTGTGGTATTTGTGGATGACATTACGAGATTCATATGCGTATATTTTATTCAACAAACATCAGCATTGGCAGAAGTGATTATTGAATTCTGAAAAATGATCAGCAACCAGTTTGGAACAATCATTAAGTGCTTCTACTCGGACAACTCAAAGGAGTATTTCAATTTTCTTTTGAAAGCATATTTTACATCTGAAGGGATTGTCCAAGAAATCATCATGTCTCTACACCCCTCAGCAGAATGGCCTTAACTGAGAGGAAGATAGTGAACATGGTGGAGATGTCACAAGCTCTACTGTTCCAGAAACATGTAATAAAACATTATTGGGGTGGAGCTGTTCTTCCAGCAGTACATTTAACAAACCGGTTAGTTACAAGGATCCTATGTGATAAAAACTCATTAGTCCTCACATACATAAAAACTCAGCAGTACCGAGGATATTTTGTTGCATTGCTTATGTTCACATACATCATCCAAATCCAGGTAAATCTGACCCTTGATCTATTAAGAGTGTATTTGTTATACACAGAAGGGTTATCCCTGCTATCATCCTCAATCACGGAAATTTTGTTTCACCTGATGTGACATTTGATTAAGCCGGAAATTATTTCTAGAAGGCAGAAATTGATGAAAGGGTGGAAAAGAAGGGGAGAACAGAACCACTGTTGAAGATCTATTGCCATTGACCTTTGGTTAAGTCAACCCAACATAACAGGGTAAAGATGTCTCCGAAGCTCAACAACATTCTGATGAAGAAGTTACCAAAGAGAAACAGCTTAAGGTATACACTCAACCACTTCCAAGCCAAAGGAAATGTTTTGTGAACCTGGCGACACATATGAGGCAGAGGAGGAAGATGAGGAAGAGGAGGATGAGCCTGTGATATCAGAAGATGCAGAGCCTATCATAAAAGATAAATATAAAAAGAAATATAATGAGATTCGACCTCCTGCTACTAAATATTTAATGACTTCACTGACCGAACAAAGAGAAGATAAGTGCAAAGAGGCTTAAAACTATTCGTTTTAAGGGCAAAGAGGCTGGGTTTACTTGAGCCATGGCTCATCACTACATTAAAAACAGACGGTTCCTGAATTTATTCAGTCGGCTCAACTGAAGCCATTCTCTGATGACTTCATCCATAAACCTATTCTTTTTAGCAGTACACAAGAAAGGAGGAGCACAACGGGAGGCATTCTCATCAAACAAATACAAAAAAAACCGTAAAATTTTGTATAGAAACAAAACAAACCACTTCTATTCTCAGAGTGGAGGGATGTCTTTGGGAGAAGTTATCTTCAAGATTGCTTTTTTTGTGTCCCTTTCGTCCAGTGGTTAGGACATTGTCTTTTCATGTCGAAGACATGGGTTGGTTCCCACAAGGGTTAGATATATTTTCTTGGCTGGTGTCATCATTGCTGACTTGCAGCATTTGAAAAAGTCTTCAGCATATAGGATCCACTCTTCTGTTAGCAAGAACACTTCTTTGTAACCCTTTCATAAACTCGCCTTCATATCCCTCTACAACTTGTCCCTCTTCCTTTGTTTTTTTTGTGGAAATAAAGGGATGATCCCCCCATAGCAGTGACATACCAACTTCCTTATTCTTAAAAAAGAGAAGCCCCCATCCGAGCCCTTCTTAAAACTACCAAGTCCTCTGCAATGAGTTCTAAAATTGCAGTACACAAAGAGAGGAGGGAATGTACATCAAGACCCCTGAACAACAATGGCTTCTTTCCTCACATATGAGAGATTTCTCATGCAACTGGATTCAGTCAAGATTCCTAGAACATTTGCAGAAGCAGTTGTCCAAGAAGTCAAGAGACGAGCAATGAAGAAGAGATGGAGGCTCTACAAAAGAACAAGATGTGGAGGTTGTGCAACTAATTGCAAAGAGTTACACACAAACATATGGCATTGACTAAATTAAAATATTTGGACATGTGGTGACGTTCAACACCATTGAGATTCTTCTCTTGTTAGCTGCTAAGGAGTGGCCGTTGTTACAATTTAATGGGAAGATTGCCTTCCTGCATCAAGACTTACAGGAAGAAATATAGATGGATTGCCTGTCAGACCTTACACAAGACAAGAAAGGAAAAGTGTGTGTTGACTGAAGAAGACGCTATACAGGTTGAAGCAGCCCCCCAGCATGGTTTGGGAAGTTCACTCGTGCCATAAAATCCTTGGGATATCAACAAACACTCGACATCAATAGGCTTTAAGGCACTTCTACTTTATGTAGATGACATCATCATTATTGGGACTAATCAAGCAGAAATAGATGAATTGGGCATGCAATTCACTCCGAAGGTTGAGATACTTCTATTGTTGTTACTCGGATATTTTTTAGGAATTGAAGTGGCTCACTCATCCAAGGGCACATTCATTTCACAACAAATATGTGTTCGAGACCTCTTGAAGGATGCTGGGAGACTCAGATGTAAATCGGCAAGTATGATAATTTATCTAAACCAGAAGCTTGGAAAATGTAGAAGGACCCCAGTAAAAAGAGAGCAGTACCAGAAATTAATCAGTAGGTTACTCTACCTTAATCATACATGGCCAGATGTTGCATCTGTAATAAAATTGATGAGTCAGTTTATGCAAGACCCCAAGGAAGAGTAAATTTGCTCAGTCAATAAATTTTTTGCATTTAGGGACAACCTACAAAGTCCTAGGCTATCTGAAGGGAACAGTTGGACAGGACAGGGTGGAGATTTTTCTCTGGAGATTTATACTGGTTCTGATTTTGCGGGTTCAGTTGTAGACCAAAGATCTACCACTGGATACTGCTCCTTTCTATGTGGGAACTTGCTTACATGGAAGAGTAAGAAGCAATCATTAGTGTCACTGTTAAGTGCTGAAGCCAAATTTAGAGCTTTGGCTAAAGGTATATCTGAAGGCGCAAGTATGAAGAAAATTCTGGACGGTTTGGGAATGATGAAGGATATATGCATCTGGTTGTATTGAGACAAGAAGTCTGTTAAAGGAATTGGTCACAATCTGGTCCATCATGATAGAGCTAAGCACAAAGGAATTAACTGACACTACATAATGGAGAAGCTGGACAATGGCAAAATCAAGATCTCATATGTGCCCTTGTCAGATCAAACTGCCGATATATTCACCAAGGGATTGCCTGGACCAGCATTTCAGTGACTGAGCTCCAAGTTGGGCTTGGACGCTTTCCATGCACCAACTTGAGGGTGTGCGTGTTATCAGGACCTATGTTTGCCTACTTTCTTATGTACCCTCCTTTATTTAATTTATACCCTCATATGGAGGGGTTATTGTCAAGTGAGATATTGGGTAATCCGATATCCACTACCGACTATGTAAAAGGGGATGTTACCCCTAGAATGAGGTTCAGCAGAAAAGCATATCTTCGAATTTTCACTGTTAGGATTTCTTGCAGCTAGGCTTTCTCCACAAACAAGAAACAACCTAGAGAGATAATAACTTTTCAGGAGAGAGAGAAAACTAAACCCCCCGAAGTCTAAAATTCAGCTGCCTAGCTGGTACCCATCATGACCTAATGATTAGAGAGAAATAAGCGATGATACTTCAGAAGCATTGCAACCTAGAGGGAATAAAGATAGAGAGAGCGCACCTGCTTCTTTCTTGGACTGTGCAGGACAGAAAAGACCAGGGAAAGGAAAGCCCGGTTCTCCTGGGACAGGGACAGGCTCCAGACCAAGGCTGATGATAGCCTTGGTGCCTTCCGCCAAGGTCCGGCACCCTTCCAGCCGTTTCAGAGCCACATTAATGTACAACGTCAAGTACACCAGCAACTTATCACCGATGCTTTGAACCTCAAAGTTCTTGAAGAACACATTAGCCCTGAAGAAGGTGATGGCCTCATCCACTATATCATCCACCTCTGAAAACAAAAGAATTGTTTTAGTGATTTTTGAGGGGAAGAAGAGAAGGGGGGGGGGGCGCTGGGGGGAGAGAGAGAGAGATATCTAATTCCTTTCTAATTGCTAAATTAGTCATGAGATGTGTGAGAATGCCCATCAAGGGCCTAGTCAACTCATCCCATTAAGCCTATGAATTCCAAGATTCAAAGGTGGATAAATAACTGGACCCCCCACCCACCCAAGAGGGATCCCAAGATTCCCCTCAAGAGTCCTTTATTCTACCAAGGCGAGTGTATCTACCACTTCACCTCCTCTATAACCATTCACCTTGTATTCTCTCCCTATATATAGAGGTCAAAGATTCCTTAATAAGATCATCCAAGTATTCTCTTCTTCATTTTCTCTCTTCATAAAATGGTTAGCGAGAAGAGAGGAAAGGATAATATAAGGTGTTTCTCTCTTCTTCTGATCTATAGTTTCTCTCTCTAGATCTGGTGTGTTATCGATTATACCTTGGTCAGCGGCTGGAGCAGGGCCCTTGATGTGTGTTTTCAGAGGGAGGAGGGGGCATCCACAAGCTTTTTTAATGCCCTCTTCATTGACGAAGTTTGAGTGGTATACCTGAAATTGGATGTTGAACTGGCTTATCAGATGAGCGGCAGTGATCAGGGTACAGTCAGGAAAAAAAATGCTAGCAAAAGCAGAAATGTACGACTATAAGAGAGAGGGTCCAGTGTAAAATTAAGTGGAAGGAAAGAAGGAACACGAGATACTACTGTGATGAATAATGAAGGAGGATACTCAAATATTTTCACGAAATTAAGACCCCGGATTAACACATCAGCAAACTGCCAAGCGAAAAGAAAATTAAAGTCATCGGCAAACAGATAAACTGGTGTCTATAAGAATGTTGCATCCAAGAATATACTAATGAGAAAAAACCAGTTGTGGTCATATTCTGGATGAGGAAACGAGTAATTATGCAAAGCGTTTGCCAGCAGGGAGAGCACACATTTAGTTCATCGTAAAAGAGAGACGTAGAAACTGAACCATCAAGGACAAACAGAAACATTTAGGATTAAATCACTACATTTCTTCCAAGTTGAGAAGATTATACGATGAAGCTTTAATTATTAGGCATCGGTCACCACTCATAAACGAAGAAACGTGATAAGGGTTTCAATTAATGATTTCCTTATTAACCGCAATCCGAGAATTAGATGGCATATAGACAAACAGATCGAAATATCTTCGATATTAGTCTCAAATTTCAGCGATTCCACTGTTTTAATTAAGCTCCCAGCGGTAGGAATAATTGTTTCTGGACCAAAAGAGGCAAAAATCAGGGGACAAAAAAAACCCCTCACACTAAGCATTCCCATCATTAAACTTCGGGTATCCCAATTCCTAGCAATCGTACAAGACTCAATCAAAAGCACTTGGCACGTTAGCTGATCAAGAAAATAAATCGAATAATATCTATATCGACGCAAGCGTACCATTTCTCCGTCCTCAACGCTTCCGAACGGCAACGTTCAGATCTGAAAAAAACCACATTATTATAGACCGTACATTACTTGACGTGGCGTGCTCGTACCCGTCCGATCATATAATGGGACGAATCCAGGAAACTCCATCCGACGACGACTGCGTTTTTTCCGTAAAATTTAGTTTCGTGGCCTTTTCTGAAATCCACGTGAACTCCTCTCTCGCCACGTGTAAAATGAAGTTCTCAGTCACGGTTACGTGGAGTTAATTGCCGGTTTAAGAAAAGGGAAGGAATCGCTTGCCTGCTAATTACCACTAATTAGTGCGTCAGCTTAATTAGAATAATAAATCGCGGAAATATTCCCGAATGTAATTTTGATGAGTATACCAGAAAGAATATTCTATTTACACTTTTACATGAGAATCGGAAGAATCGATTTCAAACACCGGCCGGAGCGGGAAGCTGTAACCGTACACCGTTGCTTCTGTTACCCATCATACCCTTTGAAGAGAGAGAAAGATTGGATCTGATGAGAGATAAATGTCTTCCGTGGAAGAGAGAAAAGATCATCCCCTCCATGGACGAGATCTTCTTCCGAGCTTCGTCATCATGGTCTCCGCGGTACCTCTTCAAGAAGCTCCGATACTGCGGAATCAGATTCTTCGCAATCATCTGAAGAATCTCTGTTCGGAGATCTTCCTCCGGAACGATCCAGAGAGAATGCTTCCGGTGAATCTCCTCAAACTCGGACTCGAATTCTCTGAGCTTGTTCCTGAGGAGAAGCCGCGGGAGTTTCCCCCAGCTCTCGTTGAAATAAACCTCGAGGTGCTGGTCTCCGTATTGGCGGTACCTCTGCAAGCGATTTTCTCCCAGGAGATTCCCTAATTCGGTTCCCCGGAGGTGTTTGGAAAAATGCCAGTAAGAATTAACAAGAAACAACCTAGCCTGAGCTGGATCGCGGTATCTATCCGACCAGGACTTGAGATTCTCCTCTAGAGCTCCGGCGACGTTTACTATCGCCTCCGGCAAGAGCTCCGGCGAGAAATCCTCTCCGCGCCAGGAATGATTGATCTGTAGAACTTGAACGAGCGCGGAGATGTAGTATTCCCCTAGCAGGGTGTTGCAGAAGGCGACAATGGCGGCGACGAGCTTGGGAACTCCGGCGTCCTCCGGCGGCGGATTTATCTTCTGCAGCTGCACCTGGAAGAGAAGCTCCCAGAAGATGCCACAGGCTCCGTCCACGACCTTCCTAATCAGGTCTCTGGTCGTGCTCCGGATATTTCCGTGGAATTTCCCGCAAAAGAGTTTGTTAAAGTTTAATCTCAACCTATCGAGGGTGGAGAAAATATCTAGCAGCTTTAGAAGCTTGTACGGATCGTTTCTGCAATAAGTAACCTGTAAGGCAAACCCTAGGAATCTTATAATATCCGCCTGAGCAGCGATTTCCGAGAAGCAGATCTCCGCCTCGGAATCCGGGAGCACGGTCGCGCTCAGCTTGTGTTCTTCTTCCAAAACATCCTTAATGGTAAAGTCCAAGGCTTTCTGCCACCGCGAAATCGATTCCTCGAAGCTCTTCGCCTCTTCGGCGTCGGTAATTTCAACGTCGAAACAATCCAGGTTCAGATCCGCGAGAGTAGATCGGACGGCGGAGCGTCTCACCTCGGTGTAGATCTTAACGCAGTCCTCCTTGCGGCCGTTGGACGAGAGGATATCGAAAACGAGCGCGAGATCGTGCGGTCGTGCCGCTGCCACGTGGCGGCGGAACTCATATTCCAGCCGGCTCAGAGCTGCGCTCAACAGCCCGCCGTCGAGAGCGAAGCAGGAACTCTTTAACGACAGGATCGAGCCGCGGAGAACGGCGAGGAATCCGCCGTTGGAGACGGAACTCAGCTCCATCTGGTTTGCCATGTCTTCCAGCCACTGAATCGCGAGAGGGCAATTCTCGGAGAGGAATTTCAGAGCTTCTTCGAGACGGCGGAAGACTTGGAGGTAACCGGACAAATCGCGGCCGGGATCCGAGAGGAGCACCGGTTCAAGACCGTGAACGGCGTCGAATACTTTGAGGACGGCGGCGCTAGGGTTCACGGCGAGGTCGATTTGGGCGGCCATAGCGGCAAGAGAAAGTCTCGGAGCGGAAACTGGGCGGAGAGTTTTCTCCAGAGAGGAAAGACGGTTGGAGATCTCCTGCAAGCGAGGTTTGGATTTGTTGAGCACCGCGGTTGTCTCGCGAGATCTCTCCATCGCCGATCGCAGCGTTCTCTGCGCCGCCGCCAGTCTCTCCATTTTGTCAGAGAGAGAACAAGAATTTCTCTGAAATTGGCGCCTGCATTTTCCGAGGAGGGAGAGGATGGGAACGCGCTGGATCTGGAGGATTTGGTGAAGGCACTGCAACTGCACGCAAGTCGGAGGAGAGAGAAAGATGATGGAGAGAGAGAGAGGGGAATGCAGGATACTAATGGCACGCTCGAGATAATTCGGGATTGCGCTGCCTCCATTGTTTACGGTGGCCAGTCACAGATTTAGAGAGACTGTTCGGGGACCAGGGGAAGTGAAGACAGCAGTTTTCCGCGAGACAGAACCTGACGCTATCGGATACCAGCAGAATAAATAATCCAGTAGTAGCCTTTAAAAAACTATAATATTTGGCCGAAATATAAAAATATATGTGCCGCACAACTGTCACTGTCTTTGGGCGTTAACTGTCCAGCTGTACTGACTCATGCACAAGCGAGCGGGGTCGAGTCCAAAGCCCGGCTCCGCTAACCAATTAAATAGTGGTGAAGTTGGACATCCTAACCAAACACGGCATGAGGCCATGCCGCAGCCGGTAGGACATTAGTTAACCCACATGCCACATCTCTCTCTCTCTCTCTCTCTCTCTCTCTCTCTCTCTCTCCCCTCCCTCTCCCACTACCTCTCTCTCTCCCCTCTCCCACTACGTCTCTCTCCCCCCTCTCCCACTACCTCTCTCTCTCCCCTCTCCCACTACCTCTCTCTCCCCCCTCTCCCTCTCTCTTTACCCCCTCTCCCTCTATCTCTCTCCCCCTCTCCCCCTCTCCCTCTCTCTCCCCCCCCCTCTCCCTCTACCTCTACCTCTACCTCTCTCCCCCTCTCCCCCTTTCCCTCTCTCTCTCCCCCCTCTCCCTCTCCCTCCCTCTCTCTCTGTCTATCTCCATCTATCTCCCTCTCTCTCTCCATCTCTCTCCCTCTATCTCTCTCCCCCACTTCATCTCTTTCCCTCTTTCTCTGTCTCTCTCCCCCTCACCCTCCCTCTCTCTCCCTCTATGACTCTATGTCCCTCCCCCTCTCTCTCCCTCTCTCTCCCTCTATGTCTCTATATCTCTCTGTCACTCTCTCCCTATCTTTTTATCTATGTCTCTCCCCTTCTCACTCCCTCTCCCACTCTATCTCTATGTCTCTCTCTCCTTGACTCTCTATCTCTATCTCTCTCTCCCCTTATATGCATAAAATCGTGGTCATTGAATGCACAAGTTTACGTGTCAAAAAATAATTCCCAACTCTTTGGATTTGATTTTAAAATTTAGAATCAGGGTGAGTAAAGGTCAAATCTACAGGGAGTAAGGTTAAGAGATTGAAATTGAGTAATACTTTTGGTATTTATTTAGATTAAGAAAGTGAAGATAATCGATGAAAACAAGATATGTATGCAGGAAATAAAATGAACTGATCAAATACTTCTAAGCCCCTTTCGAAGATTGAAAACCCTTGACCAATGGCAGAAAAGTGATTCTAGGGTTTGAAAAATATGAATATTTTTATGAAGAGATGGAGAAATATTGGTGGAAAATGATTCTACACCATGAATTTGCCATGAAAACACATTTCAGTGATACTCTCTAATTAAAACATATCATAGAGAGCACGTACATCTCGCCCGGACTTGGCGTCTTACATCTAACACAAGGAATGAATAGATAAGAGAAGAAACTCACTAAAAATGATATTTCATACATTAAGAAGGATTAGTTAGTGTCTTCTTTCCTCATGGCTAGCTAATGCTAAAAACACACTATGAGATATTAAAACCCTATTTTTCCACCTTGGAATTTAAATAAATCCTAGTGGATTTGTAGAGCTTAAAATGATGATTGAGCCCATAAAATTTTAACCCCTAACCCGTTTTGGATCATGATTTCGATTTGGAACATTTCTAGCCATTGATTTTTCCTTAAAAATCACTTGTCTTCATAACAAATGTTGACTTTCATCATGTAAAACATCGAAATGCATCCAATCGTGTTAGGTGTCATGCTCTGGTTCACTCGAAGGAGAGAGAAAGAGTGAGAAGAGTGCTAACCATTGGATTTATCTTTATAAGTGTGGAATGCTCCAGATTGTGTCGTGTCATCTCTATATTTGTCTCAAGGAGAGAGAAAAAGTGGATAAGTTGGATATCATTGGATCCGATGGTCATATGGTCTACCACATCGCATGCAGCCACGTGTCCCCATGCATATAAAACTTTAGTTCCTCATTGATTATTTTTAAAATATCTTCCACATTTAAATAAACGGCATATTAAGTGTTTTTAAAATGTATTACACTAATACTCCCTTAATGACACCATGTGTGCATTGAATGGTGTCACATGGTGGCATGCCTTCATCCCATGTGTACATGATGCCACATCAGCGTACCATGTCAGCACGCACAAATAAAATTAATTTTTTATTTTCAAATTCATAAAAATTCAAAAAAAATAAAAAAAACATGGGAAAGTTTTAAAAATAGAAAAATTCATAAAAAATTTAGAAAAATTATCAAAAATCCTTCAAGTTAAAATATTCATATCTTTTTATAGAAAGCTCCTTTTTGGATGAAATTTCATCATTTCAAACGTTGTTTTGCCCTCTTTTACATCATATTGCTTGAAATAAAATATGAAAATAAAAATTTTGTATTAGAATCACTTGTCCTTTTTATGCATTATTGTTCTTCGTTCTTGCCTGCAATCATAAAACTCAAGTACATGCAATTAAATCACCTTCGTTTGACCTTACAAAAGGTCTAACATAAAATATGCATAAAATTAAAGGCAATTGAACAGGAGTTTAGCTTTTGCATGATATGATATTATTGGCACATTTCATCAAAACATGATAACATGCATAATAATGACATCAATTATGCTAAAAATCATTGAATCATAATGAAGTAAATGTGTAAAAGTGTATGTTATTACCCCTCTCCCTCCTCTCTCTTCCTCTCCATCTCTTTCCCTCTATCTCTATTTCTCTCCCCCTCTCCATCCCTGCCTCTCCTTGTCTGTCTATCTATATCTCTCTCCCCTCTTTCTCCCTCCCTATCCTTGTCCCTCTCTCTACATCTCTCTCTCTATCTATCTCCCCTCTCTCTCCCTCCCTCCTCCCCCCCTCCATCTCTTTCCCTCTCTATCTATCTATCTATCTATCTATCTATCTATCTATCTATCTATCTATCTATCTATCTATCTATCTATCTATCTCCCCCCCTCTCTCCCTTCCTTACTCCTGTCTCTCTCTCTTACCCCTTTCTGTCCCTCCCTCCTCCCCCTCTCTCATGGGCTCTAGCCTCCTCTCTCCAGCTCTCTTCTTGCCTCTCTCTCCCCTTCCCCCTCTTTCTCTTCGTCTCCCTCTCCCCCTCCCCCTTTCTCTCTCTTCCTCTCTTCCTCTCTCTCCCTCTCCCTCTCCCTCTCCCTCTCCCTCTTCCCCTCTCCCTTGCTGTCTCTTACTCTTTCTCTCTCCCCATCTCCCCCTCCCTCTCTGTCTCCCTCTCCCTCTTCCTCCCCTCACTACTTGTCTCTTCCCTCTTTATAAATTCCAACCTCCCTTCTCCACTTGTCTTGTTCCTCCTTTCTCTCTCTCTCTCTCTCTCTCTCTCTCTCTCTCTCTCTCTGTCTCTTCATATATTTACACTTCTATTAAATTCTCTAGTTTAACTATCAAATTTTGTTATTTCTAAATATTAACCATCTACAAATATAAAAAAATCTCCATCGATATTTCTCCAATATTTTCATTAGTTAGGTTCGTTTCTTATTTTATTTTGTTCACCTAGATCATAGATTTAATCATTTACTCATCTCATTATTTATTCATTTTATTTAAAAGATGTAACTCATCTCATAGTTAGGTTTACACAAAAAAGGGACGGTTCCCCACCCTCTTCGACGATTAAGAGCTCTCTCTCAATCTTATGAAAGAATCGGATCTCTCGCTCTCTCTCTCCCTCCCCAAAGGGTGACGACAACAATCTCTCTTACTCTCTTAGTGGCATGATCTCTCTCTCTCTCTCGATGGAGTTTCTCTCTTCCCTATCCAGTTTCGCACTCTGTATCCCACGTTTCCATCCCCCGTTTCTGCCGTCGATTCTCCAGTTCCCGACTTCTCCCCCTCCTATCACTTATTTGTTCTCTCCTGCACAGTCTCGCTCTCTGTCTTCCTCTCGTTATTTTTTCCTCTCACGCATTTGCTTTCCTCTGTGCTCTCGCGCTTACTCAATTTCTCTCCTTATCTCCCTTAGGATTGTTCACATCCCCTCCATATTCCTCTCTCTCTGTCCATTTTGCTTTAACTCGCCTCTAATTTCTATCAATATTTCCAACTCCCTCTTCAATTTTGCCTCCGCGTAGCACTCTCTCGTATCTTTCGCATTTCCGCACGCGTCTTCTTCACACTTTCTCTTCCTTTCTATCTTTCTCTTTTGCACCATCCTTTAACTTCTTCTGATCCCTCTATATTTCGGCCCCTTCTGCGCTCTCTATCTCTCTCTTTTGGTCTCCCTCACTTCCGGTCGCTCTCTCTCTCTCTCAATCTTCTTGTCTCCCAACTTCTCTCCAACTTATACTTAATCTCTCTCTTCCTCGTTCAATCGCTCATTGTCGCATCTCCCCCTCTATTGCGTTTTACTTTTCTCTCTCTCGTCTCTCTCATGATCTCTCCTTCACTCTAAGTCTGTCTCACCCTCTCTCTGCCACACTCCCGTACGCCCTGCCCTCTCTCCCCTCTCTCATGACTTTTTTTGTCTCTTTTCGGCTCTCCATCTCTCTCTCTTCTTGAAGGTCTTTCCTCCCTTTCTCTCTCTCTCTCTCTCTCTCTCTCTCTCTAATACTTGCTCTTTCCTGCTCTCCATTATGCTCCCCCTTTCTATTAATATCCCCCTTTCTCTCTATTAATATCCCTCTATTTTGCACACCCTCTAATTGCCCTTCTAATTGATATATCTAATTAATCATGGGCATTCTCCTCTCTTGCCGCCTAAATTGATATTCTCTCACCCTAAAGTCCCTATGAATCGACCTAGGAAGGTATATGCCTTAACTATTTCCATCAAGTCATGGTTTTTTATAATATAAATAATAATTTTTTCGGGCATGAAAACAAAACGACTTCGAGTTTAACACCCATGTAAGCCTAGTGGAAAACTCTCCTCTCTCTTCTCTTCCTCTTGTGGTGATGAGTGTTCTAAAAGAAATCCGATCGTCCAATGATTGTGTAGATACTGCTAGCACCCGAACGGTTGAATGACTTGAAGAACTCTTTCAGATGATCCTTGTAAATATGAATTTTATTATATACTAGATGATTGGTGACCAAACAATCTTGTGCAGTCGTTGAAAATACACATTCTTGTGTCAAATTTTTATTCCAAACTCACTAATTCTATGTTTTAATTGCGAATTAATTAGAATAATGGTGAGTAAGAGTCAAATCCACAAAGAATAAGGAATTTTTTTAGATGTATTCAAAATTGGATCAAATCGGACAATGATTTAGGATGAGAAATTAAAAAATTGGTATTTTTATCAAGAAGACTCCAAAACAAATCAAATGAATAAAAAATCACTTAATTTGGATCCGTCTTCACGGAGAAATCGAGGACCAAATTTTGAACAAAATCCTCACACAAACCCTGCTTTTGATGCCAGTCCTAGGTCGGGTGATGCTATACTCATTACAATCCCGAACTCCGCTTGATCTTGCCTCCACAACAAACATGAACACCAAAAAATGCCAAGCTTGGGCCTAAGTCTATATTTTTTTCATTTTTCTAGCCTGATATTAATAGAGAGAGCCAAAGAGCAACAAAAAAGGAAGAAGAAAATTCTTTTATATGTTAGGTTTAGAAACTCCCTTGGATTAACGGTGAAGATTTAGTCTTTTTGGGTGTGACCAAATGAATTGTGGATATTCGATCTACATGTCATCATCATAACCATCTCATAAGAGGTGAGAGAGTCATCATAAGGAGGTGGGTGATAACATGCACTTTTAACATTCAATTATACAATTATTAATGCAAATTAAGGCATAAAACATTACATTTTTATGCATCTTATCATACTTTGAGTGCATACCTATCATTTCATAAAATTTTAAGTTTAATATAAAAATACACTATTTTAGTGATAATTATGCATTTTAAGAATACATTTTAGAGTAGATTATTCCCATCTATATTTGAGATAATAATTGGGTTTTAATGTTAAATAATAAGAAAAAAATACTTTTTATATACTCATTTATTTTTCAAAGTTTTAGTTTCTAAAATAAATGAGTATATTTTTGAAATAAAGATTTATGATCTTGTTATTTAAATAATTTAAATTTTTAGAATGATAGATAATTTAATTTATGATCCAACAAAATAAATTTGGATTAATTTGGAGGTATATTTTGAAAGTTATGAATTTTCTAATTTTTTGGGAATCTTCTAGAATTCATCTGAATTTTTTATGAATTTAATTCGATTTATTTTGAATTAAAATGAATAAAAAATGAATTTTATCTCGTGTGCTAACGTGGCAGCTGACGTGGCGCGAATGAAAATGTGTGTCGCCACATGGTGTGTCCATACGCTGCCACGTGGCAATACGAATGTGTTCGCGCATGTGATTAGAGAGATTAAGCTTCCTTTTCCACATAACACTATTTCTCTTTATCACTTATAGCTTACATACACGTTGAATCACGTAATTTTTCGTCATGTGGGACTATGCTTTTGTTTTAAGATGCACAAGTGACATGGCATCGCGAGGAGTGTCTGATTCACGTGTTAAACGAATGCCGTCGATCTTCACTTAAGTAGGGGGGTACGTGGCACACTCTGGTTCATCAATGAATCATTTTAAAATGATTTAATCTCAACCATTCATCTGAAGAGTTATAATGGCTAAGATTAAAACCGATGAAACACATTTGGAGTATTAGATCAAGATCAGACGACGAGCGTTTCACACGTTTCTTCTTCACGCGCGATGTGGCAAAATCTCGACGATTCATCTCCAATCCAATGGACACGACTTAACTGTAACAATTCAGAGCCTGGCATTTCATCTCAACTGTTAATCAAAGATGAAACGCTGAATCTGATGATTACGTCCAAATTTGCTTATTTATATGAATGTTCTTCAACAAAAAATGTATTCTTGGATGCTTTCTTCTTCTAAATACATTTCCGCCTCAACAGACTGGTTGAAAGTGAGATTTTGTCAAAAGAATAAGGAGAATTTGCCTCTTGACTGCCGACGATCGTCTTCGACATTGTAAAATAAAAAGCCTTTGATCAGACAATCAATTGGATCATTTTGATTGTTATGTCGGGTTAGATTATGTGATTTTCTCCTAATCTTTTGTCTTGTATCATTAGATTGTAATTTTGAATCGTAGATTTAGTCAATTTTGTTTTTAATTTCAGATTTCTCTCTCTTCGTGTTCGAAAATTTCTATCTAATGCGCTCTTTGATTTCTCTGTGAATCTTGATCCAAATTGAGTGATTTTTTATTCCATGGATTCGTCTTTAAGTTCTCTTTCAAAATATATCAATATCTCTAATTTCTCACCTCAATTCATTGTCCAATTTTATTACATTTCAAAGAATACCTCAAAAAATCTTAATTCTTCGTGGATTTGACCCTTATTCACCACTATGCTATCTAATTCGTGATTATTTTATTAAATTGGTGAGTTTAGTAAATGTTTTGACGAAAACCTCCTAAGAACATGACTTCTTCATGTAGGTCCCACAAAAACCTCCTAAGAGAATGGTTAAAGAGAATGGTTATTTTCCTAAGGACATGGGCTTACCCCTCTCTCCTCCTATAAATATGGATTCTTCCTAAAAAATAAGGAAGATCTAAATTGATTAATAATAAAGAAAAGAGAGAAAAATTTGATCTCTTTGATCTTTCAAGAATGTCTATGACCACTTTTGACTTGTCTATAATCACTTTGACAATCATTGACTTCCAATAAAAAGGGAGTGACTAATCTCCTAAAAAGGTGGAATGGGTTGATCACCATACTGCAAAGGTGGAAAAGTTTGACCAACCTCCTAAAAATATGGCAAGGTGACGAATCATGATTGTGCAATTGTCAAACATACATGTCTACACGTTAAAATAAAAACCAAAATCACGTAATTTCAAGATTAATTAGGACTGATTTAGCATAAAAGTGAGTAAGGGTAAAATCTACGGAGAATTAATTTTCTTTCTTGAGATGTTTTCAAATTTGATCAAATTGAATGATGAATCGAGAGGATAAATTAGGGGAAAATATATATTTAGAAAAAAGACTTCAAGATCTATCCATAAAATTAAGAATCACTCAATTTAGATCTATACCCATGGAGAAATCACATAGCAAAGTAGGAGAAAGATGTCATGAAGAGAGAGAAAATGATGAAAACTAAAATAATCAATGAATCTAAGATTTGAAATGAAAATATACTGCTAAATGAAAAAAGATTAGGAAGGAAAAATTAAATATAACCCAAAACCCTACTTGAAATTATCTAAATATTTTCCAAAGCAAGGCTTTTCATTCCTTAGAAAATGAAAATTTAGAGTTCAAGAGGTGATTCTCTTAATCCTCTCAACGAAATCTTAACATCAAACACTACTTGGACATGGAAATGAGTCTAGAGTATGATTAAAGCAAGAGATTCAAGAATTGATATGTCAAAAAGGTTTGATTGATCTAAATATCCAAGAATGCATTCATGGTCAAAGAGAGAGAGTACAAGTAGACTTTGAATTGGCATGGCTGTAAGATTGTCTCCTTAGATGTGATCAATGGTTGATATTAAATGTGACAAGGCAAGTCGACATCCTTAAGTCATGACCTTTGGATGAAAGATAGAGTGCCTAGATTGAATCACGTCATTGCATGAAGATTAAACATCATGTAACGGCTGCCGATCGATTTCTATAAAACACTTGAGATGCTGTTGCACATCCACTAGATTTTATTGGTCGCTTTCAATCTCAACTATTATAACTCTCACAATGAATGGCTTGGATTCGTCGAGAGTTATAACTTTGAACCGTCATTGAATCTTGCTGTGCCATGTACTCCCTTTAGTTAAGTGAAAAATCAAGCATTTGGGATAAATCTCTTTCTTTCCCATTCATATGATGCAGCCACATCACTTGTACATAAACTCTTTAATCCCACATTAAAAATATTAAAGTTATTTATTGGGTATGTATAGGGCGGTGGGTTTAGTAGTTATTTTTGGCCCATTAAGGGCACTTAACAATGATACTCCCCTTGACTGGTGCCACATGCACCTCACATGGCACCTGAACATGTTGTCACATGGCCACACGTAGACATGCATGGCACATCTACTGCCATGTCAGCCCACAATACAAAAATAATATTTTTTGAATTCTTTAATAAAATTTATTTTAAAAAATTTATAATAAATTCAAAAAATTCTAGAAAAATCCCTAAAAATTACAAAATTAATTTATTTCAAAATGCAAGTATTTTTTAATCTTTTTTTTATTAAAAATGAAATAATCTATCATTACATGAAATTAAATTTAAGAAATAACAAGAGAATAAATATTTATTTCCAAAATACACTCAAGTTACTTAAGAAAATAAAACTAAATAATTTTAGAGTGCATTAAAATTATTTTTCTCTTATTATTTTATATTTAAAACTCAAATAAATCCTAAAATAGAATTAATATAATCAATTTAAAATTCAACTCTTGATTTATACATAATTAACCCTTAAAGTAATGCATTTTAAGCTTTTTGATGTAAATTGCATAGAATGATGAATATGGACTCAAAGTATGATAATATGCATACGAATGGTATGTATTATTCCATAAAATGTACTAATAATTATATAATTATGAGTGTGAAAGTTGACTTGGTCAACTCTCTATTCTAGAAGCTTCCGGAATGTTGACGAAGCGTTTTAGTGCGGTCGTTAAACACACAAATGCAAGTCAAAAATTTTTTATAAAACTGAACTCACAAAGATAAGATATAAAATCAAGTAATGTGAAAGTATCGGGTCGATCCACAGAGAGCAAGGTTCACTTTAATTGCAGAGTTGACTTCGTCAAACTTAGGTTTAAAAGAGGTTTTAAAGAAGTAAAAATAAGATATGATGAATAGAAATGATATGAATAGATTAAACAAGAAGTTTTAAGAATTCAGTTCTCGGATTTGACACAGAAAAGTCAAAAGTCAAAGTCAAAGTGTTGACTTTGACCAACAGTAGGTGTTCTATAAAATCAGAGAATCAAAAGGTATCAGACGACTATGAAAATTATCTATTTGAAAACTAGAGAGAAAATAGAATTTATTGATATATAATTCGTGATTTTTTAATAAGAAATGGATTTACTATGAATTATTAAAAATTAAATATCAAAAAATCTCCAAAATAAACACCTCAGAGGAAATCTTCAAATTGACCGGTCAAATGAAATCCAAATCTTGCAATTTATATGTCAATAGAAATTTAAGAACCAGAGAAATCTAAATAAACTAGAATGATTGAATTCCGATTTGTAAATTGAAAGTAATTGACCTCGAAAGTCAATGTTTGACTTCTGATGAAGAATGAATAGTGCTCGGTCAAACGTCAAATTGAAGGTCCAAATCAACTCGGAATTTAATTAATTTGCTATCCACGGAAAGCTGATGAAAAGAGGAATCCAATAAAACCAAAATAAAGTGATTTAGAATTATAATCAGAGAGATATCCTATTTTCAAAATTAGCAATTTTTGGACTAAAATTTGGGGAAAATGAATAACACTAAGAACTAATTTATAAAATTAAACTTCTAAATCTAATAAAAACTCAAATTACCTCTTGATAATCAATTGAATCTCACTACTAACCCAATTTCCGCAAGAATGGGGCTTCAATTCACGTGGATTGAAGCGAATTTGCTCGATTTCTTCCTCGCGGACGTTCGGAATTCAAGAGGAAAATTCGATGAAATCAAAGAGGAATTCGCGATCAATCCCGCTCCAATTGCTTTGCAATTAAGTCTAAACGCGGGGGGTCACAAAGAACTTAAGATTTTGCTCTAAATTCACTTAATTGCTTCACGAATCAATCAAAAGTTAAGTTTACAAAGTGAGAGAACATCTATTTATAGAGAAGTTTATGCGAAATTGGTGGATTGTGGCCCACGACGCGGATTTCACTCCGTGTGATTTTAGCCATCGGATTGCGCGAAATTGGTGGCTCGTGACGTGGATTTCACTCCGTGTAATTTTAGTCGTCGATCACGCGTAATCGGTGGGATCGTGGCCCATGACGCAGATGATGGATATTATGTGGCCTATAAGCCAATCACACTTTCATCAATCTTTTTTATGTTCATTGAAATGAAATTTATTCATTGTCATTCTTATGTGATGTTTGCAATGAAGTCCATGAGCAGGTGCAATGACTAAGTGAATTATGATGAGATCATAATATAGCGATCACTAGTCTTTAAACATATGTTCTAAACATTCCTATTCGTGGGATATTCGAGAAGGACATCGAATTATCTGGAAAGAATAACACTATCTAATCCAACTCATATGATGAGTATGGCTGATCCTATAGCCATTAAGGATAGATAGTGGGTGCTCTTTGGAGAAAGAGTTCACTGAATTGATCTGTATGAATCCCTGAATAGTAATATACCTAAATTGTCAATCAGGTTGATTCATGTCACGGTTGTGTACGTGGTCCTTTGACCTGAGACACCAAAGACATCTTGTGGATGGATGATCGTGTTTTGACTATGACTTACGACCCCCTAGCCACGGGATCTCCAAAACGTCATAGATTGGATACGACATGAAGTCCTCGAAGGTGATTGAGTGGTCAAGATGGGATCATCCACCCTCGGTATATGAGGAGATCGACTCAAGGAATGAGATGCGCTTAAATCCTTGGCCAAGGTAGCGGAAATATTAGAGAAGTTGTTCTCAATGATTTCCTGCTCGCATCAGTACTAAATTGAGTGACGGATTAGGGTTTGATAATTAACCATACCCTAAGTCATTCATGAGTCTCGTGTGGATGAAGGATTATTCGTACATGGTAACCAATGATGGCAGGGTTCCATGAAAGAGTTCTAATATACTCCATATCTCCTAGAGCACGTGGTGTAGCTTGGCACCCACCGGGCTGGCGACTCAAACTGTCGATTGGGTTAAATCGATCCTTAGTCAATTAATCTATATGTTGATATAGTTAATTGATAAGAAGGACCAATAAGTGTTATTGGGTTGATAGAGTCATTAACTGGCGAGAAATATGGACCTAGAGGGTCACACACATAAGGTCAATGGACGTCGGTGGATATAGACATAATAATAAGGGTTTTTGTAAAAATTTTACATTCCCAAAGTCTATAAATAGGGGGAGAACGACCATAATAGAGGTACCCATGCAAGCCTAGTGGAACTTCTCCTCCCTCTTCTCTTCCTCTCGTGGTGACGAGTGTTCAAAAAGAGATCTGATCAACTGGAGACTGTGTGGATACCTCTAGAGGTCGGACGCTTGAACGATTGAAGAACTCTTTCAAATGATCTAAGTATGAATTTTATTCTATACTACATGATAGGATCACCTAGAACGGATGATGAGATCATCCATTCTTGGTGCTTCCACGATGTTGAATGTTTTGATTCAACACCTTCCGCTGCAATCACTATTTTGGACAAATATTTGGAGAGCTTTTCAAGCCTCAGATCCCAGTAGTGGATTCCACTCCTTGTGATTTTAGTCGTCCAATCGCGCGATTTAATCTCGACCGTCCGATTGCGCGATTTAATCCCGACCGTTTGATATCACTGTTCACGCCATGTAGGCACCACGTAGGCATCCATGTGGGCTTGCATGGCCCCGCCATGTGTCTGCATCACGCCACATCACCTCCGTGGGTCCCGCACGATTAAATAAATCCTGAAAAATCAAAATAAAATCCAGAAAATTCTAAAAAATTAAGAAATTCATAAATTCATTTATATAACTCCTTTTTAACTCAAATTTTCTCCATTGGATCACAAATTCCTTCATCTTTAATATTATGACATCTAAAAATACAAATTAAAAGAATCATATAGGATGAATTTCAAATAAACATAGATAATTTCTTAAGAAGTCTATTTTATATCATCCAACATTCTCTTCTTGAAATTAAATCTTCTAATGATCTACTAAAGTCAAAGTAAATTAAGGAAAATACTTAATTCCTATTAATTTAACCTTGCAAAAAGATTAATAATCAAGAAAGCACATAATTAACCCTAATTTATGCATAAATATGAACTTTAGTAGAATAGCATACCAATGGAGAAAATTCATAAAAACTATGATAACATGAATCATATTCACATAAAATAAGCATGAATATGAGTTAAATAGGATAAGAATTTAAGTTATAAATGTATAATATCAAATGTTCTCGAGCTTTCTAGAATCTTCTAGATGCTTGTAGAATCTTCTAGATGTTTCTAGAATCTTCTAGATACTTTAGAATATTTTATGCTTCTTCTAGAAGCTTGTGGAGTCTTCTAGATTACCCTAGAAGATTATGGATATTTCTAAAAGGTTGTGGAACTTTCTAGATGTTCTAGAAAGTTATGGACATCTTCCAGAGAGAGAGAGAGAGAGAGAGAGTCTCTAGAAGCTTCTAAGGAGATCTGTAAAAGGAGGAGCTCACCCCAAGCTTGAGGCAATCTAAAGGAAGCAACTCCAAAGCATCCTAAGGGAGTGAAACCCTTATGAAGGAAGGGTCAAGCTACTTGGATAGTTGGAAAAAAGAGAGAGGGCAACATAACATCTTTGAAAGAAGCTTTATGAAGAGGTGACACAAAGTGTGGCTCTTTTTGTTTGTTAGTCCCTTAAGTGAACTTGTTCTCTTTCCTCTTTTTGTCCTAGCTGTTTTGGACCTCTATTGTGAACATTTTTCATCCCATTTAAGAAGGTTGTTTTTCTCCAATTTGTTAGTGGTTTTTGTCTAATCTCATCCCTAGATTCTTGATGGATACTTAATGATGCAGGACGCGGTGGTGAAAACCCTCGTGCCTGATCAATGAATCTGAGGATGACTAAGGATAACCGGTCAACCCTAACCTATGGGTAAGCGAATCCTAGACCCTAAGTATGAGACCTAACCTAAACCAAAGTACAGGCAGACATGCCAATCAGCGGAGTTGACTCGAGTGACCAGGGGAAAACTTCGCGATGATGGGTAGGGTGAGATCCTCTCGATCCACGTCCGGAGGCGTGGAGGTCGCTCGTCGGGGAATAGCCAGGGAGGCTGCAGCTCACGCTCGGTCTTAGGGACCAGAACGAGACGATTCAGAAGTCTCAAACCTATAACCGTACTATCCTACCTACGTCGTCCGAGCGGCGGTGGAAACGAGTAAAGGAAACGCTTCGAAAAGTAATTAACTTGAAAGAGGGGTTGAAACTAACCTGCGGGGCGCGAGCCCGGTCGGTCGGGGCGAGGGAGGTCGTCGGGCGTGGCAGCGATGTCGGAGCCGAGGGCGAGTCGGCGGGAAGCGCGAGGAGCGAGTCGGCGCTGGGGCGGGCGGCGACGAGTGCAGCGAGCTGCAGGGAGGGCGGGAGGCGGCGTCTCGGGGCGGTGCGGGCGGTCGGGGCGGGTCGAGGGCAGTGCAGGCGTCGGGCCGGTGCAGGGCTCGTCGCAGGCCGGCTACGGACAGTTCTGAGCGGTTCGGGGCGTGCAGGCGGCCACTGGACCGTTACGGGCGGTCGGGCGAGTGCAGGACCGGTTACGGACCGGCTGGGCGGTCCAGGTGGCCTGAGCCAGGGTCCGGATCAAGGCCGTCTGGGACCGGTGCAGGGCGGGATCGGCACAGGTGGCCTGGGCCAGAAACTTTGGCTGGAGTCCGGCTCAGGCGGTCGCAGCTGAGTGCAGGCGGTCCCGGGCCGGTTGGGCGCTCGGGACCAGGGCTGGTGGCGCGAGGGCGTCCAGGGGTGGACGATTCCGCTGAGTCGACTCGGCGGGAATCGTTCATTTCCCTCCTCGTTGCCTAGGGTTTGTTTTGCGAGGGTAGGGGCGGCGCACGGTGAGAGGAGCTTCGTGGCGGCGATTCCGGAGCGGAGGAAGGTTCGCCGGGCGGCGGACTGGGGGGAGAAGGCAGGGCGGCGGTCCTCGAGGCGGAAGAGGGCGCGGAAGCGTTCGAGGAGGCGGGAGGCGAACGGAATGGCGGGATTGGAGGAGAGGGGTTTCGGACGGGGTTGGAGGAGAGGAGTAAGGGGAACGTCGGGACGGGCGATTTCCGTGGAGTAGGGAGGAGGGAGGTTTTCCCTTGGTGGAGAATGGAGGAGGGAGAATCGGGGGAAGAAGGGGATGGTCGTGGGGAGATGAACGGGAGAACTGCGGGAAATCAGGGATTTGCGGGGAGGGTGATGCTCGTGGAGGGAATCTTTGGCGGAGGAGGAGCGGAAGGAGGGCTGGAGGAGAGGCTTGCCGGAGGCTTGCCGGAGGCTTGCCGGAGATGGAGGTGGTGGTAGAGGCGGTGGTTGGGGATGGTGGTCCGTGGTGGAGGAAGGGAGGTGGAGGTTGACGTTGGGGATGGTGGTCCGTGGAGGAGGAAGGTTGTGGAGGAGGAAGATGGCCGGCGGAAGGTGGAGAGAGTGCACGAGTGGAGGTGGAGGAGGTGCTGAACAGCAGCTGCGGCGCGGAAGCGAGGCGGCGGCGGCGGCTCGAAAGCGGCGGCGGCGGCGCTAGGTCGCGGCGGCGGCTGGAGCAGCAGCAGAGGTATCAGCGTGGCCGGGGCAAGGAGTGGCGGCGGTCGTCGCGGCGGCGGCGCGGCGGCACGATGGCGTGCGGCGGCGCGCGAAGGCGGTTGGACTCCTTCCCGGCCTTCGTGAGCAGCCACTCGAGATGGAGAAGACTCCTTTCTTTTTCTCAAATGACGGCTAGGGTTTGTGGGGGTCCCTTCCCCTCTTATAGAGCCCTTGGTGGGCCAAGAGAGGAAAAGGGGCCCACTTGAGACCCACAACCCACACCCATACTCATAGAAATAGAATAAAAGGTTCACAAAGAAGGATGGGCTTCACAAATGGGATCCCGAAAAGGGAAGAACCCACCCGGAAGCCTAAAGGGAGAGAAGAAATAAACGAGGACCCGCTTAAACACGTGCGGGTCAAAAGGTCCATAATAAAGAAATAAAGAAGTAAAGATAAGCAGATAGATCCGCGCGCGCAAAAGGGCTCCTCCGGCGCCGTGGTATCGTGTCTTGGTGGCGACCGGGGTCGTACGCCACCACTTAAGCTTAGTTGAATACATACTTTAGACTCTTTTATTCTAAAGATCCTCAACAATGAGTATAAATCGCATGTCATCACAAGCTTTGACCAAGCTCCTAAGCAGATGGAAAGGCTTCACTATCCTCCTATAAAAGTGGAAAGGTTTGACAAACCTCTTAAAAAGGTGGAATGGCTTGCAAAATCTCTTTAAAGAGTGGAAAGGTTGACCAAATTCCTAAGAGGTGGAAAAGGTTGACCAACCTCTTAAAATGGTGGAGTTGTCGTTTTATTCCTCTCCTTCTGAATAATTTGCATCCATGCTCTTATTACGATTTACCTAAGTCCTTGAATCCACATCACTAATATAAAAGTAAGAACTTTGTGATTTGACTTCCACAAAGTCAAATGGGGTTAGTCTCATAATATAATCAAAATATAGGAAATGATACATGATAGGACTTGAACAAATTTTCACCACATTCTTTCATATAGAATTAGATATTCTCACTATTATAGTTTTTATCGACACTTAAAATGACAAATGACGCATGAATGTACCTTATATTTTAGAGTTATCTCTTATCAAGTGATAGCAGCATAGATGCAAGGGCGGCGAAGACAAGAAAAGATCTGTATGCTAAGAGGCAATATGACCAAGGAGAATGCGGTGACTAGTAGAGGCCCATGATGGCAGGTGCCAATGTGCAAGGCACATAGTTTTGGGCCACCCTAGACAAGGCATTGCTAGGTAGTGATGTCGAGTAAGCAATGATGGGCATATTGGCCCAAGACAAGCAACATTTTATTAGGGCGCTTGATAACATGCAAATTAAACACGATAATATATTACTATTAATAAAAGTTAAGGCATAAAAACATTCCATTCTAATGCATGTTATCATATTTTTGGGAGTTTATCTATCATTTAATGAAAAAATCATTATAATCTCAAAATGCATTAATTTACGGTTAATTATGATAAATTAAGAAGAATATTTTAAATATTAAAATTATCCTCATCTTTACTTGAGATTAGAATTAGTTTTTAATGCTAATAATGAGAGAAGTCATTTTTATACACATATATATTTTCTAAGTTTTAAAATCTTAAAAGAATGAGTGTATTTTTGAAATAGAAATGTGTCCTCTTGTTACTTATTAAATTTGACTTTTTAAAATGATAGATAATTTAATTTTTGATCAAATGAAATAAATTTGGATTGATTTGGAGTTATATTTTAAAATATATGATTTTTATGATTTTTAGGAATTTTTCTAGATTTTCTCTAATTTTTTCTGAATTTAAAATCGATTTATTTGAATTAAATTCATTATATATATATATATAATGATCGCGTGCTTACATGACAGGGGACATGGGCTAGACGAAAAAGCACGCCGCCATGTGGTGGCGTATGGACACTACACGTGGCAGCGTGTAAGTGTACATGCATCTATGTATGCGTGTGTTCACAAGTATGTGTGCGAACACGTGTGTGCGCGTGCACGGGCGTGTGAAGAGAGAGAAAAGCTTCCTTTTCAGGATAACGCTATCTCTCTCATCTGCACTTACTTTATATACGCACGCGTTTTCTTATTTTTGTCATGTGGGACTTTGTTTTCTTTTAAACACGCGCAGGTGATGTGGCAACACGAGGAGAGTCCGATTCGTGCGATTAATGAAGACCATTGATCTTCACTTATGGGGAGGGGTACGCGACACAATTTTATTTGTCACCGAATTATTTTTAAAATGATTTAATCTTAGTCGTCAATATGAGGAGTTATAACGGCTGAGATTAAAACTGAAGAAACACATCTAGAGCTTTCGATCAAGATCAAATGGCGAGGGTTTGATACGTTACTTATAACATGTGCGAGGTGATGAAATCTTGACGGTTCATCTACGAATCTAATGGTTAATACTTAACCTTACTGATTCTCACTCCTGCGTTTCATCAAAGCTATTGATTGAAGATCAAACGCTTCATTCGACGGTTACACCCAATTTGCCCTATAAATTGTGATGTTCTTCGACATTATGAATCATTTTGGGTAATTCGAGTAATCGAAGGTCAAACGCTTCATTCGACGGTTATGCCCAATTTGCCCTATAAATTGTGATGTTATTCGACATTATGAATCATTCTTGATTAATTCGAGTAATCAACTTACTTTTAATTGCTTCTAGATCAATTTCCCCGTCCACGAGAGCTTGAAAAGTGAGATTTCATTGAGAGAATAGGAAGACATCGGCTCTTGAACATCAATGATCATTTTTTGAATTTTGGAATGAAAAGCCTTTGATTCGACGAGTAATTGGATCAATTAGAGCACAATCTTGGGTTAAAGATCGAGTTTCATTCTAATCTTTCTTCCTATAGTTGTAGATTTTAATTTTGAATCGTAAGTTTAGTCAATTTCAATTTGAATTTCAGTTTTTTACGATTTTCAAATTCAAAAATTTCTATCCCATTCACGTGAAGATTTCTCTGCGAATCTTGATCTAAATTCTGTGATATTTGATTCCATGGATTTGCCTTCGAGTCTTCTTTCCAAAAATATCATTTTCCCTAATTTGTCACCACATTTTATCATATGATTTGATTGAATTTCAAAAGATATCTCAAAATTCTCTTATTTCTCCATGGATTCAACCCTTATTCACCACTATGCTATTCGATTCATGATTATTTTAATAAATTGGTGAGTTTGGTATTAATTTTGACTTATGTTCGCGTGTTTTCAATGACCTCGCGGTATCAACTCGCCAGTGCTATTGAGCAGATTGGCCCTAGGCAGTCAATGCTGAAGCAATATAGCTCTAGGCATATGCCATTGTGTAGATAGATGGTGGCAAGGCATTTTTGAGTAAGCATTATTGGCCGTAGATTTGGATGCAAAGTAATGCTAAACAAGCTCCACCAAGAAAATGATTATGGATAGAGATCAAGGGACCACCAGATATAGTAATTGCATGAGCAAAATGGATGAAGGAGAAGGGAAGGAAGATGGTGAAGTTCATTGGGGAGGTCTACTACAGCCATGGAGAAACCCTAGGTTTGTTGGTCCCAACAATGAATGGAATTAGATAAGAGGGGAGCGGAGAAAGTTGGTTCCAACAATGAATGGAATTAGATAAGAGGGGAGCGGAGAAAGTTGGTTCCAACAATGAATGGAATTAGATAAGAGGGGAGGGGAGAATGTTGGTCCCACTTTCCCCCGTTTTCTTCCACAATCCCTTTTTCTCTCTTCGAAGTCCTCAATCTTGAGATCCTTCCTTTCTTTCTTCATATCACGACTTCTCTCTCCCTCTTGATCGCTCTTTCTCTCCCCATATTTCTTTCTGCTTTCCCTCGGTCCCTCTCTCACTCTCATTCTTGTTCTATTTCTCTCTCAAACTCTCACTCTCTCACCTGTGATACTGTCGTCGAATGCATTCTCCCTCTTCATTCTCCATCTATTTAGGTCTCCCTCTCGTTGAACTTCTTACTTCTTATGAGTGTCTCTCAACCAGTCTCATAATTTCTCTCTTCCGCTTTCTAAATGTTTCTCTCAAATTCTTCTTTTTCCTCTTCTCTTATCTTTCTCTCTCTCCATTTTCTCTCTTTGTTGATTAATCTCTCACGATTTAATCTCTTTCTATAGACTTACACTTAAGCTCTCGCTTTTGCCCTTTCTCTTTATCTACTTTCTCACTCTTTCTCTCTATTGATTTTCCCTAAAGTTCTCCTCTCTAGCTCTTTGTTCGCTCTATTTCTCTCTCCCTCATTCTCACCACCTTTCTCCCCCGATCTCCCAACCTCTCAACTCATTCCCCCAATCTTCCTTTCTTACCAGTTTAGATTTCCTCAATTCCTCCTTCCATTAATTTTTATAATCCGATTTTAGGGTTCTTACATTGGTAGGTTTACTTAACCATCTTCATTCCATTGAAATCCGTCCCTCTTGTGGTCAACTCGAAGAGCTGACCATCAAACCTTCATCATTACTCTCAACTCTTATCATCGATATTTTATTGCCCTAGAATCCCTGTGGATCGACCTAGAAAGATATACATCCTACATAACTCAATTACTTCATAGTTTCCTAGCTTATAAATAATAAAATTTTCTAGGCTTGAACACACGACGACTTTGAGCTCAACAAACCATCAAGCCCAATAGTGATCTATTGCGATAACAAATTAACTATATCAATGACTAAGAATTCAATGTTTCATGAAAGAACAAAGCACATAGAACTCTGTTATGATTTTATTAGATATCAAGTAATTTAAAGTACTATAGAAGTGAAGTTTTGCTCAACAAAAGATCAAGTTGTTGATGGACTTACGAAAGCTTTGAACTACGCATCTTTTATGAAATTTTGAGAAGATCTTGGTGTGAGTGGCTTTGTATCAAGATGAAGTTTTGGAGTTTGATGTATGACTGCACTACAAGGCAAAATAAGAATTTTCTTTTCATATCTTCACAGACTTACCCCATCGCCTTTTTAAACAGATTTACCCTTTTCTTGTTGACTAAGCCTTTATTCATATTGGTTAATTTTGTGAGTGTGTAAGCCAATAAATAGAGGTCTTGTAATAGGAAAATATATGGTAGAGAGGTATAGAAATTTGTTTTCTTTATTTTGAGTGAGATTTTTCCTTTTTTTTCATCTTACTCTCTTTCTGATATTTCAGCCTATATGTACGTGATCTTGAGTTTCTTGTAAGAAAACTCTTGATGATCTTATGATCTTGTTTCATCCTTCAAATCTTACAAAGAGATTGGAGTAGATGTTTTAGGCAAGAGATCACTCAAAACAACGTCTCATCTACCTTTGTCTCAACTGTGCCTCCTACATCTACTTAGATCTCTATGTAGGATTTGAAGGATGAAGTAAGGTCAGAAGATCATCAAGAGATTGCTTACAAGCAACTCAAGATCCGACTCATATAGGCTGAAATATGAGAGAGAGAGAGAGAGAGAGCGCGCGAGGAAGAAAAGAGGAAGACTCTCACTCAAATAAAGAAAACAAATTTCTATATCTCTCTACAATATATTTCTTACTATAAGACCTCTATTTATGTGCTTACTTCAACCCATATAATGCCTTGAATTCAACAAATTTTTTAAATGCCTCTGATTTCTCTTTGAAAAAATAAACCCAACTCAATCTTGTATAATCATCCATAATAAGAAAGAAATACATGCTACCATTTAAAGATGGTGTCTTCATTGGTTCACAAAAATATGGACGAATCAATTCAAGTGGTGCCCGTGCTCTCTAAGCTGGACCAAGTGGAAATAATACCCTATGTTGATTTCCCAAAAACATCCTTCATAAACTTGATTTTCAAATGATATAGATGGTAATCCAACAACTCCTACATGATCTTGTCGCCACCATTTTCCCTACTTAGGATTTTTTGTGAAGGTTCCATCTGGTTTGATTATGGAAATTGCCGGCGGTTCATTCTCAGGATGGTGATTCAAGCAAAATCCATAAATCCAGGGAAGCATTTGGGTTTTCCAGAGCAAGAAGTCGCCTGTGTGCTTGAGAGAGAGAGAGAGATCCCAATCGGAATAGAGACGATCGGAGTGGCGCTTCCAGCTATTTCCGTTGTCGAAGTAACGGTTAGACCTCCTGCTGGAGCATCTGATTTGTCGCCTAAGGCAGCCTCTCCCCCACTTTCGCCAGGAGACGTTGAAGCTGCTAGATTCTAATCAGCCATGGAACGTCTGTAATGCTACTAGGCGAGTAGCTCTGATACCATGTAAGTTTTCGTACAGCATTGAGATAGGATAAGAGGAGAGCGTGAATTGAGGAGAGC
>CM044114.1:13803529-14022952 GCA_024174645.1 Lemna minuta | reverse complement strand
AAAATCCTTAGAAATTTATTAAAAATTCAGAAAAATTTAGGAAAAATCCAGAAAAATCTCTAAAAATTAGAAAATTCATAACTTTCAAAATATAACTTGAAATTGATCTAAATTTCTTTCATTTGATCAGAAATTAAATTATCAATTATTCTAAAAAGTCAAATTTAATAAATAACAAGAGATTTAATTTCTATTTCAAAAATGTATTCACTTCTTTAAGATTTTAATGTTAGATCTAATCTCTATTAAGTGGACATAGTTATGTATTATTGTGGATTAGCTATCATTTTAATCCCATTAAGTGATTCAATTATGTTTAATATGAGGATTACGACATTCGTTTATGTGTGTGGAGGTTAATTATGGGCTGACTAATGATTGATTAGAGGCTTAAGCTTTCCTCATCTCTATATATAGGAGGCCATAGTCCACTTGGATAACCTGATGCTCATAACCCTCAAGAGAGAATCCCATTTCCTCTAGAGATCAGGAGGTTATATCAGGGATATTCAAGAAAACTATTCTCAGATTCAGTAATCTACTTCGATGAAGATGAATCCAGTGAATCCAGGTATGCGTTTAATTATGTGTTATGAATATGATTATTCTGATGAATCATGATGCATATTCAAGTTCCAACATTTAAAACTTAGAAAATTAAATGAATGTTTATAAAATGATTTCTCTTATTATTTAACCTTAAAAACTAATTATAATCTCAAGTAAAGATGGGTTAGGAAATTATTTATCTTTAATTCATCACAATTAACCCTAAATTAAAGTCTTTTGAGATTATAATGACTTTTTCATAGAATGATAGATAAATACTCATAAATATGATAACATGCATAGGAATGAAATCTTTTATGCCTTAATATGCATTAATAATTATGTATTATCATGTCTAATTAGTTTGTTATCAGTAATCGATCAATCGCTTGATTGTCAATCTGGCGACAGATTGAACAAAAAAAACCATCCGTATGTACAATCCTTTTACATACCACATCTCTTTGCCTTACTTCACTAAATTTTTGAAGGGTTTGAGCACTAAGGGGAGCAAGACAGAAAAGCCCATAATTATTGTTGTTGGGCCCATTTACATAAATACAATCATATTCACTTGAAACTGCATATTTCTATGCATAGTCAACGTCCCTTTTCAGAACTTCCAATCTTTCAAAAAGTCAAACTTGGCCATTGGCTCTCTGGTCAAGGTCCACGGTTTCCGCATGGAAAGTTGACTCTTCAAAAAGTCAAAGGTCTGCTTCGCGTGCGAGTAGTTGTAGACTTGAAGTGCGCATCTTAAATGTGGCCAAACTTTGACTAAATAGTTAATGCGTTCAGTCAAAGTCAATGTGGGATACGTGCGCTGCCCACAAACGTGTTGAGACTATCGTGCGCTGACGTGGCAACGTTGACTAGAATAACAACGCCACTCTTTCAGGCTTTATCCACGGACGTCACGTCATCTTACCTCCCCGCCCGGACAATCGCAGCCGTCTAATCCCTCGTCTTCTGTCTTATAAACTCGCCGTCTACCTTTCTTCTGCAGCTCTACTCTTCTCAGTTCTCATTCATGGCGGAGGCTAGGAGATCCTGACCTCGATCGAAAGCTCATATAATGGCGGTGGATCTGATCGGGTACTCGAAAATGGACGACCAGGTGGCGATGCAGGAAGCGGCCGCAGCCGGGCTGAGGAGCATGGAGCAATTCATCTCTCAGTTATCTCATCTCCAGCAACTCCGCGACCTCGACTACAAGGAAATAACCGATTTCACGGTTGGCCGGTTCAAGAAAGTGATCTCAATCCTTAACCGCACCGGGCGAGCGCGGTTCCGCCACGGTCCGGCCGGAGGACTGTCTTCCACTATCAACTCAATTTCTCAACCGAAATCCGTTAACCTAGATTTCACGAAACCAACGACGACGGCGATGAAGTTTAGCATCACTCCGTCAATTTCCTCGGCGAACTCTTCCTTCATATCCTCCTTCTCCGGAGAGAGAAAACCTCCTCTCTCGTCTTCGTCCAAGAAGTGCCAGATCCACGAATCCGGAAGTCGCTGCCATTGCTCCAAGAGAAGGTAGATATTAAGCCAACCTCTGTTTTTAATTTTTCCCCAAAATCGTGCGACATCTCATTTTATTTGAATTCAGGAAATCTCGCTCCAGAACTATTCTACGGATCCCTGCAATCAGCTCCAAGATGGCGGATATCCCGCCAGATGAGCATTCGTGGAGGAAATACGGCCAGAAGCCGATCAAAGGATCTCCATATCCGAGGTATAATCCACTAAATCTGCGTCATTATTCATTGATTATCATCTTTTTTTAGGAAGCTCATAATCTTGATCTTGATTTGCAGAGGATACTACAAGTGCAGTTCTATGAGAGGATGTCCGGCGAGGAAGCATGTGGAGAGGGCGCTGGACGATCCTGCCATGCTGATCGTCACGTACGAAGGCGAGCATCGCCACCATAGCCAGAATCTGTTGCCGAGCTCTAACTGAACGCGGAACGGCCACGAGAGAGAAACATCAGAACCGGGAGAATCGCGGCCGTCGGCTGTTCCTGGAGAGATCTGGGGCGTCCGTGAGAGAAGCCCGTCCGGCTGACATATTTTTTGTATTATTCCTCGATTCTCACGTTGCGTGGACTTGTGTTCGGACTGGGGGGCAATATGGTCATTTCCTAGGAATTTCTTTTTCCTTGGCAGAGGGAATTTCTCGTGTATCATGATACGTTTATTCTGATTGGACAGAGCAGTTTGACCGGATGGCGATGCGGACCCCGAGTTCTTATTAACCAGATTTGAAAGAACTCTGGCGTCCGGTCAAATGTCGTCAGAGGCCAGTATTCAATGGGCCGCAGACGACGAGGGAGCGACGGACACGTGGACAGTGAATAAAGTCAAAAATGGTCCACATCGAGCTGCAGGTTCCGCTGTCGCGTTGACTTCGAGTAATTGTGCCGTTAAAATAACGCAAGAGTCCATGCGCTTCGGCATCAATCCCCTTTCTTTGTTGGGAAGGTCTGACGTAGTCGTCCAATTAATGCCCACTCTGCACCTCTTCACATGGAGCCCCCCCTCTCTCTCTCTCTCTCTCTCTAACTCTATCCTTCTATCTTCATATTCATACATGACTACATGCATACATGCGGACATTAATATTTACATATATCCATCATCATCTATATATCCATACATTTATACATACAAACCTCAATAAATACATATAAATATACATGCATATGATGGCAGCCTATTATGTGAGAGGGGTAGCTGGCCTCACCTTTTTTTTCTCTTTTATGCCTTACGATAATTTTAGAAATCCAGCAATTCCTCAAAATTTCAAGATTAGCATATTTCAGTTTGCGGGGCAATTCTACCCAAATTTTCTTCGATGAAGCACAAATTTATAATTATAGAAAGAAAAGTGGGATTTGGTTCATTATGTTGTGGCCTTCACTCGTCTCTTCTCCTTCTCTTTTTTCTTCATGATTCAATGTGCCTTAAGTATTGGGATGGTGATGGAGGCTATTGATCTTGAAAAATAGGATCATCATAGTATTTGTCCTGATGAAGAAATAGGAACTTTAAATGGCTTGTTGGATAAAATATGGAGTGCCATGATGAAGCCATATCATGTGCAAGATCGTGAGCCTCGTTGCTTAGTGGAGCAAATCCTCAACAGTTCCAATTTTATTAAATATAATGGCTGAAATTTGTCGATTCTTATTAAACATGCGTCTTTCACTCAACATGTGACACGTATCCCCTAGTGAATAAGTGGAGATTGACAATGGTAATTAAATCACATTTGATCGAGTTCCATAGTCTCTTATCTCAACTGTAAGTAATATTAATAAAACCATACATAAAATCTTTAGCTCAAACCTGTATGTGGGCACATGGACACCAATGTGTGCCTTGCTTGGTGTTGGTATGACATCAAAAATGAAAAAAAAAAACACTTATGATTGGCATGGAGGGGAGGATTTGTTTATGAAATAGTTCACATCTCATTTCCTTAATTCTTTATTCCTTCTTATTCATTCTTTTCCATCGCTGCATCGTGTGTGGGACCTCCATCAATTTTCAGAGTTTAATATTTTAAAAAAAATTATAAAAATAATTAAAATTCATAAAGACGAAGAAAATTCAGAAGTTAACAAATATTAGGTGGGATGAATGTCAACATAGAAAAATAAGATTTCTAGTGATGTTATCTTGTGGTCCCAAAAAAATCAACATCATAAATAGTAGGGTTGATCATGTGGCTTGAAAATCCTTGATAAGATATGATGATTTTGCAAGTGTTGAGGCCGTGAAATGCTTGCTCAATCCCAAAAAAATGACACCTCAAATAGTTATATGGGTTCTAATGTGATGTGAGACCCCCTAATCCAAAAATAATGTCAATGCAAATATTAATGCCGCTACAAGCTCCCCCCAATCCAAGGTTGCAGCAAAATAAAGTGAATGTAATCAGAAGAAGACGAAGAAAAAAAGACAATCCCTAGAGGAAGAAGCTTGCCACTGAAGAAGATGAGAAAAGCTCGGATAGGACGTTCTAATACCATGTGAAGTGGGAGAGAGAAATGTATGCACTAAGATAAGACATTCAAGAAACCATGACCACTTCCTCCCTCCCCTTACATAGATAGGGAGGAGGCCCATGAAGGGAGAGAGACATATCGTGCCCCAAAGGGCCCATAGGGAGCCCTTTCACAAAATGGAATTTATGCAGAGCTTGATACATTACAATGGACAAGATGAAATGGATAAGAGAGGATGATGTTTATCAAGATGAAAATATTCACACAAAAACTCAGAAGGATATTTAAAGGTTTGCAAAAGAAGGATGCTGAGACATTTTTACCACAGAGAAGAAGAATTGGAACCGTGTAAATGGGAGAGAATGTTGAAAGAAAGGTTGTACGATACTAGTAAGAGACACATCCAATCTCACGTTCCAAACTAATCATCCATCCAATATGCAAATATTGAAAAAGGCAATGGAGGGAAAAGAGTGGCAAAACAATTAAGAGATCGAGTAATGTCACTAATGGAGAGGAGGATTGCAAAAAATCTAAAAACTTTGAGGGCAACTCGTAATGGAAGGTAATGGCTAGGCATGGTTGAGCCATGTCCTTTTACAAGACCTGAATGACTATCAACAATGGTGATTGGAAGGGAGAGGTGTTAGAGGTAAGGGGAGAAAGGATATAAGAAGCACTAGTCATATGGGCTGTTGAGTCTGTGTAATCTTACAGAAGCTCGTATACTCTTCTTCTCTTTTCCCCCACAAATCTGTCATCATTGCTGTCTTCATCACCATAATCCTGAGCAAGTTGGTATCTTCTACTCATTTCATTTGCTTACTGGTATCATCGTTATCATTGCCATCATGATGATGAACTAGCTCTTACTTATTGCTTCTTCCCTTCACCACGATCATCATAATGATCATCTAATACTTCCTCCTACTCTAACTATTATATTTTTGGCACCATCATCAGCCATCATTCTTCATCATTGTAGTTGTCTGTGTCATTATTGTCACCACCTATGGGCTCTTACCTTATGCACAGTTCCTATTACCATCATTTTTTTTTGTCATCATCATCACCATCACCACCACCATCATCTTAAGCAAGCTCTGACCCTCTCCACCTCACATGTTTAAAGTGTCATACTAATCATAGTTATCATGATCATTATCATAGTCACCATATATGAGCAGTTAGCTATTGCCCATCTCCTATGGGCATTTTAATCTTATTCTTCATTGCCATCATCATAATGATCCTCACGTTCATTATAAGATATCTAATGCCTTCAGGATTTCTTCTTTTGTTTGTGCCATCATGAGCATCATCATCATCACCATCGTCACACTGGAGTTATGGGCAAGCTCATATCTCCCACCAGTTCTACCGTTGTTGATATAATCATCAGCATCATCATCGTACGACTCTAAATATTATACTTTTACCTTCCAAAGAATATTCAAGATGGCGTACTGACTTTTGCTCTCTGAATCCGTTGAATGATTGGACAGGGTAGTGAGGAAGACAAGGGCAATGACTGTGCTACTACTCCATGCACTTTTGATTTTCTTGTTGCTGTTTTCTAGCGCTCTACCTCTCCTGTTGGTTTCGTTCTCTCTTTCTCTCGATCATTTGATCTTCAAGCTTAATCTACACCTTTTCCAGTTCTTTTACAGTTTTATGTCAACCCCTTCTCTCTCAGTCTCTCTCCCAAGGTGTGATGTTTTGCATGAAGGGTAACATCGCTGGTATCCCACACAGTTCAGGGGCAATCCAAGACATCCTGCTCGAAGGTTTCCTCTTCCCTGCATCTGTCAGCACTTCAGCATGCACAGCCTCGCCCAAGCGAAACTGGTGGCACCACTGATAATGCCTGAACTCTCTCCGAGAGAGAGAGAGAGAGAGGAAGGAAGAAGTTTAACTAGAAGGATGGGGGATGGACATGTCCATAAAGGTTCTTTTGGCAAAGGCAAGCCACCACTTGTTAGGAGTACCATTGGGGCGGTATGCACGGTTGAGCAGCCTTCCACTTGTCTCTTCTCTGATTTGCTTCAGGTAGTTCCTCAGTAGTTCTGCAAATGAGAGGCACCCATCAGTCAGCGCTGATGCCAATGTTGACTGAGAATGATGATTAGAGAGAAAGAAAGGGGAAAATCCTCATAATTCTGCAATCTAGAACAGCATACAGAGAGAATATCCAGACAGAGCTAGTTCATTCTTTCCAGCTAGACTTACCCATCATGAGATGATGAATAGTGAGAATAAAGGAAAAATTCACCAGTATGTCCTAGGACCTATAGAGACAATCTAAAGAGAGATAATTCATGCGGACAATTCTTCTAGCCAGACTTACCCACCGCGAGATGAAGATTACAGAGAATGAAGACATAATTCATCATGGCAACCTAGGTTGAGAATGATATATATATATATATAGAATCGTGCAAGACAGGGTACCTATCAAGCAAAATAGATAAGAGAGCAAATGAAGACCATAATTCCCTGATATACCACTAAATCTGCACCAGATAAAGACTTGACACCAATAAAAGGTTATAAATCCTCTTTAATCCTGCAATTTACAGACAACCAAGCGTGAGAATGCCTCTAGGGAGAGATAAAGCCAATACCAAAGCAACTCTGAACTGCAAAAACCCAGAACACCAAGCGTGTGACCCTATTAATGAGGTCACACGTGTGACTTTACAGAGGCTCATTTAAGGGAAAAATAAATGCAGTCCCATGTGGGCCACTTATAAGACGTGGCCCACTTACAATGGGATAGAAGAGAGAATAGACAGGGAGAGATAAGGAGGCTCGGTCCAACATAAAGAATACTGTTTGTGAAACTTGACAATTTGCAAACATAAACAGGCAAGTTTGAGAAATGTGGGTCAAAGGAGCGTATCACTGCATTATCGCATTCCTAGCAATGTGTGGGGACTGGCTCCTGTTTAGTCTTACGGAGCCAGGTGGTTTGTGGTATTTGTGGATGACATTACGAGATTCATATGCATATATTTTATTAAACAAACATCAGCAGTGGCAGAAGTGATTATTGAATTCTGAAAAATGATCAGCAACCAGTTTGGAACAATCATTAAGTGCTTCCACTTGGACAACTCAAAGGAGTATTTCAATTTTCTTTTGAAAGCATATTTTACATCTGAAGGGATTGTCCAAGATATCATCATGTCTCTACACCCCTCAGCAGAATGGCCTTAACTGAGAGGAAGATAGTGAACATGGTGGAGATGTCACAAGCTCTACTGTTCCAGAAACATGTAATAAAACATTATTGGGGTGGAGCTGTTCTTCCAGCAGTACATTTAACAAACCGGTTAGTTACAAGGATCCTATGTGATAAAAACTCATTAGTCCTCACATACATAAAAACTCAGCAGTACCGAGGATATTTTGTTGCATTGCTTATGTTCACATACATCATCCAAATCCAGGTAAATCTGACCCTTGATCTATTAAGAGTGTATTTGTTATACACAGAAGGGTTATCCCTGCTATCATCCTCAATCACGGAAATTTTGTGTTTCACCTGATGTGACATTTGATTAAGCCGGAAATTATTTCTAGAAGGCAGAAATTGATGAAAGGGTGGAAAAGAAGGGGAGAACAGAACCACTGTTGAAGATCTATTGCCATTGACCTTTGGTTAAGTCAACCCAACATAACAGGGTAAAGATGTCCCCGAAGCTCAACAACATTCTGATGAAGAAGTTACCAGAGAGAAACAGCTTAAGGTATACACTCAACCACTTCCAAGCCACAGGAAATGTTTTGTGAACCTGGCGACACATATGAGGCAGAGGAGGAAGATGAAGAAGAGGAGGATGAGCCTGTGATGTCAGAAGATGCAGAACCTATCATAAAAGATAAATATAAAAAGAAATATAATGAGATTCGACCTCCTGCTACTAAATATTTAATGACTTCACTGACCGAACAAAGAGAAGATAAGTGCAAAGAGGCTTAAAACTATTCGTTTTAAGGGCAAAGAGGCTGGGTTTACTTGAGCCATGGCTCATCACTACATTAAAAACAGACGGTTCCTGAATTTATTCAGTCGGCTCAACTGAAGCCATTCTCTGATGACTTCATCCATAAACCTATTCTTTTTAGCAGTACACAAGAAAGGAGGAGCACAACGGGAGGTATTCTCATCAAACAAATACAAAAAAAACCGTAAAATTTTGTGTAGAAACAAAACAAACCACTTCTATTCTCAGAGTGGAGGGTTGTCTTTGGGAGAAGTTATCTTCAAGATTGCTTTTTTTGTGTCCCTTTCGTCCAGTGGTTAGGACATTGTCTTTTCATGTCGAAGACATGGGTTGATCCCCACAAGGGTTAGATACTTTTTCTTGGATGGTGCCATCATTGCTGACTTGCTGCATTTGAAAAAGTCTTCAGCAAACAGGATCCACTCTTCTGTTAGCATGAACACTTTGTAACCCTTTCATAAACTCGCCTTCATATCCCTCTACAATCTGTCCCTCTTCCTTTGTTTTTTTTTGTGGAAATAAAGGGATGATCCCCCCATAGAAGTGACATACCAACTTGTCCCTCTTCCTTATTCTTAAAAAAGAGAAGCCCCCATCCGAGCCCTTCTTAAAACTACCAAGTCCTCTGCAATGAGTTCTAAAATTGCAGTACACAAAGAGAGGAGGGAATGTACATCAAGACCCCTGAACAACAATGACTTCTTTCCTCACATATGAGAGATTTCTCATGCAACTGGATTCAGCCAAGATTCCTAAAACATTTGCAGAAGCAGTTGTCCAAGAAGTCAAGAGACGAGCAATGAAAGAAGAGATGGAGGCTCTACAAAAGAACAAGATGTGGAGGTTGTGCAACTAATTGCAAAGAGTTACACACAAACATATGGCATTGACTAAATTGAAATATTTGGACATGTGGTGAAGTTCAACACCATTGAGATTCTTCTCTTGTTAGCTGCTAAGGAGTGGCCGTTGTTACAATTTAATGGGAAGATTGCCTTCTTGCATCAAGACTTACAGGAAGAAATATAGATGGATTGCCTGTCAGACCTTACACAAGACAAGAAGGGAAAAGTGTGTGTTGACTGAAGAAGACGCTATACAGGTTGAAGCAGCCCCCCAGCATGGTTTGGGAAGTTCACTCGTGCCATAAAATCCTTGGGATATCAACAAACACTCTT
This sequence comes from Lemna minuta, assembly GCA_024174645.1. Classification (NCBI taxonomy): domain Eukaryota; kingdom Viridiplantae; phylum Streptophyta; class Magnoliopsida; order Alismatales; family Araceae; genus Lemna; species Lemna minuta. The sequence continues at coordinate 14,013,203 of CM044114.1, read as the reverse complement.
CATCAAACACTCGACATCAATAGGCTTTAAGGCACTTCTACTTTATGTAGATGACATCATCATTATTGGGACTAATCAAGCAGAAATAGATGAATTGGGCACGCAATTCACCCCGAAGGTTGAGATACTTTCATTGTCGTTACTCGGATATTTTTTAGGAATTGAAGTGGCTCACTCATCCAAGGGCACATTCATTTCACAACAAATATGTGTTCGAGACCTCTTGAAGGATGCTGGGAGACTCAGATGTAAATCGGCAAGTATGCTAATTTATCCAAACCAGAAGCTTGGAAAATGTAGAAGGTCCCCAGTAAAAAGAGAGAAGTACCAGAAATTAATCGGTAGGTTACTCTACCTTAATCATACATGGCCAGATGTTGCATCTGTAATAAAATTGATGAGTCAGTTTATGCACGACCCCAAGGAAGAGTAAATTTGCTGAGTCAATAAATTTTTTGCATTTAGGGACAACCTACAAAGTCTTAGGCTATCTGAAGGGAACAGTTGGACAGGACAGGGTGGAGATTTTTCTCTGGAGATTTATACTGGTTCTGATTTTGCGGGTTCAGTTGTAGACCACAGATCTACCACTGGATATTGCTCCTTTCTATGTGGGAACTTGCTTACATGGAAGAGTAAGAAGCAATCAGTAGTGTCACTGTTAAGTGCTGACGCCAAATTTAGAGCTTTGGCTAAAGGTATATCTAAAGGCGCAAGTATGAAGAAAATTCTGCACGGTTTGGGAATGATGAAGGATATATGCATCTGGTTGTATTGAGACAAGAAGTCTGTTAAAGGAATTGCTCACAATCTGGTCCATCATGATAGAGCTAAGCACATAGGAATTAACTGACACTACATAATGGAGAAGCTGGACAATGGCATAATCAAGATCTCATATGTGCCCTTGTCAGATCAAACTGCCAATATATTCACCAAGGGATTGCCTGGACCAGCATTTCAGTGACTGAGCTCCAAGTTGGGCTTGGACGCTATCCATGCACCAACTTGAGGGTGTGCATGTTATCAGGACCTATGTTTGCCTACTTTCTTATGTACCCTCCTTTATTTAATTTATACCCTCATATGGAGGGGTTATTGGCAAGTGAGATATCGGGTAATCTGATATCCACTACCGACTATGTAAAAGGGGATGTTACCCCTAGGATGAGGTTAAGCAGAAAAGCATATCTTCGAATTTTCACTGTTTGGATTTCTTGCAGCTAGACTTTCTCCACAAACAAGAAACAACCTAGAGAGATAATGACTTTTCAGGAGAGAGAGAAAACTAATCCCCCCGAAGTTTAAAATTCAGCAGCCTAGCTGGTACCCATCATGACCTAATGATTAGAGAGAAATAAGGGATGATACTTCAGAAGCATCGCAACCTAGAGAGAATAAAGATAGAGAGAGCGCACCTGCTTCTTTCTTGGACTGTGCAGGACAGAAAAGACCAGGGAAAGGAAAGCCCAGTTCTCCTGGCACAGGGACAGGCTCCAGACCAAGGCTGATGATAGCCTTGGTGCCTTCCGCCAAGGTCCGGCACCCTTCCAGCCGTTTCAGAGCCACATTAATATACAACGTCAAGTACACCAGCAACTTATCACCGATGCTTTGAACCTCAAAGTTCTTGAAGAACACATTAGCCCTGAAGAAGGTGATGGCCTCATCCACTATATCATCCACCTCTGAAAGCAAAAGAATTGTTTCAGTGATTTTTGAGGGAAGAAGAGAAGAGAGAGGGGGGGGGGCGCCTGGGGGGGAGAGAGAGAGATCTAATTCCTTTCTAATTGCTAATTTAGTCATGGGATGTGTGAGAATGCCCATCAAGGGCCTAGTCAACTCAGCCCATTAAGTCTATGAATTCCAAGATTCAAAGGTGGATAAATAACTGGACCCCCCACCCACCCGAGAGGGATCCCAAGATCCCCCTCAAGAGTCCTCTCTTCTACCAAGGCGAGTGTATCTACAACTTCACCTCCTCTATATATAGAGGTCAAAGATTCCTTAATAAGATCATCCAAGTATTCTCTTCTTCATTTTCTCTCTTCATAAAATGGTTAGCGAGAAGAGAGGAAAGGATAATACAAGGTGTTTCTCTCTTCTTCTGATCTATAGTTTCTCTCTCTAGATCTGGTGTGTTATCGATTATACCTTGGTCAGCGGCTGGAGCAGGGCCCTTGATGTGTGTTTTCAGAGGGAGGAGGGGGCATCCACAAGCTTTTTTAATGCCCTCTTCATTGACAAAGTTTGAGTGGTATACCTGAAATTGGATGTTGAACTGGCTTATCAGATGAGCGGCAGTGATCAGGGTACAGTCAGAAAAAAAAAATGCTAGCAAAAGCAGAAATGTACGACTCTAAGATAGAGGGTCCAGTGTAAAATTAAGTGAAAGGAAAGAAGGAACACGAGATACAACTGTGATGAATAATGAAGGAGGATACTCAAATATTTTCACGAAATTAAGACCCCGGATTAACACATCAGCAAACTGCCAAGCGTAAAGAAAATAAAAGTCATGGGCAAACAGATAAACTGGTGTCTATAAGAATATTGCATCCAAGAATATACTAATGAGAAAAAACCAGTTGTGGTCATATTCTGGATGAGGAAATGAGTAATTATGCAAAGCGTTTGCCAGCAGGGAGAGCACACATTTAGTTCATCGTAAAAGAGAGACGTAGAAACTGAACCATCAAGGACAAACAGAAACATTTAGGATTAAATCACTACATTTCTTCCAAGTTGAGAAGATTATACGATGAAGCTTTAATTTTTAGGCATTGGTCACCACTCATAAAAGAAGAATCACGTGATAAGGGTTTCAATTAATGATTTCCTTACTAACCCCAATCCGAGAATTAGAGGGCATATAGACAAACAGATCGAAATATCTTCGATATTAGTCTCAAATTTCAGTGATTCCACTGTTTTTATTAAGCGCCCAGCAGTAGGAATAATTGTTTCTGGACCAAAAGAGGCAAAAATCAGGGGACAAAAAAAACCCCTCACACTAAGCATTCCCATCATTAAACTTCGGGTATCCCGATTCCTAGCAATCGTACAAGACTCAATCAAAAGCACTTGGCACGTTAGCTGATCAAGAAAATAAATCGAATAATATCTATATCGACGCAAGCGTACCATTTCTCCGTCCTCAACGCTTCCGAACGGCAACGTTCAGATCTGAAAAAACCACGTTATTATAGACCGTATATTACTTGACGTGGCGTGCTCGTACCCGTCCGATCATATAATGAGACGAATCCCGGAAACTCCACCCTCCGACGACGACTGCGTTTTTTCCCGTAAAATTTAGTTTCGTGCCCTTTTCTGAAATCCACGTGAACTTTTCTCTCGCCTCGTGTAAAATGAAGTTCTCAGTCACGGTTTCGTGGAATTAATTGCCGGTTTAGGAAAAGGGAAGGAATCGCTTGCCTGCTGGCTTTACCACTAATTATCGCGTCAGCATAATTAGAATATTAAATCGCGGAAATATTCCCGAATGTAATTTCGGTGAGTATACAAGAAAGAATATTCTATTTACACTTTTACATGAGAATTGGAAGAATCGATTTCAAACACCGGCCGGAGCGGGAAGCTGTAACCGTACACCGTTTATTCTGTTACCCATCATACCCTTTGAAGAGAGAGAAAGATTGGATCTGATGAGAGATAAATGTCTTCCGTGGAAGAGAGAAAAGATCATCCCCTCCATGGACGAGATCTTCTTCCGAGCTTCGTCATCATGGTCTCCGCGGTACCTCTTCAAGAAGCTCCGATACTGCGGAATCAGATTCTTCGCAATCATCTGAAGAATCTCTGTTCGGAGATCTTCCTCCGGAACGATCCAGAGAGAATGCTTCCGGTGAATCTCCTCAAACTCGGACTCGAATTCTCTGAGCTTGTTCCTGAGGAGAAGCCGCGGGAGTTTCCCCCAGCTCTCGTTGAAATAAACCTCGAGGTGCTGGTCTCCGTATTGGCGGTACCTCTGCAAGCGATTTTCTCCCAGGAGATTCCCTAAGTCGGTTCCCCGGAGGTGTTTGGAAAAATGCCAGTAAGAATTAACAAGAAACAACCTAGCCTGAGCTGGATCGCGGTATCTATCCGACCAGGACTTGAGATTCTCCTCTAGAGCTCCGGCGACGTTAACTATCGCCTCCGGCAAGAGCTCCGGCGAGAAATCCTCTCCGCGCCAGGAATGATTGATCTGTAGAACTTGAACGAGCGCGGAGATGTAGTCTTCCCCTAGCAGGGTGTTGCAGAAGGCGACAATGGCGGCGACGAGCTTGGGAACTCCGGCGTCCTCCGGCGGCGGATTTATCTTCTGCAGCTGCACCTGGAAGAGAAGCTCCCAGAAGATGCCACAGGCTCCGTCCACGACCTTCCTAATCAGGTCTCTGGTCGTGCTCCGGATATTTCCGTGGAATTTCCCGCAAAAGAGTTTGTTAAAGTTTAATCTCAACCTATCGAGGGTGGAGAAAATATCTAGCAGCTTTAGAAGCTTGTACGGATCGTTTCTGCAATAAGTAACCTGTAAGGCAAACCCTAGGAATCTTATAATATCCGCCTGAGCAGCGATTTCCGAGAAGCAGATCTCCGCCTCGGAATCCGGGAGCACGGTCTCGCTCAGCTTGTGTTCTTCTTCCAAAACATCCTTAATAGTAAAGTCCAAGGCTTTCTGCCACCGCGAAATCGATTCCTCGTAGCTCTTCGCCTCTTCGGCGTCGGTAATTTCAACGTCGAAACAATCCAGGTTCAGATCCGCGAGAGTAGATCGGACGGCGGAGCGTCTCACCTCGGTGTAGATCTTAACGCAGTCCTCCTTGCGGCCGTTGGACGAGAGGATATCGAAAACGAGCGCGAGATCCTGCGGTCGTGCCGCCGCCACGTGGCGGCGGAACTCATATTCCAGCCGGCTCAGAGCTGCGCTCAACAGCCCGCCGTCGAGAGCGAAGCAGGAACTCTTTAACGACAGGATCGAGCCGCGGAGAACGGCGAGGAATCCGCCGTTGGAGACGGAACTCAGCTCCATCTGGTTTGCCATGTCTTCCAGCCACTGAATCGCGAGAGGGCAATTCTCGGAGAGGAATTTTAGAGCTTCTTCGAGACGGCGGAAGACTTGGAGGTAACCGGACAAATCGCGGCCGGGATCCGAGAGGAGCACCGGTTCAAGACCGTGAACGGCGTCGAATACTTTGAGGACGGCGGCGCTAGGGTTCACGGCGAGGTCGATTTGGGCGGCCATAGCGGCAAGAGAAAGTCTCGGAGCGGAAACTGGGCGGAGAGTTTTCTCCAGAGAGGAAAGACGGTTGGAGATCTCCTGCAAGCGAGGTTTGGATTTGTTGAGCACCGCGGTTGTCTCGCGAGATCTCTCCATCGCCGATCGCAGCGTTCTCTGCGCCGCCGCCAGTCTCTCCATTTTGTCAGAGAGAGAACAAGAATTTCTCTGAAATTGGCGCCTGCATTTTCCGAGGAGGGAGAGGATGGGAACGCGCTGGATCTGGAGGATTTGGTGAAGGCACTGCAACTGCACGCAAGTCGGAGGAGAGAAAATGATGGAGAGAGAGAGGGAATGCAGGATACTAATGGCACGCTCGAGATAATTCGGGATTGCGCTGCCTCCATTGTTTACGGTGGCCAGTCACAGATTTAGAGAGACTGTTCGGGGACCAGGGGCAGTGAAGACAGCAGTTTTCCGCGAGACAGAACCTGACGCTATCGGATACCAGCAGAATAAATAATCCTGTAGTAGCTTGTAAAAAACTATAATGTTTGGCCGAAATATAAAAATAAATGTGCCGCACAACTGTCACTGTCTTTGGGCGTTAACTGTCCAGCTGTACTGACTCATGCACAAGCGAGCGGGGTCGAGTCCAAAGCCCGGCTCTGCTAACCAATTAAATAGTGGTGAAGTTGGACATCCTAACCGAACACGGCATGAGGCCATGCCGCAGCCGGTAGGACATTATTTAACCCACATGCCACATCGATTGAAAGCTCTCTCTCTCTCTCTCTCCTCTCCCACTACCTCTCTCTCCCCCCTCTCCCTCTCTCTCCCCCCTCTCCCTCTACCTCTCTCCCCCTCTCCCCCTCTCCCTCTCCCTCCCTCTCTCTCCATCTATCTCCATCTATCTTCCTCTCTCCCTCTATCTCTCTCCCCCACTTCATCTCTTTCCCTCTCTCTTTGTCTCTCTCCCCCCTTACTCTCCCTCTCTCTCTCTCCCCTCTCCCACTACCTATCTCTCCCCCCTTACTCTCCCTCTCTCTCTCCCCTCTCCCACTACCTATCTCTCCCCCCTTACTCTCCCTCTCTCTCTCCCCTCTCCCACTACCTATCTCTCCCCCCTTACTCTCCCTCTCTCTCTCCCCTCTCCCACTACCTATCTCTCCCTTCTTACTCTCCCTCTCTCTCTCCCCTCTCCCACTACCTATCTCTCCCCCCTCTCCCTCTCTCTCTCTCGCCCCCTCTCCCTCTACCTCTCTCCCCCTCTCCCTCCCTCTCTCTCCATCTATCTTCCTCTCTCCCTCTATTTCTCTCCCCCACTTCATCTCTTTCCCTCTCTCTTTGTCTCTCTCCCCCCTTACTCTCCCTCTCTCTCTCTCGCTCTATGTCTCTATGTCCCCCACCTCTCTTATCCCTACCTCTCTCTCCCTCGATGTCTCTATATCTCTCTGTCACTCTCTCCCTATCTTTTTATCTATGTATCTCCCCTTCTCACTCCCTCTCACACTCTATCTCTATGTCTCTCTCTCTCCTTGTCTCTCTATCTCTATCTCTCTCCCCCTTCTCACTCCCTCTCCCACTCTATCTCTATGTCTCTCTCTCCTTGCCTCTCTATCTCTATCTCTCTCCCCCTTCTCACTCCCTCTCCCACTCCATCTCTATGTCTCTCTCTCCTTCTCTCGCCATCTCTATCTCTCTCCCCCCTTATATGCGTAAAATCATGGTCATTGAATGCACAAGTTTACGTGTCAAAAAATAATTCTCAACTCTTTGAATTTGATTTTAAAATTTAGAATCGGGGTGAGTAAAGGTCAAATCCACAAGGAGGAAGGTTAAGAGATTGAAATCAAGTAGTATTTTTTGTATTTATTTAGATTAAGGAAGTGAAGATAATCGATGAAAAGAAGAGAGGTACGCAGGAAATAAAATCAACTGATCAAATGCTTCTAAACCCTTTTTGAAGATTGAAAACCCTTGACCGATGGCAGAAAAGTGATTTTAGGGTTTGAAAAATATGAACATTTTTATGAAAAGATGGAGAAAATAGAAAATATTGGAGGAAAATGATTCTAATCTATGAATTCACGATTGAAAACACATTCAAGTGATACTCTCTAATTAAAACATATCATAGAGAGCACGTACATCTCGCCCGAACTTGGCGTCTTACATCTAACACAAGAAATGAATAGATAAGAGAAGAAACTCACTAAAAATGATGATCCATACATTAATAATGATTAGTTAGTGTCTTCTTTCCTCATGGCTAGCTAATGCTAGAAGCACACAATGAGATATTAAAACCCTATTTTTTCACCTTGGAATTTAAATCAATCCTAGTGAATTTGTAGAGCTTTGAATGATGATTGAGCTCATGAAATTTTAACTCCTAACTCATTTTGGATCATGAGATATCATGATTTCAATTTGGAACATTTCTAGTAATTGATTTTTCCTTAAAAATCACTTGATTTGATCACACATGCTATTTTCAACATGTAAAACATCGAAATGCATCAAATCGTGTTTGGTGTCACACTCTGGTTCACTCAAAATTGAGAGAAAGAGTGAGAAGAGCATTAATCATTGGATTTATCTTTATGTGGAACACTCCAGATTGTGTTGTGTCATCTCTATGTTCGTCGCAAGGAGAGAGAAAAAGTGGATAAGTTGGATATCATTGGATCCGATGGTCATATGGTCTATCGCATCGCATGCATATAAAACTTTAGTCCCACATTGATTATTTTAAAAATATCTTCTGCATTTAAATAAACAACATATTAAGTGTTTTTAAAATGTATTATACTAATACTCCCTTAATGACACCATGTGTGCATTGAATGGTGTCACATGGTGCCATGCCTTCATCCATGTGTACGCAATGCCACATTAGTGTGCCATGTGAGCACACACAAATAAAATCAATTTTTTATTTAAAAATAAAAAAATTCAAAAAAAATCAAAAAACATGGGAAAGTTTTTAAAGTAGGAAAATTCATAAAAAATCTAGAAAATTTATCAAGAATTATAAAAAATCCTTAAAGTTAAAATATTCATATCTTTTTATAGAAAGCTCCATTTTGGATAAAATTTCATCATTTTAATCGTTGTTTTGCCCTCTTTTACATCATATTGCTTGAAATAAAATATGAAAATGAAAATTTTGTATTAGAATCACTTGTCCTTTTTACGCATTATTGTTCTTCGTTCTTGCCTATAATCATAAAACTCATGTACTTGTAATTAAAACACCTTCGTTTGACCTTGCAAAAGGTCTAATATAAAATTTGCATAAAATTAAAGGCAATTGGACACGAGTTTAGCTTTTGAATGATATGATATTATTGGCACATTTCATCAAAACATGATAACATGCACAATAATGACGTCAATTATGCTAAAAAATCATCGAATCATAATGAATTAAATGTGTAAAAGTGTATGTTATTACCCCTCTCCTTCCCTCTCTCTTCCTCTCCATCTCTTTCCCTCTCTCTCTATCTCTCTTCCCCTCTCCATCCCTGCCTCTCCTTGTCTGTCTGTCTATATCTCTCTCCCCTCTTTCTCCCTCCCTTGTCCCTCCCTCTCTCTCTCTCTCTCTCCCTCCCTCCTTTCCCCCTCTCCATCTCTTTCCCTCTCTATATATCTATCTCCCCCTCTCTCTCCCTCCCTTCCTCCTTCTTTGTATCTCTCTCTAACACCTTTCTGTCCCTCCCTCTTCCCCCCTCTCATGGGCTCTTGCCTCCTCTCTCCCCCTTGCTGGGATCTGAGGCTCCACAAGCTCTCCAATTTATCGACCAAAACAATGATTGCAGCGGAAGGTGTTGAATCAAAACATTCAACAGAGCTAAAGCACCAAGAATAGATGATCTCATCATCCATTCTAGGTGATCCTATCATTTAGGGTATGGTTAATTGTTAAACCCTAATTGTCACTCAATTTAGTACTGATGCGAGTAGGGAATCATTGAGAACAACTTCTCTAATATTTCCACTACCGTGACCAAGGATTAAATTGCATCTCATTCCTTGAGTCGATCTCCTCATATACCGAGGGCGGATGGTCCCATCTTAACCACTCAATCACCTTTGAGGAGTTCATGTCGTATCTAATCTATGACATTTTAGAGATCATGTATCTAGGGATTCGTAATTCATATTCAAAACACGATCATCCATCCACAAGATGTCTTTGGTGTCTCAGGTCAAAGGACCACGTACACAGCCGTGACATGAATCAACCTGATTGACAATTTGGCATAATACCATTCAGGGATTCATACGGATCAATTCAGTGAACTCTTTCTCCAAAAAGCACCCGCTATCTATCCTTGGTATCTCAACACCGATGGCCATAGGATCAGTCATACTCATCATATGAGTCGGATCAGATAGTACTATTCTTTACGAATAATTCAATGTCCTTCTCAAATATCCCAAGAATAGGAATATTTAGACCATATGTTTGAAGACCAGCGATCACTGTATTATAATCTCATCATAATTCACTTGATCATTACATATGTTCATAGACTTCATTACAAATATCACACAAGAATGACAATGAATAAAAGTTTATTTCAATGAATATAGACGAAATATGAAAGTATGATTGGCTTGCAGGCCACATAATATACGTCACCCCTCTCTCCAGCTCTCTTCTTGCCTCTCTCTCTCCCTTCCCCCTCTTTCTCTTCGTCTCTCTCTCTCCCCCCTCCCCCTTTCTCTCTCTTCCTCTCTCCCCTCTATCTCCCTCTCCCTCTCCCCCTCCCCCTCTCTCTTGCTCTCTCTTACTCTTTCTCTCTCCCCATCTCCCCCCTCCCTCTCCCTCTTCCTCCCCTCACTACTTGTCTCTTTCCTCTTTATAAATTCCAACCTCCCTTCTCCACTTGTCTTGTTCCTCCTTTCTCTCTCTCTCTCTCTCTTCATATATTTACACTTCTATTAAATTCTCTAGTTTAACTATCAAATTTTGTTATTTCTAAATATTAACCATCTACAAATATAAAAAATCTCCATAGATATTTCTTCAATATTTTTATTAGTTAGGTTCCTTTTCTTATTTTATTTTGTTCACCTAAATCATAGATTTAATTATTTACTCATCTCATTATTTATTCATTTTATTTAAAAGATGTTAACTCATCTCATAGTTGGTTTGACTGACCTCATTCTTGTAGGGCACACAAAAAAGGGCTGCTTCCCCACCCTCTTCTAGGATTAAGAGCTCTCTCTCAATCTTAAGAAAGAATCGGATCTCTCGCTCTCTCCCTCCCCTAAGGGTGACGACATTCTCTCTTGACGACAACAATCTCTCTTACTCTCTTAGTGGCATGATCTCTCTCTCTCTCTCTCTCTGGAGTTTCTCTCTTCCCTGTTTAGTTTCTCTTGATGGAGTTTCCATCCCCCGTTACTGACGTCGATTCTCCAGTTCCCGACTTCTCCCCCTCCTATCACTCATTTGTTCTCTCCTGCACAGTCTCGCTCTCTGTCTTCCTCTCTCTCGTCCTTCTCCTCATTATTTTTTCCTCTCACACATTTGCGTTCCTCTGTGCTCTCACACTTACTCAATTTCTCTCCTTATCTCCCTTTGGATTGTTCACATCCCCTCTATCTTCCTATCTCTCTATCCATCTTTCTTTAACCCACCTCTGTTTTCTATCAATATTTCCAACTCCCTCTTCAATTTTGCCTCCGCGTAGCACTCTCTTGTTGAGGTGTCTCGACTCTACATGGCAGTTTTTCCAACAGAGCGTTATGGAAGAAACACACGAGCGCTTCAGGAAATTTGGAAACGCCAGCTCTGCTCGTGCCACGCGTGACGGAAATACCCTCTTCTTGTGTGATTTTCTGCCCTATATAAAGGGCTCCTATGTATGAACCAAAACATCAAAAATAAAAAGAGTAGAGTTCTTCCTTCTTCTCTGCATTCTTCTCTCCTGAGTCTATTTCAGAAATAGCTAGAGGCTTCTCAAAGCCAACAAGTGGTATCAGAGCCAATCAATCCCTTGGGATCTAGCATGGCAAAAGCAAGCACCTCCGGTGCCCATGGCGGAGAAACGACGGCGCCGATGCCATCTCTCAAGCTCTCGAAGACTAACTACCGCACTTGGTCAATGTCCATGGAAGTCTACCTCAACTCTCGTGATCTATGGAAAACTGTGATCGGTGAAAATGTCACAAAGAAGAAGGATCGTATGGCTCTCTCGGCGATAATCAGCGGCATCCCGGAAGACATGATAGGCATTCTCAATGCTAAGAAGACCGCAAAAGAAAATTGGGAGATTCTACGGCAAAGGAATCTCGGCGTTGATAGAGTGATTCAGTCACGCATACAAGGTCTCAAGAGAAACTTTGAGATGCTCACTATGGCCAAAACCAACTCCATAGCGGATTTCGCGATGAAATTCTCACTCATCATCTCCGAATTACAGAATTTGGGAGAGGAAATGGATGAGAAGGATGTCGTGCAGCGATTTTTGCGAGCAACACCATCAAAATTTGATGCTCTCACTCTCTCTCTCTTGAGCAATATGCCGATCTCGACAAGGTGAGCCTTGATGAGATTATTGGCTCTTTTACAGTTCATGAGCTGTAGCTCAAAGAAAGGGAATCTCGTGAAGAGGAACAAACCCTCCTAGACAAGGTATTAAATAAGACGAAATTGACTAGTGAGGAGGAAACCTCATCTTGTGGCCGAGGGCATCATCGCGGTCGTGGCAGAGGTAGGGACCGAGGTCATGGCCGAGGACGCCATTGAGAGAATGAAGAGGAGAAAGAGAAGAAGACTTTTGACAAATCATTTATTCAGTGCTACAATTGTCAAAAGTATGGCCATTTTGCCTACGAGTGTAGGAATCCCAAAAGGGAACGAGAGGATCGGGCTTATGTGGCAAACTCGGCTCCAACTTTGGCGAAAACTCCAAAAGTACCTGCTCCGGCTGCTACGTCCTCCCTCCTCATGGCCATTGAAGAAGCTCGAAGTGATTTCTTGCTTCAAGGATCCGAGATTGATCATCAGACTTCTGATCTGTGGTACCTCGACACAGGCGCCACAAACCACATGACTGGTCAAAGAAATTTCTTCACTACTCTTGATGAATTAGCCGACGATTTTGTGAAATTTGGGGATAATTCACGTGTTGAAATCAAAGGTTGTGGCAGTGTGGTAGTACTACGTCAAGATGGATAAACACTTTCATTTGGTAATGTTCTCTTTATCCCAAAATTGTGTGGTAATATACTCAGTCTTGGGAGGCTAGATGAGAAGGATGCAAGATGACTATGTTTGGAGGCCGGCTTACCATCCATGATCGGGATGGTGCTCTATTGGCAAAAGTCCATCGCACAGAAGGAAGATTATACTTGCTTAAGCTAAAAGTTGAAGACAATTGTCTCCTCACGAAGGCAGATGATAATTCAAGTCGTCTATGGCACCTCAGATATGGCCACTTGAACTATCGTTTCTTGAAAAAAGATGGCTACAAAAAATTTGGTTGAAGGACTTCCTCCAATTACTCTCCCTACCCAACTCTGCCACAACTGTCTCGCAGGAAAGCAATCCAGGATACCATTTCCAAAAACGACAATTTTTAGAGCTAATGCGCCACTTGAGTTAGTCTTTGCAGACATTTGTTATCCAATTAGCCCACCCACATTAGGGGGAAGCTAGTATTTCCTCCTAATTGTGGATGACTACTCGAGGCTAATGTGGGTGGCTATGATGAAGCTCAAGTCTTAGGCACTATCTCAGTTTAAGAAGTTTAATTTACTTGCTGAAGCAGAGAAAGGGGCAAAGATCCATTGTCTTCGGACTGATAGAGGAGGTGAATTTAACTCTGATGAATTCACTTCATTTTGTGTGTCACACGGTATTAAACGACAGTTGACTTCCCTTTGCTCTCCTCAACAAAATGGCGTGGTGGAAAGGAAGAACCAGACTATTATGTCCTTAGTCCGAAGCATGTTGAAAGAGAAACAATTACCCGTGAAATGTGGGGAGAAGCAGTATGTACGATTTTTTACCTACTTAATCGCTCCTCCACTCATAGTCTCCAAGGGTTGACCCCATATGAGATTTGGACTGGCCGTAAGCCTTCAATTGCCTACTTAAGGGTTTTTGGCTCCCTTGTGCATGTGAAGTGCACTAAGATGCCACAAAAGAAGCTCGAAGATCGCTACATTCCTATTGTTTTCATAGGGTATGAAGTTGGCTCTAAGGCCTACCGCTGCTTTGACGCGATCAATGGGAGTGTGCATGTTAGCCGAGATGTTGTTTTTGAAGAAGATGGGCAGTGGAATTGGGAAAGGAAGGGTGAGTATGTTCCGGATCTTACCTTTTTCCCTATGATGTCTTCTAATCAAGAATATGGATATCAAAGCTACTCTGAAGAGGAAGAAGAAGATACTGAAGTGCAGCTACTTGAGCCTACTTCTGTCACCCCTTCAGAGTATGAGCAAAGTGAACCTACAAAGATAAAGACAATTGCACAATTGTATGAGGAGGCCAGCCCAATTCTTTCACCCATAGACGAGTGCATGGTTTCTACTGATGAGCCTATGAGTTATGAAGAAGCTTCCCGTGAGGAGGCATGGAAGAAAGCCATGATAGAGGAGATGCAAGCCATAGATCGAAGCAACTCCTGGGAGCTTGTACCACCTCCGATCAGATGCAAGCCGATTGGACTCAAGTGGATATTTAAACTTAAAAGAAACTCAGATGGAGATGTGGTGAGGTACAAAGCAAGATTAGTTGTCAAAGGCTACTCTCAAAAGCATGGTATTGACTACAATGAGGTATTTGCTCCGCTGGTTTGAATTGAATCAATCCGTGTTTTAATTGTCATTGCCGCTCAACATAGCTGGTTGTTACACCATCTAGATATAAAATCAGCTTTCTTGAATGGAGATATACAGGAGGAGCTGTATGTCAAGCAACTGGATGGCTTCATTGTGGAAGGAAAAGAATGTCATGTTCTAAAATTGAAGAAGGCCCTTTATGGGCTCAAGCAAGCCCCTTGTGCTTGGTACTTCAAGTTGCACAATTGCCTAGTCTCACTTGGCTTCAAATGGAGCACATATGAACAAGCAATTTACTTGAAGTTCTCGGATCAAATTCACTTAATCATAGGGGTTTATGTGGATGATCTCCTTGTCACAAGTGAGAAAGATAGTGACATCAGTAAATTCACAGAGCAGATGAAGCACTACTTTGAGATGAGTAATCTTGGACAATTAAGTTCCTATTTGGGCATTAAGGTAAGCCAAGAAGGAGGTAGGATTACTCTGTCTCAGAGCAAGTATGCCAAAAACATCTTGTCCTTTGCAAAAATGGAAGAGTGCAATCTAGTGCAAACCCCTCTAGAAGCTCGGATGAAGTTCAGTAAAAAAGAAGGCACATTAGTTGACTCAACCTTTTTCCGAAGTCTTATAGGGAGTCTAAGGTATTTAACTCATACCCGTCCTGACTTGACTTACTCTGTGGGCTTCCTAAGTAGGTTCATGGAGCAGCCAACCATAGAACATCTCATGACACTAAAGCGAGTACTAAGGTAATTAAGAGGGACAATTGGCTATGGCTTAGTCTACTTGAAGGGTCAATCAAAGGCAAGACTGGTAGGCTACAGTGACAGTGATTTTGCTGGTGACGATCAAGACCGGAAAAGCACCTTAGGACAAGTGTTCTTCCTCGGTGACATGCTGATCAGTTGGGCATCTCGAAAGCAAAAGAATGTTGCTTTATTGTCATCTCACCCTCTCTCTTCCACACTCCCGTACGCCCTGCCCTCTCTCCCCTCTCTCATGACTTTTTTTTGTCTCTCTTAGGCTCTCCATCTCTCTCTCTTCTTGAAGGTCTTTCCTCCCTTTCACTCTCTCTCTCTCTAATGCTTGCTCTTTCCTGCTCTCCATCATGCTCCCCCTTTCTATTAATATCCCCCTTTCTCTCCATTAATATCCCTCTATTTTGCACACCCTCTAATTGCCCTTCTAATTGATATATCTAATTAATCTTGGGCATTCTCCTCTCTTGCCGCCCAAATTGATATTCTCTCGCCCTAAAATCCCTATGGATTGACCTAGGAAGATATATGCCTTAACTATTTCCATCTAGTCATGGTTTTCTATATTATAAATAATAAATTTGTGGGGCATGAACATGCAAGGACTTCGAATTTAACACCCATGTAAGCCTAGTGGAAAACTCTCCTCTCTCTTCTGAAGAGTGTGGTGATGAGTGTTCTAAAAAAGATCTGATCGTCCAACGAGTGTGTTGATACCGCTAGCGGCCAAACGGTTGAATGACTTGAAGAACTCTTTCAGATGATCCTTGTAAATATGAATTTTATTATATACTAGTTGATAGGTGACCAAACAATCTTGTGCAGTCATTGAAAATACACATTCTTGTGTCAAATTTTTATTTCAAACTCACTAATTCTATGTTTTAATTGCAAATTAATTAGAATAGTGGTTAGTAAGAGTCAAATCCAAAGAGAATAAGGAATTTTTTTTTAGATGTATTCAAAATTCGATCAAATCGGACAATGAATTAGGATGAGAAATTAAAAATTGGTATTTTTATAAAGAAGACTCCAAGACAAATCCAATGAATAAAAAATCACTCAATTTGGATCCGTCTGTGGGGGGAAATCAATGAGAAAATTTTGAACAAAATCCTCACACAAACCCCGGTGTTGATGCCAGACCTAGGTTGGGTGATGTTAGACTCATTACAATCTCCAACTCTGCTTGATCTTCCCTCCACAACAAACATGAACACCAAAAAATGCCAAGCTTTGGCGTAAGTCTCTCTATTTATGCATTTATAACTTAAATTCTTACCCTATTTAACTCATATTCATGCTTATTTTATGTGAATATGATGCATGTTATCATAGTTTTTAGGAATTTTCTCCATTGGTATGTCATTTCACTAAAGTCTATATTTATGCATAATTTCAGGTTAATTTTATGCTTGATTGATGATTAATCTTTTGCAAAGTTAAAATTAATAGAAGTTATCTCTTTTCTTGAATTACTTTGACTTTAGTGCATGTTTTTTAAAGATAAATTTCAAGATGAAAATGTGATGATGATATTAAAAAGATTTCTTAAGAAATGATTTAAGTTAATTTTTAATTCATCTTAGATTTTTCTTTGAAATTATATTTTAGAGGGCATGATGTTAAAAAGGAAGAAATTTGTGATCCAATGGAGAAATTTGGATTAAAAAAAGTTATATTTCTTAAGTTATGAAGTCTTGAATTTTTATATCTTTTTTGGATTTTAATCTGATTTTTAGTTAATTTTTACCAAATTTTTAATGTGATTTCTTATTTAAAATCGCGAAAAGGGGGTTTATTTACCGCAGGACCGTAGAGCTGACGTGGCGGGCGAGGCTGACGTGTCGCGCAAGCTGACGTGGCACGCGGGACCAGCACAGATGCAACGCGACACTAAGGCCACGTGGCAGGGCCGCGCATGGCCCACGCGAGGCGCAGGTGGCGCGGACACATGGCGTGGACACGTGGCAGGAGGCCACGCAGGTCCACGCGGGTCTATGCGGACGCCTGTGAGGGGCGCCACGTGGCAAGGGGGGCTAGCGAATGAAGGGCCCACGGGTTAGTGGGCCTTGATTAGGAGTTTGGGGCGGTAACACAAATGCGTTATCGCGCCCAAGCTTTTATACTCACCTTTTCGTTTTCTTCTTCCGTGTGGGACTATGTTTCCACATGTTTCTTCTGTGCAGGACACGTGGCGGCATCGCAGGGGGTTAGTGCCGATCGCAGGGCATTGATCGCGTGGACTTGAGTCCACCTGATCAGTGATTGAGCACGTGCGCTAAATCTGGTTTAAGTGACGCTATCAATGGGCGACACGTGGCTTTGCAAGGGGCATCAACCTTCATCGGACGGCCGCGATCCATCACGATTTCGGCACATCAGAAGGCGACACGTGGATTCATCTTAACATGCGATGGAGATTAGACGTCGTCGATGAATTGCGGCTCATGATCGTGGCTCCCGATCGGGGCTCGATCGTGGCCTGATCGCCACGCGATCATGGCAAAGTTACCGTGCGATTCAGGCCATGATCACCTTTAAGTGATTGGCCACGATCATCGTGCGATCGTGGCCATCAAATCTCTCTCCCGACCGGATCAAACTGCCCTAAAATCGTGCGGAAATTCTCCTTTAAAAACCGATGTACTCCCTTGTTTCTTCTTAACTCTTGATTGATTCGTGAAGAAATTAAGCAAATTTGGAGTAAAATATTGAGTTCATCAAGATTCCCTTGCGTTTAGACTCAATCGTGACCCGATTGGAGCAAGATTAATCATGATTCATCATCGGATTTCATCGAATTTTCCCCTTAAATTTCGAATGTCCGCGAGGAAGAAATCAAGCAAAATCCGCTTCAATGCGCGTGAATTAAAGCCCCATCTTTGTGGCAATCAGGTTAATAGTGAGATTCGATTGATTATCAGGTGGTAATTTGAGTTTTAATTAGATTTAGATCGTTAGTTTTGAGTTTTAGTTCTTAGTATTCTTCAAATTTGCCTAATTTTAGTACACAATTTTGCTGATTTTGAAAATAGTATATCTCTCTGTTTATAATTTCGAATCACCTGATTTTGGTTTCATTGGATTCCTTATTTTATCAGATTTCTGTGGATAGCAAATTGGTCAAATTCCGAGATCACTTGACCCCTCAATTTAACGTTTGACCGAGCACTGTTTATTTTCAATCCGAATTTGAGCATTGACTTTCGGGGTCAATTAATTTCAAAATACAAATCGGAATTCAATCATTTTGGTCTCTTTAGAATCTTGTGGTTCTTATATTTCTATTGATATAGAAATTTCAAGATTTGGATATTATTTGACTATCAATTTGAAGATTTTCTCTGAAGTGTTCATTTCAGGAATTCTCTGATCTTTGATTTTCAATAATTCATAGTAAATCTATTTCTTATCAATAAATCACGAATTTTATGCCAATAAATTCCATTGTCTCTCTTGTTTCTACATATATAATTTTCGTAATCTTCCGACATCTTTTGGTTCTCTGATTTTATAGAACTTCGACTGTTGGTCAAAGTCAACTGGTTGACTTTGACTTTTGACTTTTCTCTATCAAATCCAAGATCTTAAATCTTAAAATTCTTAATTTAGTATATTTATATCATTTATATTCATAACATATCATTTTTACTTCTTTAAAACCTCTTTTAAACTTAAGTTTGACCAAGTCAACTCTGCAATAAACGTCAACCTTGTTCTTTGTGGATCCACCTAATACTTACACTTTACTTGATTTTATATCTTTTTCATTGTGAGTTTGGATTTATAAATTTTTTTTGACCAACGTTTGTGTGTTTTAACGACCGCACAAAACGCTTCGTCAAAATGGCGCTGCTGCGGGGGATTTTTTTCATTTTGCTAGCCTGATATTAATAGAGAGAGCCAAAGAGCAACAAAAAAGGAAGAAGAAAAATTCTTTTATATGTTAGGTTTAGAAGCTCCCTTGGATTAATGGTGAAGATTGTCTTTTTGGGTGTCGCCAAATGAATTGTGGAGATACGATCCACATGTCATCATCATAACCATCTCATAAGAGGTGAGAGAGTCATCCTAAGGAGGTGGGTGATAACATGCACTTTTAACATGTAATTATACGATTATTAATGAAAATTAAGGCATAAAACATTCCATTTTTATGCATGTTGTCATACTTTGAGTGCATATCTATCATTTCATACATTTTTAAATTGTAATATCATAATGCACTATTTTACGAATAATTATGCATTTATAAGAATATATTTTAGACTAGATTATTCTCATCTATATTTGAGATTATAATTGGGTTTTAATATTAAATAATAAGAGAAAATAATTTTTATATACTCATTTATTTTTCTAAGTTTTAATTTCTAAAATAAATGAGTATATTTTTGAAATAAATATTTATGATCTTGTTATTTAAATAATTTAAATTTTTAGAATGATAGATAATTTAATTTATGATCCAACAAAACAAAATTGGACTAATTTGGAGGTAAATTTTGTAAATTATGAAATTTCTAATTTTTAGGGATTATTCTAGAATTCTTATGAATTTTTTATGAATTTAATTTGATTTATTTTGAGTTAAAATGAATACAAAATAAATTGTATCTCGTGTGCTAACGTGGCAGCTGACGTGGCGCAGATGAAAACGTGCGTCGCCACGTGGCGTGTTCATATGCTGCCATGTGGCGATACGAATCTGTTCGTACTTGTGATTAGAGACATTAAGCTTCCTTTTTCAGATAACGCTATCTCTCTATATCACTTATAGCTTATATACTCGTTGAATCCCGTAATTTGTCATCATGTGGGACTATATTTTTGTTTTAACATGCGTAGGTGACGTGGCGGCACGAGGAGCGTCTGATTCACGCGCTAAACGAATGTCGTCGATCTTCACTTAACTAGGGGGGTACGTGGCACACTCTAGTTTGTCGGTGAATTATTTTAAAATGATTTAATTTGAGGAGTTATAATGGCTAAGATTAAAACAAACGAACTCATTTGGAGCATTAGATCAAGATCAGACGGCGAGCGTTTCACGTGTTTCTTCTTCATGCGCGATGTGGCGAAATCTCGGTAGTCCATATCCGATCCAATGGAAACGACTTAACTGTAACAATTTGGAGCCTGGAGTTTCATCTCAGCCGTTAATCAAAGATGAAACGCCAAATTTGACGATTATGTCCAAATTTTCTTATTTATACAAATGTTCTTCGACAAAAAATGTATTCTTGGATGCTATCTTCTTCTTCTAGACACATTTCCGCGTCAACGGAGTGGTTGAAAGTGATATTTTGTCAAAAGAATAAGGAGAATTTGCCTCTTAAATGCCAACGATCGTCTTCGAAATCAGATAATAAAAAGCCTTTGATCATACAATCAATTGGATCATTTTGATTGCAATCTTGGGTTAGATTATGTGTTTTTCTCCTAATCTTTCGTCATTGTATCATTAGATTATAATTTTGAATTGTAAATTTAGTCAATTTTTTTTTTAATTTTGGATTTCTCTCTCTTCACGTTGGGAAATTTTTATCTAATGCTCTCTTTGTTTTCTCTGTGAATCTTGATCCAAATTGAGTGATTTTTGATTCCATGGATTTGTCTTTGAGTTCTCTTTCAAAATCTATCAATATCTCTAATTTCTCACCTCAATTCATCGTCTGATTTGATCAAATTTCAAAGAACACCTCAAAAATATCTTAATTCTCTGTGGATTTGACCCTTATTCACCACTATGCTATTTAATTCGTGATTATTTCATTAGATTGATGAGTTTGGTAAATTTTTTGATGCGTATCTGCGTGTTTTTATCGACTGCGAGGATTTGCTTCATCAATAGGCCCCACAACCACCTCCTAAGAGAATGGTTAAAGAGGTGAGAACCTTATTATTTTCCTAAGGAGGTGGGCTTACCCCTCTCTCCTCCTATAAATATGGATTCTTCATAAAAAAGAAGGAAGATCTAAATTGATTAATAATAAAGAAAAGAGAGAAAAATTTGACTTCTTTGATCTTTCAAGAATACCTTTGACCACTTTTGACTCGTCAAGAATCACTTTGACAATCATTGAATTCTAAGAAAAAGGGAGTGACTAATCCCCTAAAAAGGTGGAATGGGTTGATCACCCTACTACAAAGGTGGAAAATTTTGACCAACCTCTTAAAAATATGGCAAGGTGACGAATCATGATTGTGCAATCATCAAACACACATGTCCACATGTCAAAATAAAAACCAAACTCACGTAATTTCATGATTAACTAGGATTGATTTAGCATAAAAGTGAGTAAGGGTAAAATCTACAGAGAATTAGTTTTCATTCTTGAGATTTTTTCAAATTTGATCAAATTGGATGATGAATCAAGATGATAAATTAGGGGAAAATATATATTTAGAAAAAAAAGACTTCAAGATCTATCCATAAAATTAAGAATCGCTCAATTTAGATCTATACCCATGGAGAAATTACATAGAAAAGTAGGAGAAAGATGTCATGAAGAGAGAGAAAATGATGAAAATTAAAAAAATTCATCTAATATAAGCTTTGAAATGAAAATATAATGCTAAATGACAAAAGATTAAGAAGAAAACATTAAATCTAACCCATAACCATGCTTGAAATTATCCAAATAGTTTCCAAAGCAGGGCTTTTCATTCCTTAGAAAATGAAAATTTAGAGTTCAAGAGGTGATTCCCTCAATTCTCTTAACGAAATCTTAACATCAAACACTCCTTGGACATGGAAATGAGTCTAGAGTATGATTAACGCAAGAGATTCAAGAATTGAGATGTCAAAAAGGTTTGATTGATTTAAATATCCAAGAATGCATTCATGGTCAAAGAGAGAGAGAGTACAAGTAGACTTTGAATTGGCATGGCCATCAGATTGTCTCTTTAGATGTGATCAATGGTTGATATCAAATGTGAGAAGGCGAGTCGACATCCTTAAGTCAAGACCTTTGGATGAAAGATGGAGTGCCTATATTGAATCACATCATTGTGTGAAGATTAAACATCATGTAACAGCTGCCGATCAATTTCTACCAAACACTTGAGATGCTGCTGCACATCCACTAGATTCTATTGGTCGCTATCAATTTCAACTATTATAACTCTCACAATGAATGGCTCGGATTCGTTGAGAGTTATAACTTTGAACTGTCATTGAATCTTGTCGTGCCATGTAACCCCTTCAGTTAAGTGAAAAATCAAGCATTTGGGATAAATCTCTTTCTTTCCCGTTCATATGATGCTGCCACATCACTTCTACATAAACTCTTTAATCCCACATTAAAAATATTAAAGTTATTTATTGGGTATGTATAGGGCGGTGGGTTTAGTAGTTATTTTTGGCCCATTAAGGGCACTTAACAATGATACTCCCCTTAAATGGTGCCACATGCACCTCATGCGGCACCTGAACATGTTGTCGTATGGCCACAAGTAGACATGCATGGCACATCAACTGACATGTCAGCCCACACTACAAAAATAAGCTTTTTTGATTTCCTTAATAAAATAAATTTAGAAACATTTAAAATAAATTCAAAAAATTATAGAAAAATCCCTAAAAATTACAAAATTAATTAATTTCAAAATGCAAGTATTTTTTAATCAAATTTTTTTATTATTAAAAAAGGAAATAATCTATCATTGCATGAAATTAAATTTAAGAAATAACAAGAGAATAAATATTTATTTCCAAAAGACACTCAAGTTACTTAAAAAAATAAAACTAAATAATTTTAGAGTGCATTAAAAATGTTTTTCTCTTATTATTTTATATTTAAAACTCAAATAAATCCCAAAATAGAATTAAGATAATCAATTTAAAATTCAACTCTTGATTTATACATGATTAACCCTTAAAGTAATGCATTTTAAGATTTTTGATGTAAATTGCATATAATGATGAATATGGACTCAAAGTATGATAGTATGCATATGAATGGTATGTATTATTCCTTAAAATGTACTAATAATTATGTAATTATGAGTATAAATTGCATGTTATCACAAGCTTCAACCAAGCTCCTAAGCATATGGAAAGGCTTAACCATCCTCCTATAATGGTGGAAAGGTTTGACAAACCTCTTAAAAAGGTGGAATGGCTTGCACAATCTCTTTAAAAAGTGGAAGGTTGACCAAATTCCTAAAAAGGTGGAAAAGGTTGACCAACCTCTTAAAATGGTGGAGTATTCGTTTTCTTCCTCTCCTTCTAAATAATTTGCATCCATGCTCTTATGACGCTTTACCTAAGTCGTAGAATTCACATCACTAATATAAATGTAAGAACTCTGTGATTTAACTTCCACAAAGTCAAATGGGGTTAGTTTCATACTATAATCAAAATATAGGAAATCATACACGATAGGACTTGAAAATTTTTTCACCACATTCTGTCATATAGAATTAGATATTCTCATTGTTATAGTTTTTATCAACACTTAAAATGAAATAATGACACATGAATGTACCTTATATTTTAGAGTTATCGCTAATCAAGTGATAGAAGTACAGGTGCAAAGGCGGCGAGGATAAGAAAAGATCTCTATACCAAGAGGCAATATGAGCAAGGAGAATGCGGTGACTAGTAGAGGCCCATGATGGTAGGTGCCAATCTCCAAGGCACATAGTTGAGGGCCACCCTAGACAAGGCATTGCTAGGGTAGTGATGTCGAGTAGGCAGTGATGGGCATATTGGCCGAAGAAAAGTAACATTGTATTAGGGCACTTGATAACATGAAAATTAAACACGATAATATATGATTATTAATAAAAATTAAAGCATAAAAACATTCCATTCTAATTCATGTTATCATATTTTTGGGAATTTATCTATCATTTTATGAAAAATTCATTATAATCTCAAAATGCATTAATTTATGGTTAATTATGATAAATTAAAATGAATATTTTAAACATTAAATTTATCCTCATCTTTACTTAAGATTAAAATTAGGTTTTAATGCTAAATAATGAGAGAAATCATTTTTATACACTCATATATATTTTTTAAGTTTTAAAATCTTAAGGGAATGAGTGTATTTTTGAAATAAAAATTAATTCTCTTGTTATTTATTAAATTTGTTTTTTTTAAATGATAGATAATTTAATTTCTGATCCAATGAAACAAATTTGGATTAATTTGGAGTTATATTTTAAAAGATATGAATTTTCTAATTTTTAGGGATTTTTCTAGATTTTTTTTATTTTTTCTGAATTTAAAATCGGTTTATTTGAATTAAGGCATAAGTGCTTACCTGGCAAGTGGCATGGGGTGGACGAAATGGCACGCCGCCACGTGGCGGCGTATGGACACGCCAAATGGCAGTGTGTAGGTGTACACGCGTGTGTGCATGCGTGTGTGCATCAATGTGTGCGCACGCGCGTGCACGCGCGTGTGGAGAGAGAGATAAGCTTTCTTTTCACGATAATGCTATCTCTCTCATCTACACTTACCTTATATACGCGTGCATTTTCTAATTTTTTTCATGTGGGGCTTTGTTTTCTTTTAACGCGTGAAGATGACGTGGCAAGACGAGGAGCGTTGGATTCATGCGATTAATGAATACCATTGATCTTCACTTATCGAGGGGGTACGCGGCACAATTTTATTTGTCAGGGAATCATTTTTAAAATGATTTAATCTTAGCAGTCAATCTGAGTTATAACGGCTGATATTAAAACTGAAAAACATATATGGAAGATTTTGATCAAGATCAAATGCCAAACATTTAACACGTTACTTATAACGCACGCGACGTGACGAAATCTTGATGGTTCATCTGCGATCCAATGACTATGACTTAACCTGAACGATTCACACTCCTGCGTTTCATCAGAGCCTTTGATTGAAGATCAAACGCTTCATTCGACGGTTACACCCAATTTCTCCTATAAATTGAGATGTTCTTCGATATTGTAAATCATTCTTGGGTAATTTGAGTAATTGAACTGTTTAGACATCAAATCCCTTTAATATCTTGCTTCCAATTGCTTCTAGATCAATTTCCCTATCCACGGAGTGCTTGCAAGTGAGATTTCATTGATATAATAGGAAGACATCGGCTCTTGAACATCAATGATCATTTTTTTGAATTCACGAATGAAAAGCCTTTGATTCGGTGAGTAATTGGATAAATTCGAGCATAATCTTGGGTTAAAGATCGAGTTTCATTCTAATCTTCCTTTGTATAGCTTTAGATTTCAATTTTGAATCATAAGTTTAGTCAATTTCAATTTCAATTTCAATTTCAGTTTTTTGTGATTTTTAAATTTGGAAATTTCTATCCCATTCACTTGATGATTTCTCTACAAATCTTGATCTAAATTCTGTGATTTTTGATTCCGTGGATTTTCCTTCAAGTGTTTTTTTCCAATAATATCATTTTCTCTAATTTCTCACCACATTTCTGATGGGATTTGAGGTTGATAACTTTCCAAAATTTTGATCAAAACATCA
Source organism: Lemna minuta (assembly GCA_024174645.1). Classification (NCBI taxonomy): domain Eukaryota; kingdom Viridiplantae; phylum Streptophyta; class Magnoliopsida; order Alismatales; family Araceae; genus Lemna; species Lemna minuta. The sequence goes on along the minus strand of CM044114.1, from coordinate 13,987,930 downwards.
AATGCAGCAGAAAAACATTGAATCGGACATTCAAAATACCAAGTTTTTTTTAAGAACAGATGATCTTATCATTTAGTATGTATGAGAAAATATACTTACAGGTTTCTTTGAAGGAGTTCTTGAAGCTATTCAAGTGTCTAGCCTCTAGCGGTATCCACACGGTATCCGGATGGTTGGATCTCCTCTTGAAAGCTCTTCACCAAGAGAGAAAGAGAAGAAATGAGAGAATTCCTACAAGTCTTTCATGGGCACCTTGAGTTGTGGTCGTTCTCCCCCTATTTATAAACATTTGGTATGAGGTTTTTTCATAAAAACCCTCATAATTATATCTATATTCACTAACATCCATAGACCTTATGTGTGTGACCCTATAGGTCCATATATCTCACTATTTAATAACTCTATAGGCCAAATAACACCTTATTGGTCAACCTTAATTAATTATCTGATGGATATTATGTGGCCTATAAGCCAATCACACTTTCATGTATCTTGTTTATGTTCATTGAAATGAAATTCATTCATTGTCATTCTTGTGTGATGTTTGCAATGAAGTCCATGAGCATGTGCAATGACTATGTGAATTATGATGAGATCATAATATAGTGATCACTAGTCTTTAAACATATGTTCTAAATATTCCTATTCGTGGGATATTCGAGAAGGACATCGAATTATCCGGAAAGAATAGCACTATCTAATCCATCTCATATGATGAGTATGGCCGATCCTATAGCCATCGGTGTGGAGACACTAAGGATAGATAGTGGGTGCTCTTTGGAGAAAGAGTTCACTGAATTGATCCGTATGAATCCCTGAATGGTATTATACCTAACTGTCAATCAGGTTGATTCATGTCATGATTGTGTATGTGGTCCTTTGACTTGAGACACCAAAGACATCTTGTGGATGGATGATCGTGTTTTGATTATGACTTACGAATCCCTAGCCACGGGATATCTAAAACGTCATATATTGGATACGACATGAAGTTCACGAAGATGATTGTGTGGTCAAGATGGGATCGTCCACCCTCGGTATTTGAGGAGATTGACTCAAAGGAATGAGATGCGATGAAATCCTTGGCCAAGGTAGTAGAAATATCGAAGAAGGAGTTCTCGATGATTTCTACACGCATCAGTACTAACTTGAGTGACCGATTAGGGTTTGACAGTTGACCATACCCTAAGTCATTCATGAGTCTAATGTGGATGAAGGATTATACATACATGGTAATCAATGACGGGGAAGGTTCCATAAGTGAGTTCTTACATACTCCATATCTCCTAGAGTACGTGGTGTAGCTTGGCACCCAACGGGCTGGCAACTCAACCTATCGATTGGGTTAAATCGATCCTTGATTAATTAATCTATATGTGGATGTGGATAATTAATTAAGGTTGACCAATAAGGTGTTATTTGGTCTATAGAGTTATTAACTAGTGAGATATATGGACCTAGAGGGTCACACACATAAGGTTTATGGATGTTGGTGGATATAGACATAATTATGAGGGTTTTTTTATGAAAAAGCTCATTCCAAATGTCTATAAATAGGGGGAGGACGACCACAACTAGAGGTGCCCATGCAAGCCTTGTGGGAATTCTCTCCTTTCTTCTCTTTTTCTCTTGGTGAAGAGCTTTGAAGAGGAGATCCAACCATCCGGAGACCGTGTGGATACCGCTAGAGGCTAGACACTTGAATAGCTTCAAGAACTCCTTCAAGGAATCCCTGTAAGTATATTTTCTCATATATACTAGATGATAGGATCATCTGTTCTTGGTGGCTCGTTATTTTGAATGTCCGATTCAATGTTTTACGTTGCATTTGATGTTTTGATCAAAATTTCGGAAAGTTATCGACCTCAGAACCCATCATTATCCACATCCACATATAGATTAATTAACCAAGGATTGATTTAACCAAATCAATAGGTTGAGTTGCCAGCCCGTTGGGTGCCAAGCTATACCACGTACACTAGGAGATATGGAGTATGTAAGAACTCACTTATGGAACCTTCCCGTCATCAATTACCATGTATGTATAATATTTCATCCACATTAGACTCATGAATGACTTAGGGTATGGTCAACTGTAAAACCCTAATCAGTCACTCAATTTAGTACTGATGCGTGTAGAAATGATCGAGAACTCCTTCTTCGATATTTCTACTACCTTGGCCAAGGATTTCATCGCATCTCATTCTTTGAGTCAATCTTCTCAAATACCGAGGGGGATGATCCCATCTTGATTACACAATCATCTTCGTTGACTTCATGTTGTATCCACTATATGACGTTTTAGATATCTCATGTCTAGGGATTCGTAAGTCATAATCAAAACACGATCATCCATCCACAAGATGTCTTTGGTGTCTCAAGTCAAAGGACCACATACACAACCATGACATGAATCAACCTGATTGACAATTAGGTATAATACCATTCAAAGATTTATACGAATCAATTCAATGAACTGTTTCTCCAAAGAGCACCCACTATCTATCCTTAGTGTCTCCACACCGATGGCTATAGGATCAGCCATACTCATCGTATGAGTTGGATTAGATAGTGCTATTCTTTCCGGATAATTCGATGTCCTTCTCGAATATCCCATGAATACGAATGTTTAGAACATATGTTTAAAGACTAGTGATCACTATATTATGATATCATCATAATTCACTTAGTCATTGCACATGCTCATGGACTTCATTGCAAACATCACACAAGAATGACAATGAATAAATTTTATTTCAATGAACATAAACAAGATACATGAAAGTGTGATTGGCTTATAGGCCACATAATATCCATCAATTTCATCATACGATTTGATTAAATTTAAAAAGATATGTCAGAATTCTCTTATTTCTCCGTGGATTCGACCCTTATTCACCATTATGCTATTTGATTCTTGATTATTTCAATAAATTGGTGAATTTGGTATTAATTTTGACTCGTGTTTGCGTGTTTTCAATGACCTTGCGGTATCAACTTGTCAACTCTATTTGGCAGATTTGCCCTAGGCAGGAAATGCTAAAGCAATGTAGCTCTAGGCATTTGTCATTGGGTAGATAGATGGTGGCAAGGCATTTCTGAGTAAGCATTGTTGGCCGTAGCTTTGGATGCAAAGTAATGCTAAAAAAGATGCACTAGGAAAATGAGTACGGATGGAGCTCAAGGGACCACCAGATACAGTAATTGCATGAGCAAAATGGATGAAGGATAATGGAAGGATGATGGTGAAGTTCATTGGGGAGGTCTACTACAGCCATGGAGAAACCCTAGGTTTGTTGGTCCCAAGAATGAATGGAATTAGATAAGAGGGGAGGGGAGAATGTGATGGATATTATGTGGCCTATAAGCCAATCACACTTTCATGTATCTTGTTTATGTTCATTGAAATGAAATTTATTCATTGTCATTCTTGTGTGATGTTTACAATGAAGTCCATGAGGATGTGCAATGACTAAGTGAATTATGATGAGATTATAATATAGTGATCACTAGTCTTTAAGCATATGTTCTAAATATTCCTATTCATGGGATATTCAAGAAGGACATCGAATTATCCGAAAAGAATAACACTATCTAATCCAACTCATATGATGAGTATGGCTGATCCTATAGCCATCGGTGTGGAGACACTAAGGATAGATAGTGGGTGCTCTTTGGAGAAAGAGTCCACTGAATTGATTCGTATGAATCCCTGAATGAAATCCTTGGCCAAGGTAGTAGAAATATTAGAGAAGGAGTTCCCAATGATTCCTACACGCATGAGTACTAACTTGAGTGGCCGATTAGGGTTTGATAGTTGACCATACCCTAAGTCATTCATGAGTAAATGTGGATGAAAGATTATACATACATGGTAATTGATGATGGGAAGGTTCCATAAGTGAGTTCTTACATACTCCATATCTCCTAGTGTACGTGGTGTAGCTTGGCACCTAACGGGCTAGCAACTCAACCTATCGATTTGGGTTAAATCGATTCTTGATTAATTAATCTATATGTGGATGTAGATAATTAATTAAGGTTGACCAATAAGGTGTTATTTGTTCTATAGAGTTATTAACTAGTGAGATATATGGACCTAGAGGGTCACACACATATGATTTATGGATGTTGGTGGATATAGACATAATTGTGAGGGTTTTTATAAAAAAACCTCATACCAAATGTCTATGAATAGGTGGAGAATGACCATAACTCAAGGTGCCCATGCAAGACTTATGGGAATTCTCTCCTTTCTTCTCTTTCTCTCTTGGTGAAGAGCTTTGAAGAGGATATCCAAGCATCCGGAGATGGTGTGGATACCGTTAGAGGCTAGTCACTTGAATAGCTTCAAGAACTCCTTCAAGGAAACATGTAAGTATGTTTTCTCATACATATTAGATGATAGGATCATCTATTTTTGATGCCTCAATATTTTGAATGTCCGATTCAATATTTTCCGCTGCATTTGATGTTTTGATCAAAATTTCGGAAAGTTATCGATCTTAGATCCCATCAGAATGTTGGTCCCAATTTCCCCCGTTTTCTTCCACAATCCCTTTTCCTCTCTTTGAAGTTCTCTCGAGATCCTTCCTTTCTTTCTTCCTATCTAGACTTCTCTCTCTCCCCATATTTCTTTTCACTTTCCCTTGGTCCGTCTCTCGCTCTCATTCTAGTTCTATTTCTCTCTCAAACTCTCGCTCTCTCACCTGTGATACCGTCGTCGAATGCATTCTCCCTCTTCATTCTCCATCTATTTCGGTCTCCCTCTCGTTCAACTTCTTACTTCTTCTGAGTGTCTCTCAACTAGTCTCATAATCTCTCTCTTCCGCTTTCTAAATGTTTCTCTCAAATTCTTATTTTTCCTCTTATCTTATCTTTCTCTCTCTCTCTCTCTCTCCATTTTCTCTCTTTGCTGATGAAACTCTAGTGATTTACTCTCTTTCTATAGACTCACACTCACGCTCTCACTTTTGCACTTTCTCTTTATCTACTTTTTCACTCTTTCTCTCTATTTATTTTCCCTAAAGTTCTCCTCTCTAGCTCTTCGTTCCCTCTATTTCTCTCTCCCTCATTCTCACCACCTTTCTCGCACGATCTCCCAACCTCTCAACTCATTCCTCCTATCTTCCTTTCTTACCAGTTTAGATTTCCTCATTCGTCCTTCCATTACTTTTTATAGTTCGAGTTTAGGGTTCTTACTTTGGTAGCTTTACTTAACCATCTTCAATCCATTGAAATCCGTCCCTCTTGTGGTCAACTCAAAGAGCTAACCATCAAACCTTCATCATTACTCTCATCTCAACTCTTATCATTGATATTTTCTTGCCCTAGAATCCCTGTGGATTGACCTAGAAAGATATACATCCTACATAACTCAATTACTTCATAGTTTCCTAGCTTATAAAAAATAAATTTTGCCAGGCTTAAACACACGACGACTTTGAGCTCAACAACCATCAATCCCAATAGTGATCTATTGCGACAGAAAATTAACTATATCAATGACTAAGAATTCAATGTTTCATGAAAGAGCAAAGCACATAGAGTTCAATGTTTTGCTCAACAAAAGATCAAGTTGTTGATGGACTTACAAAAGCTTTGACTACGCATCTTTTATGAAATTTTGAGGAGATCTTGGTGTGATCGGCTTTGTATCATGATGGAGTTTTGGAGTTTGATGTATGACTGCACTACAAGGCAAAATAAGAATTTTCTTTTCATATCTTCACAGACTTACCACAACCGCCTTTTTTAACAGATTTACCCTTTTCTTGTTGACTAAGCCTTTATTCCTATTGGTTAAATTTGTGAGTGTGTAAGCCAATAAATAGAGGTCTTGTAATAGGAAAATATATGGTAGAGAGGTATAGAAGTTTGTTTTCTTTATTTTGAGTGAGAGTTTTCCTCTTTTTTTCATCTTACTCTCTTTCTCATATTTCAGCCTATATGTATGTGATCTTGAGTTTCTTGTAAGAAAACTCTTGATGATCTTATGATCTTTTTTCATCCTTCAAATCTTACAAATAGATCGGAGTAGATGAAGTAGGCAAGAGATCACTCAAAACAACGTCTCCTCTACCTTTGTCTCAACTATGCCTACTACATCTACTTATATCTCTATGTAGTATTTGAAGGATGAAGTAAGATCACAAGATCATCAAGAGATTGCTTACAAGCAACTCAAGATCCGACTCATATAGGCTGAAATATGAGAGAGAGAGAGAGAGACAGAGAGACAGAGAGAGCGCGAGGAAGAAAAGAGGAAGAATCGCACTCAAATAAAGAAAAAAAATTTCTATACCTCTCTACAATATATTTCTTACTATAAGACCTCTATTTATAGGCTTACTTCAACTCATATAATGCCTTGAATTCAAAAATTTTTGAAATGCCTCTGATTTCTCTTTGAAAAAAATAAACCCAACTCAATCTTGTATAATCATCCATAATAAGAAAGAAATACTTGATACCATTTAAAGATGGTGTCTTCATTGGTTCACATGAATATGCACGAATCAATTCGAGTGGTGCCCGTGCTCTCTAAGCTGGACCAAGTGGAAATAATACCCTATGTTGCTTTCCAAAAAACGTCCTTCATAAACTTGATTTTCAAATGATATAGATGGTAATCCTTCAACTCCTACATGATCTTGTCGCCACAATTTTCCCTACTTAGGATTTGTTGTGAAGGTTCCATCTGGTTTGATTATGGAAATTGCCGGCGGTTCATTCTCAGGATGGTGATTCAAGCCAAATCCATAAATCAAGGGAAGCATTTGGGTTTTCCAGAGCAAGAAGTCGCGTGTGTGCTTGAGAGAGAGAGAGATCCCAATCAGAATGGAGACGATCGGAGTGGCGCTTCCAGCTATTTCCGTTGTCGAAGTAACGGTTAGACCTCCTGCTGGAGCATCTGATTTGGCGCCTTAGGCAGCCTCTCCCCCACTTTCGCCAGGAGACGTTGAAGCTGCTAGATTCTGATCAGCCATGGAACGTCTGTAATGCTACTAGGCGAGTAGCTCTGATACCATGTAAGTTTTCGTACAGCATTGAGAGAGGATAAGAGGAGAGCGTGAATTGAGGAGAGCTTAGAGACAAGAGGGAAAATACTCAAACAAGGAATCCTGTTGTATTCTTTCTTCTTTTAACTGATGTACATGGATCCATTTATACTACGGGTTCTGGGATAAACCGTTGTAGCTACCGGTTATTAAGGCACGACAGGCTCAGTGACCGTTTGATAATTCAAACGTTCTTTACTTAATTTGAGTTCATAGTTCTAATTCTGTAGGCCAGTCCAATATCTGAGGTCGGCCCTTCTTGAGACCGGGTTCATCCTTAACAGTATCCTCTGATTACGCTTTTGTGGTGTTTGCAGTCCAAATTTGCTGAGAAAAACCTAGAAGACGATATGAAAATGCTGAGAAAGCCCTTGAAAGCGTCTAAGTGATCGGCTGTAATGCTCCCCCCCCCCCTCTCTCTCGCCCCGCGATCGTCTGAGGGCTGGTCGAAGTCCTCGTCGCTGCCGGGAAACAGCAGAATGTTATAAGAACCGCAAGGATAATCAAACTAGCTATCTCTACCCTTAATCGAAACTTACGTTAACAAAAAAATCACAATCTCGGGGACGATTTTAGAGGTACAGGTTATTGTGATATTATAAAGTCCCATGCCTTTCATTAATAGATTGATAATATTATATACGTAAAGTAATAGTATTTGCAAACTAATCCGATTAATCATTGCAATTTGCCAAATCCGTAAAAACCCTTCATTGAATTTTTCGATACGGAAAAGATGCTTCAGAATCCAACAATCCGCCCAACACAAAAGAAATAGCAATGCAAAATTTCAGTCAACAGTTTCAGACTGCAGCAGAGAAGAAACAACAGATGACGACTGCTATGAAAACCCTAAAATCATCTCTTTCACTGGCTGTACTCTCTCTCTCTCTCTCTCTACGCGAGGCTCGATGGGGGCTTGTTGAGGTCCTCATCACCAGGATACGAAAGAATTTCCCATTTGGGTACTCTCGCACTCTCGATGGCAATCATGGCCCGTGCTTCGGCGATCTCCCTCTTGATCGCCATAATCTCCTCCTGCAACCTCGTTATCACCCCCACGCAGCCGCGCACGGGATCTATCTTTCGCCAGTACGCCTCGTAGGCTATAGAATCGGCCGCCTCCGCTCTCACCTCCTCCGGCACCATCTACATTACAGAGTTAGAGGAGCGATAATTATCGTCATGATAACGATAATAACTCTTAACCTGGAGCATTCTGATGACGTTGCAGGCGCCGAAGATGTTGTGGGCGCGGATGAATCGGTCGAGATGGGAGGAGGGGAAGAAGGGGGCGAGCATGCAATCTTTGGTGCATTTTCTTCGGAGATAGCGGCAGGCGGCGCAGCGACTGCAGTTGGTCATGGTGGCCGGCTCTTGCCGAAGAAGAAAGAAGAGTGGAAATTCTAAAGGGCAAGTAGAGAGAAACGAAAAGGGCAATGTGGGGGGGGAGGAGGATGAACCGATTTGGACGGATGGAGTTTGCAACGGCTACATAGCATAAGAAGGTAACAGGGAGTCTTTAAAAGAGGCGACGTCTTGCACTTCTCCGTTTAGTGCTCAATTTAAGGAAGGTGGTGAGAGAATCTTTTTCTGTCTCCCTCTCCCTCTTTCTCTCTCTCTCACTAAAACTGATGTCCCGGAAGGATAGAACCCACAATGATTATTCACGAACCCACAATAATTTAAATTAGAAAATAATATGTCTTCTGATTGAGTGAAATCTATTTTTACATTTTTGTGAGACAGAAAAAGGTGCTCTCTCTCTCTCTCTCTCTCTTCAAAAAACTGTTTCACACTCTTTCTCGCTCTCTCCCCTTTCTCTCCCTCTCTCCCGTCTCTATCTCTTTCTCCCTCTCTCCAGACTCTCTCCTCTCTCCCTCGTTATCTCTTTCTCCCTCTCTCCCGACTCTCTCCTCTCTCACACTTGCTCTTTCTGCCTCTGCTTCCTCTGATTAAAACCAATTTCTCAAGGACTTTTCACACACCAAATAATGGTAGCCCTGGAATTAAAAAAGGTCGTGTATACTATATACGAACCCTGAATGTAAATTTGGTTATTTAACAGCAATAACCAAATATGTTAAAAATGAGCGAATTTTTATTTATTTTTATTTAACAGAAATATGTAAAAAATGAGCGAATATGAATACAAGGACTTTTCACCAAATAATCAATCGAAGATAGAAATTTTATTTGGGCTGTAAATTGACATTTAAGATCGATTCTCACCGTTAAGGTTGGATAATAATACATTGATACTCTGTTGCTCACTTATGAACTAATGGAATAGTTCCTCTATCAAAGTTGAAGATGAGAGGATGAATATATCAATGCAGAAAGGTTATTGCACGTTGTGTTACCCTTTTGAATAAACATATTCCAAACTTTTGGAAATCGTATCAGTTGTAATGATATCTTTTTTCCCTTCAATTTAAATTTGTGTTCATTGATTCTTGAAGTGAAATCTTATTCCTGCTAGATTTGATCTTGACTCATCATTTTGCAAAATTTAGTTTTCTATTTAGAGTAATTTTTTGTATGTTCGGTAGTTTTTGGGGGACCACTTGAGAATGATTCATCACCTGTGTATCACCTTGCTTGGCATGAATTTCATTCCCTCGAAGAGCTTTTGTATCCATTTGTGCATTGAGGAGACATATCTATCAATGATAATAGAACCAAAGGGAGGACACAAACTATACAACTCAATAAGAAAAATCTTTGTGTAGGCACAAATCACCCATGATTCAAAAGAAGATTCAAGAAGTAGAGTTGTTTTTATAAGAATATTCTAAGGTTGCCTTTAGTCACAAGACTTGAGTTAGCTAACCTGTTACACCACAAGTGATACCTATAGTCTTAGCTTCGTCTATGCTATCACTGCCCTAGCTTAGAAAATTTCACGATAAATGCTCCACAAGTCGGTATGTATAATAGTAATTGACCCTAAGATGAATGGAACTAGCTTCAAAGTCTTTGAAAATTTTGAAATATTTTCCCTAAAAAGAACAATAGCAACCTATACATTTTGAGATTTTATGAATTCTTAAATCCTTAATTTGTGATATTTTATTGTCATATATAGAGGACATTTTACTTTCTATAATTTATGATAAACATCCAGAAAATAAATATCAATACCATATAAAATTATTTTAAAATTTTTGAAAAAACTAGCTTTAAAAATGTCACCAAGATATTTATAGTGGGAAATCAATCTTGCTTTATTTTTCATCTACCCTCATGAACTTGTGGTTCTTGTTCATTCCATTATCCCATATAAAATGTCATGAGAAAGGAGAAGTTTATAATTTTGGCTCAAGATATTTGCTCATCATGAATTTGATGAGGAACACAATATATATCATGTTCTTCATGTCCATCCTTTATGTTTCTCATCTCTTCTTCGTTTATTGTCCTGGGTGGCAAAGGCAAAAACACAAGTCAAAAATCAAAATGTTACAATAGAAGAAGTTGGGACTCAAAAAAGTCAATGGTGGCCCCATTGTCCTTATATATGGCAGAAAAAGTAAGAGACTGAAATAGGGATAGAGACAAAATAGTTATGGCCAATCAGCCCAAAGTAGGCACTACACACTCCCCTAGAAGTTTGACTATAAATGTCAAGTATACCATGGCTTGATGTAGTGAGTGTCACTCAAAATCCTACTCAAGCCCTTGCAGATGGTGCTTACCCAACAGTAAGACATCCGCCATCTTGGTGAAATTGTTGAGCACCAAGTTTCATTCATGGTGAGCATGTGAAATTTCAAATTACTCATAATCAAGATAGTTGCTTGGTCATCATGACATACTAGCATAGAAGTGCATACCAATCATCCTAAGGTTTAGTAAGAGGCTTTGTCAACATCATCATGCAACTTGGTGTTTCATTGCCCAATTTTTTTGTTTCAATGTTGGATCCAAATACAACAGTAAGCTTCTTTCTATGTCAGGTGCAAAAGAGAAAACTAGATCGCCTTTCCCACTTTCATAGAAAAAAATTTATTAGGCCTCAAACTCAAAGATTCAACATGCATACATATTGGAATCTATGTCATGATGCCCGAAAAAATATAACAAGACTTGTAAGGCCCTAGGAAACAGATCCATCATGGTTCATGCATAACTAACTAGGAAAATCCAAAATGTTGTGAATGTCAAAAATGAGAGAAGAAGAGCTTGCACATCCATTAACATTACTGAATGACATCCTAAAAAAGTGGACAATGCATTATCCTTAAAATTAGACCATGAGTTAATTTTTAAAGCTTCACGTTTGCATCCCATAAGATTCTCCTCTTTAGAAGATATAACACTAGCACTAGCTATAATTCTCACAAGGCTTGCATGGACCCTTTAATTGTGGTCGTTCTCTCCTCATTTATAGACATTAGGTATATAGATTTTTCATCAAAACTTTCATAATTATTTCTACGTTTACCAACATTCATAGATATTATATGTGTGACCTTCTAGATCCATATATCTCACTAGTTCATAACTCTAAAGTCCCAATAGCATTTTATTGGTCAATATTTATTAATTATCTACATTAACATATAGATAAATTAATCAAGGATTGATTGAACACAATTGATAAGTTGAGTTACTAGGCTATTGAGTGCCAAGCTACACCACGTACTCTATGAGATATAGAGTATAGAAGAACTCACATATGAAACCTTACCGTCATCAATTACTATGCGTGCATGATTCTTCATCCGCATGAGACTCATGAATGACTTAGGGTATAGTCAATATCAAACCTTAATTAGTCACTCAAGTTAGTACTAATGTGTATAGGAAATTATCAACAACTCCTCTGATATTTCCACTTCCTTGGCCAAATATTTTTATTACATCTCATTCATTGAGTCAATCTCCTTAAATATCAAAGGCGGATGACCACATCTTGACCACACAATCATCTTAGAGGACTTCATACCATATCCAATGTATGATGTTTTTGAGATCTAGTAGTTTGGGATTCATTAGTCATCATCAAAACACAATCATACATCTACAAGATGTCTTTGTTGTCTCAAGTCAAATGATCACATAGACAGTTGTGACATGAATCAACCTCATTGACATTTACGTATAATAACATTTAAGGATTCATACGTGTATTAGTACTAACTTGAGTTAGGTACTAATTGACACTTAGGTATAATATGGGAGGAGTTCTTGTTGATTTCTTATAAACATTGGTACTAACTTGAGTGACTAATTAGGGTTTGATAGTTGACCATATCCTAAGTTATTCATGAGTCTCATGCAGATGAAGGATTATTCATGAGTGATAACCGATGATGGTAAGGTTCCATAAGGGAGTTCTTATATGCTCTATATCTTTTAGAGTACGTATATCTTGGCACCCAATAGCCTCATAAATCAACCTATTGATTTGATTAAATCGATCCTTGATTAATTAATCTATATGTTGATGTAGAAAACTAATAAAGGTTGACCAATAAGGTGTTATTGGGTCTTTAGAGTTATTCACTAGTGAGATATATAGACCTAGAGGGTCACATATAAGATCTATGGATTTTTGTAGATATAGACATAATTACGAGGTTTTTTATGAAAAATTTGATGGGATCTGAGGTCGAAAATTTTCTAAAATTTTGATCAAAACATCAAATGCAGTAGAAAAATATTGAATCGGACATTCAAAATATCAAGCCACCAAGAACAGATGATCCTATCATCGAGTATGAATGAGAAAACATACTTACAGGGTTTCCTTGGAGTTCTTGAAGTTATTCAAGTGTCTAACCTCTAGCTGTATCAACACGATCTCCGAATGGTTGGATCTCCTCTTCAAAGCTCTTCACCAAGAGAGAAAGAGAAGAATGGAGAGAATTCTTACAAGGCTTGCATGGGCACCTTGAGTTGTGGTCGTTCTTCCCCTATTTATAAACATTTGGTATGAGGTTTTGTTAGATCTAATCTCTATTAAGTGGACATAGTTATGTATTGTTTTGGATTAGCTATCATTTTAATCCCATTAAGTGATTCAATTATGTTTAATCTGGGGATTACGACATTCATTTATGTGTGTGGAAGTTAATTATGTGTAGAGGCAGTAAAGTAGTCATTAATCATTAATGGGCTGATTAATGACTGATTAGAGGCTTCAGCTTTCCTCTATCTCTATAAATAGGAGGCCATAGTTCACTTGGATAACCTAATGCTCATAACCCTCAAGAGAGAATCCCATTTCCTCTAGAGATTAGGAGGTTACATCAGGGATATTCAAGAAGACTATTCTCTGATTCAGTAATCTACTTCGATGAAGATCAATCTGGTGAATCCAGGTATGAGTTTAATTCCGATTTATCAATCTGATTATTCTGATGAATCACGATGCATATTCAAGTTCAAACAGTTTTTTCATAAAAACCCTCATAATTATGTCTATATCCACCAACATCCAGAGACCTTATGTGTGTGACCCTCTAGGTCCATATATCTCACTAGCTAATAACTCTATGGACCAAATAACACCTTATTGGTCAACCTTAATTAATTATCCACATCCACATATCGGTTTAACCCAATTGATAGGTTGAGTTGCTAGCCTGTTGGATGCGGAGACTGCGAGGTCATCGATTTCACACGGTCTCCTGTCAAAATAAATTCCAAACTTACCAATTTGATGAAAATGTCTCGAATTGAGGGGTATAATGGTAAATTAGGGTCGAATCCACAGGGAAATAAGGAAATTTATGATGATCTCTTCGAATTTGATCAAATCAGATAATAAATTGATGATAGAAATTGGGGAAAATAGTAAATCATGAAAGAGAACTTCAAATCGTTTCCACAGAATCAAAAATCATTAAATTTGACTTTGATTTCGCGAAGAAATTGAAGATCGAAGTAAGGAGAATTTTCTGAAATCATAAATCACGATTTTAACTAAAATTAAACAAAATTAAGCTTTACTTCCTAATCTAAATTGAAATTAAACATAAATGGACGAAAGATTAGTGAAAACCGCTTCCACTAACCACAAATAGCGATCGGATTAACACAATTAATCACCTAAATCGTCAAAAATCCAAAGAACGTAATCGTGGAGTTCAAGCATCAATTTCTCCCTCTCTGCTCAGCTAAATCTTGATCTCAAACCCTCCGAAGGTGCCGAAATGAGTATAGAAGAAGATGGGATTGAGAGATTCAAGAGTATTGGTATCCAAACAGATCAATTGGATTGATTTGCTCTCAAATGCTTTAGAAATCGTAAGAACATCTCTATTTATACAAGTTTTGGGCGTAACCGTCTGATTATTTTAATCAACGATTACGATGAAACGGTCCATCGTGGACCGTTTCAAGTATATCGTAGCCGTTGGATCTTGATGGAGGGCTTGGATTTGATCCGTGTGATAAGCGTTATAAAACGCATTTGATTGCGCCCGTTGGATCACGATCCGACGATTAGGATGCTCCCCTGCGTGTGAGATCTGAGCCGTTTTAACTCCCGATTAAAGCCACGTGCAATTTGATGCGATCCGATGGACCGCGAGTACACCCGATCGACGCGCTTCGATCGCTCTCCAATTGATCCAGCCTCGTCCTTCAGCCACGTGTCTTGCACCTTCAAATACCGTGTGGAACTTAGTCCCACACGGGAAAATTTAGAGGAAACACTCATCTATATAAGGTGCATTGTTTAAGAGGGTTTAGCGTAATATCCGAAATATCGGATGCTTATATGTACTATAACCCTATAATTACAATAAATCTAAATATGCACGTCACATTCACCATGTAGGCGTTGCGTGGGCCCGCGTGGCGCTGCCACGTGGCCCTGAGTGCCACGTCGCATCCACGTGGCCCCGCGCTAATATTAACCCACTTTTGTCATTTTTAATTAATTTTTAATCAATTAAATTCAGAAAAATCCGAAAAAATCCCTAAAAATTGGAAAATTCATAACTTTCAAAATATAACTCTAAATTTCTTTCATTTGATCCAAAATTTAATTATCTATCATTTTAAAGAGTCAAAATTAATAAATAATGAGAGTTTTAATTTCCATTTCAAAAATACATTCATTCTTTAAAGTTTTAACCTAAGAAAATGTAAATAAATGTCTAGAAAATGATTTCTCTCATTATTTTAACTTTAAAAAAAATCTAAAATCTCAAATAAAGATGGTTTATTAAATTATTTATCTTTAAATCATCATGTTTAACCCTAATTTAAAGTATTTTTTAGATTATAATGAATTTTTCATGTAATGATAAAAAAATATACATAAATATGATAACATGCATGGAAATGAAATTCTTTATGCCTTAATATGCATCAATAATCATATTTTATCATGTTAATTTAGCATGTTATCAGTGCTAAGCTACACCACGTACACTAGGAGATATGGAGTATGTAAGAACTCACTTATGGAACCTTCTCGTCATCGATTACCATGTATGTATAATCCTTCATCCACATTAGACTCATGAATGACTTAGGGTATGTTCAACTATCAAACCTTAATCGGTTACTCAAGTTAGTACTGATGTGTGTAGAAATCATCGAGAACTCCTTCTTCAATATTTCTACTACCTTGGCCAAGGATTTCATCGCATCTCATTCTCTGAGTCAATCTTCTCAAATATCGAGGGTGGATGATCCATCTTGATCACACAATCATCTTCGTGGACTTCATATCATATCCAATATATGACGTTTTAGATATCCCGTGACTAAGGATTCGTAAGTCATAATCAAAACACGATCATCCATCCACAAGATATCTTTGGTGTCTCAAGTCAAAGGACCACATACACAACCATGACATGAATCAACCTGATTGACCGTTAGGTATAATACCATTCAGGGATTCATATGGATCAATTCGGTGAACTCTTTCTCTAAAGAGCACCCACTATCTATCATTAGTGTATCCACACCGATGGATATATGATCAGTCATACTCATCATATTAGTTGGATTAGATAGTATTATTCTTTCCGGATAATTCGATGTCCTTCTCGAATATCCCACGAATATGAATATTTATAACATATGTTTAAAGACTAGTGATCACTATATTATGATATCATCATAATTCACTTAGTCATTGCACATGCTCATGGACTTCATTGCAAACATCACACAAGAATGACAATAAATAAGTTTCATTTCAATGAACATAAACAAGATACATGAAAGTGTGATTGGTTTATAGGCCACATAATATTCATCAATCTCCCACTTGGACTAAAGCCAATTACCCTTGTGTAACAACCCCATAGCTGTGCAATGATGATCAAAGACTTCTTGAGCTAAAGGCTTAGTTAGTGGATCTGCAACATAGTCAGTCGATGGAACTCTTTCCACCACCACATCTCCTCTAGCGACGATCTCCCTAATCAAGTGAAAGCACCTCAGCATGTGCTTAGACTTCTGATGAGACCTTGGCTCTTTCTCTTGTGCTATTGCACCATTGTTGTCACACAATAATGGAATAGGGTCTGAGATCGTAGGGACGACGCCAATATCTGTGATGAACTTCTTCAACCAGACTGCTTCCTTGGTAGCATCACTCGCGGCAATATACTTAGCCTCTATCATCGAATCTGCAGTGGTAGGCTGCTTGGAACTCTTCCAAGACACTGCTCCCCCATTCAAAGTGAACAAGAATCGAGATGTAGATCTACTATCATCTGGGTCTGACTGAAAACACGAGTCACTGTAACCCTAGAGCTTAAGCTCCCCTCCTCCATATACCAGAAATAAATCCTTAGTCCTTCTCAAGTACTTAAGGATACATTTCACGGCTTCCCAGTGTCTCTCACTCGGGTTAGCCTGAAATCTGCTCATAATACTTTGAGCATATGCCACATTTGGTCTTGTACATAACATAGCGTACATGATGGATCAGATCGCCGAGACATACGGGATCTTCTCCATCAATGCTCAATCTTCAGGAGTCTTAGGTGAATGCTCCTTAGAAATCTGAACTCCATGTCTCATCGGTTGCTATCGACAAGAGTATTGAATTACCGTAGAGATTGTAAAAACAAGAGGGCTAGTTTCAAGGCGACCATATCAAGAAATTAGATAATTGATGAAGTATACCATCATATTTGCCTTTTCATAGTTAAATTTTATTTGTCACTAATGATCATAATACTATGGTGATGATGAGGCTATTGGAGATGAGAATAAAGACATGGATTCAATTAGTGAGGGTAGAGAACCTTAAGCTTTACCATTGAAATCATGGAATACTATAGTATTGGGTATCACATGCTAAGTACTTAAGGGTCCCTACAAAAAAAGGAAAGAAAGTAGTGATGGAAAATGTGTTGAGAAAGGGTTGGGTTGATCAGGCCAAGTGGTGGATCTTTTGGGTCATCCAATTGTAAAATATTGAGAATAAAAATACTTCTTTGAATCAATAAAATAAAAATGAAGTCCCTCTTGTGATCAAGAGTAAAATTGAATTTATGTGGTCTTAGATACGAGATGTAAATGGGAAATGGAAAGGGAAAATTTAATGAGGAATAAATGTCATACATAATGAAATTTTAGATGGGATATGAACACAAAAATTGGGTACATACAAGACATTTCAAAGAGTCAAAGAAGATCATGAAGTAGCCAATAGTTTTGCATTCATGTCACATACATAACCATCCATAATAGTGAATATGTATTTGAAAGATGGACTAAGCAAGAGTAAATAGAAGGGATACTTGGAAGGTGTATAAAGGCCCTGACGAATCAAGATCGAGTGGTCATTGAAAACACGTGGTCAAGGAATAATAGTAAATAGTAAATAAGGGTACAATAATAAATAAGGGTCGAATCCACAAGAAATTAGGGA
Source organism: Lemna minuta (assembly GCA_024174645.1). Classification (NCBI taxonomy): domain Eukaryota; kingdom Viridiplantae; phylum Streptophyta; class Magnoliopsida; order Alismatales; family Araceae; genus Lemna; species Lemna minuta. The sequence goes on along the minus strand of CM044114.1, from coordinate 13,970,011 downwards.
AATTTCTGATGATCTCTTCGAATTTGATCAAATCAAACAATGAAATGATGATAGAAATTAGGAAATTTGATATTTAATGAAAGAGGAGTCGAAGACGAATCCATGGAATCAAAAATCACTCAATTTGGATTTGATTTTGCAGAGAAATCATCGAATGAACAGAGGTGATTTTTCTGAAAATAAAAATCGCGCAATAACGAAATTAAGAATGAAATTAAATAAAATTACCATTCTAAAATGAAATTAAAAGCTATACAAATATTGATTGGGATGAAACACAATCACTAACCCACAATTGCAATCAAATTGATCCAATTAATTGCCCGAATCAAGCCTATTCATCAAAATTCAGAAAATCGAGATCGTGGAGTTCAAGCCTAGATTTCTTCCTCGTCGATCGTCAAAATCTTGATCTCAAGTACTTTGTGGACATAGAAATGAGTCTAAAAGCGATTGGGAACAAGAGGCTTAAGAGATTTGGTGTCTAAATAGTTCGATTAAGTCAAATTTCCCTTAAATGTTTAACATCGTCGAAGAACATCTCAATTTATAGGCTAATTTGGGCGTAACCGTCCGATTGACGATCCATCTTTGATCAACGACTCTGATGAAGTGTCGTGGATACGAATCGTTGCGATTAAGTCATTGCCGTTGGATTGCAGATGGGCCATCGAGATGATGCCACATTGCGTACGTTATAAAATGTATCAAATTGTCGCTGTCGCATCGCGATCAGACGATTCAGATGGACTCTGTTGGTTCTAATCTCATCCGTTGTAACTCCTTTGACCAACGGCTGAGATTAAATCATTTAAAAAATGATTCGCCAACTAATGAAGATGCGCCACGTACCCCCCCACCGTTAAGTGATCATCAACGGTCATTATTCGTGCGCGATCGGACGCTCCTCATACTAGCACGTTGACCAAGCGTTTTAGTGCGGTCGTTAAACACACAAACGTAGGTCAAAAAAAATTTATAAAACCTAACTCACAAAGATAAAGAAATAAAATAAAGTAATGTGCAAGTATCGGGTCGTTCCACAGAGAGCAGGATTGACTTTGATTGCAGAGTTGACTTGGTCAAACCTAGGTTTAAAGAGGTTTTAAAGAAGTAAAAATAATATTTAATGAATGGAAATGATGTAAATACACTAAATAAGAATTTTAAAGATTTGAATTCTCGGATTTGACAGAAAAAAGTCATAAGTCAAAGTCAAAGCCTTGACTTTGACCAACAGTAGGTGTTCTGTAAAATCAAAGAATCAAAAGGTGTCAGTTGATTATGAAAATTATATATTTAGCAACTAGAGATAAAATGGAATTTATTCATATAGAATTCGTGATTTTTGGATAAGAAATGGATTTACTATGAATGATTGAAAATTAAATATAAAAAAATCACCGAAATGAACACCTCACATGAAATCTTCAAATTGACTGATCAAATGAAATCCAAATCTTGCAATTTATATATCAATGGAAACCTAAGAACCAGAGAAATCAAAAGAGGCCAAAATGATCAAATTCTAATTTGTAAATTGCAAGTAATTGACCCCGAAAGTCAACGTTTGAATTCTGATGAAGAACAAACACTGCTCGGTCAAACACTAAATTGAAGGGTCAAATGAACTCGGAATTCAACGATTTTGATATTCACAAAAAGCTGATAAAAAGAGGAATCCAATGAAACTAAAATCAAATGATTTGAAATTATAATCAGAGAGATATCCTATTTTCAAAATCAATGATTTTTCACACTAAAATTTGGGAAAAATGAAGAACACTAAGAACTAATTTTAAAAATTAAAGATCTAAACCTAATAAAAACTCAGATTACCTCTTGATAATCGATCAAATTTCACTGCTAACCCGATTGCCGCAAGAATGGGGCTTCAATTCACGTGGATTGAAGCGAATTTGCTTGATTTCTTCCTCGCCGACGTTCAGAATTCAAGGAAAAAAATCGATGAAATCAAAGAGGAATTCGCGATTAATCCCGCTCCAATTGCTCCGCAATTGTGTCTAAACGCTGGGTTATCAAGAAGAATTTAAGATTTTGCTCCAAATTCACTTAATTGCTTCACGAATCAATCAAAAGTTGAAGAACAAAGGAGAGGATACATCATCTTATAAAAGGGAAATTTCGCCCGACTTTTGCGGCCATTTGATCCCGGTCGGGACGTGGATTGATGGCCATGATCGCATGAAGATCATGGCTCATCTCTTGGCGGTGATCGTGGCCTCAATTTCATGATGAATTAGCCCCGATCGCGGGGCAATCGGGCCACGATCGAACCGTGATCGTGAGCCACGATTGTGAGTTCGATTTAATCGCTGCCATCCGATCTTCGCCGCTCGATCGTGATGGCTTCACTTCAATCGCTTGCTTCGCCCGTCTGATGGAGATTTGATGCTTCGGAAAGCTCCACGCGTTGCCAAGTGAGAGGAAGATGTGTCCATGATGAATCGATGGCACGACGAATGGCGACCGTCTGATGGCGTTCCATGAAGATTGCACGATTCGATGAATAGATGTGGTGCATTTTCAAAGTTGCACGTCCGATGCGGATCGAACGCTCTTGAAGCGTCCACGTGTCGCCAGGTAAGTCGTTGATCGCCCCACTTACTCCTGATTTTTAGCACGTGTCTTGATTGATGATTGCATGGACTCAAGTCCACGCGATCGACATGTTGTGATCCTTTCCGACGGCTATGATGCAGCCACGCGTCATGCAAAGGTAAGTTTCCTTGGGGACATAGTCCCACATGGAATAAAAGAAAAGAAAATATGAGTATAAGAGTTGGGGCACGGTAACGCATTTGCGTTAACGCCCCCAATCTCCTAACCAGGGCCCATTAACCCGCGGGCTCTTCACTCGCCATCCTCTCTCGCCACATGGCGCCCCTCACGGGCGTCTACATGGACCCGCATTGACCCGTGTGGCCTCCTGCCACGTGTTCGCGCCCTGTGCGCCACCTACGCCTCACGTGGGCCCCGCGGCCTTGCCACATGGCCTTGCGTGCCGCGTCGCATCTGTGCGGGTCCCGCGTGCCACGTCAGCCAGTCATGCGCGCGCCCCTGGTTGCCACATCAGCACCGCGGTCTTGCGGTTAAAACAGCCCCCTTTTTTGATTTTTTTAATAAGAAAAATTAATAAAAATTAAGTTAAAAATCAAATTAAAATCTGAAAAAGGGCATAAACTTTAGAAATTCATAACTTAAAATATACAACTCCTTTTTAATCCAAATTTTCTCCATTGGATCAAAAATTTCTTCCTTTTTAATATCATGTCATCTAAAATATACTTTCAAAGAAGAAACTAAGATGAATTAAAAATTAACTTAGCTCATATCTTAAGAATTCTTCTTAATCATAATTTCATCTTGAAATTATCTTTCAAAATATATACTAAAGTCAAAGTAATTCAAGAAAGAGATTAACTTCTATTAATTTTAACTTTGTAAAAGACTAATCATCTATCAAGCATGAAATTATCCCTAATTTATGCATAAATATCAACTTTAGTGAAATGACATACCCATGGAGAAAATTCCTAAAAAGTATGATAACATGCATCATATTCACATAAAATAAGCATGAATATATAATTGCATAATATCACACCCCCCAACTTAAATCATTGCTAGTCCCTTAGCAGTGGAAAGATAAAGAATGTGTAATAGGACTAACAAACTTTAGGAAATCATGGGTTAAGCATTAATAGAATATGAAATGAATGTTCTGCCTTAAATGATGCCAAGAAGAAAGTAATGTAATAGAAACTTAGGGTCACGACATTCCTCCGACAAACACTTTAATCCACCACAAGAACTAAGAATACTCTTGCTCTACATACTAATAGAAATATACATACTTAAAAGAAATTCATCATACCAAACCAATCGTTGCTTCCTCCTTACACTATGGACATGAATGATAAGGACACAAGAAGTAGAAACAAGCGTCATCCTTTTCATACATAGTGGTTATAAAATAGAGTCGGCTAAAACACATGGGAGGTAGCTTACCATTCTAATTCTACTTTATTATTTTTCTTTCTTTCATCATAATTCTTTCTTTTTTTTCTTTCTTTTTCTTTATTTCTTTCTAATTCTACTTTATTCATCCTAATTGTACTTGCTGCAAGACTTTTTAAAGAAAGAGATTAGATAATTCAGAATTTGAAATTTACAAGGCTTTTTATGCAACTTTATTGAAAAATAACATAACTCATTTCATGGTGCTCATCCTACCCATGTGTCGTCCTTAGTAGACATGCAGCTTATTCCCCCGAAGAGGTTTTAGTATCTCTATGGATCAGGGAGATTCACTATGTCAATAATAGAAGTGTCAACAAAGGATGATACAAGCTACAACTTGCTATGGAAAGCGGAAGGATGTACATGCAAGGAGTCATTAACTCAAGATTTAGAAAGAAGAATGAGTAGATGAGAAGTATAGAAAGTTTTAAAAAATCATACTATGAGCTTGAGTACATCCTTAGTTTGGATTTTATGGTTCCCCAAAGGAATACCTAGATCCATAATTCCATTGACTCTACCATCTCCTCAACATAAAACTTAAGGTTGCTCTTCCCACGACTTTCTAAACAAGTGGAGGTGTTAATGTACTCTATGCTTTACTATTTCATATGGTTTTGGAAAGATCATGTTGTTGTTCACATGTTTAAAAATCAGATCATTGAAGGCTTTCCACAAATTGAGATTTGGTCGTTTTATGACTCGGTAAACAACTACATAGCTGCATAGAATACTAAATGAAGAAATGCAAAAAAAATTTAAAAAATTTTAAGTTTTCTAGAAAACTCCCCCCCATGCTCATTCCTTTAATTGTCCTTAATAAAATCCAACATGCTTATGGAAAAAGTAATGACAATTGATATGCATGGCATGCAACATCAGTAAAAGGCAAAAGAGACATAGGGGGTAAAAGAAAAACTTAGCGGGAATTTGCGTCGGTTGCATTATTCTCTTAATTTGTGGAGTTGTTTTAGAGCTGAATTTCTTCTTTTGATGTTCCCTTCTCCTTAGTACATAATAAACCTATAGAGAAGCAACAGAAAACATCAAAGCAAACAACAAATATAAAAGTAAAAATAAATGCTAAAATAAGAACAAAAGTAGAAAATAAATGTAAAAATAAAAATAAGGATGGGTTGCCTCCCAACAAGTGCTAAGTTTTCCGTCTTTAGCTAGACGTAACTAACTCTAGCGACTAAATAGTGGCTGAGGTCTCAACAGATTGCAGCTCTTCACTATGAGGAGGTGGGGGTCCTTCTTCACCAATGTATGGCTTCAACTTATGTCCATTTACCTTGAAGAAATTTTCGGTCTTGAGATCTAAAATCAAGACCGAACCATTGTCGTACACTTCAAGGATCTCATATGGGCCATCTCACCTTAAGCGCAATTTCCCTGGAAAGAGTTTAAGACGAGAATTATAAAGCCATATCTTGTCATGAAAATGAAAAGTTTTCCTATTAATGTGCTTATCATGATAGGCTTTATTTTTGGCTTTATAAATCTCCGCATTTTGATACGACTCATTCCGTAGTTCTTGGAGCTCTTGAATTTGTAGAAGTCTTTCTTTTCTAGCTTGATCAAGAGATAGATTGAGCTTTGTAATGGCCCACTATACTCTATGCTCTAACTCGACGGGGAGGTGGCAAGATTTGCCATAAATGAGCCTAAAAGAAGACATCCCAATGGGTGTCTTGAATGCGGTGCGCTAGGCCCATAGAGCATCGGGTAGCTTCGCTGCCCAATCTCTTCCATCCGTGCGAATGATCTTCTTCAAGATGTTCTTGACTTCTCTATTGATGACTTCTACTTGGCCATTTGCTTGGGGGTGAGACGGGGTCGTGACACGATGGTGAACTCCATATTTATTAAGTAAACTCCTAACATGAGAGTTAGTAAAATGAGATCCACCATCACTAATAATAGCTCTAAGAAAATCGAATCGAGAAAAGATATTGTTAACAATAAACTTATTAACCACTTGATGATCATTTGTCCTCGTCGGTATTGCTTCGACCCATTTGGACACATAGTCCACTGCTACAAGAATATACTATTTGCCCTCCGACGGTGGAAATGTTCTCATAAAATCAATCCCCCCAAAGATAAAAATTTCTACCTCAAGGATGGTTTGCAAGGGAATTTCATCTCGCTTTGAGATGTTCAATGCGGATTGGCACTTTAGACACTCCTTGCAACACTTGATCGCATCCTTGAATAGAGTTGGCCAATAAAAGCCACTTTATAGCACTTTCGCTCCCATCTTTCTTGACGCAAAATGTCCTCCACATAAAGATGAGTGACACATTGCTAGAATATGCTCTTATTCCTCCTCCAGAACGCATTGCCGAATAATCTGATCAGCCCCTACGTGGAACTATTGGGGTTCTTTCCAAAAACAATGTCTAACATCATAGGAAAATTTCTTCTTTTGATGCGTGTTCCAATGCTCGGGGACAGATTTTGTTACTAAGTAATTAACAATATGCGCAAACCAAGGTACCTTAGTCGCAACGGCGAGGAGCTGCTCATCGGGAAATGCGTCACAAATCTCACCTGAAGATGTGGTGTGGAGTCGAGAAAGATGATCAGCCACCGAGTTCTCACTTCCCTTCTTGTCCTTGATCTCCAAATTGAATTCTTGAGAGAGGAGAACCCATCTAATCAGTCGTGGTTTAGCCTCTTTCTTGGACAGAAAGTACTTCAATGCGGCATGGTCCGTGTAGACAATGATCTTGCTGCCCAAGATATAAGGTCTAAACTTCTCCAAAGCAAAGACAACTGCTAACAACTTCTTCTCCGTAGTCATGCAATTAAGTTGAGCGTCGGCTGGTGTCCTGTTTGCGTAACATATGACGGTTGGCTTTTTGTCGATTCGTTGCCCTTAAACTGCGCCCACTGCAAAATCAGAAGCGTCACACATAATCTCAAAAGGTAAGTCCGAATTAGGACTTTGTAAAATGGGCGCTTCCACTAATGCTTGCTTCAGCTGCATAAAGGCATGCTTCCCTTCTTACTCAATGATAAAATCGTTTTCCTTGCATAAAAGAGAAGTCAGTGGTTTTGAGACTTTAGCAAAATCCTGAATAAAGTGACGATAAAAATCGACATGCCCTAGGAAACTTCTAAGTTCCCTTATCGACTTAGGGAGTGCAAGGTCTTGGATTACCTCGACCTTGGCCTTGTCCACTTCCAAACCTTTGCTTGAAACTAAATGTCCAAGCAGTATACCTTCTCTTACCATGAAGTGGGCTTCTCCCAACTAAGAACTAGGCGTTTCTTAACGCAAACGTCGAGGATTTGCGTTAAGTGATCTAAGTACGCATCAAAACTTGGCCCGAAAACTGAGAAGTCGTCCATGAAGACCTCCATGCTCTCTCCTATAAAATCAGAGAAGATGGCCATCATACACCTCTGAAATGTGGCAGGGGCGTTACATAGTCCAAATGGCATGCGCTGAAATGCTTATGTGCCAAATGAACATGTAAACGTCGTCTTCTCCTGATCATCGGGGTGTATGGCTAACTGATTATACCTGGAGTAGCCGTCTAGGAAGCAATAAAATCCTTGACCTCAAAGCTTGTCAAGAATTTGGTCAATAAATGGCAAGGGGAAATGGTCCTTCTTCGTCACCGCGTTAAGCTTCTGATAGTCGATGCATACTCTCCACTTCGTCGGAAGACGCGTCTGAATTTCTTCACCTTTGTCATTTTTTGTCACGGTAATCCCCGCCTTCTTGGGGACAACATGCACCGGACTGACCCATGGACTGTCGGAGATGAGATATATGATACCTGCATTGAGCCATTTAAGGATTTCATCCTTAACGGCATCACATACCTTAGGGTTTAGCCGTCTTTGTGCCTCTCTAGAGGGACGAGAGTCCTCCTCCAGAAAAATATGATGCGTGCACAAAGAGAGATCAATTCCCTTAAGGTCCAACAAATTCCATCAGATTGCTTCCTTCCTCGCTCGCAAGATCGCTAATAATCTCTCCTCTTGGTCGTGATCTAGCTGCGAGGATATAATAACGGGGTTAGCACAATAATGATCAAGAAAAGCATATTTCAGCGTAGAAGTTAGCGGTTTTAGCTTGGGTGCCGTCTCGCCAGAGGGAAATAGATCATCCCCGGGCTCCTCAAAGCTCCTGTTCTCAATAGCCGCCATCATCTCCTTGATACAACTCGAGATCTCCAGATCCTCGTAAATATCGATGGCGCCTACCTCATCGGACTCATGTGAAGGATGCCACATCATCTTGTTGATGCTCACCTTCATCGTGCTATCTCCAACCTGAAATATAACTTTCCCCTTGCCCCAATCCGTGATCGCTTTCACGGTAGCTAAAAATGGTCTCCCGAGTATGATGGGAGAGTCGGTGAAGTCCTTCGTGGATTTCATATCCACGATAATGAAGTCTACCGGAAAGTAGCAGTTTTTGACCTTAACTATCACATCCTCCACTATGCCGTGAGGTCGTTGATAACATGCTATTTATGCATGTAATTACATAGTTATTAATGCAAATTAATGCATTAATCATTATAAATGTATGCATGTTATCATCTTTTAAGCATATTTCTATCATTTTGTGTAAATTCATGTTATGATCTAAAAATACACTAAATTATAGATTATATGAGTAATTAAACATTTCAATCTTTAATCCTAATTATATTTATGATCATAATCATGTTTTAAGAGTAAAAATATGAGAGAAAAGACATTTACTATCATTTGTGTATTTATATGAATTTATATTATATAATACATAAATGTATTAAATTAATATAAATTAATTCTCTTATTATTTTAATAATTTGACTTTTTCAAATGATAGATTATTTAATTCTGAATCCAACAAAATAAATTTCACTTAATTTGGAGTTATATTTTGAAAGTTATGAATTTTACAATTTTTAGGAATTTTCTGGAATTTTTCTGAATTTAATTTGATTTATTTTCGATTTTAATTGTTTTAAAATAATAAAAATATTAATAAAAAAAATAAAAAAATGGTGTTGGCGCGTGGACGCGACGTGGCACGCAAGGCCGCGTGGCATGGATGACGTGTCACGCGTCATCATATATATACTATATAAATATTATGATTATTTTTATAAAGTTTAGGGGTCCCCCGTGTCTAAGGGGACAGTACATTAATTTCCTCTAACCGTCGTATCTTATATAGGCGTCGTCTTCTCTTTGTTTTCCCCGTGTGGGACTAAAAATCATTCATTTAACATATGCAGGGCGACGTGGCGAGCTATCGTGCGTCGGATCAGCATCGCGATTGATCGCGCTGCATGGAATCAATGGACGCGAGGTCCACGGCATCATCAATTCACCACGTGGTTTTAAACTCACTTAAGTGAGTTGATCGGAGCCGTCTATCGCTAGAGATCAACGGTTGAGATTATTCCCGATCGTTTATCGTGATGAGATCACCGATCGATCATGACCGCTGGATCAAAATCCAACGATCAAATCAAGACGACGATTCATTTTAAACGGCACGTCATCCAAGCCGTTCCTCGCGATCAACTGCAGCAGATCGACGGTCCACGATCGTTTCGTTTTTATTTAAGACGTTCTTCGCGCCGAGAGGACGTGTTCGCGATCATTTCTTAATTACTCTTTGTAGAAAACTCCAAATCACGTCCTGTTTGTTCGAGAGCGTTCTTGACCCATTTCCGCTTCCAATGAATGCTTAAGATCAAGATTTGATTGAAAGAGAAGGGAGAATTTACATCTTGAACTCCATCTTTGTCTTCAAAAATTTCGGAATGAATAGCCTTGCATCCGGCGATTAATTGGATCATTTCGAAGGCTACTTTGGGTTAGGTTGCGTAATTTCTTCATTATCTTTCGTCATTTAGCATTAATTTTAGTTTTAGAATCATAGATTTAGTTTAATTTAGATTTAATTTCGGTTTTAAATCGTTTTTCGAAACGAATTTTTCTCCTCTCTTCAATTTTTGATTTCTCTTCGAATTCTCCACCAAATCACCTGATTTTTTATTCCGTGGATTCGATTTTGAGTTATCTTTCTTAAAATATCAAAACGCCCAATTTCTAACCTCGATTCATTGTCCGATTTGACCAAATTTTAAAGATATCTCTCAAATTTCCTAATTCTCCGTGGATTCGACCCTTAATTACCATTATACTAATTAATTGCTTTGATTAATCATAAATTGGTAAGTTTGGAACTTTATTTTGACACTAAATTGTGTGTAATCAACGACCATACGATTTAGTCTCGTCAGTCGTCTCACGGGTCCATCCGCTAAACTCAGCTCAATAAATCATGGCTGCAACTCGCCAAGTGGACAAATGTCATATACTCCCTTCGGGGGAATATTGACACTAGCCCTCGTGTCGAGAAGAGATCGAGTGAAAGTCCTACCCCCTATCTCACAAATAATCATGGGAGCTCCTGGGTCACGTCGCTTAAGAGGAAGCGTACTCAACATGATGGAACTAATGGTCTCACTCATATGGATACGTTTCGGCTTCCTCGTAGGGGTGCAAAGTCCTTTCAGGAACTTTGCATAGGATGAAATATGCTGGATGGCATCTACTAATGGGATGGTGATAGTAACCTACCTAAAAGCCTCTAATAATATGTCATCACTATCACTCGTGGAGACTCTAGGCCAGGTCAGTAGCTGAGGATATGGCACCGGAGGTTTGTAAACCTCGGGATTGGGCTCTACCCTACTCTCCTCATCGGATGCCTCCTCATCCTCGGAGTCCTCCTCTAGAATAATAGTGGGAGATGGACGATCGTCCCTCTCCTCAAGAGGGTCCTTGCAGCGCTTGTGGTCCGTATGAGGATCCACTAATACCTTGTCGTTACGTAGGCGTGATATGGTGTGTGCCTCCTCCGATGCACCATCAATGCGAACTTCGTTCACATTGTGGGTACGGTTCGACGATGCTTGACCTACATTCCTGGGATTTGCCAAATGTTGGGAAGGTAATTGATCTATAAATTCAACACGCTTACCCTTCATTTGCTCGGTAGAAGCATCGGAGCTTTGGGCTTTAGCCCCTTCGACTCGGTCGAGTCGGTCGCTAACCTCATTCAGTTTTCATTTGTGCTAATGCACTCATGAAGGGGTCAACTGAAGGTGTCGGAGGTGGGATAGCTTGTGGCGGTGTGACCGCTCGGGGAATACCGGGGGTGAAAGATGTCGGCCTCGGGTTCCCCATGTGTTGCGGCGCGGATTCGTATGGCTGATGATATGAAGTGTGCTGCCCGTTCCATTGCTACGCATAAGTAGGGTAATGAAAACTAGAATAACCTTGATTCGGGTAGTTTGACCTACCCACCTAGCTCAAACCTGGATATGTAGTAGGGTTTGGCTGAAATGAATATGGACCTTGGATTGCCATCACGGGGCAATCCAGCTCTACGTGCTCAAAACTAGAGCAATGCGAACACGACGAGACATCAACGTGTGAAACTGGCGCGAGGCCATCAGAACCCAGTCGTATCTTAAGTGAATCCATGATCAAGTTCTGTACTTCCGTCAGTTTCTCAATCTTATCTAAAAGCATACCTGTCTCTGCCGCCGTTACGTCCAACATCCCTCCCTTAGCAGGAGCGCTCCGTCCTCCGAAGGATTTAGCCGCGTGATGATGGCTATTCTCCACCACCAACTCGATCAACTCGAGGGCTTCATCCTCATACTTGCTCATGAATGTGCCTCCACTAGCAGCATCGAACAAATATCTGTCAGGTGCACCTAAACCATCATAAAAAATCTGAGTAATCTCATGTTTAGGTACACCATGATGCGGGCACTGTCTCAAGAGATCCCTAAGTCTCTCTCAAGCCTCATAGAAAACCTCACCCGGCCCTTGTGAGAACTCGCGTATGGCGCGTCTCACGCCAGTCTTACCTACCGAGTAGTACTTACGCAAAAATGCGTCTTCCATATCTCTCCATGAATCAAACTCGCGACCCAAGGTGAAAAACCACTCCTTTGCCCTTTCCTTAAGCGTGAAGGGGAAGAAGCGTATCTTGGCTGTCTCAAAGGGGACATTATGGAATTGGTTGAATTCGCACACTTGGCTGAACTCGTTCATATGTCGATATGGGTCCTCCGATGGTAGTCCATGAAAAGTGGGCAAAAGGCCAAGAATATGTGAGTCAATCTTAAAATTCGCACCTCATTGAAGAGGGCCATTGACTCGCATAGTCTGCCTTTGGACGACCGGTCTTGCATAATCACTAAGACGTCGTCTCACTATCTCGGCAGGAAGAGGGGCGTCTATCGGCTCTCCTCGCCCTGGTGTGGCGATGGCTGGAAGGGAATCACTAGAGGCCTCCGATGGAGCTCTAGAATGCTTGGATGTAGCGAAGAGGTCCTCATACAAGGCGTTGTTCCTTGTATGCCTTGTGGGTCGCGAATTCTGATGTCCTTGTTGTGGTTCCTAGGATGCCTATTCATATCTAAAGCCAAAAAGATCACAGAACAGCAAGTATATATATATAAGAAAGTCAGAAAAGGGTGAGACGAAAAGGGTGATGTCCAAATAAAAAGTGCTTCACTTACTCCAACAAAAGATAGATCAAGCTACACACTATCAAAAATCACACCACTAAAGATAATAATACTAATAAGTCATTGATAATAGAGGGTGAATCTGAGATATATCACTATCGATGCCTCAAATAAGAGAAAAACACAAAGTAGACTACCAAATTTGCACCAAAACTATCAAATAATGGGCAAAATTAGGTAATCTTACCTCACTATACCTTTTTCACCACTCATGAGGTCTGATAAACTCTCTGCAATTCAGTAAACAACAGAAGATAGAAACCTTAATATAACCACGAATTCAAACAATCAAATCAATAACGCATGCTCCCCGACAACAGCACCATTTTGACAAACTGTTTTAGTGCGGTTGTTAAACACACAAACATAGGTAAAAAAATTATAAAACCGAACTCACAAAGATAAAGATCTAAAATCAAGTAATATGTAAGTATCGGGTCGATCCACAGAGAGCAAGGTTGACTTTGATTACACAGTTGACTTGGTCAAACTTATGTCTAAAAGAGGTTTTAAAGAAGTAAAAATAAGATGTAATGAATGCAAATGATGTAAATACACTAAATAAGAATTTTAAAGATTTGAATTCTCGGATTTGATAGAGAAAAGTCACAAGTCAAAGTCAAAGCCTTGACTTTGACCAACAGTAGGTATTCTGTAAAATCGGAGAATCCAAAGGTGTCAGTTGATTACAAAAATTATATATGTAGCAACTAGAGAAAAAATGGAATTTATTCATATAGAATTCGTGATTTTTGGATAAGAAATGGATTTACTATGAATCATTGAAAATCAAATATCAGAAAATCCCCGAAATGAACACCTCACAAGAAATCTTCAAATTGACTGGTCAAATGAAATCCAAATCTTGTAATTTATATATCAATGGAAAGGTAAGAAGCAGAGGAATCAAAATAGACCAAAATGATCAAATTCCAATTTGTAAATTGAAAGTAATTGACCCCGAAAGTCAACGTTTGAATTCTGATGAAGAACAAATACTACTCGGTCAAACGCTAAATTCAAGGGTCAAATGAACTCAGAATTCAACGAATTTGATATCCACAAAAAGCTGATAAAAAGAGGAATCCAATGAAACCAAAATAAAATAATTTGGAATTATAATCAGAGAGATATTCTATTTTAAAAATCAGTCATTTTTTGGACTAAAATTTGGGAAAAATATAAAACACTAAGAACTAATTTGCAAAATCAAAGATCTAAACTTAATAAAAACTCAAATTATCTCTTAATAATTGATCAAATCTCACTACTGACCCGATTGCCGCAAGAATGGGGCTTTAATTCACGTGGATTGAAGCGAATTTGCTCGATTTCTTCATCGTCGACGTTCGGAATTCAAGGGAAAAATTCGATGAAATCAAAGAGGAATTCGCGATCAATCCCCCTCCAATTGCTTCTTAATTGAGTCTAAATGCGGGGAGATCAAGAAGAACTTAAGATTTTTCTCCAAATTCGCTTAATTGCTTCACAAATCAATCAAAAGTTGAACAAAGGAGAGGATACATCGTCTTTTAAAAGGGAAATTTTGCCCGATTTTTGCGGCCATTTGATCCGATTGGGACATGGGATTGATGGCCACGATCACATGACGATCGTGGCCCATCTCTTGGCGGTGATCGTGGCCTCAATTTCACGATGGATCAGCCTCGATCCCGGGGCAATCGGGCCACGATCGCGCAGCAATCAGGCCACGATCGAACCACGATTGTGAGTCCGGTTTAATCGTTGCCGTCCAATCTTCGCCACTCGATCGTCATGGCTTCACTTCAATCGCTTGCGTCACCCGTCTGGTGGAGATCTGACGCTCCGAAAAGCTCCACGCGTCGCCAGGTGAGAGGAAGATGTGTCCACGATGAGCCGATGGCACAACGAATCGCGACTGTTCGATGGTGTTCCATGAAGATCGCACGATCCGATGAATATATGTGGTGCATTTTCAAAGTTGCCCGTCTGATGCAGATCAAACGCTCCTGAAGCGTCCACGTGTCGCTAGATAAGTCACTGATCGCCCCACTTACTCTTGATTTTTAGCACATGTCTTGATTGATGATCGTGTGGACTCAGGTCCACGCGATCGACATCTTGCGATCCTGCAAAGGTAAGTTTCCGTGGGGACATAGTCCCACACGGAATAAAAGAAAAGAAAATATGAGTATAAGAGTTGGCGTGCGGTAACGCATTTGCGTTACCGCCCCAAACTTCTAACCAGGGCCCACTAACTCGTGGGCCCTTCACTCGTCATTCTCTCTCGCCACGTGGCGCCCCTCACGGGCATCCGCGTGGACCCGCGTGGACCCGTGTGGCCTCCTGCCACGTGTTCGCGCCCTGTGCGCCACCTGCGCCTCATGTGGACCCCGCGGCCTGTGGCCTTGCGTGCCGAGTCGCATCTGCGCGGGTCCCTCATGCCACGTCAGCCAGCCATGCGCGCGCCCCTGGTTGTCACGTCAGCATCGTGGTCTTGCGGTTAAAACAACCCCCTTTTTTTCGATTTTTTAATAAGAAAACTTAATAAAAATTAAGTTAGAAATTAAATTAAAATCTGAAAAAGGGCATAAACTTTAGAAATTCATAACTTAAAATATAAAACTCCTTTTTAATCCAAATTTTCTCCATTAGATCACAAATTTCTTCCTTTTTAATATCATGTCATCTAAAATATACTTTCAAAGAAGAAACTAAGATGAATTAAAAATTAACTTAATACATATCTTAAGAATTCTTCTTAATCATAATTTCATCTTGAAATTATCTTTCATAACATATATTAAAGTCAAAGTAATTCAAGAAAAGAGATTAACTTCTATTAATTTTAACTTTGCAAAAGACTAATCATCCATCAAGCATGAAATAATCCTTAATTTATGCATAAATATCGACTTTAGTGAAATGACATACCCATGGAGAAAATTCCTAAAAAGTATGATAACATGCATTATATTCACATCAAATAAGCATGAATATGAGTTAATTAGGATAAGAAATTAAATTATAATTGCATGTTATCACACATCGCGCCCGCTTTGACCGTTTATCGCGACGCGATCGTACGCTCTAGATTGCGCCACATCATCTACGCACTTTAAAATATCTGCAAAATCAATATTTAATAAGAAAATTTGATTTTTAATTCCAAAAAATCTTTAAAAATTTATTAAAAATTCAGAAAAATTCAGGAAAGAATCTAGAAAAATCCCCCAAAAATTAGAAAATTCATAACTTTCAAAATATAAGAAGAGTTAATCCAAATTTCTTTCATTTGATCAGAAATTTAATCATATATCATTCTAAAAAGTCAAATTAAGTAAATAACAAGAGTTTTTAATTTGTATTTCAAAAATACATTTATTTCTATAAGATTTTAAAACTTTGGAAAATTAAATGAATTATAAAAATGATTTATCCCATTATTTAACTTTAAAAACTACTTATACTCTCAAGTAAAGATGGGTTATAAACTTATTCATCTTAAATTCAGTATAATTAACCCTAATTTTTATTTTTGATATTATAATGACTTTTGAATAGAATGATAGATAAATACTCATAAATATGATAACATGCATAGGAATGAAATCTCTTATGCCTTAATATGTATAAATAATCATGGACTATCATGTCTAATTAGCATGTTATCACACCCCCCCCCCAACTTAAATGATTGCTAGTTGATAACATGCTATTTATACATGAATTTACATGATTATTAATGAAAATAAAAGCATTAATTACTCCAAATTTATGCATGTTATCATATTTTAAGTATATTTTCTATGATTTTGTATAATTTCATGTTATAATCTAAAAATACATCAATTTATGGATTATTATATGTAATTAAACAATAGAATTTATAATCTTGTTTATATTTAAGATCATAATGATGTTTTCATGATTAAATAATAAGAGAAATGATGTTTATTAATATTCATGTATTTTTATAAAGATATTTTAGAAAATACATGAATGTATTTATTTAATTAAAATTCATTCTCTTACTATTTAATAATTTGACTTTGTATAATGATAGATTATTCAATTTCTGATCCAAAAAAATAAATTTGAATTAATTTGGAGTTGTATTTAGAAAGTTAAGATTTTAAAAAATTTTAGGAATTTTCTAGAATTTTTCTGAATTTAATTAAATTTATTTTTTATTTTAAAAGCATTAAAAAAATTAAAAATGGGCAAAAAGTGGGGTAATATTCGCGTTGGACCCACGTGGATGTGACGTGGCATGCAAGGCCACGTGGCTGAGCCACGCAGATCAACGCGAGTGCCTACGTGGCACAGAGGTGACATTTATATATTATATTTATTCTACATAGGTTATAGTACATACAAGCATTCCATAGAGGAACTCGCTACCCCTTAAAATCGCTCCACAATATATACCAGACATGTCCTCTTAATTTCCTCCGTGTGGGACTATTGGTCTTCTTTTCGTTTGATTGCAGGACACGTGGCAAGATGTGGAGCGTTGGATCGAAAGCACGAGAAACGACGCGCGTAGATCTCGTGGACTCGAGGTCCACCCGATCAATAATCGCGCACGTGCTTCAATCGGACTTAAGTGAATCAATCTCAACCGTTGATCTCACGAGTTATAACGGCCGAGATTCGTCGCGAACGATGGACCCTCCGATTAATCAAGATCGTTAGATGAAAATCCAACAGACAAATTGAAATGACGCGCCTCTACATTTAAGCGACGTGGACTCACATCAACCCTTCATCAGCAATCAGACGATCATAGTTTAAAAGCACCCCTTTTCCAAACGACACTTCATCGCGACTGTTGATCGTGATGCATCCGTTAGATCAATGGTTACGCCCAATTTTCTCTTTAAATACACTATTCTTCATGAACGAAAACTTGCCTTTGGATTTTCGAGATTAATCGAACTGTTTAGACACCACAATTCAAGTGCCAATCGATTTCCTTGCATTCTTGACTCGTTTCTGTGTCCAAGGAGTGCTTGAAATCAAAAATTGATCGAGAGATCGAGGAGAAATCACATCTTGAACTTCAATTTCGTCTTCGAAAATACGGAATGAAAAGCCATGCATCCGACGATTAATTGGATCATTTCAACGGCTACATTGGGTTAGATTGCGTGTTTTCATCTTAATCTTTCATCATTTAGTGTTAATTTTACATTTTGAATCGTAGATAAAGTTTAATTTGGTTTTAATTTCGGTTTTCAATCAATTTCGCGATACGAATTTTCTCCCATTTTCAAACTTCGATTACTCTGCGAATTCTGATCTAAATCACTTGATTTTTGATTCCGTGGATTCGCAATTGAGTTATATTTCTTAATATCATAAATCTCCCAATTTTTAATCTCAATTCGTCGTCCGATTTGATTGAATTTCAAAGATATCTCTCAAATTTCCCTAGTTCTCCGTGGATTCGACCCTTATTTACCATTATACTCTTAAATTCGTTAATTAATCTTTAAATTGATAAGTTTGGACTTTATTTTGACACAACATTGTGTATTTTCAACGACCATACATAATCATTTCGTCACTAGTCTCTTAGAAATTTACTATATAATCTCCCTAGAAGGTCATTTCATCCTTTGATCCTACTACCTAAGAGGTGAAGCTTATGAATGTATGATTATGTTTTCCTCTCTAGGCTTATAATGATCTAGATTCTATCTCTAGGTTTACTTCTTTAGTGCATATTAGGGTAGTGCTCTTCGGCTAATGCTTGAGTCTAATTCTTAATTGTGATCAAGGTGAGCATATCTAAGGTTTGATGATATGGGGATGCAAAGATACTCACTTTCTCATGAGTGAATGTAATTCCTTACCCTCTCCATAGATACATCACTCATTTCATCAAAATAGAGGCTACTTAATGTATTAGAATTCCCCTCAACTCGCTTTCCTCCTATAAAGAGTGCAATTCAAAAAGATTACAATCTTGGGATGCAGTGTGTGAGGTGGTTGAAGGAAATAAAAAGCTACTATTTCTAAGGGAATGACATGGTTAAAAAAATATGCAGATAAACAAAGTGGATTTAAAAACAAAGAAGGTACCACTTATGATAATTATACTCCCAAATGAGATGGATGGTGATGGATAAGGTAGATGGTAGAGATGATGGTGGAAGTGGTAGAGATGATGGTAGAAGATATTTTCCCACTTATTTTCCTTCTTCTCACTTCTTATTTCTCTCTTTCTTTTGACTTTTCTCCTTCCTCTTCTTCTTCTTCTTCTCTTTTTTTTTAAAAATTTTTTTTTAGAAGAATGATATAAGGATATGGAGGAGTTTAGGATTTTTGAAGAGAGTATGGAACAGATGTGAAGTGTAGTGTGAAGGGATACGTACATGTGAGGGAAATATGGAAAAAATGTGATGGATGCGTAAAATCACTTGGGACTGTTATTATCATGAGTAAAGTTTAAAACAAAGTGGTTTAACTAATTGACTGCTTTGTAAAAGATAGAATTACATGACTAACAAGCAAAGATAGGTGCTTTTAAAAATTATGGATTATTGACTCTTTTAAAGGGAAAGTCTACAAGCGATTTAATTTCTCTCAAATACTCTTCTTTTCAATCCTATAGCATTTCAACCTCTGATTACTCTTTTTCCTTGCTGTATGTTAGATACCCAACCCCAAAGAAGTCAACCACTAAATATCATCCACTGGTTTCTCTAGATCATTTAGCTTTATTACTCAAAATGTAATCATATGGGCTATAAGGCCCTCACTTCTACATCTCTAGTATGTCAGATCTTTAAATGTCGAGACTTCTAAGGTAGGGTAGAGTGGGTAAAATTTGGAAAATAGGAGTTTTTAGAATGTAGAATTTTAAAATTTTTGAAAAATAGTAGAGATTTTTCTAAGTCCTCACCCCCTAACTAGAACATTTTATTGCCCTCAATGAAATCTACATGCTCATGCAAAAGATAGCAAAAACACCAAATCATGGCATGAAAAAGATACAAAAATATGGTGAGAGGATAAAGGGTTAGAAATACTCATTGATCCATTGATGCACGTTCATGGGATTTCGTGCAGGTGCGCCTTTTCCTAGTGTAGTTCTTCTTTGATATCTATAAAAATTGAAAAATAACGAAAATCAAAGAGTAAGATAATCTTGGGGTGACTCCCAATAGCGCTAAGTTTAACGTCTTTAGCCAAACAAAAATATAATAAGACCCACGACTACTGATGGGTCGAGGGTGATACCGTCACGTCCTCGAGTACTCCAGGAGATGCAGATCTGCCTTATCTGCTGGTGCGAGTGGCTTTGATGTCAGGTAAGGCTTGAGATTATGGCCGTTTACCTTGAATTGCCGACTAGATTTGATGTCAGAGATGAGTACCGATCCTCCATCGAACAACTCTAGAACCACGTAAGGACCATCCCATCTAGAGCCACTCTAATCAGCCATGAGATGCATTAGAGTGGCTCTTCAACATCTCTATTGGCATTTTTAGGCATTGTGCATTCTCTACTTGCCAAATCACCACCACATAGTCTTTATCCTATGACTACTTAACTTATCAAATGAAATATACCTTCAATGGCCACAACTATGGCTAATGGGCATGAAGGTTAGGGATTTTCTCATAGTCCATAATTTTCCACATGCCAAACAATGCCTTAGAGCCCCTTTGCCTCCCCCAATTCTGCCAAATGGTACAAGACTCATTGTGTAATCCAAAAATGGATGCATCAAAGCATAATTCCATCCATTGCTTAGCTATTTTCTAGGATAAAGTACACACAGGAACTCGAGCAGACTTTGGAGACCATGTTCGCCAATAAGACCAATGTTATCTAGAATGTGGAGATCTTTGAGTCTCTTTTTACTTTCAAATAGGAGATCAATATCTTTAGAATCACTTGTTGAGACTCTAGGATACTATCCAAGAATGGTTGATATATCAAACCTTGATGACCAATGTGTGCACTTTAAAGAGATATCATGAAAATCTCCTTGTTAGCATTTATATTAGT
This sequence comes from Lemna minuta, assembly GCA_024174645.1. Lineage (NCBI taxonomy): Eukaryota > Viridiplantae > Streptophyta > Magnoliopsida > Alismatales > Araceae > Lemna > Lemna minuta. The sequence continues at coordinate 13,949,383 of CM044114.1, read as the reverse complement.
GGTCTTACTTCCTTGATTTCCTCTTATCTATGCGATCAAGTAATTTTTGGTGACGGAATTCCTTTGATCATGTTTTTATGTTTTTTTTTGCTCTTTGAGTTAGTACCACAAGTCTCCCAAGTATTCTAAGATCTCCTAATCCATCCTCTTCAATAGATCTGTTGGAATCCAAGTGATCAATATGGAGGGCAAAGTTTTGAATGTCCTAAAAACTATGGACGAAATCAAGAATAATGCAAGACCTGATTTGCCCATTACCTTTTGTGGAAAAATTATTCATCCTAATGACAAAGTCTAGAGGATGTTGGTAAAACCAAATGGGTTCATGCGATGATTTATGGTGCTCCCACGAATGCAACTCCTCCAATTATGTCTCTCACTCCTGAAATTATCCTTAAGATTATCAAAACCCCCCTTTCTCCCTCCAGGTTATCTATATTACTTAAACTCATTTTCTTAAAAGCCATGGATCAAACAACCCTTTTCCTCATCTTCTCTTCTATGACTGATCTATGTCCCTAGATTTCTTGTTAACTTTTTATACATTAGTGTCATCACTCTTGCCCTTATTTGTGGGGTATTTTTTTCTATTTCGACTATGTTTTCTTCTATTTGTGTTCTATACTACTGATTGCTTTAGGGCCTGAAAATAGTCATGGGATTAGTGATATTATATCATACTCTTCACTTACCAACCTTACTGCTCTTTTTTTTCTATTTCTACTTCTCTTTTTAATCATAGCAGACTTGGTCATCTATAATTTTCTAAATTTTTGGAATCTTTACTTTGTATATTTCTTTAAAAGTTAGTTTGAAAGTCACATCAACTATGTAAACATTACAAGTCCACTTAAACCTCTAACTACTCCATTTCATCATGTAGCCACTTTGACCTTGTGCATTGTAATGTTTGAGAACCCTCCTCTTACATTGTTTCTCTATTTGGCCATCTCTGAAATATTGTCTTTGTTGATGATTAGACCAGTGTTAGTTCGGTGTACCTCCTCAAAGATAGCTCAAAGGGCCTTATCCTTGTTAACCAATTTATCAATGGATCATTCTCAAAATCCCATTGCCCTCAAGATCCTCCAAATTAAAAATGCTCTCTGAATCATCTACAAGGGCTTGCATAATTTTTATGTTGATAGTGGCATTATACATCAGAACATCTGCCCCTACATTTCGTACCTAAATGCTCCACATTACGCTTAGTCATTTAGTCCCAAAAAACTAAATATCATAAATCAAAGTTCATATTAGCTAATCACAATTTGTAATACATAAAATTTCCTCTCATTCAGCATTACATAGTTCCACGTGTACATTCAATGGCACCTCTATATGCATCATATAGCTCTCCCACCGTTGTGCCACATAGGTGCCATGTCTTGCCACAAGAGCGCACTTGCATGTTGATGAGCGTGAAATGCGTGATCTTGAAGCATGTAATTGGGAAAATCTTGAAGCATTTAAACACAAATTTATACATAAAAAATAAAATGAATCCACTATTATGATTGTGAAAATCAAACACAATCGGGAATATAGGTCGAATCCATAAGCCCGGATTTATTGTCTTATATCATAAACGTGTAATTGGGTTGACAACAATGATAGACAAAAGCTTTGTCAAATCTAGTCAAACCAAGTAGAAGAGAATTTATAGAGGATGGAAGATTCAAAAAATGTGAGAGGAAAGGAATCCAACTAATTAAGCAAGGCATAAATTTGAGTTGCAACACCGGAGATTTTGAAGAAAGATCATTGGGATAGTAGAAGAGAGAATTGCAAGAAAATCATCAAAAGCTTGGAAGAAAATGCTCCTACTCCCAATATAACCTTAACTACATCTGAAATACATGAATAAAACTCCAACGAAATATGTAGATTACAATGCTTTGGTGGTGGTTGTCGGCATTCAAGCCATTAGATCCCCATGGATTTCAAGGCCAATTACCGAGAATAGGGGACTTTCCCTATCTAAAAGGGCACTTCAAAAGGTGGGCCCAATTCCCTTATAAATAGTCAATGGCTGGATATACACGTAGCACGTTATTATCCGCATCAAGGTAATTTATTTAATTACAAATAGATTTATGATACTCGGGATTTTGATATCTCTTCCGATGAAATTTGATATCGAGATTGAAATCTTTGGATTGTTTTATGTTCGCATATTATTATATTAATGCACGGATCTTGTGAAATCGTACAAACTGAAGTTCCATCTGAAGGGTTGGATTCCGTTTATCGATTTCTATATCATATCACCTATCTTTCCATCTAGGATTTCATCATTTCGGATTCATTTTCTACCAGTCATCTATCTCTCTCTCCCATCTCTCAATCTCTCGCCCGGCACCTACCACCACTGATTTCACCTTTTTTCCATGTATCGCAGTTAGTTTTCTCGCTTGTTTATCGTATTGGGAAATGTGGCTCGTGGGAATGCGACTAATCAATTCCTCTGAGCAGGTTACCCGTTTTCGATTATAAATCGAGGGCGAGAGAAAGAGAGGGAGAGAGTGAGTGACAGACGGAGAAGATGGGGGAGAAGGGAATGGCGGCGATCTTCACGGCGACGTTGCAAATGGTGCTGATGTTCTTGTCGCTGGCCGTGTTCCTGGTTCTCATACAGTCAATGCTCACCTCGGAAGGAGTCAATGCTACCGTCTTCGTCGTCTACCAGCAGATCACATCCTCCATTTTCCTATCCTGCCTCGCCTACTTTATCGACAAGTACGAACAGTCTTCCCTCTCTCTTTTCTCATCGTAATACAGACGACTGATATCTCTCTCTCGCTTCTACTGCAGGAACAAGACTCCGTCCTTTTCCTTGCGTTTTGTCTCCTGGGCATTCTTCTTCGGTTTCCTCCAGTCTCTCTCTCTCTCGCTCTCGCTCTCTCTCTCTCTCTCTAAGATGATTTTTCCTTCCCAGGGTTCCGATGAACCATCTTCTGATGACGGCAAGCCTACAATACGTGACGGCGTCGTTTCAGGGAACCATAGCGAACACGCTCCCCGCCGTCATTTTTATCCTCGCGGTCGCCGGGAGGAGAGAGAGATTCTCCGTCTGCCACGTACCCAGCCAGGCGAAGCTCTGGGGAACGCTGGTCTCCGTCTCTGGGGCCATCACCGTGATCCTCTCTAAGAGCTCTTCGGGACCCCCATCGCTGACGTCAGATAGAGGGGAATTGATCCTCGGAAGCTTGATGGCGGTGACGGGAATCGTCGCCGCGGCCGTCTTTAACATTCTCCTCGTACGCCTTTCTACTTCTTCTTCATCTTCTTCTTCGTCGTCATCTTGTGCTGTTGTTGCCGTTGCAGGAAAAGGTAGCGGAAGAGTACGCAGCGGACATGACCTTGACGGCGCTGATGACAGTGTCCGGCACCATCCAGGTCATCTGCTACGCGGCAATTACAGAGGGAAGAAACCCCTCCGCTTGGCGGATCAACCTAAGCTCCACCCACGAGCTCCTCGGCGTTCTCTACGGAGTCAGTCACCTTGTCTTCGTACAGCGAGATTTTCTCATGGTAGAAGTAATCTCTTTTGCCGTCGCAGGGAATAGTGGTGACGGGGATTTGCTACTACGTTATGACTCGGTGCATCAGGGAGATGGGACCCATCTTTGTGGGAGCCTTTACGCCGCTGCTTGTCGTCTTCTCCTTGATCCTGGAGACAGTATCTGGCAGCGCCGCCGTGGATTACAATACGGGGTAAATTCCTCCGCCATTAACACCAACTGCAATAAAAAGTTGGTGAAATAGCTGAGAAGGTAAAAGACTATTTAAAAGGATTGAAGAGTTTTTATACCGTTCGCAGAACTCTCGGAGGAATGGGGCTTGTGGCGGTCGGTTTGTACCTCCTCCTGTGGGCCAAGAGCAAGGACTATGATGAGCTGAAGAAGAAGAAGAAGAACGACAACAAGGATGCTGCCATTGTAGCCCCACTGCTTGCAGGCCAGCCGTGATGGCCTCGCTCTCTCTTGGGGCCTCCTCAGTAATTAAAAGGCTTTACGAGGAAAGAGAAAGTGGTCCTCGACCTCGAGTGGCTGCTCCTGCAAAACGCCATCTTTATTCAGTTCCTTCTCATTATTAAAACGACGAGAGTAGACTCTTTATGAGAGAAGTATCCTTTTAATTCACCTGAAAAACTAACTAGCTAACGGAACTATGACCTCCATTACCCAAACCCCAATCACCGCCGCAGGCCGCCTTCGCCGGCAGCACCAGCGGCGCTCCATGCAGGTTTCACCACCACCAAACCCTTTCTCCTCTCCTCCGCCTCCGCCCACCTTGCGGCGGCAGAGTACACATTACACATTACAACCCCATAACCCACATTCCCCGGCTCTAACTCGCCCACCTTCGCAGCAGCATAGGCAGCAATATCAGCACCGCCGCCATGAGTTCTACACGCAGACAGAAGTGCCCCCCACGTCTTCCCATCAACCCAGTCCTCCCCCCTTCTCGCCACCTCAAAAGCTTCTTTCAACTTTCCGGCCCGGCCCAATAGGTCCACCAAGCAAGTCACATGGCCCACTTCAGGATTAACCCCGAAATCCCTAACCATGCAAGAGAACACCCGGCACCCCTCATCAACCATCCCAGCGTGGCTGCAAGCAGAGAGAACGGTGAGGAAGGTGACATTATTGGGCCGTTCCCCGTATTGGGCCATAAGGTGAAAAAGGTCCAAAGCCCGCTGTCCGAGCCCATGGGCCGCATACCCCTCAATCATTGAAGTCCACGCCACTACGTCCTTGTCTACAATCTGTGCAAAGCACCTCTCCGCGAGGATGACGTCACCGCATCTTGAATACATAGAAACCAGAGCAGTCTGCAACGTCGTTGCTTTATCCCTTCCTTCGCACCAGTTATTCTTTAAGAGGAAACAGTGAACTGATTTACCGCGAAGGAGGCAGCTTTGGTGAGAGCAGGCCTTGAGAACGCTGCCCAGAGCGTCCGGTCCAAGATCGGAGCAGTCGATTTCCTGTTCCCTCATCAGATCCAACGCTTCCTCGAACGCCAGACCGGAGATCATGATTCCGAGGAGATGACGGCGCGATTTATTTGATCCGGGCTCTCGGAATAACCTACTGGCAGATGACATTTCCCCGCATTTGATGTATAGATCGAGAATGCATGCCTCTAAGGTATCGTCGATCTGGGAGATTTTCATGGCGAGGCAGTGGATTTTCTTCCCGGTATGAAGTTCCTTGTTCTTTGTGCAGCTCGAGAGAACCAGAGTTAGAGTCTCTAGGGAAGGAGAGAGAGATGTTTGGACCTGGATGAATAATTGCATCACCATGGAAGCGTTCCCGGATGAAGAGTATCCAGAGATCATGACGTTCCATGAGACCAGATCCTTGTCGACAATAGTGGAGAATATCTTCTCTGCTTCGTGGAGTCGGTTGATTTCACAGAAAGCCGCCATTAAGGAGTTCTGGACTCGCTTGGAGTTGAAAAGACCAGATTTGACAGAATACCCATGGAGTTGCTTCAGAAGAAGATAGTGGATAGATGGACATCCTTTCAGAAGGACGATCATCGTGACGGGATTCGGTTGGATCCCGGAAACAATCATTTCTTTGAACAAAGTAAGGGATCTGCTAGGGTCGCCCGAAATAACTGAAGTCCAGGTGACCACATCTTTCTGCGTCATTTCATCGAAGAGATGGCGGGCAGCTATGGTTTGACCGCGAGAGAAGTAGACCTCGATCATGGAGTTGCAGAAGTGGAGGTTTCGGCCGAAACCCAGCTTGATGGAGAGAGAATGGACAGTCTCTCCAAGACGGAAATGGTTGGAGAGAGAGGCGATAGCCCTGTTTATTGCTGGGAAGGTGTGGTGATCCGGCTGAACGCCGGATCGCCTCATGAGGGAGAAGACGGAGAGAGTTTCCTCGTAGAGGCCGGAGCTGGAGTGATTTTTCAAGGAGAGATTCCATTGAGGGGCTTCAGGGGGACAGGTGGTAGCGGAGATGGAGATTGCTCGGGAGACCGAACGGGGAGATGGGAGGCTGGCTTTGCGAGAATGATGGCGCAGTAACGCCAGGACTACTGCTCGAGAAGGAAATTGCGAGGGCGGGAGAGCTGTATTTCAAAAGGATAGAAAGAGTTTGAGATTTGTACATAGGTGGATATATAAATGTATCGACTTTATTACAATTCAAGTCTTGGATGCGGGATAGCAGATTGATGACATATACTCTAAGGATAATGGATGATATTGGATAACGTAAGATAATGTCGGATATAGCTGGATGTAGGGTTCAACGGTTTGGGTCACGGTCTGGTTTTTGTCACAATACTCAATCCAAACCTCAATTCGTTATCGGTCTTGATCTCAGTTTCGGTCAACCCTGGTCACGGTTCGGTTTGGTCTTAATTTTGGTCTCTAATTTTCAAATGTAAAAAAATTTCAAATAAGTTAGGTGAGCTGGCCAAAAATAAGAGAAAAATTTTAGAAGGGGAGAAAGAGAATAAATGCCTGTAGTAGCACACAAGCAAATATTCTTAGAGAAAAACAATGAATGAAGATATTGTGAGCCAGGTGATACGAACCATTAAATATCTTAGCATCGTTGCTACGAGGAGAAACATCTAGACCCATTGAGCCAATAGGGAAGAGAAGGGGGGGAACTCATACTCTCGAATAATTTAGCGATTCCTGATAATTGTCAATGCCCAGAACACTATAAAAAATAATATCAGGAAGGACGTTTGTTCAATCACTTACACACAAAAAATCTTACGTGGGAATTCATATTACTATAAGCTATTTTCTTAGAATTGTCAATGCCCAAAAACATAATAAAAATAATAATAATATCAAGAAGGGCGTTTAGTCGATCACTCACACAACCTCACACAACTTTGAAATGGAGTTTGGAAGGCCAATGTCTTACATGGGTATTCATATTACTTAATCTAAAACAATTTCTGAGATATATTTTGAAAAGGAGTAACGTCTAATAATTATCAATGCCCCAAACATACTAAAAAATCAAGAAGGGATTTATGCAATTACTCACACAACCTTATATGCTTCGGGGACATGATACTTGAAATGGAGCATGGAGAGCCAATCTCGCGTGGGTATTCATATTATCCACCTCAAGCACCAATTCAAAGCTCTCTTTAGCTGTCCGTATCTCATCCAATCACAGTACGAATAAAAATGTGCAGAATAATTCAGAGCTTACTCTGAGGAGAGGAATGAGTCGAGGGTCTTTCAATTCCCTGTAGTCGATGACTTTGATCACCTCGCAGAGTGCACTCCAGCCTCGGGCGATCAGCTCCATGGCTTTTTTATTTCATCTATGGATCATTCTAACTATCTGTGAAGAACTAATCGCCATTGGATTCATAAAAAAAAGGAAACATCTTTCCTCGTGGGCCCAGGGAAACATCCTTGGCCAATGCTCGCAGCATCTCTCTCTCCTTCGAGGCAGAGGCGATTTCTTTTTGGTCTTTTAAACTATTAAGGGTCAAGGTCAAATAACCAAATGGGTCAACTCACTGAAAAATAATTTATTATTTACGGCATCTCTCTCTCTCTCTCTCTCTCTCTCTCTCTCTCTCTCTCTCTCTCTCTCTCTCTCTCTCTCTCTCTCTCTCTCTCTCTCTCTCTCCGGAGAGAGAGCGAGAGATGGGGCCGAAAGAGGGAGATGAAGAAGAAGAGGAACAAGAAAATTTCACTCGCCGTGTGGAAGAAATTCGACGCACAAGAGAAGTGGTGCAGCAGCGAGAGAGAACGTGGAGAGGGAAGGGAGAGACGTGTTGTGGTGGTAGAAGAAGAGGGAAAGGAGGTGGAGGGAGAGAGAGAGCGTTTCTCTCACCACGCGAAAGAAGTTCCCTAGGTGAAAGAAGTTTCCCGAGAGAGAGAGAGAGAGAGAGAGAGAGATGTTGGAAAAAAGGAGAAAAAAATGTGGAGGAGAGGAGAACTGACCAGTTGTTCTTTCTCTTTGATTGCCCATGCCCGATCCTTCCTCCACGTGAAGCAAGCAATGATCGATTGGAGAAGAAGAGAAGACCTAAAGCACGCAAGATGGCAAGGCAAAATTTTCTTTTCATTCGGTCCAAGACCGAATATGTGAGTAGACCGGACCGAATCAAGACCGAGACCATCAAAGGCCCATTTTGATGGACCGAGGGTCTCGGTCCGGTCCGGTTGACCGAACCTCGATCGGTCTTTGTGGAACCCTAGCTGGATGGAGGCGAATATCGATGGATATCTCCTGAAATTGCTGGTCTGCTGGTTTCGATAATCTTATGATGCATTGATTGATGAAGGGCTTCGGGCTTGCCACTTCACCAAAGATTATGAGAAACATACACTCACATTAGATTGTAATTGAATTTTCATGGCTTCATATAGAGAAACAATTATCATTCCTAAAATCCTTCAAGCAAATGACCATGCAGGCATTGACTGAGCATTTCGTCAATGGTGCATGGGCCCACCTCCGACACTAGCTCATTGACCAATTGACATGTGGCATGGTTGCCATGTTAGTGGTAGCAGCAAGCCCCTTATTTGTATATTTTTATTTTTAGAATATTCTAAAAATTAAAATAATTTGTAAATTTTTTAAAGGCCTTAAAATAACCCAAAAAATCCTCTAACCCTCCAAAAATATTTCCCTTTTTATTTTATTTTAAAATCCTTGAAAAAAATACCTTAATCAACCAAAAGAGTCAAACCTTAGAAAATTGATTTCCATTTTAAAAAATCCTAACAAAGCTATAATGATTATAAAAAGCTTCTAGATAATTTTTAAGAAATCTAAAACATATCAACCCCGAGAAAATGCATTTCCCTTTTAAAAGTTCTTGAAAAATTCTTCAAAAATTCAAAAATATTCTCAAACAATAGAAAATTGATAATTTCCAAAATATGAAATTCATTTTTCATACCATTTAATTTTTATACATCAGGAGTTCAATCTTCTATTCCCTTATGTCATTTAATTTTATGAACTAGATATCACATTTATCACTAAGCTTAGAAAAATTAGAATGTTTGACTAGGTCAACATTTTTCTCTTTTCTTTTAAAAAATCTGAAAAAGGAGAAAATTTGTTAAACCCTTAAAAACTTTATTTATTCAAAAATATAAATCATTTTTTTGCCAAATTTTTTAATTTGATCCTAAAGACGGGCTTTATAAGGAATAGGTTGACTTTAGCCAACTACTTTTAGGGTTTAGTACATGTATACACTATCGTATTGTGAGTGAAGTTTCTCTCTCTCTCTCTCAATCATGTCAAGTTTAGCTGACGTAAACACTATTGATGAGGTTTTTTATGCGATCGTTAAAACACACAAATTTAGATAAAAAAAAATTAATAATTCCAAACTCACAATAATATAAATCAAGTATAGTGTAAAGATCGGGTCAATCCACAGAGAACACGATTCACTTTGATCAAAGAGTTGACTTGGTCAAATTTAGGTTTAATTAAGGTTTTTGAAGAAGTGAAAATAATATTAAATTAATATTAATGATATAAGTATGCTAAATAAGATATCTTAAGAATTTAGAAGCTGATTTGACGAAGAAATATCAAAAGTCCAGGTCAAAGCATTGACTTTGACCAACTCTTGACTTTCTGTAAAATCAGATAATAAAAAGAGCTTAAAATATTATAAAAATTATATATTCAGAAACTAAAAGAAAATGAAAATTTTTGATATGTAATTTGTGATTTTTCGAGAAGAATTAGATTTATTATGAATTATTGAAAATCAAATATCAGAAAAATCCCGAAATGAACACTTCGGTGTAAATCTTCAAATTGACTAACCAAATGATATCCAAATCTTATAATTCTAAGAATAGAAAGCTAAAAAACAGAAATATTCCAAAGAGACCAAAATTATCAAATTTCACCTTGTATTTTAAGATTAATTGCCCCTGCAAGTCAACACCAAAATTCAGATTGAAAATGAACAGTAGATGTCAAATGTCAAATTGAAAGGCCAAATGATGATGAAATTTTATCCACGGAAGACTGATGAAACAAGGAATCCAATGAAACAAAAATCAGATGATTTAGACTTAAGATGAGAGAGAAATCCTTGTTCAAAAATCAGTGAAAATCTGTAACCAAAATTGGGCGAAAAGATGAATTTAAAAATTTCTAAACTCTAATTTTTTAGTTTAACCTATGTTTGATAATTTACTTAGGTGTTCTTTTAATGTTTATGAAATATTATATTGAGTATTGTTTAAATTTTGATTAACAGATGTTTGTCAAAATGTTTTGAGAAGGGTATGTTTGTGTTAGTGCAGGTACTGATGGATTGATAGATTGACCCTCGTCGAATTCAGAACATAGACATCGCTACGAATCTGAACTAGATTACCTATTCTATAATCTGCTATTAAAACATTTAAATAAGAATTTTTGAAGATAGGATTCAAATCTTCGTACCATGAATTATCCTTAGTGTTCCTATTAGCATTAATTTCTATGTTTAATTTGAATTCAATGTCATCTTAGAACATCTATGTTAATAATTATTAGTAAATCATGATATTATTTTTTATTTTATCAATGATATTTCTCATTAGGTATTTTCATTTGCAATGTAGTCCTCTTTATATTAAATGTTATCTAAACTTTGTTTTCTTTACTTTTAGGCAATGTTAAGAATTGTAAATATGCCTAAAATCCTCAATAAAAAAAATAAAAGGGGAAACACGACTCAACAGCTCTCTCTCTCTAACTGGCATGGAAAAAAAAATTCAAACCTAGCGTTCTTTGCTCCAACGAATTTTTTTGCTCCAGCAATGAGAAAGAAGGCGATTACAAACGTGCAATCTTCAGTGAGTTCTGAAAGAAGGCGACGTCATTGACATTGGAAGCTCTCCCTCTTCGTCGAGCTCTTTCTCCCTCTCTCTTTCTGTGTTTGTGCGTTCCTGAGGAACGGGTCTTTTGATTTTGTGTTTTTAAGTTTTTGATTCGGTTTTTTTTATTTTCCGTTTTTGGATTAATAAATTTCTGAGTCCCGTTTTCCGATTTTCAACTTTGTGTCTTTGATTTTCAGATCTTCGTATTTGATTATTCAGTCTCTGATTCTTTATTTCAACATTTCGATTTTCTAAATCTCGATTTCGTTTTTTTGTTTACACAATTTTGGCATAATTGTTTCTAAATCTTTCTCTGTGATTTAGTGGAAGATCCGATTTATAATCTCCTTTTTTTCAGTTTTATATATCTCTATTTTTTGATATTTCGGTTTTATATATTTCATTTGTATTTCTTCTGTTTTATCAAATTAGTTTTATCGACTTTTATTTCTATTGTTGACCAAATTTTCTATATCTATTTTATCTGATTGATTATTCAATCTGTTATAAGTGTGATCTGTTTTTATATCCATTTCTATCCATTTGAATACCCAACAGGTCATATATTTTTCATTGTCTGCATCGGTGCATCAGAAAGGAATCAGACAGAACTCTGTCGAATTTTATATTGAATATCTATTTTAAAGTTCTTATTTTAGGTTAATCTAATTTGAGATTCAATTTAGCATTACCTATAGATATAAACATTCGTTAATATATCGTTTGATCTGTTTTTTAGATAATTTATAAACTTTCAGGTTTAGAGAGACTTCATCAAGGTGAGATTAAAGGTGATTTAGTTTCTAGTGATTTATTTATCATTTATTGGTTAATTTATCAGACACACGCATTCAATTCATAGTGAGGATATTTTGGAGAATAACTCTAGGGGTTATTTGTGTTATCGTATTGTTGCATTTGCTTCTTTATACAAAAAAGGAGAAGACCACTGAAGTCAAAGTCAAAGTCAATAGAAAGTCAGATTCACACGCAGAAAGTCAAAGTGATCAGGAAGTCAAAGTCAATAGCAGTCAAAGGGATCAGAAAGTCAAAGTCAACTAGAAGCAATCAAAGTCAACCAAAAGTAGTCAAAGTCAACAGCAGTAGTCAAAGTCAATAGAAACAATCAAAGTCAACCACAAAAAGTCAAAGTCAACTAGAGAGTGTCAAAGTCAACATCAGCAGTCAAAGTCAAAGTCAAATCAGAAAATTAGGGGGTTATATTAATTTGTTTTATTTTTAATAAGTTTTAAAATATTTCTCTTGTTACATCATTTGTTGTAGTTTGTTCTGATTAGTTTAGTTTGTTTGAGTATTTTCATTACAGTCTTCTATTTTATAAGTTTAATTAAAGTAATAGGATAATTACACATACCATCACACTTTAGGTGGACTCTTGGTGAGTTGTAGTTACTTGTGAGGGTTAGGGGGAGATTCCTTGGGAATCGTAGTGAGTCAAGACGAATCTAGGGAGTTGACTAGATAGTCAACTCGAGGGATACTTGTTCTTCACCTTCCAGGATCACTCGAACTCGAGGACGAGCGACTTACTTGGTGCGTGTGTGGATCGGTGCCGAGACTCAGTGACTACAGAGGGGTAGCCCAACTTGAAAGAGAGTAGGGAGCGGCGCGCGGAGCTCTGGGAGTTGGCCCGGGGGATGGGATGAGCAGAGGGGTACCGAAGGACAACGCTGAAGTAAGGTCACTAACTGAGAGTGTGAGGGAGTCAGATCGAAATATCGTGTAGAACTTTTGATATGTTAATCCCGGCCAGCTAGTAGTTACTACTAAGGGATTAAAAAGGGTGAGGAGAGACTCTAGGGGGACCGTCTCCTCCTAGGACTGGCGCGGGGGTCTGGAACCTTGTCCAGTATAAAAAATTGGCCTTACGAGTGACGTGAGAACGTTGAGTAGTAATCAACGAATTGAAAAAGGGATTAGAATAACATAAATATTGAAAAGAAACTAATTCATCCCCCCTCTTAGTAATTTCATCATCTCATTAGGGAATTTCATAATTATCTATCTATATCGAATCTAAAGTACATAAATTGTGAGGATTAAAAGCGAATCACACTACTAACCCAATTGACGCGAAGATTTAGCTTCAATTCGCGTTGATTGAAGAGTATTTCTTCGATTTCATCTTCGACATGCATTCCGGCGTTCAAGGGAGATTCCGATCATTTTCTTGCAATAATTTGTGATTATCTTGCTTCAATGGATACGGAATTGAGTCTAGGAAGCAAGAGAATCACGAAGAATTTAAGATCTTCCTTTAAAATCTCTTAATTTCTTCATGATTCGACCAAAAGTTAAGTTTACAAAGGGAGAGAACATCTATTTATAGATAAATTCGCGCGAAATTGGTGGGATCATGGCCCACGACATGGATTTCACTCCGTGTGATTTCAGCCGTCCGATCGTGCGAAATCGGTGGGATCGTGGCCCATGACGTGGATTCCACTCCGTGTGATTTCAGCCGTCCGATCGCGCAAAATCGGTGGGATCGTGGCCCATGACACGGATTCCACTTCGTGTGATTTTAGCCGTCCGATCTTCATTGAAGAATCCTCATGAAGCCACGTGTCTCTCCACGATTAGCTGAGTGCGCGATTTAATCACGACTGTCTGATATCACTATTCACGCCATGTAGGTACCACGTAGGCATCCACATGGGCTCGCATGGCCCCGTCACATGTCCACATCGTGCCACGTCACCTCCGCGGGTCCCGCGCGATTAAATAACCCCTTTTTACTATTTTTTTATGAAATAAATCCTGAAAAAATCAAAATAAAATCCAAAAAATTTGGAAAAATAAAGAAATTCATAACTTCATTTATATAACTCTTTTTTAACTCAAATTTTCTCTATTTGATTACAAATTTCTTCATCTTTAATGTCATGCCACCTAAAAATATAAATTCAAACAAGTAAATAGGGTGAATTCAAAATAATCTTAAATAATCTCTTAAAAATTCTATTTTATATCATCCCATCATTTTCTGAAATTAATTCTTTTAATCATCTACTAAAGTCAAAATAACTCAAGGAAAGTGATTGATTTCTAATCATTTAATCTTGCAAAATATTAAACGTCAATAAAGCACATAATTAACCGTAAATAATGCAAAAATATGGACTTTAGTAAAATGGCATGCCAATGGAGAAAATTCATAAAAGTATGATAAAAAACATTAATATTAGTTAAATGTGATAAGAATTTGAGTTAAATATGCAAGTTATCACACCCCCCAACTTAAATCATTGTTATTCTCTTAGCAATGGAAACATAAAGAATGTGTAATAGGACTAAAAAATGACCTTTATAAGACCATGGGTTAAGCATTGATAGAATATGAAATGAACGTTTTACCTTAAATGATGCCACGAAAAAAGTAATGCACTAGAAACTTAGGGTCACGGCATTCCTTCGGCGAACACTTTAATGCACCAAATGAACTAAGAATTCCTATTGCTCTACATACTAATAAAGATATAGATAATTTAGGAAAATGATTCACCTTACCAAATCAATTGTCAATTCCTCCTTGGACTATGGACATGAATGATAAAGGCACAAGAAGTAGAAATGAGCATCATCCTTTTCATACATAATGGCTATAAGATAGAATCGGCTAAAACACATGGGAGGCAGCTTACCATTCTAATTCTACTTTCTTTCTTTTTTTTCATCCTAATTCCACTTCTTCTTTTTTTTATTATTTATTTATTTATTCATCCTAATTCTACTTGCTTCGAGCCTTTTTAAAGAAAGAGATTAGATAATGCAGAATTGAAATTTCAAAGGCTTTTTATGTAACTTATTGAGAACAATATTAACTCATTTCATGGTGCTCATCCTACCCATGTGTCGTCCTTAGTAGACATGCATCTTATTCCCCCGAAGAGGTTTTGGTATCTCTATGGACCAGGGAGCTTCACTATGTCAATAATAGTAGTGCCAATAAAAGGATGATATAAACTATGACTTCTATGGAGAGCGGAAGGATGTGCGTGCAAAGAGTCGTTAACTCAAGATCTAGAAAGAAGGAGTGTAGGAGAAGTATAGAAATTTCAAAAAAAATCATAGTATGAGCTTGGGTAGATTCTTAGATTAGACTTTATGATTCCCCAAAGGAATACCTAGATCCATAATTTCATCGGCTCTACAACCTCCTCAATATAACACTTAAGGTTGCTCTTCCCATGACTTTCTAAGAAATTTAAGGTGTTAATGCACTCTATATTTTCATATTTCATGTAGTTTTGAAAATATCATGTTTCTGCTCACATGGTTTGAAATCAGATCATGCATAGAATACCAAATGAAGGAATGCAAAAATTTTAAAAATTTTAAGTTTTCTAGAAAAATCCCCCCCACACTCATTCCTTTTATTGTCCTCAATAAAAATCAGCATGCTCATGGAAAAGAGATGGCAATCATGATGCATGACATGCAAACCTAATAAATAGGAAAAGAGACAAAGGGGCAAAAAGAAAAACTTAGCAGGTATTTGCATTGGTTGCATTCTTCTCTTCATTTGTGGAGTTCTTTTGGGGATGAATTTCCTTCTTTTGTTGTTCTCTCCTCCTTATAGAATATGAAGCTTGTAGAAAAACAAAAGCAAACATAAAAGCAAACAACAAATAAAAATAAAAGTAAAATTAAAAGCAGAAAAAAGGTAAAAGCTAGTAAGATAGGGTGAAAAGTAAATGCAAAAACAAATATAAGGTTGGGTTGCCTCCCAACAAGTACTAAGTTTTACGTCTCCCAGCATGTGCCTCCTCCTGTGCGCTATCAATGTGAACTTTGTTCACATTGTGGGCACGGCTCGACGATGCTTGCCCTAGATTCCTAGGGTTGGCTAGAGGTTGGGAAGGTAATTCTACTCACTTTCCATTCCTTTGATCAGTAGAAGCATCGGAGCATTGGGCCTTGGCCCCTTCAACTCTATCAAGTCGGTCGCTAACCTCAGTCAACTTACTCATCATTTGTGTTAATGCATTCATGATGGAACCACTTGAGGGTGCGCGAGGTGGTACTACTGGTGCCGGTATACTTTCTTGGGGAAAAACGAAGGTAAACGGTGTCTGCCTCGGGTTCCCCATAGGCTCCTGCGCGGATCCAAAGGGCTGATGATATAAAGTGTGTTGCTCGCTCTGCTGCTGCGCATAAGATGAGTTATTATAATTAGAATAACCCTGATTCGGGTGGTGATACCTACCCACTTGGCTCAAAGATAGATATGTTGTAGGGTTTAGCCGAAATGGAAATGGACCCTGCATTGCTATCACGGGGCAATCCAACTCGATGTGCTCAAAACTAGAGCAATGTGAACACGGAGAGACATCGATATGTGCTATTGGTGCGAGGCCATCAGAACCCGGTCGGATCTTAAGCAAATCCATAATCAAATTATGTGCCTCGGTCAGCTTTTCTATCTTAACCAAAAGCATACATGTCTCTACCACCTTCTCATCCAACATCCCTCCCTTTGCGGGAGCACTCCGTCCTTCGAAGGATTTAGCCGCATGAAGATGGCTATTCTCCACCACCAACTCAATCAACACGAGGGCTTCATCCTTATATTTTCTTAGAAATGTGACTCCACTAGCGGCATCAAGCAAATATCGATCAGGTGCACCTAAGCCATGATAAAAAATCTGAGTAATCTCATGCTTAGGTATACCATGATGCGGGCATTGTCTCAAAAGATATCTAAGTCTCTCCCATGCCTCATAGAAAACCTCACCCGACCCTTGTGAGAATTCACGTATGGCTCTTCTCACGGCACTAGTCTTACCTACCGAGTAATATTTTTACAAAAATGCATCTTCCATATCTCTCCATGAATCATACTCACGGACCAAGGTGAAAAACTACTCCTTTGCCCTTTCCTTAAGCGTGAAGGGGAAGAAATGCATCTTGGCCATTTCAGAGGGGATATTATGGAATTGATTGAATTCACTTACCTGGCTGAATTCGTCCACATGTTGATATAGATCTTCCAATGGTATTCCATGAAAAGTGGGTAAAAGGCCAAGAATATGTGACTCAATTTTAAAATTAGCACCTTGTTGAAGAGGAGCATTGACTCGCGTAGTTTGCCTTTGGTCGACCGGCCTAGCGTAATCGCTGAGGGGTCGTCTCACTATCTGGGTGGGAAGAGGGGTGTCTATCAGTTCTCCTCGCCCTAGTGTGGCGAGAGCTGGCATAGGATCACTAGAAGCCTCTGATGGAGCTCTAAAATGTACGAATTTGTCGAAAAGGTCCTCATACAAGGCGTTATTCCTTGTATGTCTCGTGGCTTGCTAGTTTTGGTGTCCTTGTCGTCCTCCTCGGTTCCTCGGATTCCTATTCATATCTATATCAAAAAGATCACAGAAATACCAATATATATATAAGAAATTCAGAAAAGGTTTAGGCTATCAATATGATGTTCTAAACGAGAATTTTAACTATACTCCACCAAAAGATAGATCAAGCTACACACTATCACAAATCACACCACTAAAGCTAATATCACTAATAAACCTCTGATAACAAAGAATGTATCTGATATATATATATATATATATATCGATGTCCTCGTCTCAAATAAGTGAAAAACACAAAATAGACTACCAAATTGTACCAAAAATGTCAAATAAGGGCAAAATGGTACTCTTACCTTGCTATACGTTTTTCCACTAATGAGAGGGTCTGATTATTTCTCTGCAGGTCAGTAAGTAAGAGAAGAGAAAAACTTAACTATGACCTTGAATTCATAGACAAAATCAATAACGCATGTTCCCCTGTAGCGGCGCCATTTTGACGAAGCGTTTTATGCGGTCGTTAAAACACAGAAACGTCGGTCAAACAAAATTAATAATTCCCAACTCACAATAAAAAAGATATAAATCAAGTATAGTGTAAAGGTCGGGTCGATCCACAGAGAACACAGTTGACTTTGATCAAAGAGTTGACTTGGTCAAATTTAGGTTTAATTAAGGTTTTTGAAGAAGTGAAAATGATATTTAATTAATGGTGATGATATAAGTATGCGAAATAAGATATTTTAAGAATTTAGAAGCTGATTTGACAAAGAAATATTACAAATCAAGGTCAAAGCATTGACTTTGACCAACTACTTACTTTGTGTAAAATCAGAGAATAAAAAGAGCTTAAAATGTTACAAAATTATATATTCAGAAACTAAAAGAAAATGGAAATTTTTTATATATAATTCATGATTTTTCGAGAAGGATTAGATTTATTATGAATTATTGAAAATCAACTATCAGAAAAATCCCGAAATGAACACTTCGGTGTAAATCTTCAAATTGACTAACCAAATGATATCCAAATCTTATAATTCACGTATGAATAGAAAGCTAACAACTAGAATATTCGAAAGAGACTAAAATTATCAAATTTCACCTTGTATTTTAAGATTAATTGCCCCTACAAGTCAACGCCCAAATTCAGATTGAAAATAAACAATAGATGGTCAAACGTTAAATTGAGGGGTCAAATGATGATGAAATTTTACGATTTTGCTATCCACGAAAGGCTGATAAAACAAGGAATCCAATGAAATAAAAATCAGATTAGACTTAAGATCAGAGAGAAATCCTTGTTCAAAAATCAGTGAAAATCTGTAACCAAAATTGGGCAAAAAGATGAATTTAACGATTTCTAAACTCTAATTATCTATCTAAATCTAATCTAAACTACATAAATTGCAAGGATTACGAACAAATCACACTACTAACCTGATTGACGTGAAGATTTGGCTTCAATTCGCATTGATTGAAGAGTACTTCTCTAGTTTCGTCTTTGATGTGCGTTCGGCGTTTAAGGGGAGATTCCAATCGTTTTCTTGAAATAATTCATGATTATCTTGCTTCAATGGATGCGAAATTGAGTCTAGGAAGTAAGAGAATCACGAAAAACTTAAGATCTTTCTTAAAAATTGCTTAATTTCTTCATGATTCGACCAAAAGTTAAGTTTATAAAGGGAGAGAACATTTATTTATAGAGAAATTTGCGTGAAATTGGTGGGATCGTGGCCCATGACGCGGATTCCACTCCATGTGATTTCAGCTGTCTGATCGCGCAAAATCGGTGGGATCATGGTCCATGACACAGATTTCACTCCGCTTGATTTCAGACGTCCGATCTTCATTGAAGAATCCTCATGAAGCCACGTGTCTCTCCACGATTAGCTGAGTTCGCGATTTAATCGCGACCGTCTGATATCAATGTTCACGCCACGTAGGAGCCACGTAGGCATCCACGTGGGCTCGCATGGCCCTGCCACGTGTCCGCGTCGCACCACGTCACCTCCGCGGGTCCCGCGCGATTAAATAACCCCTTTTTGCTATTTTTTTATGAAATAAATCCTGAAAAAATCAAAAAAAAATCCAAAAAATTTGAAAAAATAAAGAAATTCATAACTTCATTTATATAACTCCTTTTTAACTCAAATTTTCTCCACTAGATTAAAAATTTCTTCATCTTTAATGTCATGCCACCTAAAAATATAAATTCAAACAAGTAAATAGGGTGAATTCAAAATAATCTTAAACAATCCCTTAAAAATTCTATTTTGTATCATCCCATCATTCTCTTCTTGAAATTAATTCTTTTAATCATCTACTAAAGTCAAAATAACTCAAGGAAAGTAATTAATTTTTAATCATTTAACCTTTCAAAATATTAAACGTCAATAAAGCACATAATTAACCGTAAATAATGCAAAAATATAGACTTTAGTAAAATGGCATGTCAATGGAGAAAATTCATAAAACTATTATAACAGGCATCATAATTACATAAGATAAGCATGAATATTAGTTAAATATGATAGGAATTTGAGTTAAATATGCATGTTATCAACTATGTATGTTGTTCTCCCTCTCCTTCTTCTCCTTCTCCAAAATGGATCATTTCCACATGGTATGAGACCCCTCGATCTATGGCTACATGTGGAAGTGTTGTTGGATCTTCCTTATGGACTCCTAGTCCCTCCCCCCACATGTGCCTACTCCATCACTACCTTGCTTGACTTGCTCTGCATGATGCCTTCCTAATTAGCAACACCACGATCTTCATTGCCTATTCCATATTTGCTCTATCAAGCAAGCCCTTCTGATAACATGCAATCTTAACATGATAAAACATGACTATTAATGCAATTTAAGGCATAAAACTTTACATTTATGTGCATGTTATCATACTTTGAGTGCATTTCTATCATTTCATGCATATTTAGGTCATAATCTCAAAATGCACTAAATTAGGGTTAATTGTGATAAATTAAGGATAAATTATTTTATAACCCATCTTTACTTGAGATTATGAATGGTTTTTAAAGTTAAATAATGAGAAAAATCATATTTATGAACATTCATTTAATTTTCTAAAGTTAAAATCTTTAAAAATGAATGTATTTTTGAAATATAAATTAAATCTCTTGTTATTTAAATATTTTGAATTTTTAGAATGATAGATAATTAAATTTCAGATCAAATGAAAGAAATTTGAATTAATTTGGAGTTGTATTTTAAAAGATATGATTTTTACAATTTTTAGGGATTTTTCTGAATTTTTCTTGACTTTTAATGATTTTATTTTCTATTTAAACCGTTTTAAATCAAATAAAAACAAAAAAAATATTATTTTTGCGCGCGGGACCCGCGTGGATGCAACGTGGCACGCAAGGCCACGTGGCAGCGCCACGCGGACCCGCGCAGCGCCTACGTGGCGCGTATATATATCTAGTATTATTATTATATTTAATATAGTATAGGGGGTCCCCCGTGTCTAAGGGGACAGTATTTCAAACGCCTTAATTCGGCGTACCTTATATAGTGGTGAGTTTTAATTTTTTTTACCGTGTGGGACTAATCCACACTTTACTAACCTTTCAGGTGACGTGGATGCATATGGAGCATTGGATCGGGCGGCGCGCGATATCTCGTGTGTCGATTGCGTGGACGCGTGGCGCACTAGAAATCAATCAAACACGTGCCTATTTAAAAGAGTTATAACGGTCCAGATTCGATCGCGCAGAGAGAATCACGACCATCCGATCGTGATCCAAAGGGCGTTATTTGAAGCATTTTTTTAAAGCGTTTCGTCAGATCAAGATCTAGACCGTCGGATCGCAATCCAAGGGGCACAAAATCAAGCGTTTTATAACGCATAAGATGATGACTGATCTGGAGCGTTCATCTGCGATCGGACGATCGCGATTTATTCGTAACGTTTCACCATTGAGGCGTTTCATCACGACCGTTGATCGAGCCTTAACGCATCGATCGAACGGCTCTCCTTCTTCGCCCTTATAAATAGACGAGTTCTTCGTCGGTTTATATATTCGAGGAAGATTTTCACTTAATCGACCTATCTACACCCTTCTTTTCTCGAATCTCTCATGTGTAATCACTTCTAGACTCGATTCCGCGTCCACGGAGTGTTTATATGTGAGATTCTATCGATCGTGCGAGGAGAATTTGTCTCTTGAACACCGATGTTCACGTTTGAAATCGGGGAATGAATAGCCATCGATCCGGCGATCAATTGGATCGATTCAATCGTTATCTCGGGTTAGAAAACAAGTTTATCCTCTTATCTATCGTCATGTATCATCAATTTTAGGATTAGGATTTTAATTTCGTTCAATTTCGTTTTCAAATTCAAGTATGTTCTTCGCGATTCCGAAAATTTCTTCCTACTTCCATCTTTGATTTCTCCGTGATTACTAATCCAAATCGAGTGATTTTTGATTCCACGGATAGATCTTTGAGTCTTCTTTCTACCATTTTCCCTAATTTCTCACCTCAATTCATCGTCCAATTTGACCAAATTCCAAAAGATATCTCAAAAATACCTAAATTTCCTGTGGATTCGACCCGTATTTACCATTATACCCCTCAATTCTCTCTTAATTCCCCAAATTGGTAAGTTCGGTATTATTTTTGACACGAGACCGTGTGAAATCGACGACCTCACGGTCTCGTCTCGTCACCTTCCTAATGCCACCTTGCCAATGACACTTTGCTTTGCAGCTCCTCGACTGTCCTTGTCGGCACACCTTACCCAGCACTACCTTGTCAGTAATACCTTGATCTACAATGCTTGTTCCGGTGTTGCTCTATTAATGAACTCAATTATAGAGTATTTTTAATCATTGCTTTGAATCAATTTTTTTATCCTCCTCACAAGGAGTGACAGTGTCATGATTGCTCAAATCAGGGATTACTTGCATAAGCACCTCACTATCTCAGAAGTGAGAACTCCAAAGTAT
The DNA here is from genome assembly GCA_024174645.1 of Lemna minuta. Classification (NCBI taxonomy): domain Eukaryota; kingdom Viridiplantae; phylum Streptophyta; class Magnoliopsida; order Alismatales; family Araceae; genus Lemna; species Lemna minuta. Next base: position 13,927,229 of record CM044114.1, on the reverse strand, counting down.
TATTTGGGCATCAAGTTTGTTTATCAACTAAGGTTGGCTATTAACCAAAAAAAACATGTTCTTGATATAATTGAGGAGACTTGACCATTTTGCTGGGAAAAAAATCGTCCCCCAATGGTGCTATGCCTAACTTTTGGGATTCTACCTCTCCGTTGCTTGCAAATGTGAGTGTCTATCATTGCTTAGTTGGGAAACTCATTTATACAACAATCACATGTCCTATATCTCCTATATGGTGGTTCTAATAAGCCAATTTATGCATGAACCCCAGGACATTCATTGGCACATTGTTCTACTCATTCTTGCTCATCTCAAGCATGCTCTTGAGCTCAACTTATTATATTGGCACCATGGTCTCATTTTCATTGAAGCATGCTCTAATTTTACCTACATGGGCTATTGTGGTAACCAAAAATATACTTCTAGCTTCTAGACCTTTGTTAGAGGGAATCTTGTCACTTGGAGGAGCTATAAACAATTTGTTTCTCACTCCAATACAAAAAATAAGTACCAAGCTATGGCTTTTGCTTCCTCAAAGATTCTAGGGTATGTTCCTTACTCCATTAGCTAGTTTTTCCCCTACAAGAGGCTATGCTAATACATTTCGATAATCAAGATGCAATAGTCATTGAAAATAATCCCTCCCTTCACGAGTGCATCATGATAATTGATATCACCTGTCATAATGCTTGTGACAAGGTTCTTGCTAGGCTTATCAACGCTCTTATTCTTGGCACATATAGACAACTTCATGACATCATCACTAAGGGGTTAGCATGATTTCATGTAACCTAGTTTCTTACAAGCTGGGTTTATTTGACCTTTATGTTCTAGCTTGAGGGGGGAGTACTAGTGAATCTATACCCTTTTAAGGGATTTTTTTAATTCTCTCTCTCAATTGTCCAAGGTTTGGTAGAAAATCGTATGCTTTACTCATTCTCCTTCTTCTTCGACCACAATGGATCATGCAAGGAGGATTTGATATCATGTCAAAATCTAGGGTAAATAAAATATATACCCTTCCAAAAGAAGTATATTAAGGGAGTTGTGATACTGATGGTGGTGGAACCCCTATCAATGATAAATATCAAGATCCAAGTAAAATTAGGGAAATCAAGATGTAGAGAGTGGGGCTCTTAGCACATATACTTGAGCGTGCTTAGGTATACAGCTGAGCGCAAGGCTCAATGCTTCATGAACTTATTTCTTGACGATGTCATAAGCAAAGCTGTTGTGTGAAACAAATAACATGATCATGGCTGGGTGATCAAACCTATGCATTTATTAGAAAGCCAAAAAGCTTTCCGGAAGATAGGGAAATTGATGAATATTATGTGGCCTATATGCTAAACACACTTCCATGTATCTCATTTATGTTCATAGAATGAAATTTATTCAGTATCATTCTTGTGTGATGTGTGTAGTGAAGTCCATGAGCATATGCAATCACTAAGTGAATTATCATGAGATTATAATATAATAATCCCTTGTATTTAAACATATGTTATAAACATTCTTATTCATGGGATATTCAAAAATGGCATTGACTTATCTTGAAAGAATAACACTATCTGATTGGGTCTATAGAGTTATTAAGTAGTGAGATATATGGACCTAAAGGGTCACACACATAAGGTATGTGCATGTTGGTGGATATAGATATAATTATAAGGGTATTTATAAAAAATTTACATACCAAATATCTATAAAAAAGGGGAGAACGACCACACCTCAAGGTGCCTATGCAAGCCTTGTGAGAATTCTCTCATTTCTTCTCTTTCTCTCTTGGTGAAGAGCTTTGAAAAAGAGATCCAACTATCCGGAGACCATGTGAATACCACTAGAGGCTAAAAACTTGAATAACTTCAAGAACTCCGTCAAGGAAACCATGTAAGTTTGTTTTCTCATACATAGTAGATGATAGGATCACCTATTCTTGGTGCCTCAGTATTTTGAATGTGTGATTCAATGTATTTCACTGCATTCAATGTTTTTATCAAAATTTAGAAGGCTTATCAATCTCAGATCCTAAGAGAATTGTTAAGGGAGGGGACAAGAGAGAGGAGTGTTTTCTTGGAAGGAAAAGAACTTGTGGGAGGATGGGAGAATATCCTAGAATGAGAAGAATTTGTCAGTTAAAGTGGGGGTTAATTGTTAGAATTGGAGGGTGGGGTGTTTACTAGAAAGGCAAAGAGCTTGCTAGAGGATGGGGGAATATCCTAGAATGAGAAGAAATTTTCAAGTGAGGTGGGGGGTTAATTGTGGGAATTGGGGGGAGGGTGGGTGTTTCCTAGGAAGGCAAAGAGCTTGCCAGAGGATGGGGGAATATCCTGGAATGAGAAGAATTTTTCAAGTGAGGTGGGGGTTAATTGTGGGATCAAGGGAAGTGGGGTTATCTCTCAGTAACAATCTAGTGCAGGGGTATAGCTAGTGTGCAAGGCATGACCCTTCTACACTGTAACATTGTCATGGCACAAACATGTGCTTGTGATGTGTAGTCATTCAAGAGGAGGATGATCAATCACACAAAATGAGAGGATGTGAGTATCTTGATGGAGATCCTTGGATGATGTGATCTTGATGGGTTTGAATTGAAATCTCCTTCTTGATTACTCCTTTGTTTGAGATAAAAGAGAAGAAAAATAAGAAGAAATCATAGAAAGAAGGAAGGTGGAAGAGAATGAGAGGGAGAGATGAAGAAATCGTGGGGTGGTGTGCATTTAGTGGAAAGAGAGGGGAAATTGTGGGTTAAGAGGAGGGAATAAGTTAAACTTTCAAATATCTCATTCTGAGAGAGCAAGAGACTCACATGATCCTATTTTATAGAAGAAAAGTTGTCTCTTCAAGGGGTGCTTTTGAGGGGAGCTTTTCCAAGGGGTGATTCACTTGTTGTGGAGGTGTCCTAACCAACATTTTTAGCAATAAAGCTGAAGTTTCATATAGATATTCATATAAAAGAACTTGTAAAGTTGTTGGAAAAGTACCTTGTGACAATTGTCATTATATCTACACGTTGCAAACAAATTCATTATGGAAGTTGACGTCATCTAAGAATATCTTTATTATGATAGTTGATGAGCTATGACCATAATATCCTATGATACACATGTTTAACTTTCAACAAGAGTTCCTAACTAGGTTACTTGATTATCAATTAAGTATAATTGTGAGTTGATAACATGATATTTATGCATGTAATTACATAATTATTAATGCAAATTAATGCATTAATCATTACAAATATATGCATGTTATCATCTTTTAAGCATATTTCTATTATTTTGTGTAAATTCATGTTATGATCTTAAAATACATCAATTTATGGGTTATTATGCATAATTAAACATTATAATCTGTAATCATAATTATATTTAAGATCATATTCATGTTTTAAGGATGAAAATATAAGAGAAAAGACTATTATTTACATTTATGTGTTTATATAAATTTATTTTATATAATACATAAATGTATAAAATTAATATAAATTTATTCTCTTATTATTTTAATAATTTGAACTTCTATAATGATAGATTATTCAATTCTGAATCCAACAAAACAAATTTGAATTAATTTGGAGTTATATTTTGAAAGTTATGAATTTTACAATTTTATGGAATTTTCTGGAATTTTTCTGAATTTATTTCATTTTTATTTCGATTTTTATCATTTGAAATAAATTAAAAATCACGAAAAAGGGGGGTTTTATTGCACGTGTACACGTGGCCCTGCCACGTGGACAACACGCAGGCGCCTGCGTGGCGCTGATGTGACGTGGCGCATATATTATATTTAAACTATATATTTAATAACATAACATATAGGTCTTCCGATTATCGGAAGACGAGATTATTAAATGCTCTTATTCGTTGTAATATATATAGTGAATATTTTACGCAATTTATCCCGTGTGGGACTAAAGTCCCATCGTTTTATTTCAATGCAGCACGCGTAGCGCATCGTGGAGCGTTGGATAATATTCGCGATGAATCACGTGCGTAGATCGCGTACACCGGAGGTCCACCTGATCATTTAATCAAGCACGTGACGAATTGGACTTTAAGTGAACGCATCATCACCGTCCGATCGTGAATTATAACGGTCCAGATCGTTCGCGATTGATGGACCTCGGATTTAATCGCGATCATTGGATTAAGATCCAACGAACAAATCAAATCGAAGCCTCTCCTCTTCATCAATGCAAGATCAAATCCTGACCCTTCATCGTCGATCGAACGCCCAAGAAATGATCGCGAAAATTCACAAACAGACGCGCGATCGCGATCGTCCATCGCGATGAACCTTAATCCGACGGCTGACAATCAAATTCGTTTTTATAAAAACGAATTTTTGCGACGAAGAACATGTTCGCGATTATTGAACAAATTCTCTTTGTTTAATCCATCATTTTGCGTGTCATTTGTTCGAGAGTGTTCATGACTCATTTTCCCTTCAATTGAATGCTTGAAATCAAACTTTGATCGAAGGAGAAGGAAGAAATCACATCTTGAACTCCACTTTCGTCTTCGGAAACTCGGAATCAATAGCCTTGCATCCGGCGATTAATTGGATCATTTCAAAGGCTACTTTGGGTTAGGTTGCGTGATTTTATCTTAATCTTTCATCATTTAGTTTTAATTTTACTTTTAGGATTGTACATTACTTTAATTTTAGTTTAAATTTCAATTTTTAATCGTTTTTCGAAACGAAAATTTCTCTTACTTTCAAACTTCGATTACTCTTCGAATTCTTATCCAAATCATCTGATTTTTGATTCCGCGGATTTGAAATTGAGTTGTCTTTCTTAATATACTTAAACGCCCAATTTCTAATCTCAATTCGTCATCTGATTTGACCGAATTTCAAAGCTATCTCTCAAATTTCCCTAATTCTCCGTGGATTCGACCCTTAATTACCATTATACTTATTAATTAAGTTGATTAATCATAAATTGGTAATTTTAGGACTTTTTTTGACACTAAGTTGTGTGTATTCAACGACTATACGATTTAGTCTCGTCATGAGTAAAGTTAAATCCAGGAAGAATCACATTTTAAACATAGTGATATTTGATGATCCGGGAAATTTGATTACCTTACACTATGAAAACAATCTAGATTTTAGGGGAATGTTGTAGAAAAGAAAAAAAATTAAGAAATAAATCGAATCCCATGAAAATTTGAGTTAAAACTATGTAGAAATTAAAGGGAGAACTTATATAAAATTACTTAGTACTACAAGGAGAAAAGACAAAATAAAATTTTGTGTATCTAAGATTCTGAAAATAAATCAAAGTCTAAATAACATAGGAAAATTAAGTCAATAAAAATTTGACCCAAATCATTATCAAATGAATAACATTTTATAATAGAATGTTCTTGGCATGTTATAGAGTTTAAGTTTCTTCTACTCTCCAATTTCCTTGTAAAATTAGTCTAAAGCACAATGAAATTTCGTAAATGGATGGTGAATTAACTAGAAGGGGGGGTGAGATTAGTTTCTTTTGAGTGTTTATGTATTTCTAACTCTTTTTATACATTCGTTGATTATGCACTCACATCCTCACAACACTCATACACCAGATTTTTTTTTATACTAGACAAGGTATCCAAACCTCCCACACCAATCCTAGGAGAAGACAATTCCCCTGAAGTCTCTCCTCACTTTATTAGTCCCCTAGTAGCAATTACTTACTGGCTGAAATAGTAAGATCATAGTTCATACACGAGCTTTCGATCTAACTTGCTCTTTCTCTCAATTAGTGACCTCACTTCATTGTCATTCTTTGTTATGTCCTCTCTTGTCCCGTGTCCTTGGGGACGACTCCCACAACTCCCTACTCCCCTTAGGACCAGCCTGCCTCCTTGAAGTTCTCAAGCTTCGTCACTAATCCTCGCATGCTCCAAGTAAGTCACTCGTCCCTAATCTCCTGATGATCATACAAGGTGAAGAAAAAGTATGCCTCAAGTTGAATTTTTCCTCAACTCCCTAGACTTGTCTCATCTAGCTACAATTCACCAAAAAAAAATCTCCCCCTTAGCCTCATGGGTAAGTATGACTCTCTTGGAGTCAACCTAATGTGTGCAATTAATCTGGACAATCCCTAATTCCAAAAATAAACACAAAAGAAAAATCAATATAATCTAGGAATTCAAACTAAATAAATATAAACAATTGACTATGAGTAATTTGAATTTATAATAGGAAAAAAAGAAGAAACAAATTGATGAAATGAAAACTTCCTGATGAGTTGCTTTGACTTATGTCCTTGACTTTAACTTCTACCTTTGACCTTGATATTCGATGTCTTCGCCCTTGAATGCATTGGTAATGTACAAATTAAAACTAGATACCTGAAGAGATGATTTCATGTAGTCATTGAATACACACTTGTGCTAATTTTTTTTCCAAATCACCTATTTAAAGATTAAATCACTAATTAAAGAGTATAGTGGAGAATAAGGGTCGAATCCACGGAGAAATAAGTGAAATTTTGAGACATCTTTGAAATTCAATCAAATCGGACAATGAATTAATGTGAGAAATGAGTTATTTTATCATATTAAGAAAGATAACTTGAAGACAAATCCATAGAATCAAAAATCATAGAATTTGGATCAGAATTTGCGAAGAAATCGAAGATTAAAATCAAGACAGAAAATCGATCATGATTCGTGATAAAAACCAAAATTAAATCTAAAATTATACTAATCTACGATTCAAAATCATAATCTAATGGTACAGGAAGATAGATAAATACAAAACCACGTAATCTAACCTGAAGTCGCGCTCAAAATGATCCAATTAATTACTGGATTCAAGGCTTTTCATTCTGCGATTTCAAAAATGAAGTTCGACGTTCAAGGGGTAATTTCTTCCGATTCTCTCCTCCAAATCTCTATATCAAACCTTCCCTAGACACGGAAATGAGTAAAGAGGAGGAAAAAAATCAAGATATTCAAGGATTGAGTTGTCTAAACAGTTCAATTTTCTTGAAACATCCAAGAATGAGTTTTTCTGTCAAAGAACATTTCAATTTATAGAGAAATTGGGCATAACCATTGAAACGCCTCTTCATATTTGATAAACGGATGAGATTAAACGTCGATTCTTGAATCGTTGTCTTTAAGTCGTGTCCGTTTGATCGATGATAAAGTGTCCAGATTTTATCACGTCATGCGTGAAGAAGAGGCATCACTTGATGTTCATTGTTTGATCTTCATCGAGCGATTGAGATGAGTCCAAGTGTCCATCGTGATGCATTTAATCTCGACCGCTATAACTCCCCAGATGAGCGGTTGCGATTAATCTTCTTTAAAACGAATCGTCTCTTAATCAGATGCAGCCATGTGCCCCCTCGAGTAAGTGAAATCTGAAAATAGCGATTAAATCACCCGATCGTCCGCTCGAGATTGCGTCACGTCACTTGCAACTAAAAACAAAGATACATAGTCCCACAAGATAAAAATTCATATCATTTAACACATATATAACGTACATGTGTGTAATGGGTTAGCGTAAATCCTTAATGGATGCTTTAACCCACTAATCACTCTTGCACGCGCACGTGCGAACATAGCTACACACATATACTTCGTGACGTGATGTGTATAGGCGTCGCCACGTGGCAACGTTCTGCCATGTCAGCTCACGATGCATATAAACCTTTTTTTATTATTTTTAAAATAAAAAACAAGCTTAACTAAATTCATAAAAATTTTAAAAAAATTCTAAATATTAGAAAATTCATAACTTTCAAAATATAACTTCAAATTAATATAAATTTGTTTTTTGGATCAGAAATTAAATTATCTATCATTATAAAAACATATTTAAATAGCAAGAGAATAAATTTTAATTTCAAAAATACACTCATTCCTCTTAGAAAATAAATTTCTAAAAATACATGAGTGTAAATAAAAATATTTTCTCTGATCATTTAATCATAAAAATATAATTATGATATCAAATATAAATAAGATTAAAACTACACTATTGGAATCACACATAATTAACCCTAAAATGATGCATTTTTAGATCATAACTTAAAATTACATAAAATGATAGATATGCACTCAAAATATGATAACATGCATACAAATGGAATATTTAATGCCCTAAATTGCATTAATAATCATTTAAAGTCATGTATAAATTGTATGTTATCAATAGCCCAGACCGATCCTATATATATATATATATATATATATGCTTAAAATGATCCGATGAAAGATTCTTAATGATGATCCTAATTATCTATATGATGAATGAGTAATGTCAAGCAAATACCTTCGACTTCACTTGTTGCTCAACCCAAGTCCAACCTGAAATCTCAATATGATGCCTAAAACATAATATTTCTAGATTGAATATGATGTAGGATATTTTAGAATTATGATATTTAAGAAGATGATGATGTAAATGTAAAGATATGGATGAGAGATGAGGAAATATGAGTTGAGTAGTTACTAATATTACTTATGAAATACCCTACAGACTTATGGAGGACCTATGAGTGATATCACTGAGGGAATAAAGTAGAAATCAGATAAGATATTGTGGAAGGATAATAGGGTATACGATAATGAGAATAATGTTGGTAGTGATGAATATGTAGAGGAAATAAATGGAAGAGAATATGAAATGATTTATTTAATGGATAAAAGTGATTATGATGATAAATTTTATAATATGCAAGGGAGTTAAGATTGATAGGATGGAGGATTAAAATTATGATTTAGTGAGTAAAAGAAGAAGATAATTCGGAAAGGTAATGGTGAGGAAGAAATTTATGAATACGTTGAGTGAAAATAAGGTGGAGAGAATGATGTATTTATTTTACTTAGTATGATTATTCTATTTTAATATTAAATCATGTAATAGAACTTAAGGGATAACACATAAGTCAGAAGTGTATATATTAGTGAGAATATTAAGAAGGATAACTGGGTAGATAATGTGGAGATAGCGGTGAAGATAGTGAATAAGAGAGTGATCGCAATGAGAAGAAGGATAATGGCTGAGAGAATATTAAAGATGGATAGAGTAATGATCGGGGTAATCTTATAGGTTACTATTTTGGATAAGAGTTTAAGAAGAGAAGAGATATGAAGAGGAACTAATATTGGACTTATGATATTATGAATGAACTAATAACACGTTAACGGTGGAGAGAATGAGTACATGGAAGAAGAGGAAGACAATGCTCCAGAATCGCTCCAATGACGCAGATATTCCTTGGTTATTCTCTGACAGGTAAGGGTTGAAAGCGACAGAATGGGGGAAGAAAAGAAAGAGGGGTAGAACTCAGGATGATAGTATATGGGAGAGGGAAGGAAGGAGACACGAGAAAGCACAGAACACAGATGTTTTCCAAAAGGAGAATAGATTCATTTCATTTCAACAACTGTCTTTCGTCTCTTACAATTTCCGTTTTATAGAATTAAAGAAGGGAAGTTACGGCGAGACGTCGCGTCATGGCGGTTATGTTCTGCGTGGTTGACTGGTTGACCCGGCTGGGTGTCGTGGAGTCTGGTAGTTTTAGAGATTTCCCGAAATTCCTTTATTCACGCGCATACTTTTTTGTCGTCGCGAAGATACGTAGGACGTAAATTGGTTGTTGTAGGTCGACGGAGAGATTGGCGTTCCTTCTTTAAACTCATCATATCCTTCATCACCGCGTTCTTCATTCAATGTAGTCGTCACGCGCGTGGAAAATACGTGGAACGCATCACAGATGACGTGACTTAGTCCTTGATCCTTCTTTCTTCAAGATATTCAGCCTGATCGTCTTGGAGGAAGAGAGTAATATTGGTTCCTCGCCCCAGTCGCTCGCCCGATTCATCGCGGGTCACAGTGAAGGAGCCTCCGGTTAGAGATTCCTAGACGCACTGTTCGCCATTGTTGTGATTGGTCGTGACAATGTCTTTCTCAGCTACCACGTTGGCGAAGTAGAAGCCGACGCTGAATTGGCCATTGCATTTATTGGAGGTGTAAATGAAGTGATCGGTTGACAGAAACAAGATCACGTCGTCGTTATCTTGATATGCTGTAGAGTTATTGCTCATGTAGGATGTAAACGTCATGGTATAAGCTTCATGTATGTTCTTCATAGTGGTTTCATGTATCTCCACTGCTCTCATGATGACAAGATAGTTAAGTCTCACCCTCTTCTTCAGCCGTGGAGAGGTTGCTCAAAGAGAGAAGGTGAGATCGATTCTCAAGACTGTTGTCCTTAATGATAGCCCACTATTTTCTGCTATGGGATTAGCTTCACGTGGAAGTCTTCTGTCAACTCTTCATGGTTGTCTTTAGTCATTTTCTTTAGAGATATATTGCTTCCACAATGGCTGAAGGATGAGAGGTGTAACTTGTTGATATTCTCTTCATATTTCAGTTTAGGTCTCCCTAAACTTTAGAACCCGTGAGACCCTTTTGATGCAATTGTCTTGTATTCACTTGAGTGAATAGTGAGTTTGACCTTTTCATCTATAAGGCTTCTCTGATGTTCTTCACAATTAGCTTGTTATATCTTCATTGTTCTTGTGATGGCTGATGACTGAGATGGGGATTGTCTTGAAGAATCATCAGTAGATAACAAATCAAATCTGCATCTTCCTTTTGAGACATGAGGTTGTTGCTTGTATAGGAGATAGTGGGGAGAATGATCTTCTTGACTGATTATCAACATGTAGATGCATGGTGCTACTCATGAAAAAGTTTTGTCTTGAGGTAGATTCCAAAGATAATAATATTAACTAGATCTCCTATAATTCTATCTAAAGGTGGCTTTCAAAGAAGGAAGGGAGTGTAATAACAAAAGATGTTCCTACTGACTTTCTTTCTTGAGATCAATAATTTTTACAAGGTACCTATGATATAGTGGATGTGGTTGGATAAAAGGAACCTATATCAAGGTAAAAGGTGGTTGACTTGGTCCATTCAAAGAATTCTAAGTATCAAAGGATGAGGGTTTAATTTCTTTTGACCAAGTCAATCTTTGGATCAGTATGTAAATGGAGGGGGAGGGAAGGTAATTCCCTTTTGATCGACACTCTCTTTCAATGTTTTAGAGAGGCTTTCTTCATTCATGTCATGAATGGCTAATTTCTCAAATTTGTGAATGAGGAGTATGTCATTTTGTTACTGTTGAGAATGATTCCTCTTCCTTAAGTCATATCTACATTCACTTGGAACCCTTGTGTTCATGTGATGAGATAATTCTCCATCAGAATAACTCAATTCAAATCCTAGAATAACTCCCCAAAGCTTTGACCCTAATTCACTCAATTAAACACCTTAAATAAATCACCACAAATTTAGAATAAAATACTTGAAGTTTCTTCTAAGAAACACAATAAAAAAAAACTCTTTAAAATTTTTAGCCAAAACCACTTGACTAATGATTTCTATTGAGAAATCACAATAAAACAACCCTTTAAATACCCAAATCAAAGCTGATTTAAAAGAATGTAGATTTAAAATTTCTTAAGATAAATTTAGATGAGATTTTCTCAAGAGGAATTTAGAGGAGAATTTAAGAATTTATAAACATTGATTTGAGGAGATTTTGATCAAGTTTTAAAGAGGCTAAAAATAAGTAATTATTCCAAAATAGAAACCTAAAATTAGATTCCCTTTTTTTAAAAAAAAAGAACAAATTTAGGCATTAAGTTGAAATTCAGAAAAACAAAGAAATAAAAAAAATTGAAAATTTAAAGAAAGAAGTGTTAAATAATGGAAATCAAACATAAAATAAGCAAACAAAAATTGAAATTTAAATATTCAGATATAAATTTGGAAGTAGAAAAATAAGACTCTTGAAATCAATAAAAGAATGAAAATGAAAATTGAGAACCAAAAGGGTGAAATTTAAAAAAATAGAAAAAATGAAAAAAGCAATTTGAGAGAAAAAGTGAAAACTAAAAATCTGAAATCAAATCTAAAAATCCTTTTATAGAGAATATGATCAAAATTTAATCCAACAAGAAATCACTTTGAAATCAAAATCAAGATAAAAAAATTGTGATGACTAAATTCAGACCAGGGCCTTTTTGAAGTGATGTCTACAAGAGATTGCTTCTAACTGATTTGGGAAGAAATCACAACAAGAGAGGTTGAGAGATTAGGCGACAGTAGCTGAGTGACCTCTGATGCTTAAGAGAGAAATTTCTGAAAGCAAAGGAGTGATCCCCATTGAGAATCACTTGATTGCGAGAGAGAGAGAGAGAGAGAGAGAGAGAGAGAGAGAGAGAGAGACAATCGCGAGAGTGAGTTTTTTTTTCATAGAGGAGGAGCGAGAGTATTATCAAGGCCTTTTCTTTCCTATGTATTCTATGAACTACATTAGCGACAGGAGGGAGAAGGTTATTTTCGAGGAGTTTTGGCTTGATGAAGTCATGGCTATTTGATCTTCAGAAGTGATTATGGATGTCATTTCCCACAAAAAGAAAAGAGAAGTAGTAACATCCCACTCGGCCCACCATGCCCAGTGTGCACATAAGACTCCATGAAAATCAAATTTTAGGCCCTTAAAAGTTCTGAAATTTTTAACAAATTATGAAATCTATAGAAATTTAGAAAATTCATAACATTCAAAATCTAAGGCGCTTTCATTGATTTGTTTGGATATATATCAGAAATTGAATCGTCTAATATCATCATATCATTTTCAAATGAAAAAAAACAAAAATAGAAAAAAAGCACAAATATAAAACAAAACGAAAAGATAGAAATGTGTACACAACATGAAGACAATTAATCTTGAGATTTGAGGGACATCTTCAGATTTTGAGGAAAGTGTAAAAGCCAAGGACTCTGATTTGAATTCATTTGATTGATACTCACACACAAACACACACACACACACACAAAACTCACACACACACACACTCACTCACACACTCACACACACACTCACACGCATCTTGACATTCAAGTACATGATTACTTCATTTATTAAGTGTGATGCTCTTGTACCAGCCCACAAATAAGTTCATGTCCCATTGAGAAATATTATAGTCTCAAGAAGAGGACAAGAACAAATTGGCTAGAATGGTTCACCAAGTCAAAGTCCGGATCCACTAAGCCATATAGCTTTCAGACTTGTTGCAATAAAACATCATCAAACTTGATTAATGAAACTATAATTAATACCACATTTACTTGTAAATCTTGAACTCTTTGAGAATTAAAAGAGTGCCTGAGGTCCATTAAGAGAATAAGATGACCCACCAAGCTAAGAATCGATGAGTAGTTAGAGGCCCATTAAACATGGGAGTCCAATAAGATGACGAAAAGGCCTACAAAAAAGAACTGGAATGGAGACAACACATAGTCCATTAAGGATAGAACATTGTAAATCATCACATCGACACCAATCATAAAATAATTTGATTCCAATCATCTTGATAGAAAAACATTGAATTCTAGGGAGATTTCTAACGTCTTGGTTAAGGATCTCCAAAACCGTACCGGACACCCGAAAACCGAACCAAACCGATACCAGTGGTGGCAAAAAAAAGTCAAACCAAAGGCTTTGGTTCGGTTTCGGTTTTTGCTTCCGGTGTCACTGGAAGCTTTCGGTTTCACTGTTTTCCCACGCGAGATAGAATTTCTTCCCCGCGCGAGGGAGAGAGAGGGGGGGGAAGCGGGAGGGGGAGTGACAGAATTTAATCTTGGAAAGTAACGCAGCGGAGAGAGATGGAGGGATAGGGAGAGAGAGGGGAGGGAGGGCACGAGAGAGAGAGAGAGAGAGAGAGAGAGGAGGGAGGGAGGTGAGAGAGAGAGAGAGGGAGGGAGGGTGGGAGAGAGAGAGAGGGAGGACGGGAGAGAGAGAGAGGGAAAGCGGGAGAGAGGGAGGAGGGAGAGCGGGAGGGAGAGAGGGGGGAGGACGGGAGAGAGAGAGAGAGAGAGAGAGAGGGAGGGAGGGAGGGCGAGCTGGAGAGAGATAGCGAGGGAGGGTGGGAGAGAGGGAGGGAGGGCGGGAGAGAGAGAGCGAGGGAGGGCAGGAGAAAGAGAGGGAGGGAGAGCGGGAGAGAGAGATGGAGGGAGGGAGGGAGGGGGGAGAGAGAGAGAGGGAGTGAGGGAGGGCGGGAGAGAGAGAGAGGGAGTGAGGGAGGGAGGGAGAGAGACGAGAGCGAGGGAGGGTGAGGGAGAGAGGGAGGGAGGGAGGGAGAGAGGCAGGAGGGCGGGAGAGAGAGAGAGGGAGTGAGGGAGGGTGGGAGAGAGAGGGAGGGAGGGAGGGTGGGAGAGGGAGGGAGGGAGGGAGAGAGACGAGAGCGAGGGAGGGTGAGGGAGAGAGGGAGGGAGGGAGGGAGGGAGGGAGAGAGGCGGGAGGGCGGGAGAGAGAGAGGGAGTGAGGGAGGGTGGGAGAGAGAGGGAGGGAGGGAGAGAGAGAGTGAGAGATGGAGGGAGGGAGAGAGAAAGATAGAGAGAGAGAGAGATAATTTTGCTATTTAAACTTTTGAGAGATGATTATCTAAAACTAAATTGTTTTTATTATTTCTTTAAATATTTTTAAAAGTTAAAATTTATAAATTTATGATTTTTATTTCTAATTCTTGATATATTATATATTTTTTGTTGAGAAGTGTTAATCTATTATCATTTGTTTGTGAAACATATATTTTTATATTTACGTATTATGGAGTCATAAAAACCTTATACAATTTATTTTCATTTCAAATGACGAATCATCGAAAGTATAAGTTTCACCGAACCGACACCGGACAATACCGTCACCGACACCTAACCAAAGTTAGGTATAGGTTTAGGTTTTCACAAAAAACCAGTACCGACACCGGAACCAGAGAACCTTAGTCTTGGTGAAGCGAGCTCATTGATCTTATAGGACAGTTCAGTCTTTGAAGGTGATAAATAGTTTGCCTGTGAAGCTAGGTTCTCAGGCTTACATTAAGAGATATTTAAAATAATGCCTTGTTTTTATAGACTTAAACGCTTATAAGGGCTGGAAATTTTTTCTAGTGATATCTAAAACTTTTTTTCTTTTTGCATGAGAACTAAGGTGAAGATATTTACCTGCCTCTTCCTCCTGGCTGTACAAATAATTGCGATCCAACTTCTGAAGCTATGGAAAACTACCGGTGCATTAAAGCCGTCTCCTCCACTCTAGTTCAATCATTTTTATCGAACAACAAGGAAATTTTGATGTTTTTTAAAGCATCTTGACTTTGGGCCAATGCTAATCAAATCATATCTTTAATTCAGGAAACAATGCTAATCATATAATTAAAATATAACATGAAATTTTCCTTCTTCTTTTTTTGGAATTGAATCCCCTCACTCCCTCTCTCGGCCTCTACTACCCTGCCTTAACTGATCATGCTGAAGTCAATCGTCGAAAACCAACGTCTAGATAATGTCAGAAGAGGAAATCATTATGCTTCGCCAGTCAAATCAAATCCTAATGGATAAACAACAGGGCTTCATTCCCTCAATTGCGCCATTTTTAATACAACTACGTTGCCATTGTGCTTCGAACACCTCAAGCAAGGATAGCTACAGTACACTACAAATCTACTGAATCTTGTGTAGATCGACTTCGAGACGGATCCAGCAGGAAAAATGGAATAAAGATCATTACTTAGTGAGCTTTACTCCGCTGTGGCTGCCTCTCGAGAACTTTCTGAGATTGATTCTCAGTAGCCAACCTGTAGATCCAATAGACCTACGATCGAGGAGCAAAGAGATAAATATCTGTAAAAGAATGACGAATTATAGGGAGGAATCTTACCAACGCGAAGACGTGAGCGATAACGAGGACGACGAGACAAAGAAAAACGACATCCAGCGGCGACGGCCGAAACATCGCAAAATTGATCTAATCTACTTCAGATTCGACTTCGAAATTATTCCTTGAAAAGAGGAAGAACCTTTTTCGAAGTGATTCGAAGATGAGGCGACTTTATTGCTGCCTTGGTTTGTTGAGACTATTTATGTTTAACCCCCTTTTATTCGGTGAATTATATTTTATACAGATAGAAGATTTCTAGTTGGTTTCTGGCGGAGTTTATTCATATATAATCCCTTGTTAATTGGCGAAATACTCTTTATACACTGGCAAGATTTTTAATTACGTGACGGCCTGATAAATTCGTCAAATTGTAATCAGTTGAAGTGCATAGTCAAACTCCCGCCGCTCTCAGCAGGGACGAGTCGTCGATACTCGGAGGACGAAGGTGACGTGCCGATCCCCGTTGAATAATCGATGAGCAGATCATTCATGATGAATCAACAGATCCGCCCCCAGTTGCAAAGAGATTTTATTACTTTTGGTTTGTTGAGGTTTTTATTTATCTTGAACCCCCGTATTCGGTGACTTAGACTGCTAGTAGATTTGGAAATTCGAAAGCCTTCATCAGGATAATGTTGATATTCGGTGGATTCTATTCATCTCTAGACCTCGTTCATTGGCGAAATCATTTCATTCACTGGGAGATTTCTCTAATAGTTGTCGATTGAACTCCCGCCACTCTCAGCAGGGACGAGTTGAGTTGGTCAGTTGACTAGTTGACATCATTCTCTTTAACCAAGTTATTCGTGAATTATAAAATGCGGCCAGTAGATTTTTGATTTTCTATGGTTGTAAGGTTTTCTTTAACCCTTTGTAATTTATTTCTAATTCTCGTTCTTTGGAAAAGTGCTTTTTATACGCTTAATGGATCTTTAGTTATTTATGACGCTGATTTGTTTCTCAAATACTCCAATCGTAGAATCGTCGCCGCTCTGAACAGGGGAACAGGAGAGTTGTCCGATGCTCAGAGAACGAAGGTGACGTGTCGGTCTCTACTGGTCTTTCTCTCCCCCGTCGAATAAGTGCAATTCAGACGGTTGAAAGAAGGGCGAATTTGCAGTCGAAGAGCATGTTTCAGCAGAAATCTCACGTTGCGACGAGATCGAACGAGAGGTTTTGTTCCCCTGGAGCGTGACTTACGAGATATCAGGTGGTCCATGAGGAATGTGTTGTCCAAGTTCCATCGCACAACGTCAAGGCGTTCCTCGTCTTCCTTCGGTTCGCTATTTTGTTCATATTCAAGATTTTTTTGGCAATATGATGACATTGTGGTATTCGTGGAAATATCTGAAGATGCTATTTGCGCATTATCTGTATTTTATTGTCTTATTTTTCTCGGTAGTATTTAAATTTCTCAGTTGTAAGTAAAAATAATCCATCAATCACTTCATTATGTCGGTTCATATTCAACTAATTACATTTTAGTCTTCGTGGAAAATATCCGACGCAACTTTGTATTTCGTGGAAATATCGCGCATTATCTGTATTTCGTCTCTTATTTTTCTCATAAGTACTTAAATTATTCAGTGATATGTAAAAACAAGCCGTCAATTGCTTTTCTCCTATGTGTATTTCCCAAATCTTGCAGAAACACGAGATGCTCGATGTGTTGAAGGCACTATGAACATTGGAACAAGAACTAATGGAAATGTTGCCGGAAGTATCTCAACATGTCGATTTCTGCTGCAACAGTATGTCAATGGTCTCTCCTGGATGCTCTCCTGTGCTTAATTTCAATGAATGTCATTCAATCTACTTGCCTTTCTTTTCTTTTATGCAACTTGATTGCGATCAAGAAAGTCATGGGAATCTGAGGAATATCCCTCATTCTACCTGGGTTTCTATATTCCTCATATTAGTTTCAAATGTACCCTTCATACTGGTCGCCAATCTTTGAAGGCATTATTCGTGAAACTGTAACGCATGAATGCTAATTTAGATGGTAGGCGGTTGTTTTTGCCCTCTTTGTTGCAAATTTTGAACTCTGATCTGGTAGAAGAATGAATCAGTACTAATGTTAAGAAAATTACAAAATGAAATTATGATGACCCACCCTATAATGTTAAGCTTGTCTAATCATGGGTTTAGTGTAAAGCAGGACAGCAATGGAAGGAATTGGGGGAGAGAGAGAGAAAAAGATAAACAGAGAATCAAGAGCACATCGTGTGCACAGTGAACGTCATATTATCTAAGCAAGTATGTTGTTGTGTACCTGTGACAATAAACTAGAGAGATATACTGGCCAAACTAACCCTCCAATAACTCTACTTGTCTGCCAAAAAACAGTTTAACAGAATTATGAAACGATTTCTCACAGAAAAATAACATATTCAACTATGGACCTTCATTCCTGCTTATTCCAACTGTTCTCATTTTCTTCCTTCTTCTATTGTTTGGAATATCTTCTGTTGAATGAACATCCTAGTTCTTCTACTCTGAGTCACAAACAATAATTTGTCATTGTAATGCAGTTACTCAACTGGGTTCACAAGTGTGCATGGAGAAAGACCATCTTCAGAATATGCAAAACGTAGAAAGGAGTCATTGGAGACAGAATTTGGAACCATACTTGGAACATACAGCTCAAAAACATTCCTTGCTTACTATCGGTTTGGCCCCTTCTTGGCCCTATACAGAGCAGCAATTATCTCTTACCAGGTTGTGAAGTTAACTATATGGCATATCTTTCTTCAAGACATTCACAAACGTGCCATCAAGGTACTAATTTTTCCCTCCACAATGCTATTGATTGTTGGAGATGAGAGATGGACGTTTCCATATTTGGGTGGCTTTTTTATTTTTTATCGATGTATTGTCATATGAGTCTTTTTTTTTCAGTTTCGGGAAACTCTAGTTCGCCTGGGGCCTTTTTATATCAAGGTATGGAGTATATCACAATGGTGTTGATCACCTTTCCATTTTCAAAAAATTATCATGGTGGATGCTTCCTTTTATGTTTAGTTAGTAATCTGGACTAGAAATGACTATATTTTCACTATCTCAAGCCTATCTTTGTAGAGAACATTTATTTTCCTCTCTTCTTTTTAATTTTACCTATAATGCACTCATCATTGGACCAGATGCCATATAAAATGGTTAATGGGAAAAATGGTTAAAAATATTATTTGATAGATAATTTTTTTTCTTACATTCGATGAATTGCATATGGGAACACAGCTTTCCGGAGAACTAAGATTGTGATCACCCTTTCTCTTACTGAAACCTCGAACTGTTCAGACTCCATATATTTGACATCATGCAGAAGAAATTTGTCTCCTCTTTGGTTATACAACGCTGAGGGTTAAATCATGACTAGTAGTCTGATTACATATACTGCTTGGGAAGTAAAATAATTTAGTATGTAACGATATTTTTGGTTAATCAGGAAGTAAAGAGTACAATGGCAACTGAACTCCTCTGTGTGTGTGTGTTTCTGTGTCTCTCTCTGTTTAGTTTGAAATTATCATTTAATGAAAGAGATATCAGCCACAGGAGAACTCTTCTCGGATGCCATGGCTTGTAGATACCCACTTGCTGGATACTTAATAATGAAAACTTGTCCATATTGTTGTGCGATATGGATAATTCCCACTCAATTTGAAATCATCATTTTAAAAAGCCCACGAAGATCCTTATTCTGGATGCACTGTGGTGTTACTATATTATATTTTATGATGTTTCATGGGATCATTTATGCTCTTTAACATTGTTTCTTTCTTATTTATTTGCAGCTTGGACAGGCTTTGAGTACTCGACCAGACATACTGCCCAGCTCATACTGTCAGGAGCTCTCTAAGTTGCAGGTTTCTCTTTTAGATTTTTATGTGTCAGTGGTTTCTTATGAAAAAGTTTCCTCATGATCTTGAGCAGTTCTTTGAAAAAAAAAATGATCTTGAGAAGTTACAATTGATTGTCGCAAGTCATTGAATTTGAAATTATGCTATTCAAATTTTGTGGAGTTAATGTTACTGAATAGTCTGTTTTTCATATCACTGGGGTATTAGATTGATAAGGTACAAACAACGCTAACTTTGTGGGTCGGGCTGTTAAACTGCTAAGAGGATGAGGAAAGGACTCACCTATATCCCAGTTCTCCTAAGCTTTGAGTTCCTCTCATGTGACTGGCTCACATCAAGTCAGCGACCATCTCTCTCCACCTCTCTCAGCAACCCCCCTCCTCTCTTTTATGTTCCTTCCAGCTATCCTTTTGAATCTCCATCATCTTACACAGCATTGGATTATTATTCTTACAACCCTCTCAGGACTGTGTCATTGGTTTGCTTTTCAGCCTTGACACTGTATCATAGATTTGCAGCAGGTGCACTCATGGGGGCTTGAATAGCCACTGGTTTTCATAGAAAATGGAAGCTTTTTAGTATTTCCTTTGATACCACTGAGTTGTTTTTCAGAGCTACATTTCCAATAGAGATGAACAAACTTGAAAGGAAAATCCATCTTGGGGTTTCTTTGACTAGTATGCCATACTCTTCCCTCATTAAGATGTTAACAGTAGCTAGGGGTTTTTCTCTTGCTTATAAACTCTTGAACTTAGAGAAACACGAGCTTCATGTCATCTCGAATAAACTCCGGGAGACTGTGGAACTCAATATTGGAAAGTGGATGGTAATTGTCATTCTGCAGATTGGAGCCAATGGAACAGCTCTCTCCACGTTGAATCCGCAATGGCAGAAGTTTTTTCAAAATTTTCATCAATGTTTTCAATCTCATCAATCTGATCTTCAGTAAGACCTTGGCCTCTTTCGCAAATCCCAATTCACTTATAGTGGAAAAAAATGTTCTCTGATCAGTTACTGAACTTTCCCTGAACTATTACTATCCAACGAAATGGATATTTGTAGTTAACCCATCTAGTATCCTAGATACAACAATTGGATCGGTTCACCATTAATACTTAGGACAGAAATACATATAAGAGGAAATGACAGAACCAATTAAATATTAATTAAATACAAAACAATGCTTATTTTTTGTTTTTCCATACTTTGATGCTCATCTCAATGTTAGATTTTTCTCCTTTATCATGACTTTATTCTTGGGATTTAATCCATTGTGCTGAAACTTTGTTCTTGTCTCAACAAATCTGCTCCTTTTTTTTTCTCTTGTTTTAGGACCAAATTCCACCCTTTCCAACATATTTTGCCATTAAGCTGATAGAGTCACAATTGGATGCTCCAATAAAGCAAATTTTTGCAGACATCAGCAATGAGCCCATTGCATCCGCCTCCTTGGGTCAGGTCTATAAAGGTTAGTTACCTTAATTACTCTCATGCTTAAACATGAATTTTTTTCTTTGACTCATTACTCGTGTCTTACGTTTTAACATATTTCAACCTCCTAGAAGAAAAAGATTTGTCTCATTTCCAGCAGTATAACTATTCATTTTATGCAGCCCATTTGCATTCTGGAGAAAAGGTGGCTGTGAAGGTACAAAGACCGGGAATGTCACTCACGCTGACGCTAGACGCATTATTGTTTCATATGATTGGAGGACAGCTGAAGAGGTTTGCCAAAGCTCAGAAAGACTTATTTGTAGCGGTTAATGAAGTGGTGAGTTTATTTTTTCCACCTTCATCTTAGCTCAAATTGCATTGAAGTGATTAGAGAAACTTCAGAAAAATATGCATATATGCATATTTTTTGGGCTTTTGTTGTAATTTGTGAATCAGAGCCGTTTTGACAATGTTTCTAACATTCTTTGGACCTACAGGTCAGGCATATGTTTGAGGAAATCGATTACATATTGGAAGCACAAAATGCTGAGCGGTTTTCTTCTTTATTTGCAAGTAATGTTCTTGAAAGCTGGTCTTCTTCCTTGTTTCTTTTCTTTTTGTTTACTTGAACTCCCTTAAAATAATGCCGTCTCACATTTCTCTATCTAGTTTTTGAAGCTGTTTTAAACCAGGGTTCTATTCATACCATTTCTTTGTTTAATTTCCTCTTAACCTATTAGTGACCTATTTCTTTTGTGTTTTGGTAAGTTAGTGGACCCATCACATTAACCTTACATATGCTATGCTAAGCCACAAAGACACTTTTGAAGTCAAGAAGTGATGCAGCCTTAATGCAGGAAAAAACAGATCTGTGACTTGAATCAACATGACTTTCTCATAAAGAAGAATCTAAGTTCTGAATCCATACATTTAGAATTTCAGTCTTTTGAATCCACTAAGGAGTTTTGCACTTGAACAGTCTCTAACGGGGGGAATATTCAAGGGGGGAGAAGGAAAGCTCTCAAAACTGTATCCTTAAGGGTTACATTGTGGGCCTTATATAGGCCTCAAAAACTGAGGGTCATCTAAAATGATAGGACCTGAAAATGTAACAGAAAGATAGGTTGAGAACATCCATATGTTTGCATGGAGTTTTGTGATACACTGAAAAGACGACACATGATATTCTTTGACTCTGACAGAAATATTCTCTAGATTTTGGCAACTTCTGCCTCTGACAGAAGATATTATGAGTTTTCAGTTCTTTCTATTCAAATATTATCAGCTTCTGGAAGATTTTCCCCTTGGCCCACTAAGTTCTTAATACGCGGCGTGAACTGGGGTCTTGGGCTACATGGAGAGGAGCATCAGGTTTAAGATGATAGTATAGGCTGTAAGGCTACCCTAGTTAAGCTAAGTTCTTTGATGAGCCCCATCTCCAGGTGGGGCCAGGCAATACTTGCTGGCAGGAGAGGCACAGAGTGCCAAACATTGTCTGCCAGATGCTGGACTTCTAGATGCTGCAGGCTGGTACTGTAGGACCCTGGGTTCAATGTACTGGTAGTGACCCAAGGCAGCAGCAAGTAGGCTGGGACAGGGCTGTGAGCAGGTCAGTCAGCTCAGGCTCATCAGGACATGCTCTAAAGGCCATGTAGTACTTTTGAGCGGGATTGGTGATTTTGGAGGGGAGGCTTGGGAATGCTCGGAGAGGGGTAAGGCCAATATGCTGGACCTCTCCTCTCTCCAACTCCCTTGGTGTGGATGTGCTCTCCTCAGACTCTCCCCCTCTTAGCTCATCACTTTTCTTTCACCCCCTCACTATCACCCCTTTAGCTCCCGCTCCCTCTCTTCTATCTCTGTGGATTTCTGGAACATTTGGTCTATTGCTTGTTGGATCCAGGTTTATCGCATTGCAATCTCTCATTTTTGTTCAAAATCTGTTTCGGGCTCATCACTCTAGTTCCCTCTTGTGGGATCAGGATTACTGCATGAGAGTCTCTGATGCCTAACGATGCGCAGAAGAATATGTGCGGTGGTGGCGGCAAGATCTAGTGCAGTGCTGGCAGCTATGGGCAGTTGCGGCAGCACAAAATCTCTAGAAGGAGAACAAAGAGGAAAAGAAGGCAGGGATCAGACACAGCTGCAGTGAAGGATCCCTAGGGCATGCTCTTTTGAAGAAGAAAACATTCAGTATAAGATTAGCCAAATGTTCATAAGTAGCCTGAGGCCTCTATAGAGACTCAGGAGGAGAGAGAAAAACATCAAAAGAAGAAGAAAAGTTCAGATAAATGAAAAACCAAATAGGAGAGATCAAGCTGAATGACTCAGAATTGGAGAAAGTCATGTCTTGGGCTCTGGTTTGGTGAAGGCATTATAGTGTGGCTGGTGGTGTGGTGGCATCCTCAAGTGGTGGGGCTGCAGCCATGGTTGCGTCCCTCAATGGTGGGGTCACAGTTCCCAGCGTAGCCCATCTCATGGTCATGTCCTCTGATGGTGGGCCACAGTCGCTGTTGGTAGGGCATGTACCCTTCCTGTATCTGATTCAGGTGAGCATCAACATCTGATGCCAGTGCTGTCTGCACGTCTGTGGTAGGTGTCATCTGCCACATACTCTGTCATTAGCACGATACACTGCCAGCACAATCTGCTGTCCATTGCCATCCAGCTGATGTTATTGCAGCCACAGCCGACTGAATTGTCAGCACATTCCTCTTCCAATGCCATGCACCACCACACCTGCTGTTATCTGCGTGCTGCTTGGCCTAGATCACCACTGTCATAGCAACCAGAAAATCATCTTGCCTTGCAACAACATGTAAGGGACATTGCTGGCTCAGGAGGAGGGACTAGAGAGAAAGCCAGGTGATTGACTGGCTTGTTCATCTTCCAAAACAAGGAGGCAGGTTGCGACTGCTTGGTTAAACCTGAACGCTTTCAAGTCAGTGAAGTGCAGCCCGAACATTCACCATGCCTGAAAGCAAGAACAAGAACCTTTGCCTTATTGCGACAGAGATAATGGCCTTATCTTTTAAGTTGGCAAGCCATTTTCCAGGTCACTGATGCCTGGGTGCATGATGAGTACATGACAAAGACTGGAGCACAGAAGCCATCTAGACTGTCAAGAAAGAGGAGAAGTGGGGGTTGGTAGTGGTGGGCGAGCAAGGGCGGGGGAGTGGCGATGCACTTTTCAGATGATGGTGCCCCCAAACCTGTGGTCAACTCACTATGAAGGCATAAATGTGCTTTGTCAAATCACACCTGGAACAGATGTTAGTGCTCCAATTTTGTGCTCAAGTAATTAGTCAACCCGTTGTATGAAACTTATGCACATATATGCACCACACTAAGCCTTACAAAGCGCGTTTAAAGGCAAAGAAAAACATTTGGACTAAGACCAAGGTATATTAGTTTGGGTTGTAGAACGTAGCCAACCGTAATTTAGACTTCTATTATTTCCTCTGGCCAGGGTTCCTAAGAGAACTGTATTGATGTAAGACAAGATGGAAAAATCAGAAGCTCCTCTGATTCAAAATTTGCAAGTAGAAAATTCATTACATTGACTTGATGGGGTTTGAGTTTATGCAGTTTAGAGAAGGATCGTTTTATTTTCACTAATGCAAGAATTCAAATAAAGCTTCAAAATCATGCGATACAGATCCCAGATCAATTTGGATTTATAGCATTGATAAATCATCACAAAAGTAGAAGCCAAGGTACCTTGTTGGATACCGTGCACTTCTTAACGATTTCTCAGGATCTTAAACTGGTATCACTCCTTGATGTTTGTTGTGTTTGAGAAGGAAGAAATTGGGATCAAGGGCTGAGAGTGAAACAAAAAGGGAAAGGGTTATGATTAATGGGTTCTAAGGTTAATAAGCCTTTTAAAATTTCGATCAAAATATTAAATGTCATAAAATAGATTGAATCGGATTTTCAAAATATTGAGGCATCAAAAATAAATGACCTGTAATCTAGTATGTATGAGAAAATATACCTATATGGTTCTCTTGAAGGAGTTCTTGAAGCCATTCTAAGTGTCTAGCTTCTAGTGCTGTCTACACAATCTCTAGATGGTTAGATCTCCTATACAAAGCTATTCACTATGAGAGAAAGAGAAGAAATGAAAGAATTCTCACAAGTTGTGGTCGTTCTTTTCTTATTTGTAGACATTTAGTTTATAGATTTTTTGTAAAAACCCTCATAATTATATTTATATCTACCAACATTTATATACCTTATATATACGACGTTTTAGGTCTATATATCTCACTAATTAATAACTCTATAGGTCAAATAACACTTTATTGGTCAACCTCAATTAATTATCCAAATCAATATATAAATCTATTGATCAAGAATCAATTTAACCCAATCGATAGGTATAGTTGTCAACCCGTTGGGTGCCAAGTTATATTACGTACTCTAAGAGATATAGAGTATATAATAACTTTCTTATGAAACCTTTTTGTAATGGGTTATTATGTATAATCTTTCATCCGCACGAGACTCATTAATGACTTAGGGTATGGTCAAATCTGTCAAACCCTTATTAGTCACTCAAGTTAGTACTGATACCTGTAAGAAATCATCAGGAACTCTTTCTCTAATATTTCTACTACCTTTGTCATGGATTTTATCGTATCTCATTTCTTAAGTCAATCTCTTCAAATACCGAGGACAGATGATCTCATCTTGACTACACAATCATCTTCGAGGACTTCATGTCATATCTAATATATGACGTTTTAAAAATCTCGTGGCTAGTGATTTATAAGTCATAATCAAAACACGATGATCCATCCACAAGACGTCTTTAGAGTCTAAAGTCAAAGGATCACATACACAATTGTGACATGAATTAACCTAAATGATAGTTAGATATAATTACTGTTTAAAGATTTATATGGATCAATTTAGTGAATTATTTCTTTAAATAGTATTGACTATCTATCCTTAGTATCTCTACAATGATGGCTAAAGGCTCAGTCATACTCATCATATGAGTCATATCACATAGTATTATTTTTTTCGGATAATTTGATATCCCTCTCAAATATCCCACGAATAGGAATGTTTAGTATATATGTTTACAGACTTAGTGATCACTGTAGTATGATCTCATCATAATTCACTTAGTTTTCGTATATGATCATAGACTTCATTACAAACATTACATAAGAATAATAATAAATAAATTTTATTTCAATAAATGTAAATGAGATACATAAAAGTGTGATTGGTTTAAAGGTCTCATAATATCCATCAGTGATTGACCCCAGCAAGCTTTGTCAGTGACATAAGGGCAAGCCAGTTCCCCATAGTGTTACATGTGCTCATTATTTAGATTAATAGAAAGTTGCATGAAGAGAAAGGATGAGCATTTGGCGCACCTCCAAAAACAATGGTCTTGTTGACTCGTCAAAGGGGCGACTAAAGAAGGATTCCATGAGTTTCAAATGATTGGGTGGAAAGAATGGTTCAAATGGGGATAGGTAGACACTTAGGTCAAGTTAAAGGCTAAATAATGTGATAATAGAGTTGACTCAGTCAAAAGAGATAGATCTTAGATCTATAGATTAGTGAAGGGGTTTAATGAAGTGAAAAGCGGTAGATCTTGGAAGGAAGATTATAGAAAATGGTTGATCAAATGAAAAAAATTAGAGAAATGAGGTTTGGCTGAGTTTAAAGGGGCATTTTAAGGGATAGGGTACATTTGGGGCTCTCTAGGTGCCTCCCTTACTTCCATATGCTCTTCTTCTTCCTTATATAAATCCCAAGGTGATTGGACCTCATTTAACAGAAATTAACTTGTTCATTGACTCCACCTATCTTGGCGGCTATCTTCAATATTCTATACCCTTCAAAAGAATAGAATGAAACTATTTTTCAAGTTCTGTCGTTTTAAATACCTGTTTTCTTTCAGTTATTTGGCAAGTCCTGATAAAAACACACAACTGGATCCAGCAGTCCTATAGGTTTTATTGAAAGGTATCAAAGTTAATATGACAAGTAGGAAACAGGTATACAAAAAGGATAACATTTGGAGAGTTTAGTAGAAATAGTTATTGCATGTGTTTGGTTAAACAACAGCAGCATGATGTTGTTCAACCTGTTAACAAGCCCTCTGGTTTTCATTGTTTCTTCCTGAAAAAGATATTAAGGTGATGAAATTGGTTATGCATAAGCTAGTTCCATTCACTTCATTTAGGTAATGGTGAGGATGGGCGTACAATCAAGGTACCCAAGATATATTGGGAATTCACCAGAAAAGCAGTCCTCACTATGGAGTGGGTCGATGGCATCAAACTCACTGACAGCCACCGCATTAATGAAGCATCCTTAAACAAGAAAGAGCTAATTGAACAGGTTCTATTTATATTCTTGATCTTAGGCTAAACTTAAAATCCAGGGTTTCATCATTTAATTGATTCCCATGCACGAATTTATAGGGGGTTTACTGCTCATTGAGACAACTGCTGGAAGAGGGTTTCTTCCATGCTGATCCTCATCCTGGAAACCTTGTTGCCACTGATCATGGGTCGCTAGCATACTTTGATTTCGGCATGATGGGAGATATTCCACGTCATTATCGTGTTGGACTCATCCAAGTGGTTAGTTTGTTTCTCTCATGAATATTGTCTAAGACATGGAATTTGATTGCTCTGTTTTCATCATCAACATATTTTGGATGTGAAGGGCAGTTTTTATATCTTCAGCTTGTTTAGGGTCTTTTGTGCCTTCCTCCGAGGAGACATGGAGTATCAATGAAGAGATGATTATTGCTCAAGAATGGACAGATAAATTTAACTTGCTAATTTTCTGCCAATTAATAGAATAAAATGCATTTTTTTATTTTTCATATCATAAGAATTGGTACATTATCTAATTGAAATCACTGATCTGACATTTTTATGTTCATTGAATGAGATTAAGGGCCATCACTTGTATCATGTTAAATATTGACATTTTAGATGATAATGCTTTTCCTAAATCTTAAAAGAAGATAATTTTAAAAAATTCCTACTCTCATAAACCTTTCCTGCCCATCCAGTTGGTACATTTCGTCAATCGTGATTCCTGGGGCCTGGCGAATGATTTCCTCTCTCTAGGCTTTATTCCAGATGGTGCAGATCTCAAGGCCATTTCAGATGCCCTGCAAGCATCTTTTGGCGACAGCGCCAGACAGACTGTTGATTTTCAGGTTTTATTTTATTAATATAATTAAGAAATATTAGAGTTGAGAACTGTCTATTTCTCACCCTGTCTCGCTAGAAAAGCGATTTTTTGCGTCAATGTTGGTCAACAGTTTGACCGTCTCCTGGATTTAGTTAACACCCCACTCTTTGCACTCCCCCTCTACCTCTATCACTCTTTACACTCCCTCTGGCTCTCTCCCTCTTGCCTCAATCTCCCCTGTCGCTCCCATATTCTCTCTCTCATCCCATGTGCTCTCTCTCTCTCTCTCTCCCCCCGGCCCAGCATGTTTGGTCTGTTTTCAATTGTCCATACTTGACAAGCGAACTGTCAACAAGAAATTCTGAGATGTTTCTTATGAGCAGTGTGACATATTCAGTATGGTTTCAGGAAATAATGAGGCAACTATATGATGTGATGTATGAGTTCAATTTCTCGTTGCCGCCAGACTATGCATTAGTGGTAAGAGCACTAGGATCGCTGGAGGGAACGGCCAAGGCCCTTGATCCAGACTTTAAGGTCATAGAGAGTGCCTATCCCTTTGTGATTGGGAGGCTACTATCAGACCCAAGCCCAGATATGCGTAAAATTCTCCGAGAGCTCCTCATTCGCAATGATGGTTCCATTCGATGGCAGCGCCTAGAACGGCTGGTAAGAATGCCAGAAGTAAAATTTCTGGTTCAGTCATGTTGTGATATTAGGAATTTTGACTGTTTTAAGTAATATGGCTACAGTTTTTAAAGTTGATTGCCTTGGAACCATTTCATCTGGTTTTTGTCGTTTTTCCCAGTTGCTTGTGAGATTGATGGGTTCTCCATAGTTTGACTGTTCTATATGTATTACTTGGTCCTGGGTTATTTTGCAAGCCCTAACTTTTGTTCCATTTCTGAGGATATTTGTTTCTGGTTGACCTGACTTTGAATCACTTTTAGTTCTCTATGCCTTTCCCCTTTCGATGAGCTATGCATTTGTTGTTTTTGATGTTTTATTCTTTTTAATTGATTGATTGCTTCTTGTTAATACACAGATTTTGGCGATAAGTGAACATGCCGCAGAGGGAAAGTGACACCAGTGCCATTCCAACTTGGCGGTCATTCGACATGCGAGCAGTGGTCAACGCCACTGAAGACCTCCTCCTCTTCATCCTCTCCCAAAAGGGCCGGATGGTCCGCATTTTCCTCATCCGTGATGTCATCAAGACCCTTGACTCTTTCCCTGAGGATGTCAGAAAATCATGCTCTGTTTACATCAGCAAATCTTTTTCATGTTATCGTGGTATTAATGCAGTATGTGTGGGTGCAGGGAGATTCAACGGCAGAAAGGGTGGTCAATGGATTGAGGTTGCTGAGGACAGCAGTAAAGTCAATGCCTGAGGTTTGGGCGGCCATGATGCTCAGGATTTGTTTGCAGCCGGATATGCACCATTTTGCTGCTGACGTGGCATCTGCCTTAGTAAGGTACTCATGTGAACGGTTCCCAGAAACATTCTGGCTCCGTCTGTCCACACTTATTCATAAGATCAGTGCCACTTGATTATGTGGCCGCCTCGGTAATATTCTCATTTTTTTATTTCTCTCGGTAGAATGTGCGGTGGGAATGCATGTTATTCATTCCCAGTCTGTTGGGTAGTTAAAACTGCAGTCAAAATAGCCCCTTAGGAAATGAGTTTGCTCATTGCTTGGATGACATGGAAAACAAGTTGCACACTGTCCCTTGGCACCTCAAAATGTTTGGTGCAATCACTGTGAATCTGGCATATGGCACAATTCCTTGCGCCATATCTCTCAACTTTGATCATGCATTTGGACTTCTGTGTTGATTTTTAGTTCTTCGAGTGATTCGTTTCAATAACCACTAATGGACGGGTGAGTAGCTTATAAGCAGAATAACTAAGAGAAATATTGATAGACATATAGAAATTGATAGAGAGCGAGAGAGTTTTGTATCCTCTGAAGGTAATGTCCATTCTTTCATAGTACAAAAAAAAAACTAATGTCCATCATCTCTGTCATTGAAATTCTCAATTTGAGTGTTAAAATTTTTAGTTGACAGTGATAGAAGAGATATAAGGTTTATGTTTCTTTAAAGTTCTACTTCAAAAAAAAAAATCCATGTGAATCCAATGCCCTCTCTGACTAATATTAAAAGTCGAAATCTCATGTTACACTTGTGCTAGAAATTGGTTCCACAACTTTTTCTACGCGCTGACAGGAAAAATGAGTGTTTGGAAGGATATTACATATAAAAGAAAAAGAATTTTATAAATTTTATGCAATGCATACCTTGTAAATTTGAAATGCAAACCTTGTGAGTTCAAATTTCATAATTTGAAATGGTTGGGAAACATACCTTGTAATTCATAATTTGAAAGTGATCTTGGAGTATCACTTTTTGATTCTCCAACTACTTCCTCGTATCTCTATTCCAAATTTCTGCTCATCCTGCTACCAAGCTTCACTTATTTTTACGGATACTACATGACAAGGGCATAGGGACCTTGAAAATCACATAATTTGATATGTTTCTCTCATTGTTGGAACTGCGGAGGGTTATGAATTATCTGAATACATGAACAACATCCTATTGTACTCTTTCTAGTTTATTGTGAAATCAGACATTCTTCAGCAATGAGAACAAAATTTATATCAAAATATTTCTTCTTTGTACCAATGGTTCCACCTATCTTCATTCCTAAGGGAATAGAATAGAAACATTTTTAGGGTTGGTGGAAACAAAAAAAATTTGAGGAAGAAGTAATGAGAAAGTGTAGCATTTTTTTTTGTTCTATACAGTTTTTCAATAGCAACATGAAGATGGACATTAAAAAAGAAAATTAAAAACAACACCTGAATCTAACTAGAAATTTATAGTCCTCTCATAGAAAAATGGATGCTACTTATCCCTCGCTTCAATTTGCCTACTCGTTAGCCCTTTGCCACCGGGAGTTTTCTTATTATTTTTCACAAATGTCTAACTTGTGAATAGACTTTGAGTTTCTCTTTGATGAAGTGTTTTTCGATTTAAAAACTTTGAACTAAATCATGTGTAGGGCTGGTAGTTTATTGATTGTTGCATGGGAGTAAATCAGTTTCTCATAGAGAAGGTCAAGTTCTCTATACTTTGTTGCATTGCATGAATTATGCTTCAATAGCTGAACTCAAAACATCCTTTTATTTTTCTTACTCCAAGTGATTACATTTCTGGCTCACAAATATTGAAAATTCAGCTTTTGACTTGCCATTAGTAGGAGAATTATGGTATTCCTTATTCATATAAATATGTAAAGTCAAGAAAAAATTTACCTTGACTCTTAATGCTAAGTCCAAATACGATTGTGTTGTTGAATTTACTTAGAAACTTTTGAACTTCCTAAATATATGAGATCTTTGATTTCATAATTTTTACTGATTATGCAAACCACAATAGAAAAAAACCTTGAATTTTTGGGATCAACCGATGAATTTACCAATTTCTCGGTCAGAAGAAGAAAGTATTTTGGTAATCAGATATGGGTGCTTAGTATATAGGGAAAAGTTAAGTGATAAGGTCTCTGCTCTTTACTCTCTCCTCCTCTTGAGATCAATGGCCCCTCTATTTCACCTTCAAAAGTAATGTCAATAACAAACCTCAACATGACATCAGTGCATTTTTTGGAAGCATGTTTTTTTTTTGTTCCTCCTGTTTAAGCACATCGGTCTTATTTTTTTGGCAGAGACATTGTTCAAAGCAAAAGCCATAGATTTGAAGACACCAAGAGAAATAGGAATCCAATGATCTCTCAATCTACTTAATATGAAAGTTTTGAGTTTGCTGATTTGGGTCATTTTCACGTAAGGTTAAAATCAAAAGCTTTTTTCTGTTTTTTTTCCTTTAGAGCCCATAAATAAAAAGAAAATTCTATCTAAGAAAAAAATAAAAATGGTATGAATAGAATCCAAGAAGAATTGTCTTATCTCCTCTTGTCACTTATTCTGTCTACATTAGTGGCTAAGTCATGTAAATCTATCATTTTTTTATTACATCTTCTAAGGCATCCATAGAACCAACAATGTCTTGGATTTTAGACTCAAGATCTAGCATTAATATGGTACCCATAGATAGTTTGTATACCTCATATATTTCATGTGGAAGCAACAAGAACATTGAAACATTGATGGAATACTATAGACAATGGCCGGAATAGAAAATATCAGTCTAGAACCTATTGACAAGATAACATGTGTCTCATGTTCCTAGACTCTTTATATGTTAATTATCTATTTATAAAATTTCATCACCAGTTCCATACACAATTTAATTTTATGGATAAGGTTATTTGGAGAGGGGCTATAATAGCTAAAGTCCATAATGGAATTTACATCACAAGGGAATGAGGAATCAATAAGGGCACCAAGGAGCATGTTGTCATGGCAATAACGAGAGCTAGCGGCTGCAAAGGACCGAGTGTGGCTTCTTCATCATAAATTAGGACAATCATTTTTCCAAACCTTGGATGTAATATTTCCTAATGTTTATAGGGATATTAAGATTGAGATATTCGTATGTGACATGTGAGAGGGATATCAAATAGAGCAGTCGTATAAACTGAAATTTACTTAGAGAAGAAAACTATGTTGAACCAATTCACAATGATCTATGAGGCTAGGGTTGGGCAGTCCTAGTCACAATCTGGTTTTTGGCATGCTTCTCTACCCAGACCTTGATTCAGTCTCAATATCGGTCTCGGTCAACCTTGGTCATGTTTTGGTCTGGTCTTGATTTCAGTCTCCTTGACTAGGGTTGGATTTTCCTAGTCATGATCCGCTCACGGTCCTTCGAGACGATTTTGGCTTGACACTACCCATGGGCTAGTATGGGCATGGTTGGAACTGATATAGTAAAGAAAATTGGATGGTCAAATCATCGATCCGATCAATGATAGAAATCTTAGGAAACACCATGTCAATCTAGTCAACGATATGTATCAACTAGACCTTATAATTGTAGTTAGATGTGATCTTACTTAAAAGATGGATCATTGGGCACTAATCCACAAAATGCCTACTCATTTGAGTGTAGTTGTGTACTAAGGTCAGCATTGGACTAGCTAGACGAAAACTGCCTTGGTGAGCCATAACAAATTTTTGACCTCTGGAAGTTGAGAGTTCTACAGTTCTTTCCCCGCAAATTGATAATGCTCCCTTGGTTCATTCACAACTCCATCATCGAGCATTTTTAGTTAGGACTCAAGGTTGGGCATTTTTTTTATTGAGTCAACAATCAATGAAATCATTGATTCAATAGAGAAGATCAGCCCAATAGTAGAATCCAATGAGTTCTCTCTCTCTCTCTCTCTCTCTCTCTCTCTCTCTCTCTCTCTCTCTCTCTCTCTCTCTCTCTCTCTCTCTCTCTCTCTCTCTGTCTACTTTCTAGAGAAAACCAATCAGAGTTCTCTCCATCTCTTGGCAACTAGATCTCTCTACAAAAATCAAACTCTCCCTTGACGACAACCACAAATCTCTCTCTTGCTTATGATCAGGCCTTTAAACAATGACCTACTGGAAATCACAATATCTCATGCAGAAATTATTCAAGGCCTTGGATTTTTTTGATTTTGTGGGTTTTTTTATTAAAAATCTTTTTTTTCTCTTGGATCGATTCTTTCTCTAGGCATTCAACTATCTTGAAATGACATTCCATTCTTGTTTTCTAGGTCTTAATTTAGGTTTTTTTATCTTGGAGTAATTTTTTTGGTCTCTCTAAAACTTGATTTTACTCTTTGCTTGGACTGATTTTGACTTTTTTAATTTATGATTAATCTGATCTAGGGTTTGTATTTGGTGTTTGGTGAAACTATTGATAATATGCAATTTCATGCATTAATGTCGTGCATTTTGTGCACTGCTTCTTAAAAAATAATCACAAATTCTTGTTATCATAATTTAAAATGATTAAAATGATCATTCTTATGTTTAAAAGGATATTCTTAATTTTTTAGAAATTAATAATATATTATGAGCATTTAATGACATCGATTCATCAAGAATATAATCTTATTTTATTATAAATAAAATAGCCCATTTAAATGCCTTTATCGACATGAAAATATTTCCGAATGCATTTTATCAATTTATTAAATAAAGTTATTTCTATTTAGAAAAAGTGGGTTTAGATTCAAAATATAACCAAAATATATAAGATGTTTTCTGATAGGTCGTAATCATTTTGACACTACATTCAACCTTTAAGAACTAATTTTCATAATTATAGTCTTATTAGTGCCTAAACATGGTAAGTGATGCATGACTGTGACTTATTAGTTATCGTGTACAATGAAGAAAGCAAGCACAATGCATAGGCGTATGAAATGTAAATGAGGCATGTGGCAGTAGCTTGCAAGTTGCTCACAGGAAATTGCCCAAGTGTGGTGGTAGAAAGGGGGTAACGCAATGCAGCCTACAAGTGGTTGGCGTAATAACATATAGGAAATGATGCATGACAATGGAAACAGCTAGAAAATCGCAACACTAGAGGATGGCCATTGATAGCAAGAGCTACTATTGATATTACGGTCAATAGTAAGGGCCGGCAATAGAGGTGGCAATGCTAGCAAGGGTAGTAGTAGGGCTAGAGGGGGGTGGATAATTTCCCTCACTAGAAGGTAGGAAAAAGGGGGTGTGATTTCCTCCCTCTCATTGTTGCCAGTAGGAGCTGGAAATTGCTAGCAAGATCAATAGAAGTGGGGCGCGATGATTCTCTTCCCTATTGTTAGCAAGAGGGGAAGATTGATCTTTTTGAAAAATCTCTACTGCACTTCAAGACTTTGATGATTCATCTGGTGATAGGAGAAGTTGGAGAAAAGTGATATGATCTCTCTCAATTTAGCTTTAACAATGTCTAGATCAAGAAGTCTTCAAAGCACCAACGATCATATTATTAGATCCTCTCAAAGATCATAGTATCTATCAGAGAAATCTCCTTCTTCTCTAAAACTGCTAGAGTGGATTTTTTGGAAGTTGTACTTCCTCAAAACCTTATCCTTCACCTCCATAGTGAACTTGAGATTCCTCTTGCCGTTTGTCTTTGCCTCCACCTTGACCTCGTGCTTAGTATTGGGATATCCCTTGATCTCTCTCATCCATGTGTACTTCTAATCTTCCAATGGCAAAGATCTTAAAATACCTTTGTCAAGAGCCCAATTCATGAGGAGTCATGCGATTGGAGAGGTATTTGATATATATTTATGTTTCTCCCCTCTCCCATAAGTGTTGGAGAGTAGTTGGAGCACCTATCTGAATCAGAACACTACGCTGATGGAAATATTGAGCAGAAGTGGAGGATCGAGAGTGAAGTCTAGGAAATCCTACTCGAAGAGAAAGAAAGATGAGAATGGGAGTAGAGAGGATCTCCAAATGCATGATTCTCCATAGAAGCTCGAGATTGGAGACTCCAAGAGCTCAAGATTTTTTTAGAATCCCATTATTTATTCTCTTAAAAAGTTTTAGAAACTCTCTTATTGTAGCGATGAAGACGAAGATGATTAAAAATAAGATCCCATGACGACGACAAAAGGCAATGGTAGTGCAATACTTTGATGAAGGAGAATGTGCCAAGAAAGATAGAGAAGGAGATGATCGGAGATGACGGCTCCACTTAAACCTAATCAATAACCTGGCTATGATACCATGTGAAAAATAAAAATATATTGCATTAAGCATGAAGGCAAACTACATTAGCTTATAGAGAGGAGAAAAGAAGGAACAAGAAGAAGAGAGATGTAGAGAGAGAGGCCCTCAATGTGGTGCCCATAATATCCTCACACAAAGCCCTATAAATATGTCAAACTGAAGGAATAAGATCATTGATTTTTGCTATTTCCTCTACTGGACATTAACCCTCACTCTATCACATTTTCGCCATTAATAGCAAGAATTGATCTCATTAGTTCTTTGAGCAGAAATCGTCTGCATTTGATTGATTTTCTTTAATTTTAAGTGGATTATTTATCTTGATTGTTGTGTCCCTTGCTTTATGGTGTGAGAGAATTATACCTCTTGATGATGGAGAAAACTTTATGCCTAGATAATAGTTTAGTAATCCTTGTCTTTCCATATTCAATTATCTATTTTGGAGTTGTTTTTTTATAAAGTAGTTTCATGCACCTCCCCTCCTATAACAATTATATCATCAACCCATGCAAAAAATGTTAGTTTTTTTTTTATGAATCATTATATTTATGGAATAAAGTATGGTCAAGATACAACATTATATTTATGGAATCATTATATTTATGTAGTTGCAGTACCGATGATCAAGATTCTTCAGAGCTTGGGCAAATCCGCCAATCCAAGCAGCTATGCTCATCTTTTGATATTTTTCATCAACTTTTGTAGTTTAGTGCAGATGTCCCTCCTCTGCCTTATGACTAGGGATATAAATGCAAAACCAACTAAAAAACATATAACAATTCTACTCAATTTGACACCACTTATGAACATTTTCATGATTCAAGTGGGCCGTTAATGGGCTTTCAACAGACCCATTACACCCAACCCACTTGCTAAGTCAAAGAGGTTTCCAAGTACCCCAGTCAAACACCACTCTTCCCTGCCACTAAAGCCAATGGCCTTGACCAGCTCAGTAGAAAGTAGACACCCATAAAAGAGTGAAGAATATCAGGTCAGAGGGTGAGAGTATCAAGTTAGACTAGATCCGTTAAGTCAACTCCCCAATTTACCCCAAAATGCCCTCAACCGTCTTAACTATCCCTCCCGGGCATTCTGATCTATTCATTTTTTGCGACGACTTCATCTGAGGAGGAAAATCCAGATCTGATGGCTCCATGCAGGCGCGGAAGCGTATCTCTGGCTCTGGCAGTGGCTCTGTTCGCTTTCTCTGCAGTGCCGGTCTTTTCCTCTTCGGCAACAGAGAAGTTCGTCAAAAAGACGGTGGATTCTCACGATATCGTCATCTTCTCCAAATCTTACTGCCCGTACGATCTCCTTTTTAGCTACTTCCTTCACTTTCGAGATTTTTTCATTTGGCAGTTATTGTGGAAAGGCGTGAGAAAAGATCTGGATTTTTGTTCGACTTATTTCCCCGTTGCAATGCATAGTTATCTTCTGGATGACACGTATAACCGTGGATGATATAATAACTATTTGGTTTTTAATTAAATGTCATCTTGTCATGTTTCGAAATTTCTCTGATTCCTCCTTGTTGATCATAAACTTATTCTTCGTTATGTTCTTCAAAACACGCAGATACTGCAAAAGGGCAAAATTTGTTTTCAAGGAAATGAAAAAGGTGCCTTTTGTTGTCGAGTTAGACGAGAGAGGTACCCTTTCTGGACCTCAAAACTTTTTTTATCGGTGATATCTGAAAGCTTTAAAGAACCATTTTTACTCATTGCAAAACAGTTGAAAACCAGATTGAATATCAGAAATTACCTATTCTTTGATATAACCAGAAACTTTTTCCTGTTATGACTAGATTCAAAACATTGATTCATGAAAAAAAAAAAAAAATCACAACGGGTTTATATTTCCTTATTTATCTATCACATGGTATTAACGATCCTAAGGTGGATCATTATCCCAGAGGATGGAGACGATATACAACAAGCTCTCATCAAAATTGTGGGCAAAAGAACAGTTCCTCAGGTTTTCATCAATGGAAAACATATCGGTGGATCTGATGGTACACTATAAACACTCCAATCAAATTTCAAGTTTTTTAAAAAATTCTTTTCCCCTTTTTCGTGATGAAGAAATTACAAAAATTCTTGTTTCTTATCTAGCCTTATTTCATTTTCCATTGATTTAGATACAGTTGAAGCATATGCAAATGGGTCCCTGGCCAAGCTCTTAGATGTGGAGTTGAGAGCTGATCTCTGACTTATGCCGGCATCCATCGTCTGATCTTTTATAGATCTGTTATCCCCATCATGATTTTTGTAGACCTCGTTTTCTTACTGACCATAAATTTTCCCCATATCATATCATTATGACTGATAAATTTTAGATATTTATTTGTCCTGATGAAAATTAGATGCATTTTTTACCTTTAACCATTAGCAAATCTAGGTCAACCCAGTTGATTTGTCCTCTAAAATGGACTGACTCATCAGCTATCACTTATACCAGCATCACATGAACTGGTGGGTCACTGCGTGAACTGGCCCGGCCCCATCTAGAGAGACCAACACCCAACATCACCCTTAACCCTGGGATGCCACATGGGGTGGAAGTGCGGAAGCCTGGGATATTCTTAGGCAGAAAACGCCAATGGCATGCCATAGACTTATTGGTCAAGAGCACCATTATCTATGCTGAGCAGTAGGGCAGATGCAGGGGATGACGAGGAACTTTTTTTTTAGAGCAAGTGGTTGTACAAGTGTTGCCAGATCATGAATTAAGGATGTCTATCGATCCCTAGGTGGGAAACATGGGAGTTAACATGTGTCAATAGGAATAACGGTGAATGTTTCTACAGCCAAAGTTGGTAATCGAATCACTTGTATGGGCTATAAAGAAGTCTCAACCTACCTAGAAGGTTATCTCGAAGGGGAATGGAACAAAATGAGCGACACTTCAAAGACTTCTAGAGGACATCTTGAGGGGACCTTGCATCCGGAAGGATCTAAGCTCATTCAATACAACTCATCCTTTGAGTTGGTGAGCCGATCTGAGATCTCAGAATCTCTTGTATTTCGTTTGTGTCATTCTTGAAGAAAAACATCAATATTCTTTGTTTTTAGATGCATTTGGTATCAAAGCATGGTTCATGCAACCTGCAAATCCTGTGGTCTATTGCACCCAGGGCAGAAGGAATTGAGGATTGATTCACATGAAAGTTTCTCTAGAGAATGTTGGCAACCATCATTATCAGCTCCACTATTTCAAAATCCAATCCCCTTAAGATACACAGATCCATGAAGCAAGCCATAGGCATGTGATGTGCCTATTTGCAGCAATGGTGAAAGCTGGATTTCCAGTAAACAAGATCACAAATCACAATGGGTTGAGACAAATCATGACCCTCTTGGGAGGCACCCAGCTGAAGTGGTTCATTTGGACATAGTGTTGATACGCCATAAGTGATTGGTGTAAATTCAAACTTCAAACCAGTCAGCAATTTGACCATGCCTTGCCCACAAATATCATGCATGATTTGTTGAAAAAGAATGTATGGTGATTCAATACTGAAACTAATCTGAGAGAATTTGGTGTGAAACGTCCCACTTCCATATTCTATTATGGAGCGTACATGCCTCAACGTTCAGATATTTGAAATTCAATCCTAACCAGAAAAATATAACTACATAGAATTGAATGCCAGGGATGTGTCACTAAAAGAGAGGTCCGTTTGAACTTTCTATGAAAGCCCTGAAATGAAAACTAGGCAAAAACAAGGCTGGGAATCCATGTTCTTGCGCAATTAAGGAGACTATTTGTGGTTGAAACACTAAATCAGAGTTAGGAAAGACATGCAGGCCTAGAGAGAGAGAAGTATATTGGTCCCTTTTGGGTGTCAATAAATTTTTCTTCACATTCCCCTTAAGCTAGAGCATATATAACAGACAAGCCGAACATGCTACAAATTTTGTCACAGACAGTTGATTGTTGATAATGCAAATGGTGACACAGCAGACTGGGGGGTGCCAGGCACTTGCAAGAAAGACAACACAGAGCGTAGACAAAGGGGCGGCCAAGGAGATAGCCAAGGATGGGATGCTCAGGAGGCGGCAGTCAACTCCTCAGGGGAGGCCAAGGAGATAGCCAAGGATGGGATGCTCAGGAGGCGGCAGTCAACTCCTTAGGGGAGGCCAAGGAGATAGTCAAGGATGGGATGCTCAGGAGGCGGCAGTCATCTCCTCAGGGGAGGCTAAGGAGATGACCAAGATTGGACTAACAAGGAGAATCTAAGAGATGATCTAAGTTGCTGATTGAGGATGGGCTATCTAAGAGATGATTAACGATGGACTGTCGAGTTACACCAACTAGTGGCTCGAGTTGCACACCCCTGTCCTACCCACACTATTTATCTCCTGGTGTGACCTTTTCTTGTCAAAGAGTTCTTCCAGACTTCACCAGGAGGCTTTCAAAAGTCATTTGAAAAAATAATCAAATTTAAAAGAATATAGTTCTGGATGATGAGAATGAATTCCATGTTTTTTTTTGTTGATTTCTCCTCATTTAATTGTCTTAATTCCTTTTTAAAGCTCAAACTTCTGACCCAAATGCTTTCCTTGACAAAGATCAAGGTATGACAAGTCTTCTACGCAATATTTATCGACATGAAGATATTTCCCTTAATGTCAAATGATTTCTTTGGGACTTTCCCAGCTTAATAGCCTTAAAAGCTTTGAACTTGCTGCGTTGTCTATTTCTCCTTAGTGCACCTTCAAACAATCAAGTGCTTGTTAAATCAAGTGGTTAGATCATTTAAATGATCCAATTAAGGACAAAAAACTTCCCTAAATCAGTCCTAATGATTTTTAGATAGTTTGAAGATGATTTACAATGTTGCTAATGGCCTAAAGATGTGATAATATCTCACAAAAATATTAGGAGATGATCCCATCAACTCACCTAAAGTGTATGTTTTTAAAACATACAGGATCAGAACAATCCATATGATCAAATCTAAAAAAGTCTTCATAAGTTATTTCTGAAGTAGATGGTGATTGATAGAGCAATTCTTGATTGTAATTTCCCATATGAATTTTGCCCTTAATATTAAACTTGTGATTGGGAGTGCAACATCAATTTTCATAGTGACAACCAATTCTATCTTCATATTTCTTGAAATATCTCTGTGACTGTTCCCATTAAATTCATACTTCAAGGATTGGGTTTAAAAATCATCAAATTAATTACTGAATTAATTA
The DNA here is from genome assembly GCA_024174645.1 of Lemna minuta. Lineage (NCBI taxonomy): Eukaryota > Viridiplantae > Streptophyta > Magnoliopsida > Alismatales > Araceae > Lemna > Lemna minuta. The sequence goes on along the minus strand of CM044114.1, from coordinate 13,886,119 downwards.
CTTCAAGAAATGTTCCCTCAGATTAATTTGAGAAAAAAAAGGATTTATCGGGAGTTAATTACCGAATCACTTAAAAAATTGAATGTTCAAACTTTGTTTAAACAAGAAAAATCTAATTATAGCTAATCTTGTGGAGCAGATCTGATATAGTTTTATCAATTGGATAAAGTAAAAATGGAAATTAATTCACCACAAACAGAGACTAAAGAAAGTGTTGGACTCAAAGCTGGTGTTGGAGACTACAAATTGACTTATTATACTCTTGAGTGTGAGAAAAAAGATATTACTCTTTGATACTAAGTGGAAGAAGGGAGGAGATTCTTGAATGAGGAAAAAGATTGAATGACCTTGAAAGAATTAAAAGAGGAGACATATGAGGTGCAACCTCATGTTCAACTTCTCTAGAGTAACGGTAATGGCAACTTATTGCTCTTGCCGATGTTGCTTGTAGGTTGCTCTTGCAAAACCTTGAGATATTACAGTCTAGTTTGATATGCAGTGAACTTGTGGACATCTTGCTTTATCTGAATTGTTTATGTTGGGAGTTTGATGATTAAAACTCATGGGAAAAAGTCAAAACACAACCATCCATCCACAAGGTGTCTTTAATGTCTCGAGTTTAATGACCACATAAACAACTTTGTCATGAATAACCCTGGTTGACATTTAGGAACAATAATATCTCCAAATTCATATGGATAATTTTAGTGACCTCTTTCTCTAATGAACACCCAATGTCTCCTTTGTGTCTCCATACAAATGGTTATAGTATCAACCATTCTCATTATACTGGTAGGATTCCATTTCTATGTTATATAGATATTTAATGTCCTTCTTGGATATCTTATGAATAGAAACATTTAAAATATATGTCTATAGATAATTAATAACCATAGTATAATCTCATCGCAATTTACTTATTACTACTCATATTCTTCGGCTTCATTAAAAAAATCATACAACTATAATAATGAGGGTAAGGTTTATAAAAGAAATGTGCGATATATGTAAAATATGATTGGATTTTAGAACACTTACTACCAACATGGATTACATCTCTTATAAATATGCTCTACATAATTTTTGGAATTCTCTAACTGGATGATGAAATAACTAGGGGGATGAATTGGTTTCTTTTATGAATTTAAGTAATCTAAGTCCTTTTTTAGGGATTCGTTGATTATTTACTTTATTTCTCAAGTTACTCTTACAACATATTTTTCTATAATGGAAAAATTATCCAAACCCCTCGCACCAGTCTCATGAAGAGATAGTTTCCCTAGAGTCACTTGCCACCTTTTTAATCCTCCAATTGTAATTACTAACTTTCTAAGATAGTAAAATTAAAATTTCAAACATGAACTTAAAATCTAGCCCCCTCATGCTCTCAATGAGTAACCTCACTTTGCCACCAGCTCTGTGCGTTTCTCTCTACTCCCCTTCAAACTGATCTACCTCTTTGAAGTCCTCAAGCCTCATCACCAATCCATGCTTGCTCTAGGTAGTTTGCACACCCCCAATCTCAAGTGATCTTACAAGATAAAGAACAAATACACCTTGAGTTGATACTCTAGTCAAAGCCCTAAACTTGTCCTTGTTCTAGCACCAAAGAATCTCCCATGTTACCTCAGTATGGCTTGCCAAGAGTGGACTTAGTGTATGTGAGTGGTCTGAACTATCCCTATTTCATAGAAAACTCACACAATATAACATTAAAAAAAAGTCAAATTCAATTAAAGAAAATAAATTAACACAAATAAATAGAAAATAAGATATTATAAGATAATCTTCTTGTCAAGTTAACTTTGACTTTTTGAAGTGAACTTTGACTTTGACTTTCATTTGAATAGTTTAACTTCTAGCATATCTACCCTATAATATTTTGATTACTGAAAAAGTGATCTAATATGAGTAAATAATCCTATGAATAAATAATAATGATGATCCTCAAAGTCAATATGATCAATAATAGGATCACTTGAAATTATCACTCAAATAAGCCGAAAAATGTCTCAAAACAATAACCTAAAAAATCATTTCCTAACTAACCTAAAAATTACCTCTAAAATATCCTGAAAATTGTATTGAAGATGATCTAAAATTATCTCTAAAATATCATTAAATTTATCTCTCAAATCTATTGAAAATTATCTCTAGAAACTCAGACGTTAGGTTGAACTTAAGTCTGACTCGAGAATGTACCAATATTATATCCAAGAATAAACCTTAACCTTACCTCATTGAAAAGAAACCAAATGAGGAATAAGAAAATCATAACACCTATAACTTCAAAACAAACCAAAACTATAAATGCACTTATAAAAATAAAATGGATAATCTCAAGCAAATCAAAATCAGAAATTTGTCTAAACCAGAAATCAATCTAAGTTAAACAAAAATAAGAAATTTCTCAAACCAGAAATCAATCTTAATCAAACACAAATTAGATATTTATTAAAGTAGAAATTGGGTGAAATCAACTAAAAATCAGATCAGTAACCTAAGATGAGATTAAAATGAATTAAATTAACTAAAAATAAAATTTCAAGCTTTATCCTAACCATTGATAGGATAGATTCCTATCACCTCACTATCATGAAAATGATGAAACCATATAATTAAAAGATAAATAAAAATTCAACACCATGATTTGAGCAGAGAGTGTTGATGCTGGTTGGAGATCTTCACAAGTTGTATGAGGCGCAATAATTTTTTTTGGATAAGATTGCCTTTAGAGATTTCTTCCAACCAATAGAAGAAAAACATAGAGAGCTTTGAGTTCAGTTCCAACTCGCAGAGATAGACATATATGATCGCCTATCATCAGATGGAGGTCTGATTGCCATCGATGAGGAGCGTGAGAGATTTTCAGCACAAGAGAGAGAGAGAGAGAGAGAGAGAGAGAGAGAGAGAGGTTGTTGACAGCTAGAGAGAGTGAGTTCAGGATTGATCATCTCGAAAATGGCAGCCTTTTTTTAATGACCCCTTAAGTGACTAAAAAAGACAAAGATATTACCATTAGAAAAAAAAAGGAGATATACAAAATTCAACTGAAAGAAGAATGAAAATAAAATAACTAAATGAAAATATTTAAATAATTCAGTAATTATATTTCTAAGATAGCTTGAGATGGTTATGATTAATTTTCTAAATCTATATTTGAAGGTGACTAATACATCCAATATTTAATGATGAAGAAATTTAATAATATTTTAAAATAAAATATAAAATATTTGAAATTTTTATTCTTGGTTTGCCCAGGTTTTGTTTATGTTCTATTAGGTGGGCCACTCAAGCATTCAATACCTAAAATTACAAAGACATACCTTTCTTAGATCATGTCGGCTAAAATATTAGTCAAGTTACAAAATTAATTGATGTAATTTTTATAAACATCAAAAGAAAACAAACACGATAAATTATTAACTTATATTTAACTAAAACTTATGAGGTTATAGATCTTTATAATGAGAGATACGTATAGGTAAGATTATATGATTTTTTTTTAAAATAGATTGAGCAAAAAGATCAAGAAAATTTCTTGGATGATATAACTTGCATAATCTAGGACCATTCATTTGTGAAGGATCACTTAATCCATATTCATTACCTCTACTTTACTTATGGGGGGATGAGGTTCGGCCTAAACAGATCAAAGAGAACTAGAATTCTCAATATTTAGACGTCAATTGAAGTATCAAGCATGATGACATCATTTTTCATAATATGTATTGGATGTACATCTTTTAGAAACCCAAAGAGTGGTTCCGCAAGAAGAAGAAACAAGAACCCCATTTGGTTTTTTGACTTGTATCGCCTTAGATCTTCCATCATTTTCTTTCACCCTAAACAAAGCTTTAATTTATTTGAATTAATACTAACGGAACCAAATTCATTATTTATGTCAAACATGGTCACTATTTGGCTCTCACCTCTAGCCTTCATTATCTCTCTACTATACAAGTTCTCCCATAGATAATCAAGAAGATAAAACAAGAATCTAGTCAACCAAAAATAATGTTTTTGGGTCTCATCTTGCATTATGACCTTCAACATGGTAGATGATTCTATCATGATAACCTTGAATGACTTTCTTCACAAAAAATGCCTATTAAGGTCTTCAAGGGCAAGAGCCTTGTCCATATAATCCAAGAGGGTCTTTAGGGGAAAAGCTATTTTTCTCTTGAGATGTCTTCCTTTGAATGATTTATTGCAAGACCTCTACCATAAGGATATCTGAGCCCTGTATAAATTAGAAGAAAATTTACTTAAGACTAAGTTCACTCTTATTTGAGTTGAAACCTCCCCCTTATTGAAGATGCTTTTCATTGACATCAACAACATATCTTAGTGCTGGTAGATTATCCCAACACAAGCATTGCCCTAGGAGGTGTTTAAGCATGAAGTTCTTCATGACAGGAGAGGGGAAAAAAAGAAAAAAAAACGTCTGGGAGAGGGAAAGTAAAAAGCAAAAAATGAGACATATAAAAAAAAGGTAAGGTAGCACGAAAAATATCCATATTTATATATTATTGTGTCAAAAGAGGGGAATATTAGTTCATTAAGAAGGGCTCTTATTAGTGTTGCCCCTCATGTAGAAGCACTTGCACATAGAATGTTTGCATTTAGGGTCAAATCTATACAAGGATACCTCTAACTAAAGAGTCCCTTAAAGGGTGGTTTACCCTTAGAACTCTTACATTCTGGAGCACATGCACAAGATAGTCCTCAAATATCACAGATGCTTGCTTAGGAGAGCTCATGTGTAAGAGATACTTGTATATAGGAGCACACTCGCATTGTAGTGGAGTTTACTTTATTATAACTCAAGAGTCACAGCTATTGGAGTGTGACCACCTATAATGGATAAGCTATAAGGGTGCCAATCCAAATTGTAACGACATGCATTATCCTTGGCTTCTCACCTGGTGACTATATCATTATTGGACTCAATGTGTGCATTGTTCTCTCTCAACCATTGTCATTGTCTATTCGGTTTATTGCTTAATTACATCATCTTCTTTACAATCCTCCCTTAATCATGTCCCAGGTTGACTCTCAGTTCATCTCATGTGATTTCTCATCAATCACAACAATTTCCTTTACCCACTTGTTTTTGCCATCTTCTTGTCAATCATCTCATGACTATCTCTCAGCATCTTCTCGTGTGACCCGCAGAATTTTTTTTTATCTTTTCAAGCATCTAGGACTGCTAAAAGGTTGCTTTATCAGTTTTATCAAACTTATTATGTAGCAAGTTGAGACTTGATATGTTGTTTCACTGATCAAGATCTAAATGGACGGATGTGTCTAAGACTATCCTCATCTCTCATATCTATAAAAGGAAGCCCTTGTGTAACTCTAATGCATAAAATCTTTATTTTTTCATTTATCGTTACACATGATAAAGCATAAGCTCACACAAACGACTGAATCTCTCCAATGATCATTCCAAAAAATTTACACATGGTTATCTAGTCTTTTCAATGATCATTCCAAAAAAGTGTTGTTTCAAAAGAAAAACATATTGCTTCAAAGGTATTTCAATAGAAAGTTTTGATAAAACTATAGATAATTTTACATGATGGAAACTTTAAATAAATATATTTAGCTCTCATGGTTGACATGTTTGAAGAAAAACAGCTCTTAACTTTAATGACATGCAATTGGAGACGCCCATTGTTTACGACATAGATGTTATTATATTAATACAAATTTATCTATGTTTGACTTCCACTGATTTCTAAATTTTATTTATACAAGGTAAAACCATGTGCGAGTAAGGATTAAACTGATCATTGAGACTAGCATAAGGTTTGACTTATGAACTTGGTGTGATACTATTTATCTAAGAAAAAAACCACTAGAATCTCTATAAGCATATGTTTGTCTCTTATTATGAGAGTAGCAAGGATAATTGATACTCATTTCTCAAGAAATGACCTTCACTCAAAAAAACTCTTGGTAAGAACATAGTTGTCATCTTTGATTTTGAAGCTAGGCTATAAACTTTGGGGCAATTCAGATAGGAATTTTTTTAACCCAATAAATACATGATTTGACGTGATCAAATAGCCTTTCTTGTTAAAATTACAAGGTGGATAAATTTTTATCACAAATTAGGAGAATTATTTTAATCATTGAATGGCATAGATCATATAATTATTGATTGAAGTATTGTCTTTTCTAGGTCTCGTCAATTATTACTCTTATGTGAATCAGTTTTGGAAGAATAATACATCATTACATCGGAAGAAGATTTTCAAGGAGACTTTGCACAGTTATTAAATATTTCACGTGAAATCACAGTGAAATATTCCAATTCCTCTTGGGCATTTTAATCCACAAAAATGCATCACATGCAGCTTTAGGAGTGCACATATTTGACAATGTCGCCTTGTTTAAGCAAGCTAAAAGTAAAGTGACTATCGATATAATCCAAGATTCAATTTTTGGGCAGTCCATGATATTACATTTGGAGCACCATTTTAACATTGGAAGGAAGAATATGGCAGAATCTGCCCTAAAACTTGTAAAGAAATTTGAGTGTCAATCTTGTGGCATTTCTCTTTGAATGGAAAGCATTTTCAACACGGACTAATCCCACATTTCTAGTAATTCTCGAGAATTTTAGATAGCTAGATAATGTAAGCCAAAAGCATGCATTGGCAAAATTTATGGGAGCTAGAATTTTCTTCTTTCTATGGGGGCACCATTTTTGGGTGACCCTCTTTTTCTTTTCAAAAAAATTTTTCTTCTTTCTCTTTCTTCAATGTCACTCTCTCTATACTAAAAATGCATTGTATCTAAATGGGCCATAATTTTTAACCATTGGACTTCATCATGCATTTTGTGCATGTGCCAGGCCCTAGTCAACTGTGCCATTTGGGTCATGTTTTTCAATCCCTAACCATCACAATTGCTCTCAAGTTTACTTATGTTAGTGGGCCGCATCTTCCCACTTGCTTGGACCAAACCCCAAAAGTGGGCTTCTTGAAAATGGCCCATGTTGTGCCCTGGTTAAGGGATTGACCTACCAAATTTCGATCGCCGTGCTGATCGGACGGCTGAGAATCAAAGATACTCTGAAACTAGGTCTTCAGAAGTCACCCCCTTGGTCTTCGACAATGGTAGCCGGACGTTATGGAAGATGCCACAAGGAAGAAGAGGAAGAGAGAGAGGTCCCCAACCCCACATCATATATTCTTTCCGCTTCTAATTTCTTCCTTGTACAATTCGCGTCTCCTTTACGCCAGAAGAATCACCGGCCGTCTTCTTCGCAGTCACCTTGCTCTCGTCCGATCGGGAAATCGAGGCCCCTCTATCCCCCCTGGCTTTATCGCTCTTCTTCCTCTCCTCCTCTGCCAGAAGAAACAGTAGGTTTTTAGTGTTTCTTCGGATTCTTTGATTTGACCGAGTGATAATTATCTTCTCGTGAACTCAGGAATCACGCGGTTATTGTTTTGGCGGCGGAGATTATTGGGGCTGTTGCCCTTTACTCTATTGAATCAAGCGAGGAAATTGCTTCGGATATTGCTACAGTGAGAATGCTGGTTGCGGATTTGGGGAGCAAATCTAAGAAAGTGGCGATCGCCGCTTGCCACGCGGTTTTGGATCTCTCGGCTGCGTCGTTTTGCAGAGAACAGTTGAGGAAATCTCTCGCCGTGGAGAAATTGTTGTGGGTACCTCTTTGATCATTTCAATGATACAGTCAGTCTTTATAATGTGAACCGCGCGAGATTCCATTACCTCTTTGCTACCTAGCTTCTACTTTTTATGAAGAAAGACGGAGAGTAACTTCATAATAAGTTTTTCAATAAATGTAGGACATAGTTTCAGTTGTTTAAATGTTTTTGAAGGAGAACTGCCAGAGATATCTTTAACTCTTTGCTTCCTAGCATTCTGTTTTATTTTCTTTCGTTCAGATGACCTGAAGGTGGAAGAATTCTACAACTAGTTTATTTGTAAATTTGGGATATCTGTACATTTGTTTAAACGTTTTTTTCAATGATAATCGTGCAATATTCTATGAAATTTCTGCTTCCTAGCTTCTGCCTTGGTTGTTTTGATTTTGATCTCCCTAGAGAATGCTAGATCTTCTTCCCATCTGGAACGTAATCCAAGATATTAAATGTTCATTTTTATACTCTTCAATAAACTGAAGAAATTAAAAAAAAAATCATTCAATCGGATTAATCAATCCGTGTCTCAATATATTTTTCATTGTTCTGTATGATCAACTGACATCTGATAGGTCCATGCTCTGTCAGGCCTCAGCGGGAAGAGCAGGTATTGGACTTGCGTTGCCATTTCTGGATGCAGCCATGATCCTCATCAACAGTTGCGACCACTACAATTTCCTGGAGAACATCCCTGGTGAAACAACCAGTAAATTCCTTCCCCTGGCAAGAAAATTTAGGATTAATTGCACTGATAAAAAAATAGATCTTCAGAACTTGCAGAGACCATCTTCAGGCTCTCCATTGACAAAGATTCCTTCTCTAGTTATCCTCATGATTTGCTCAGAATCATGATCTTTGGAAAAGAAGAGCTTGCTTTTGAGAAATTTATCCTATTGCACTGGGAAAACTCTCCCACAATACTGAAGAGCAGATCAGAAGATAATTTTTTCTCCTCTTTATTTAATTTCGCCTCTGGGTCCTTAGATGCTATCTTGGAATCAATTATCAAAGGCTTTGTTTCCTGTCCCCCTCTTGCTTCGGATGAACTTGATATCTTCAGCTTCCTGGAAGAAGTCAGCGAGTCACTGGGCTCTGACTTGGTCAGCGGTCAAGATTTCAGACTGGTCAGAACCCTGGTTCTAGGGTCTGTATCAAAGGAGGAGGTCAAGATTTTGGACAGTGATGCATTGACAGTCAAACAAATCGTGTCTACCTGTGAGGAAGCAGTGAGGGACGGTTATACATTGGCTATAAGAGGGCTGGAGTTCCGGTTGAAGGAGGTTGCGGGGATTTCAGATTCTTTAGCTTCGGTCTTTGGTCAACCCTCTGTGGGAGTCAATGCTTACTTAACACCCCCAATGTCTCAGGGACTTTCTCGTCATTTTGACGATCACTGTGTTTTCATTTGTCAGCTGTGTGGGGTGAAGAGATGGGTTGTCTCTCCCCGGTCAACATCATTGCTGCCTCGATTATATGAAGATTCAGGGGCATCATCGGCTGAGGAAACTGGCAGCCATTGTGGTGCTGCGAGAGAATTTGTTCTTCAGCAGGGGGACATTCTGTATATTCCTAGGGGATGTCTTCATGAGGCTTCTACAACTGACAATGGTGGGGAGGATCAGCTCCAAATTTCTTCTTTCTCTCTACATCTCACAATTGCTATTGAGGTCGAGCCCCCATTCGAGTAAGTTTATGAGTTATTCTCTCACCCTGTCTCTATCTCTCTCTCTCTCTCTCTCTCTCTCTCTCTACATTTCTCTATTTTTCTCCCCACATCTCTCTTTTGTGTTAGTCACTTTTCATCTCATTCTTCATGAATCTATCCTCTAATTCTTACTCTTTTGTCTTAAATCTCTCTCTCTCCACGAATTAGTCTTTTCTCTCACCCTTTCTCTCTCTTAATGAACCTCTTTCTCCCTCTCTCTCCCTTTCAAGCTATCTGTAAACGCATCCTCTGTGTCTTTTTGTGCATTGACAGATGGGAAGGCTTCGTGCACATCGCCCTGCACCAATGGAGCCAGAACCAAACACAAAACCATCCTCGTCTGGTGATCAACCTCTTCCACATAGCAATTTCATTGGCTGGAAATCAAAATCCCATTTTCCACAAAGCCTGCCTCCTCCTCTCCAATGCCCACCACTCAACCATTCAAATCTCTAAAAATATCTTTACCAATGTCATCTCCTCCGTTAAGGCTCTCACAAGCTTCTCAGAAGCCATAGATAAGACCAAGCTAGCATTGGTCGAGGATGACTCTATCTTCTTCCTCCGCCTCTGCTGGTTACGACATCTTCCATCTGGAAGTTTTGACTTTGATGAACACTTGAAGGCTTTTGAAAAGCTTCTTCCATTGTCAGAAGGTCAAATTGTAGACCTTAAAAGTGAATTTGCTGAGATCAAGGATCAGTTCTGCAGGTCTGTTGACTTTGAGGATTCTAAGAGAGGTTTGGAGGTAATGCATAGGAAGTATAAGAAGGTGAGGAAGCAGTACATGAATGGTATGCTATCCCTGAACTCAATGATTTAACCATTGGCTAGATTCCAGCAAAATTTGGTTGGATAATTTTTACTTGACAGTCCGCTAAGGCTGAACCCCTGAAGGAGAACCTTGACAGGGCAATTTATATAAGGCAGAAAAAGGTAATTGCGAAGGCAATTTTGGCACATTTGGAGGGTCGGTACAGTTAATCACAGCACATGTGTTTTGGGGTTGAGCAGAATCTTGGCAGGATGATTATCTTTAATTATCGAAGGGTTTTTATGCGCTCTCTCTATCTCTCTCCCTGTAATATATATACATATATCTAGATAGATTATTGTTCGCATTATTTACAAGCCCTCTTAATGACAAATGAAATTATTCAGGCAAATGTCAGCGTGTGCCCCAATTCAACAGTGTGCTATTCCATTATGATTTATAAGCTCATCAAGGATTTTATTGCTTTACTTTATAATATTTATTTATGGTCTATGTGTTTGTCATTTATTTATGGTTTTTCTCTTTATATCTATACGAGTAGCATAAAAAATATATGGCTATTTTGACATCTTAAGTAATTTACTGCATGACCTCCTTTCCAAATTCTGCATGAATTGGGATGCAAAATTCTAGTCAACTAGTCGATGCAAAGTTCATGGACAGTTCGCTGCTTTGGATTCTGAAACCTCTCTCCAAGAAAAAGGGAAGAAATTACTTGATCAGATGTTAACAAGGCCATTTTTTCAGTTGATTAGCAGGTGTTCATTTCTCAATAGGTCTCTTTTCTATTTTTCTTGTTTTATTAGGTATCAATTAGCACTAGATAAAGGTTTGTTAGATTATTTTTTATTGTCATCCTAATTCCACAATTTCTCTCCCTAAAACTCATGCTGGTCTTATTTACTTCACTTTTCTCCAGTAAGTCTAGTCCAATTGGCATTGAATTAGATTTAGTAAATTCATTTCTTTTCCGTCTTCTTAAACCTCCTCTAATCCTATATTCTATGAATTTAATTGTATGCAAGTCGATTTTCATTGTCAATCAAATCGACCAATGCTCACTATTTCACTTCTGTAAATCATCAATTGAAGTGGTCTAGGTTATATTTCAATTAAATTTGTGTTTTCGGTTGATACTCTTGAAATCTAAGTCCCATATGTTTAACACATGAAGTGGCATTGCAAATAAGAAGTTATGTATTTTTCTTTCAAATTTTACAAGTGGTCTGTACTCAAGCCTATGGAGACTTGGGATTGGAGTTCCACAAGGTGACTTGAATTGCAATTATGCTTAGTCACTAGAACAATTTCTTGGATATCTATGTACACACTCGTATCTAATTATTGATCACCATTAATCTATGCTTGGAAAAAAAAGTAGGTTAGAATTGACTTTACTTGAATAGTGCATTTTTAGGTAATCACTCAACTTGAGTGATATTTGCTGATGGACGCTCTGAATTGGTAAAGCCTTTGATAATTGAGAAATAAAAAAGAGAGCTCAAGCCTTTATATATAAAGAGGAGGCCATGATTAAGGAAAAGATATGTCCCTTGTCATATTAAGACCCTCGCAAGCAAAGCCTATTGGGTCATATTCAATCACTTCCCCTCAAGCTGGAGTGTGTAGATCAAACATGTCTATCTTGGGGCTAAGAAGTTGTTTGTTGTGTTGGTAAGGCTTTTAGTGAAGAAGTCAATTAGTTGTTAGATGAAGGTACGTGTGGTGCAATTATGAACCCTTGTAATACCTTGACAAATGTCATGTTAATCTCTCATAATTTGCTTTGTACGCTACATGAAATGCATGAATCCCTTAATGCATATAGTTGTTAGGTTATCACATTGCATAAATATGAGCATCTGAGTCTTAAAGCCCAAGTCATGGAGAAGACATTGAAGATACATCATCTCACCATTTGTTTTTGTTCACAATACAATACTCAACTTCTAAACTTAATGGGAAATGACTATTTGTTTCTAAAACCACTAGGTAACCAGATTGCCACCAATATGCATGATCTCCTTTGTTCCCAACACATTTAGAGTGTGAATAAGTCTCTAAATGATGATGATTGTGTTACTTGTAGATGAGGCCTTCATTTCTGGGCTTGCCTGATATATATGCACATACTCATTAGGGACACTCGCAAGGTAGCTTCCAAGGTTCTTGCATGAACTACTAAGAACATGGACTACATAAAAAGAAATCAAGACGAGTTACCCTCAAGTAAATTAGGTTCCCTAGAAAATGTTGGTATTAGTTGGTAGTCTTCAATATTTGTGAATCTTTATCCGTGAACTTGGGCAAAGCTTCCATCTGTGAAGATTCTATTTTAGCATTGAGTAACTCTATTTCTTGAAGAAGATCCAAAACATATTTCCTATGACAAAGAGATAGCTTACTCAAGTGACAATTAGACTTTATCTCAAGGACGTAATACGAAGTTTATAAGTCTCACATTTAGTGCTGATAAAGATAAGCCTTTTAGTAGCAATGCCTACCTTATCATTGTATGTCAACAAAATATCATGAAGATAAAAGATGAGTAAACATGTGAATAGTAAAGCTGACTAGGGAAGTAAACATGTGAATAAAATAACACAATTTTCTAAAGGAGAAAGTTTTGGCTTTGATATCATGTAAATAGTAGAGCTTTTGATAAGATGTGAGTAGACAAGATAGAGCAAGCCTCTATATATAAAGGAGAAGGTGACAAAGGAAAAGAATATGTCCCATGTGGGACCAAAAACTCCAATGGGCTAACCCAAATGTGTTGCACGCTAACATTCACTAAGAGAGGGGTTATGGTTTTGAACAAACTACTTGCCTCAAAACATGTGTGGAGGCAATGGCAAAATAGTGGGCATCAATGTAAATGTCCTAAAGCAAAATGCACCACCCAAAGGAGAAGAGGGAACACGATCATTGAGATAAGTGACATTTAAGAGACCATTGATCCAAAAATAATGAGGGACACTCACCTTAACAAGAGGCGTGCAAAGTGATATCTAATAGGTGGTGATATTTTTTTTTGAAAACTTTGTTTTGTAGGGAGGTGTAGCATTAGGGGGTTGATGGATGATGGACAATTAAAAAATTTTAGGACTTCTTGAAAAAATTGAAGGGCATTGCTAGTGCCCTTGAATGGTGTCGTAGTAGAATGTTTAGGGTATGATTTTTGTGATCAATTGGTAGATAGTGGCAAGTACGTGTGTGTGTTCTTTTGTGGAGATATGCCTAGTTGACTCAAATGTAAATGTTGACAAAGACAATGTAGTAAAGATAGTTAGATGGAGAGGCTACAGAGAGAGAGTAAGCGAGATGGACGATGTTTATCCACTCTGCAAGACTTCCCTCACAAACTTATAAGTAGACATCCAAGTAGAGTGTTCTAAAGTTTAGAAAAAGCAAAGATGGCCAAGTCTACAATCCCACAAAAGCGAAGAGGTAGTGGATCCAACAAAAAAATAATAAGGTTGACAAATGAAGTGTCTTGGACCAGCTCATAGATCTCACGATTGTTTTCATAATTTAGGGTACAAGTGTAGGATATGATGTAGCCTATAAGCCAAATCATATTTCCATGTATCTCATTTATGTTTATTAAAATAAAATTTGGTCATTTTTACTCTTATGTAATATTTGCAATAAATTCCATGAGCATATGTAATGATTAAGTAAATTATAATGAGATCATAATATACTGATCACTAGTCTTTAAACATATATTCAAAACACTCATATTTGATGGATATTTCAATAAGGATATCAAAATATCAAGAAAGAATAATTCTACCTAATCTAATTCATGTGATGAGCATGTTGGATCTTGTAGTCATCAATCTGAAGACACCAAGGATAGATAGTAGGTGTTTTTTGGACAAAGAGTTCACTAAATTAATCTATATAAATCCCGAAATAGTATTATACCTTATTTCCAATCAAGATAATTTATTTCACGATAGTGTTTATGGTCGTTTGACCTGAGACACCAAAAATATCTTGTAGGTGGATGACTATGTTTGACTATGACGTACGTATCCCTAGCCACAGGATCTCCAAAACCTTATACATCAGATATAGTATCAATTCCTCAGAGGTGCTTGTATGGTCAAGATGAGATTGTTCGCCCTCTATATACGAGGAGATTGATTGAAACCATAAGATGTGATAAAATCCTTAGTCAAGGAAGCAGAAATATTGGTATATCTGTTTTGGATGATTTTCTCCACACATCATTATTAACTAGAGCAACCAATTAGATTTAGACAATTGACCAAACCTTAAGGCCTTCATAAGTCTCGTGTCAATGATGGCAAACAAAAGAAGGATTACATGTACATAGTAATCAATGATGGCAAGGTTCGATACAGGGGTTCTTATACACTCCATATTTCCTAGAGCACATAGTATAGCTTGGCACCTGGAAAGTTGGCAACTCGACCAATAAATTGGGTTAAATTGATCCTTGATTAATTAATATATATGTTGATATAGAATAACTAATAACGTAGTAGAAATATTGGTGTATATGTGACGGAACGATACCGCGAGGTCATCGAAAACACACGGTCTCGTGTCAAAATAAAGTCCAAGCCTACCAATTTTATGAAATTAATTCGAATTGAGGGGTATAATGGTAACTACGGGTCAAATCCACATGGAATTAGAGAAATTTGTTATGTTTTCTTTGAATTTGATCAAATCTGATGATGAATCGGTGATAGAAATTGGGAAAAATGGTATTTTATGAAAGAGGACTTGAAGACGAATCCACAGAATCAAAAATCAGTGAATTTGACTTTGATTTCGCGGAGAAATTGAAGATTGAAGAGAGGTGAAATTTCTGAAAATCGTAATAACAAAATTAACAAAATTAAGACTGAAATTAAACTAATTAACGATTCTAAAATGAAATTAGACACTAAACGAAGATAGATTAGAATAAAACACGATCCCTAACCCAACATTGCGATCGAATTGATCCAATTAATCACTGAAATCAAGGCTATTCATCAAAATCCAAAAATCACGATTCGTGGAGTTCATGCGTCGATTTCTTCTTCGTCGATCGTCAAAATCTTGATCTTAAGCACTCCTCGGACGCGAAAATGAGTCTAGAAGCGATTGGGATCAAGAGATTCAAGAGATTTGGTGTCTAAATAATTTAATTTTATTGAATTGCTCTCGAATACTTTACAATCTCGAAGAACATCTCAATTATAGGCAATTTGGGCGTAACTGTCCGATGAAACGCATCAACGGCTCTGATGAAACGCACCAATACAAATCGTTACCGTTAAGTCGTGGCCGTTGGATCGCAATCAGACGTATCAAATGAAGCCACGTTGTATGTGTTATAAAACACATCAAAAACGCACGCCATTGGATCGCGATTGGACGCTCTTGATGCGTTTTCAACGATTTAATCTCGACCGTTATAACTTTGCGATCAACGGTCGAGATTAAAATGCATCCGGTGATCTCAATTTCACCATGTATCCCACTTCACGTAAGTGAAGATCAATGGTTGAGATTTTACGCGCGATCGGACGTCCCACGATGCGCCATGTCACATCACGCTCGTGATCGATCGGACGCTCCAGATTGCACCACGTCACTGCGCCGCTTTAAATAATATGAAAAGGCAATTTTAAATTATAAAATTTGATTTTTAATTCCATAAAATCCTTAGAAATTCATTAAAAATTTAGAAAAATTCTAAAAAATTCCAAAAAAATCCCTAAAAATTAGAAAAATCATAACTTTCAGAATATAACTCTAAATTAATCTAAATTTCTTTCATTTCATGATAAATTTAAAAATTCAAATTTAAATTAGCATGTTATCAATATGTTCTCGATAATCTTATGATGGATATTATGTGGCCTACAAGCCAATCACACTTTCATGTATCTTGTTTATGTTCATTGAAATGAAATTTATTCATTGTCATTCTTGTGTGATGTTTGCAATGAAGTCCATGAGCATATGCAATGACTAAGTGAATTATGATGAGATCATAATATAGTGATCACTAGTATTTAAACATATGTTATAAACATTCCTATTCGTGGGATATTCGAGAAGGACATCGAATTATCCGGAAAGAATAGCACTATCTAATCCATCTCATATGATGAGTATGGCCGATCCTATAGCCATCAGTGTGGAGACACTAAGGATAGATAGTGGGTGCTCTTTGGATAAAGAGTTTACTGAATTGATCCGTATGAATCCCTGAATGGTATTATACCTAACTGTCAATCAGGTTGATTCATGTCATGATTGTGTATGTGGTCCTTTGACTTGAGACACCAAAGACATCTTGTGGATGGATGATCGTGTTTTGATTATGACTTACGAATCCCTAGCCACGGGATATCTAAAACGTCATATATTGGATACGACATGAAGTTCACGAAGATGATTGTGTGGTCAAGATGGGATCGTCCACCCTCGGTATTTGAGGAGATTGACTCAAAGGAATGAGATGCAATGAAATCCTTAGCCAAGGTAGTAGAAATATCGAAGAAGGAGTTCTCGATGATTTCTACACGCATCAGTACTAACTTGAGTGACCGATTAGGGTTTGACAGTTGACCATACCCTAAGTCATTCATGAGTTTAATGTGGATGAAGGATTATACATACATGGTAATCGATGACGGGAAGGTTCCATAAGTGAGTTCTTACATACTCCATATCTCCTAGAGTACGTGGTGTAGCTTGGCACCCAACGGGCTGGCAACTCAACCTATCGATTGGGTTAAATCGATCCTTGATTAATTAATCTATATGTGGATGTGGATAATTAATTAAGGTTGACCAATAAGGTGTTATTTGGTCTATAGAGTTATTAACTAGTGAGATATATGGACCTAGAGGGTCACACACATAAGGTTTATGGATGTTGGTGGATATAGACATAATTATGAGGGTTTTTATGAAAAAACCTCATTCCAAATGTCTATAAATAGGGGGAGGACGACCACAACTGAAGGTGCCCATGCAAGCCTTGTGGGAATTCTCTCCTTTCTTCTCTTTCTCTCTTGGTGAAGAGCTTTGAAGAGGAGATCCAACCATCCGGAGACCGTGTGGATACCGCTAGAGGCTAGACACTTGAATAGCTTCAAGAACTCCTTCAAGGAATCCCTGTAAGTATGTTTTCTCATACATACTATATGATAGGATCATCTGTTCTTGGTGGCTCGGTATTTTGAATGTCCGATTCAATATTTTTTCTGTTGCATTTGATGTTTTGATCAAAATTTCGAAAAGTTATCGACCTCAGATCCTATCATCTTCATCATGTATTAGTACTAACTAAAGTGGCCGATTAGATTTTGATAGTTGACTATATCTTAAGTCATTCATGAGTCTTAAGCAGATGAGAGAAGGATTACAATTATACGGTAACGAATGATGACAAGATTCCATATAGGGTTCTTATATACTCCATATCTCCTACAACATGTGGTATAGCGGTCTCTAAGTGTTTCATCTATAGTGGTATAGCCGCAAAGAGTTTCATCTTCATTGTGTCGGCGGGGATATTTTGAAGATGATTGATTTCACATACTTGGCATAGCTCATCTACGTGTCTATACGGGTCCTCGGAAGGTTTACAATGGAAGATAGGATGCATGCTCATAGCATGTGAATCTATTCTAAAATTTGCCCCTCAAATTAGGTGTGCGTGCATTCGGGTGACAGGTCTTTGGAGGAAGGGCCTGGAGTAGTCACAAAAGTGTTTCCCTGCATTTCCTTCATCGTTCTAGGCCATTTCTACTGGTTCTATTGGTTCTACGATGAAACATGTCTCGATAGTGTCGGGGGATCGTTCAAAGAGATCTACATTTAAAGGATTATTATGTAATCTCTAGGTGGTCTATCGTCTCATGGAAGAGGAGAACGGATATTTAGATGAATATAAATAATAATTACTTATAAATTATCAAATTATGACGTCGATTGTACCTGAGTGTCGTTATCCATGAGAGTTAAGCCTTCTTAACGCCAATTTGATGAAATGATTGCATGTAGTCCTTAGAAAAAGGACGGAAATCACTTGATCTTATGGAATTAAGGATTTCAAAGATTGATTTCAACTTCGGATTTCTCATTGTAAGATCGATGTGAGTTAATTTTGAAGAAATTAAAAGAAAATCAGAGATGACCAAGTCAAAATTGACCAAAATGATCAAAATTACGCCTTAAATCCCCGGCAACGGTGCCATTTGACAAATGAAAACAGTGAGGTCTTTAAAAACATGCGGTCAAGAGTAAAAAAATTACCAAACTCACCAATTTTATCAAATAATCACGAATTAAGGAGTATAGTGGTGAATAAGGGTCAAATCCACGGAGAATTAAGGTAATTCTAAGGGATCTTTTGAAATTTAGGCAAATCAGATGATGAAATGTGAAATATAAATTAGGGATTTTTGATATTTTTGGAAAGAAGACTCAAAGACAAAATCCACGAAATAAAAAATCACTGCATTTGGATCAAGATTTGAGAAGTAATCATCAAATGAATGAGAGAAAATTTTCTGAAAAATAAAATCACGGAAAACAGAAATTGAAATTGACTCAAATTATGATTCGAATTTGAAATATAAAGCTTTACAAAGGAAGATTAGGATGAAACATGATCCCTAACCCAAGATTGTGCTCGACTTGATCCAATTAGTCACTGGATCAAAGCATTTTCATTCTGAATTCAAAAACATGATTGTTGATATTCCAGCGTCAATTTTTTCCTATTGTTTCAACGAAATCTCACTCTCAAGCACTCAGTGGATGCGGAAATGAGTTAAGAAGCGATTGGAAGCAGGAGATTTCAAGAGATGTGGTGTCTAAACAGTTCGATCACTTGAATTTCCCTAGAATGACTTTATAATGTTGAAGAACATCTCAATTTATAGGAGGAATTGGGCCTAACCGTCCGATGGAGCATTTAATCTTCAACTCAATGGCTCTGATGAAACATACGATTGCAAAGCGTTACGATTAAGTCATGTCCGTTGGATCTCCGATGAACCGCCGAGATGATGTCACCTCGCGCGCATTATAAGTAACGCATTGAATCACCACCGTTTGATCTCGATCAGACGCTCTAGATGTGTTTCGTTGGTTTTAATCTCAGCCGTTATAACTCCTCAGATCAACAGTTGAGATTAAATCATTTGAAAACGATTTCGTCGACAAATGAGATTGTACCATGTACCCTTGCCTTTAAGTGACGATCAACGGTCACGATTAAACGCGTGATCACACGCTCTAGATTGTGCCACGTTACATTTGCACTTAGAAAATCAATTTTAAATTAAATAAATCGATTTTAAATTCAAAAAAATTCAGAAAAATCCCAAAAAAATTTAGAAAAATGTAAAAAAAATTAGGAAAAATCTAGAAAAATAACTAAAAATTAGAAAATTCATATTCTTTCAAATTATAACTCCAAATTAATCCAAATTTATTTCATTGGATCAGAAATTCAATTATCTATCATTTTAAAAAGTTAAATTTAAAAAATAACAAGAGATTAAATTTATTTAAAAAATATACTCATTTATTTTAGATTTTAAAACTTAAAAATTATATGAGTATATAGAAAATGTTTTCTCTTATTATTTAACCTTAAAAACTAATTATAATCTCAAGTAAAGATGGGTTATAAAAATATTTATCCTTAATTCATCATTATTAACCCTAAATTAATGCATTTTGAGATTATAATGACTTTTTCATAAAATGATAGATAAACACTCAAAAATATGATAACATGCATTAGAATGGAATGATTTATGCCTTAATTTTTATGAATAATCATGTATTTTCATGTTTAATTAGCATGCTATCAGCAAGGTGGCAGCAACTCTTTGGGGTTGACAGCCTTTTGGCAACAACAACCATAGTAGTGGTGACTACAACCCAAATACCTTAGAATTCTAGGGTAGAACTTTTGGCTATGATAGAATGTGAATTAGTAAAGCCTTTCATAATTTATGAATAAATAATAAATTACAATCCTATATATACATGGAGAGTATGACTAAGAAAGAGACATTGTGAATGTAGGACTAAAACCTTAACGCAACAACCTATACTCTAACAAACTCTAAAGAATTAATAAAGTATATTATAATTTTTATAGGACGTGAGACCCACAGAGTCACAGGAAGAAGGTTCTTGGAGATATAATAAACATATAAGTAAGCTGATTTTTGAAGAAAAAAATGTCACTGAGAATACAAAGACCTTAAGGAAGGGTTTGAAAAACGTATGATTCTCATCTCTACTGACACGTCTGTCTCTCCCTCTACTCGGTGTGATGGAAATGATGTGGAGATAGGTGTGTATCAAGGCGCTATGGCTAGTGATTAAAATCGCATGCATAAAGAGGAGATTCGTTAAGACGAGAGCTTTGTGGATACCCAAGCTGGGAATGTGGGCAGCTTGCAACATCACATTTGAGGAACCAAAATATTACAAATCTGATTCTATCAAAGGTGGTGCTATTACATTTTATTTTATTTTGTCATTTTTATTTCATTTTCCCTCCATCACAAAATCATGGTGATTTCTTGATCATTTTGTAAGCATAAATCAAATTTCATCAGATACCCACATCCTAATAATGCTTTTGGTTCTAAAAGCAGGGCTATGTAGCTGACACATGGATGTTGTTGCGAAACAGTGACATGCATCGATAGCTTTGCATGATATTCGTTTATTTGGGGATCCTTTATTGCTGTTACACCACTCTTTGATGCTGATGATGATCATTGTCACTAAAATATTGCCGTTTCTGTACAATATTGACACAGAACTACTGTAAATACAATGCTACCTTATTTTTGCTGCTTTGGCTCTAATATGGATCTCCATCGTTGCTTATGGCGAGGCAAATTCACTGACATGTCAATGATCTGCGCAACATTTGCATGCAACTATAGCATTCACATGATGCTATCTCATTTGGGTTTCCTTTAGAAATGATATGATTCTTTAACATGATTGTGCCACGGCAGTGTCAATGGCATGTCATTGCTGTTTATGCACATCCTACCCTTTACACATAATGGTGCCTCATTTGACGTTCTTTTGGCTCGAATAAAGTTCATGTAACGTGGGGATGACATTGAGATGCTGATGTTTCCCCACATCATGGACACATAGCTATGCGGGATGCATGATGCTGAATCATTTGTTTTCCTTTGGAACAGATATGACGCTATATGGGGTTAATGATAAGACAACATCATTGACATGTCTCTGTTTCTACAGAGCAGTAACAAACATATTTTTTTACAAAAGTTGCCACATTTTGATCTCCTTTGCCATTATTATCGCGCTCCATGGAGCTGATAACGAGGCAATGTCACTAATAAACACACAATCAAACACATGGTCAAATGTTGACGTTAGTGGTTGCCTCCATGAATAACTTGATGTAGATTCCTCCCCAACATCGCTATAGAGGAGGGAAAATCGTTGCTCTGGAGTAATGAGATTGAGTGAGGGATGAGATCTGTGATGCTATTTTCCCTCTGCAAGCTGTTGAACCCCACTTCATGTAATAGAGCGAAGAATGGGACAAACTTGACACGTCGAGTAGGAGTGGCTTCTCGCCATTTATCTTGGCCGAACCTGAGTAAATAGAAAAGAGGACGGTAGAGATGCACTGGCGTGTGGAGGATATCTCTTCACCGAGTGGGAGAGGTACATATCGGAGGCGAGTGAGAGTGAGGTCGCTAGTTCAACGCCGGGGGGAAGTATTGGAAGGACAAGAAAAAGTTATCGCTGATGCCGAGGCTGGTGTAGAAGGAAGCTTTCCACTCTCCTTACCAACCAAGAGAGTAAGATGGAGAAAGTGAGAGTAAGATGAAGGAAAGAGGGACAGACAGAGAGCTGGATTGGTCATTATTAGCCTTCCAGACTCGTCTTCACACAAACGCGTTTCCTAAAATGAATTTATCGAAAATATTTTCTGTAATGAATAACCTATTGAAAGATCAAAAATTTTTTTCAATGCTTCGGAAATCGTTCGATGATGATCGAAATTCATCTATTGAAAGGCTTTTGAATGGTCGATTAACCTTGACATTTCCTGGAAATTTTAATCATGATCAAAATATTATGGTTCGTAGGAGTAAAACACAGAAATATAGGATAAGCATTTTTTTTTCTTAACGACCACGAAAATAAATTACCCGTCTTTGAAGATTTGTATTCCATAATTAATTATTAACCATTTTATCGCTTTGCTGCAGTTAAAAATACAGGAAAATAAATATTTCTCAAATGATAAAAAAATCATGGCACTAGTTCGTGGATTAAATAAAGAATTACTTGGATATTTTGATAAGTAAATCATGGCTCTGGTGATGGAGTAAAACGCAGTAACGTGGGAGAGAGGAGAGAGAGAGAGAGAGAGAGAGAGAGTCAATGATTCGGCCTGACCGAACCCTCAGAAGCCTGGGAAAACTACACCTGGTCCCAGATTACGAAGCCAGTGAGATTTAGTCAAGGGGACCCATTCAATAGCAATTACTAATTTACAGCAATGGAGGAGGCTGACGGTTTCAAGGGGGAAATGGGAGTTTGCCGGGGAGGAGGAGACCGTGGAGAAGATTAATCATGCCATAAAAAGGGCCGCTTCGCGCAGCTTCTTCCGGGGGACCTCGCATTCATGGATACTCAGACACAGCAACGGTCAATACTTGCAACTAATGCCCTTCATTTCCTCTCTGTCTCTCTCTCTCACCCTAGATCTCTCCTCCCTTGATTTCTTTCTCTTTTCGAGCACAGGAGATGCGAGGATATCTGTAACGCATTGTGCGTTGAAAGTCTTTTTCTTGTCTTTACTTCCTTATTCGAAACATCTCTTCAACATCCCTCAAATCACTCGTTTCTGTCTCTCTCTACGAAGTAAAACAGTCCGGGACCGTTTTCCCCCTCCTTAGAGGCCATAAAGGTCGGCGAAATTCCAGCAATCCTCTGCACAACACAATGGATGAGAGCTCGTGCAACACAAATCTCACCCTCGGACCTGGTAGCGGAGCTCGCCGGCAACTCGTCGGAGAACCGAAAGCGCCGCCTGTGCACTTCCATGTTCTCTTTCCCTCGTGGACCGCCGAAGAAACCCCAGAAATGGAAGAAAGGAAAAGAAGATGTCTGGGCTAAGTTGAAGAAGAAGAAGGAGGAAGAAGATGCGAACAGCGGCGCTATCAAGAAGAAGCTCCGTCTCACCAAGGAACAGTCCGCCTTGCTCGAGAAATACCTTCAGAGAGCGCAGCACTCTCAACTCCGTAAGTAAAGCGAAGGAAAGCCACTTCAATATTTCATGTGTGCTTCTCGGATAGCTTCAAAATTTAAAACTGCAGGTTCAGAAGCAAGAACTCGCTGACTCTCTGAATCTCCGTCCGCGGCAGGTGGAAGTCTGGTTCCAGAACAGAAGAGCGAGGTAGGTTTGGTCCAAAATCCGGAAAAACTCTAATTTTTGGCGTTTTTTTTAACGGCGAAGTAATGAAGCAGGACGAAACTAAAGCAGACGGAAATGGACTGCGAGATTTTGAAGAGATATTGCGAGAATCTTAGCGACGAGAATCGCCGACTCAAGAAAGAGATTCAAGAGTTGAAGACCATGAAGCACTCCAGATCGGCGATTTGCCTTTTTTGCCAGAGAATACAGACAGGCGAGGATGGCCACATCAGCCCTAGAGTACATGGATGTGCCACCAAAGAGTCCTCTATAACCTGTTAAGTAAGATCTTGGCGTGGAATCGATCAACTGTGTTAATCGATGAGCCAGAAAGAGGGCGACAGGGGAACCGGAAATCGGGATGAAAATTTGAAAAGAAATGTTTGTATTTATCCTAAAATCTGTAGACATAGTATTTCCGAGTGAATGCAAACCAAGGAGAAAGGACAACTATCTCTTTCTCCCTTTTCTCTCTCTCTCTCTCTCTCTCTCTCTCTCTCTCTCTCTCTCTCTCTCTCTCTCTCTTTCTCTCTGTGTCTCGCTCTTTTCAGATGGTGATGGATGGGCCTTCAAATGATACAGTGATGGAGGGTCTTTAAGGGTGAGGAGAAGCAGATGCATGCATGCATTAGCTGGGCCGAAACAGGTATGGGCGAGAGTGAGAAGGAGAGAATCTGTCCATGACGAGTTTTCCAGTGTGTCCCTGATGGGGAGGCGATGCGCTGACCAAAACGGGAGTATTCCGAGGCGCTTCGAAATCTTCTCTCTCCTTGTTCTCCGCCGCGATAAGCTTTGACGAGTTCCAAAATGGCCACGCCATCAAATATTTTGGTTTATCTCTCTCTCTCTCTCTCCCCCGGCCTCTCTCTCTCTCTCTCATTCTCTCACTGTAGATGCATTCTTTTCTTAGGAGATGAAGGGAGATGGTTGGCATCATTCCGTGATGAATTTTTTGTTTTCTCAAATGACCGACAAAGCTTCAAAGAAGATATGGATCAGTCGATCGTTAGACATCAACGTTCACTCTCTCTCATTCATCTCTCTCTCCCATCAGGATACTTAAATTTGGGAAACACAAACCTCGAAATGAATCGATGGTCAAATCAGTTCGCTTGAATTCGGGTACAGACGTCCGTTCACTCCATGCTTCAACAATCATGACCGTTGATCTTTACACGTGAATAACCCCCAAAAACTTAGCTAGGAGAAAAAAAATCCGGATTGAGTGTGCTGGTTCATGAAATAATACAGCAGAGGTGGGCAATATGAGTTGATCTCGGTATGCTTGATTTTCTCCTGCAGTGTGACACTTGAGAGAGCTAAATGGTACCCTTTTCCTCGCAATAGATAAGTTTAGGTGACAATTGAGGCACTTCAATACTGGTCATGAAGCCAATAAAGTCAAGGTAGAAGCCATAGATCTATACTCGACTAGTCAAACGTGGAATAACATCAAGTTTGTTACTTCTCCTATTTAATACAAATTCTTTTTTAGAAAAAAAGGAAAGTGGAAAACGGGGAGAGGGAGGGGGGTAAGAGTCCCCTAGATCTCATAGGATTAGACTGATTGTGCTCGCTCATGTTTAAGAGAGGCATGCCATTTAATAGGCACATAATGAAAAAAAGCCACAATGTTCATAGACTTTGTCACTCCCCCTCGAGAAAATGAATGGGTTTTTCATCCATATCTTAGAGTAGCAAAAATGATATGGAGAGAAAAAAAACAAAAGAAAAGGTAAACAGGTCTAGGGCTATAGTTAATATGTGAGTTGTTGATCATGGAAAAAGTGGCACTCGATATCATTCACTGTTTCTTGATTAAGTGAACTAATTTCTGTTCTACAGCAGCTGACCCGATTTTGGAGTGGCACTCTAAATTTTGGAGTCAAAGAGTTTGGTCTTATAGGATAACCCAATTTATCATGAACTTAATATTTCAATAAAAGAAAATTTATGATTTTAAAATATAATCAAGAATGAAAAGAATCATGAAATTTATGATTTTCAGATATATTCAAAGACAAATTCAACATTCAAACATAAAGTAGCAAAAAAAATCAAATAAAAGTCAATGATAAATCAATTGAAGTCCATGACAAACATAATTTTGATATTTTACCTTATGAAAATAAAATTGAAATACTGATATTAATTAAAGTTAATTGTAAGAATTTGTCTATATAAATAGAATTGAATATTTTTATATTCACTATTTTTTCTGTTAATAGATTGGTATGCATATTTATGGCGAATTAAATAATATTATGATGAGTTAAATTGAACTCTTTTTTTATTATGTGATTAATGAGAAGAAAATTAATTAATAGGAATTTATTTTTTAGTACTTTTTGGTCATTAACTCAAGTAAATTGAATTAATATAAAATATTTACTTGAATATATACAATGTACTTTGAAATATATTTCTTCTTAATCAATTGAATAGATTTGATTTTTGAAAAATACGCTAATGATACTACCATTATCATATTAAAGGCACAATTTATCATCATTATTTTGAGTTGAATATTTTCATGATAAGAAGAGTTTGGTTATAATCGGCATTAGTCTATAGAGTTGAATTTGATATCATCACTTGATCTTTTGAGATAATATTTCAGAGCAAGAGGAGAATATCATCAATTAAATAGATATTTCAAGTCCCATTTAATGAAAATAAAAGAGAATTTTCATTTTAAATAAACTTTAAGAAAAAAGCCTATTAAGCATGCGGACCATCAAACGGGATAAATGTGAATTTTCAAATTTCTAGTATATATAAACTTGATACGGTACTTGGTTTTCTAAGTGTGTATTAGGACCCTCATTACCTAATAAGATCCATAAAAAAATATTGAGATACATCAACTCTTGAGGACATCACTCAAATTAGAAAGTTACATTAATAGTTATAATAAATGAAAATCAAACAAGATCTCTTGGTGAATGTAGGCAGACTCAAATAACTAAATCTTCATAAAGACAAGGAATCCATGTAAAAACAAGGTCTAATTAAGACATGGACATTTAGTGCCTCAACACAAAAATTATTGAAGGCTCAAAAACCTATTATTGGTCTATTAATTAGTACCTAAATGTGGTATATGGTGCATGGATGTAGCTATCATTTTAGACTTATCACAACACTCACTCTGATCTTAATCATTAATTTGATTTTTCCTCCACAACAAGCTTGAACACCACACAATGCAAAGTTGGCCCTTAATCATTTCCCTTTCCTTCTAGTAGCCTAATGTTAAGAGATATCCAAAAAACAATGAGGAGATAGAAAATGAGTTCTTTTATATGGTAGGATCTTTCAGGATTTGAAGTAACCAAGCATGGTGATCTTCCACCCTTTTGATAAAGGGTTCAGATGCATCCCTCTTGGACTTCCCCAAAATACCCCTTGATTGGGTTATTTTCCCCTCCTTAAGGTGTAGGATTAACCCTTAACAAAGGTGGTAGTCCTTAGATTTTCCCTAAGAAGATAAGTTCACCTCCTAAAGGAAGGAAATATCTCCTCTTAAAGGAGGTCACTCAGATTTCCCTAAAGGAGGTAATTTCACTTCATTAAGGAGGTAATATTTACTCCTTAAGAAGGGCATCAAACTCCACTTCTTAAAGAAGCGGGACCACGTCATTACAAAGGCTGGCCCAAACTTCCCTAAAAATAGGGAAGTTAACCACCTTTGATTTTCATAAAAATAAACATCGTCCTAAAACTTAGGATGATTGCATAATTACTGGAAAAACCTCATTTGACTACCTTTGACCCTTCATTATACCCTTTCATTTCCTTTCGACATCGTGGAAATAGGGTTGAGTTGACTCCAAGAAAGGTTAAAAGCTCAATTCCTTCATCATCTCATTGCCATTTGCATCCATGTCATTTTATATTTAAACATATGTCCTTGATAACCTCTACCTAGGCATTGCCTCACGAAAGGGTAATTTCTCATGTACCCAACACCCTATCTCTATTTTTTTTCTTACGATCATATTCACTATACCATTTTGTGCCTTTGCCCTTTTGTGACCTATGAATAACTATCCAAGGCATATATTGAGGTACTGATAACATACAACTTATACTTGTAATTACATAATTATTAATGCAAATTAAAGCATAAAATATTTCATTCTTATGGACGTTATCATACTTTGAGTCCATAGTTATCATTCTATGCAATTTAAAGTCATAACCTCAAAATACATTATTTTAAGGGATAATCATGCAAATTTAAGAGTTGATATTTTAGGGTAGATTATTCTCATATTAAATTTAAGATTATAATTGAGTATTAAATGTAAAATAATAAGAGAAAACATTTTATATACACTCGCTTATTTTTTTAAGTTTTATTTTCCAAATAAAATAACCCTAATTTTTAGTTGAAAATTTATTCTCTTATTTTTTTCTTAAATTAAAATTTTTAAAATGATAGGTTATTTAATTTCAGATCAAATTATAATTTTTGGATTAAAAAGAGTTGTATTTTGATAGTTATAATTTTTTCTAATTTTTAGGAAATTTTCTAAAAAATTTCTTTTTATTTATTTATTTTGAATTGATTTTAATTTAAAATATTTAAAAAGGAGTTTTATTTGCACACTGATGTGGCGAGCACGCTTGCGTGTCAACACGTGGCAATGTTTGTGCACGCCAAGTGATTTATGCATGTATGCGCCATTAGCACACACTATTAGTAGTTAAGCACCTATTTAGGGCATGAGCTAACCTCATATAAGGTGACGCCCTTATATACCCATTATGTCTCCTAAATTTTTGAATGTGCAACTATTTTTGCTTTTATTTCTTTGCAAGTGATGTGGCGTGATGTGAGACGATCAATTCGTGGAGTTAATCGCAACTATTGATCTTCACTTATTCAAAGGGGTAGGTGACGCATCAGAATTTAACATCAAGATCTCAATTGTTCATCTGAGGAGTTATAATGGCTGAGGTTAATCACACCCTATAGACTCATGTGCACACGTGTATGCATCTAAAGTGTTCAATAGAGATCAAATGGTGACAGTTACACGACGATTCATGTACAAACAATACTATGGCGAAATTGGGGCTCTCTCATGAAGATTTGACGGCCACAACTTAAAGTTGATGATTCGACTCTCAGAGTTATATATGGGTCATTGATCAAAGATGAAGAGGCAGATTGAACGGCCACACCCAATTTTCATTTATTTATACTCTCCTTCTTCGACGATGTAAAACATTCTTGAATGGTTCAATCAATCAAACCTTTTAGACATCTCAATCCTTAAATCTCTTATTTTTCTTTCTCTTCTAGACTCGTCTCCGCATCCAAAGAGTACTTGAAATCAAGATTTCAAAGAGGGAAAAAAGAAGAATTTTCTACTTGAACTCCTTTTTTTTCAAAACGCAAAATGAACTCCTTGATCCGCCGACAAATTGGATCATTTTGAGCGTAATTGTGGCTTAAATTACGTATTATGAGCGATTGGATGTAGTTACTAATTCATGATCTGGCATTCCTAATTTTTTGTCTTATAACATTAGATTTTAATTTGGATGCATAGATTAGTTTAATTTTATGAAATTTAGTCATTTTCTCTCTCTTTGTGATTGAATTTTCTCTCCTTATTTCGCTCCTTAATTTCTCCACGAATACTAATCCAAATTAAGTGATTTTTGATTATGTGTATTCTTCTTGGAGTCTTCCTTTTAAAAATATAAATCTCCTTAATTTCTCACCTCAATTCATTGTTCGATTTGATCAAATTTTGAATATATCTCAAAATTTTCCCTCATTCTCCATGGATTCAACCCATACTCACCACTTTTCAAATAAATTTGCTATTAAATCCATAAATTAGAGAGTTTAGAATTATTTTTTACACAAGTGTGTTTTTAATGATCACACAAAATCAGTTCATCATGCATGTTAAGTACCAAAGTAGAAGGCAACATTGGACCTCTAGTACCATGGTCTAGTGACTCATGGGACATTAGAGCTTGTGCATCACTCAACGTATGCCAATCATTTTCTCTTGAAAATGGAACTTCTCTCTAAAGTAAAACCCCTATGTCATGGTGGCTTGTCATAAGGCTTTATTAGTGGCCCTCAACTTCTCTCATGCCTATGGTATTGATTATATGAAGGCCTTTTCTCTGATAGTTCACCTGAACTCCATCAAAGTTTTTCTATCTCTTGCAGTTAACCATGGCTTGTAATTGCACCAGCTTGATATTTCCAATACATTTCTCTATAGAGACTTGGAGGAACATGTATTTATGGAGAAACCTTACTGGTTTTTCTCAAGGGGAGAATTCCAAGGTCTACTTGCTTTGCCATACTATTTAATGACTTAAATAAATTCTACAAGCATGGTGTGTGAAGTTCAACCCCCTATTCACTACCTAATGCCTCGCTCAATGCACAAAAGATCCTAGAGTACTGGGGAATATCATGCCAAGGCAGAATTGTGGTACTTATTGTTTATATTGGTGACATCCTATTAATTGACATTGATGAGGTAAGCATCTCTATCACAAAGGCCTTTCCTAATCTGCACTTTGTGATGTCGGATTCGTAGACGCTATGATACTTCCCTGGGATAGATTTTTCTTATTAGCGTACCCATTCTTTCCCAAAGAAAGTATACATTGGACATTCTTTAGGAGACAAGCTTACTCAAATGTAATCTAGTATCCTCACCATTGGAAGCTCACCCAAGTTCATCTAGGATACTAATTCACCAATTTTTGGTGATCCATTAATTGGGGAATCTGATCTATTTGATGGTTCCTCATACTCACATTTTTTATGCATTCTTTAATTAGCCATTTTATGCATGAATCTCATAAGGTGTGCTAGGAGGTAGCCATACAAATAGTGCCATACATCAAGAAAGCCCTTAGAAAAGGGCTTATCTAAATGAAACACTTTCATCTTCATGATGAAGCTTATTTGGACACGAGATATTCCAGGGACAAATTAAATAGAAAATCACAAATAAAATATTATACATACATCAAAAAACAATATAGTCACTTGGTGTTGCCAAAAACAAAAGGCAATTTTGTGTTCTACAGAAGAATTCAATTACTTTTCCAATACTTGGGTTTTAAAAATCAGATACCATTGCTTATGCATTGTGATTACTGACGGAACGAATTGATGCGGTCGTTAATTACACACCAATTCGTGTCAAAACGAATACCAAACTCACCAATTTGATCAAATAATCACAAATTAAGTAGTATAGTCGTGAATAAAGGTCGATTTCACGGAGAATTAGGGTAATTTCATATGATCCTTTGAAATTCAATCAAATCTGATGATGAACCATGGTGAGAAATTTGGGAAATTAATATAGTTGGAAAGAAGACTTAAAAACGAATCCACAGAATCAAAAATCACTGAATTTGGATCAAGATTTGCGGAGAAATCATCAAGTGAATAGGACATAAATTTCTGAAATTAAAAATCACAAAAAACAAAAATTGAAATTGACTAAAATTACGATTCAAAATTAAAATCTAAAGTTGTATGAAGGAAGATTAGGATGAAATAATCTCTAACCCAAGATTTCCCCCAAATCGATCCAATTATTTTTCGGATCAAAGGCTTTTCATTCCCAAATTCAAAAAATGATCGTTGATGTTCAAGAGTCTATTTATTCCTATTTTCTCAACGAAATCTTACTTTCAAGCACTCTGTGGACGCGGAAATTTATCTAGAAGCGATTGTGATGGAGAATTATTTCCAAACATGAACACAAGGGTTCCAAGTGAAACCAATATTCCTCCTTATTCATGAGTTTAAAAAACTATCCATTCACTAAATGGATGAAGAAGACCTCTCTAAATAATTAAAAGAGCGTGTAGATCTAAAGGGAATTATCTTCCCTCCTCCTCCACTTATACATTGATCTAAAGATTGACTTGGTCAAAAGAATTTAAAACTTATCCTTAGAAACTTAGAATCCCTTGAATGGACCAAGTTAACCACCATCTTACCTTGATATAGGATCCTTAATTTCTAAACCTTATCCACTATATCATAGGTACCTTGTATAGTTATAAAGTAATGATCTCAAGAAAGACAATATGAATTTATTTTTATTTTCCCTCTCTTTGAAAACCACCTTAGTTAGAATTTAGGAGAGATCTAAACTATTACTATTTATGGAAGCATGGCCATCGAATTCTTTTTCAAGCCAAGCATAATTGAAGAGGAAATGAAATGTGATCCTCTTGCCATTATGAGATCAAAGAAAATACCTACAAACCACCTATGAAAAGCTTGAAGGAAGAATCAACAAGGATAATTACCTCCCTTCTAAAAAAAGTTTTGATGGAGATCAAAATCTACTGCACGGCCTATCTCCCTACTATCGTGGAACACAGATGACACAGAAGACAAGGTGAAGGCATTGGACCAAAAATAGAGAGTTTTAAAGAAAACCTCCCAAAGATGAAGGCATTGGACCATCTCAAGACCAAAGAAGACAACAACGGCCACCCATGTGAAGCAAAATCACCAAGATGCCCGAAGAATATCTGTCATTACCCTCTGCCGAGTGACTGCTACAAGACAGCAAAATCAAAGTTCGAAACACAGCGTCCTTATGTACCTCTCACAGATACACCGACGAACGCACGGAGGACGAGAGCTCTACATCAAGAGAGAGGCTTGCGACTTGAATAATCGGGAACGGAACTCTGAATACATCGACCAGGAGTTAGCGTCTCTTACCGCACCGGAAGCGTAATTAAGCACGCATTGACACGCCGGAAGTCACTCGTCGAGCTCCCATCCAGGATGAAGAAGATTGAAGACTCCTTACAGAAGCGCATCACCGGATATGATCATGAAATCCCCGAGCAGCTGCATATAGATATCCACGACCGTTGATGACCCTTCAAGCCTCCAAGACTGTCACAGGAGAACTGAAGACACCCGAAAACAGAGAAGAAACAAGAAATCTCTCCCAAAGATAAGCCAAGAACATCCAACATCGCGCGCAGACACGCAGATGCTCCATGCAAACACCCGAGCAGAGTAAAATTTCTGACGACGCCACAATGAATGCATTGTCCATCCGTTTTCTGTCCCGCCGCAGGAGAAGAATCTATACGACGAACGCAACATATCAGTGGCATTGGGACTGAAGTTTTTCGGAAGTAGCTGCGATACCACCGAAGACATGGGAAGTAAATTAGCTTCGCGAAAATCGCTAATTTACTACCCATCCACTAAGGGATCTTCTCGAGAATCGGCTCTCCTCTTGTCCATCCCTACTGACGAGACGAGACCGTGAGGTCTGTAAACCTACAGAATCCACTAAGACGATTTCACACATTCTAGTGTCAAAAATAAAGCCTAATTTACCTATTTTGAAAATTTATAACGAATTGAGTGGCATAATGGTAAATAAGGGTCGAATCCAAAGGGAATTAAGGTATTTTCGAGATATCTTTTGGAAATTGATCAAATTGGACAATGAATTGAGGTGAGAAATTAGGGAAAATGGTATATTTAGAAAGATAACTCAAAGATCTATCCGTGGAATCAAAAATCGCTCAATTTGGATTAGTAATCGCGGAGAAATCAAAGAGTGAAGTGGGACGAAATTTTCGGAATCGCGAAGAACACAAATTGAAATTAAAAGCTAAATTGGACTAAATTAAGATCCTAAACTAAAAATTGATGATACATGACGATAGATTAGAGGAAAAACTTGTTTTTTAACCCGAGATAATGATCAAATCGATCCAATTGATCGCCGGATCGACAGCTATTCATTCCGCGAATTCAAACGTGAACATCGGTGTTCAAGAGATAAATTCTCCTCGATCGATCGACGAAATCTCACTTATAAACACTCCGTGGACGCGAAATCGAGTGTAGAAGCGATTACAAGTGAGAGATTCAAGAGAGGAAGGGTTTAGAATGGGCGATTAATCGAAATCCTTCTTGAATGCTTACAAAAGACGAAGAACACTTCGTTTTATAGCCAAAATTGGGCGTAACCGTCCGATTGATGCGTTTAATCCGCATCAACGGTCCGGATTAAACGCATCAAGGTGAAACTTTAAGAAAATGTCGTGGCCGTCAGATTCCCGATGGACGCTACAGATGGATCCTCACGATGTGCGTTATAAAACGCATCAACTTCCGCGCGTTGGATCGCGATTCGACGGTCTCGATGCGTTTCGGCGCGTTAAATCGTGGTCGTCATAACTCCGCATTAAAGCGCACGTGCTTGATCTGTGATCTGTGGACCGCGCGTCCACCCGATTGGCGCGCTCCGATTTACGCCACGTCACCTGCATATAAACTGTGTGGGACTTTAGTCCCACACGGAAAAGATTCGTGAAACCCGTCAGAATTATAAGTCCCGACGGATTAGAGGGTTTGAATACCCTTCCGGTCTACGGAAGGCTGAATACCCCTATTATATATAATATATAAAATATAAATATATAATTACGCCGCGTAGGCGCCGCGTGGGCCCGTGAGGCGCTGCCACGTGGCCCTGAGTGCCACGTCGCATCCACGTGGGGCCCGCGCGAAATATTAAACGCTTTTTGTTATTTTTTTAATTATTTTAAACATTTTTAATTCGAAAATAAAATCAGAAAAATCCCTAAAAATTGTAAAAATCATAACTTTTAAAATATACTCCAAATTAATCCAAATTTCTTTCATTTGATCTGAAATTTAATTATCTATCATTCTAAAAAGTCAAATTGTTTAAATAACAAGATTTTTAATTCTTATTTCAAAAATACATTCATTTCTTTAAGATTTTAATTTTAGAAAATTAAATGAATGTTCATAAAAATGATTTCTCTCATTATTTAACTTTAAAAACCACTTATAATCTCAAGTAAAGATAGGTTATAAAATCTTTAATCTTTAATTCATCATAATTAACCCTAAATTAACGCATTTTGAGATTATAACATAAAATTGCATAGAATGATAGAAATGCACTCAAAGTATGATAACATGCACATAAATGGAATGTTTTATGCCTTATTTTGCATTAATAATCATGTTTTATCATGTTAAGATTGCATGTTATCACCTTCCTTCTCGCCATCCGACCGAAGAACCTATCGACGTAAAGGTTGTCGCAGCTGCCCAACAAGCCAGACTACGGCCTTTCAACAGATATCACCGGGTCAACCTGAGAAACCCACGCGCGAAGTAACCGTCACGCCGCGACGCTTCGTCATAACCGCCCTTATCTTATTCTCTATAAAACGAAACTGTAATCGACAAAAACAAAAATGTTGTTTATTGATAAAATTGGTTACCAGTTACGTTTACCGATGTGTGTTCATTGTTCTTCTTGTGTCTCCACCATTCTCTCGCATCCTCTTCATTCCGAGATTCTATCCTCCTATCTTTTCTCCCCCCCTCCTATTTCTGTCGTCTTTCATCACTTCAAGCCTAAAGCTTACCGAGGAGATCCTGGATCATTCCGGTGATTCGATGAGCATCCACTTCGCGAAAGATTAAGGTAACATCCTCTCTCATTTTCGTGAATAATAGTTTCGTCAATATCTTCAAGTCAAACGTTGACTTCTTTGTAATTTTCTATCCTCTTTTGCGTCAATGTTATCCTCTATCCTCTCTTATATAATTCTCTGCTCTTCCTATTCCTGATTCTCTTATCCTAATAATTTAATAATAAATATTATCAGGCTTCTTCTTATTCTTCTTAATCATTTTATCTTATTACCGTTTTCTCCACATCGTCCCCATTCTACCATTTCTGATCTATATTCTATTTGTATATTCATAATTGTTCTATCTATTTAAATTCATATCCAACATACTCCTCCTTCACTATTTATACTATCTATTATATTCTCCACTATCTAATTTCTATCTATAATCTCTACTGTCTAATTTTCTTATCATCCATTCTATCCTCTCTAATGTTATTCTCTTTTCTCTATTAATATATAAATTTATCACCATTATCATCCCCTTATTCGCCTATCACCCTTTACACATATAGTCCTATCTATTTTAAAGTATCATTCCTACATTACTCTCACTGATATCACTTCATAGGTCCTTCTCTTATCTGTAGGATTATTTCTTAAGTATTATCAGTAGATATTCATCCATAAACCTCTCTTTCTCCATCATACCTTCATAAGCATCTCATCATCCTCAACATATTAACATTCCCGAAAATATCCTACATCAGGTTGGAAGCAAGCGATTCAAGGGATTTGGTGTCTAAACAGTTCAATTACTCAAATTGCCCTAGAATGCTTTACAATGTCAAAGAATATCTCTATTTATAGGGTGAATTGGGCTTAACCGTCCAATGAAACATTTAATCATCGATCAACAGCTCTGATGAAACGCAAGAGTGCAAATCGTTACAGTTAAGTCGTGGTCGTTGGATCTCAGATAGACCGTCAAGATGAAGTCACGTCGCATGCGTTATGAGTAATGCATCAAACGGTCGCCGTTCGATCTTGATCCGATGCTCCAAACGCAGTTTGTCTATTTTAATCTCAGTCATTATAACTCCTCAAATCGACAGCTGAGATTAAATTGTTTTCAAACGATTCGCCGACAAATGGATTTGCGCCATGTACCCCCGCCTTTAAGTGACGATCAACGAACGCGATTTAATCGCGCGATCGGATGCTCCACGTGCTACCACGTCACCTGTGTGAAAATAAAATAAAATTTAAATCAAATAAATCAATTTTAAATTCAGAATTTTTTTAAAAAAATTCAAAAAAACTCTTTAAAATCCCTAAAAATTAGAAAATTCATATCTTTTAAAAGATATCTCCAAATTAATCCAAATTTTTTTCATTGGATCAGAAATTAAATTATCTATCATTCTAAAAAGTAAAATTTAATAAATAACAAGAGAATAAATTTATATTTCAAGCATACACTCATTTCTCTTAGATTTTAAAACTTAGAAAAATATTTGAGTGTATATAAAATGATTTCTCTTATTATTTAACCTTAAAAACTAATTATGATCTCAAGTAAAGATGGGTTATGAAAATATCATCTTTAATTCATCATAATTAACCCCAAATTAATGTATTTTGATATTATAATGAATTTTTTATATATGATAACATGCATTAGAATATTATATCTTATGCCTTAATTTGCATTAATAATCATGTATTTTCATGTTTATTAGTATGTTATCAATTACCATATTATTATCTTCACAAAACTGCAAAGAATCCTACATTCGTAAGTGCACGAAGCACATTGAGATGGACTACCTCTTCATTCATGACAAGATATAAAAAGGAGTCTTACAACACCACACATAAACTTTATTTAACCAACTTTCTGGTATCCTCACCAAGAGCTCTAGAAAATCTTATGACTCCTTGGGGGCCAATAAAAGAACCCAAAAAATAATAGAATACTTATTTTTCCTTTCATAAGGATCCTTATAATTTCTCCACTAGATAATAGAGAGGACGAATGTGCCACCCATGACTAAATAAAGTAATAACCGCATTTTCAAGAGAGAAATCCTATGTGACCTATAAAGTCTTAAAGAGGTAAAATTCAAATGATTGCAATATGAAGGATGGCACCATTTCAAGAGTTCAAATATGTTGTTTATTACAAAGTTGAGGATGTCAAAACATAAGACAAGTACATTAAATCAAACATAACATTTGATAGTGGTATAATCCTTAGGAAATACAATTTAGCTTGATGTTTATCAAAGTTGAAGAATAAAATGATGTGAAATTTTATAGAAACAAAAGATTAAATAGAATATAGAAAGGGATAAGAAAAAATTTTAGGTGCGAGAAGATGCTCTTCAGAGTCATAAGTACCAAGGTGCTGATGGAAAAACCAATGACGACAAGTATGGCAGGGCTCGTCGAGGCTAAAATACGAAGTAACCAAGGGAGAGTTGGCAAGTACAAATGACCTCATCTCGACTAAAAAAACAAAACAAAAATTCTAGAAAGAGGAATTCATAAAATGAACTTTGATATAACCTAGCACACTAAGAAAATTTGCATGGTGCCACCAAGCACACTAGATTGACAAATATGCTTCCACTATGGCAATTCTTGCATCCTCATCTTTGTACCTCATGCTTGTGCCATTTTTTCGTATATCTTCCTCTTTAATTCCAAAATATAAAAAAATTAATTAAAAATATTATGATTTCATAATTGTCATTAATACAACTAATTTTAATTATTTTGTAAAACTTTTCTCTTATTTTTTTACTTAAGTAAATATTAGCGTAGTGAGATTTCATCATGTGTGTGTGTTGTGTGCATGTTTATTTGAAGCACACATGCAAATGGAATATTTCTCTTGATTTTGACCCCCACAACTTGGATATCAATGTGTTTCAAAAATCCAGTCCAATAAAAAAAAGTTAGGGAGAGAGAGTGTGTCTAAAACCTTTATTTCTTGTCTCATGATAGATTGGGCATTTGAGCTTCAAAACTTGAGAGAATTAGACCTAATTTCAGTTTGCACATGTATTGTTTGAAATAGAAACTAAGAAAGAATTGAGAAAGTCAAATCGAGTCAAGTCAATCTTTGAGTTCATTCTCTTTTTGATCGATTCATTCACCTTAGTCCATTTGAGAAAACTCAGGAAACATGTTGTGGATTAATGTGGAAGGTATTACCAAGAAGATTTTGGTAAAAATGGCTTGAATCACATGAAAATACAGTAAATACATGATAAAATGATTCAAAATTAATTCATTTGTCCAAAGAAATCACCTAATTATCATTGTAATGAAACAATAAATTTCATGTCATCCGGTTTCCTCTAAAGGATCATAGAATTTCCAGTACTGGACTCTTCAACTCAAATCACCAATAACTCAATCATGTCTTCTAGTTTATCATCTCCACCAACCACCAATTTTCACTCTCAAAATACGTTGAATGTTGTACTCTTGACCCATCAATCTCCTACTTTGCTTCATATGAACAAGATCATTAAGGCCTTTTTAATTTCCAGGTCTGGTGTTTGAAGATCTCCAGGTATGCATGTGAGAATGGTGTTTGAAGATCCACTACTGCATCTTGCACCTGCCTTAAGGATAATCTTGTTGCATGGCACAGCGAAGAGCAATATGGGGAATGTTGATGCAGTGTTTATGCAGAATGTAGATCTTTGGTGTCTAAACCATGTGAAAAAAATGTGTATGTCTACTTCTTCAAGAATAGTGTTTTCCTCTATACCGTTCTCTTACTATCTCTCTCTCCCTCTCTCCTTTTCTCTCTCTACCCTCTCCTCCCCCAATGAACTTCCCTGTCATTTTCTCTCTCTGCCCTTAGCTGTGGAGGCCTCCAGTCCATTATGACGGGTAGGCCTCCAGTCCATTAGCTGTGGAGGCCACCAGGCCAGTGCTGTGGCTGAGTTTCCGAAAAATGCGAGATCTACCTGGTTGATGCGGCGATGGTGTATTTCTGGCTGCATGATTACTCTTCTTCCCAACCACCTCATCTCCGACGTACTCCCCATTTTCTTTTGAAATCATCGACCTTCTGAATTGATGCAGATTAGTTATTCCGATTAATGGGCTCCCTGAACGAGCCTCGGTATCTTCGTATTCCGGGACAGAAGTGGAGCTTTCATAGATTTCCCTCTCTCTCTCTCTCTCGAACCAGGTTTATCTGATGCTTTTCCTCAAAGATAAATAATGAATAATCCACGAGCGGAGACCATGAACCCCTATCTTTTGCATCAATTAGACAAGTCAATCAGCTCTCCTCAATCAACCCTGCTGACTTTATGCTCCTCCCAAGATCTTACCGCCGCATAAATCAGCTCATTCCACGTGTCAGGGATGCCAGGCAAACACCAATGACTGCAATCTTGCCGCCTCGTTGATTGCTTCGCGTTGACATTCTTGACCCTCTTTGCTCTATAGACTGAGGGATGACCGTCCTTACGGAAACTAGTCAAAAGAGTAACGTTCAGGAGGACTACAGGGAAATCCATCTTCTCGACTACATCTTCAATTACATGCATCTTTGGTGGGTAAGCTTTGATCGTGGCATGGACCCCTCCAATAATCGGTTGAGTTTCGCCGCTGCATGTACCACCGGAGTCCCAGTCTCCACCCCTAGTGAATGACTCTGGTCAGCCCAGTCAAAATTTTACAAGAAAATTAATTAACTAAGAATCAACCTGAAATGGGCAACAGAGTAACCGCGGAAGATGACAAGGTTTTTATGGGGGAGCATGTTCTGGTCAACCCAGTGGGCCCAAGTTCTCATGGCTCTGCTGAAAGCTTCCATCGGGTCAAACTTGGGATAGACCACCCCATCTTCTTGGTAGAAGTCTTTCCTGCTTGGTCATGATTTTGTTAAAGACATAAAGAGGGTGGGAAGAAGAGAGAGACAAAGAGAGAAAGAAGGGTGAGAGACATGGAGAGAGAACTTTGAAAGAGAAGAGAGGGGGGGAGGGAGGGGAGAGAGAGAGAGAGAGAGAGAGAGAGAGGGAGAGGAGGGAGGGAGATATAAAAAGGTGAGGGGGAGAGAGAGATGAAGATATCATATATGTGTGAGCGAATAAGTGAGAGAGAAATAGAGAAAGCAATAAATAGAGAAGAGGGGAGAGGGAGTAGAAGATAAAGACAAAGAGAAAAAGAAATAGAAAGTGGAAAACAAATGGATGGAAATAAGTTCGTGGAGAGAGAAACGATTTCCAGAAAATGAGAGAAGTGAAGAGCCACAGAGAAGCACCATGGTCTCTTATTTATGCCCAGGATGAGAGAGACATGACAAGAAATAAATGATGCCAACAAAAGCAGGAAGAACATTTTCCAGATCAAATTTTCGTTTTTTGACATACAAACAATAGATTGGCTTTTATACTAGATTGCAAAGCACGCTGAATAAGGCTACAAGAAACAAAAATGATCAAAGAAATCAAGATATTCACGGAACTTTTTTCTATAGGGCAGAGATGACGGCAGAAGGGATTATTGCCAGAAGAAGGGATAAACAAAAACCTACAATGAGCCAGCAATAGAAATAGTTTGCATCCGTCCCTTTTGACAAAATACTTGCCTACCAGCAAAA
The DNA here is from genome assembly GCA_024174645.1 of Lemna minuta. Classification (NCBI taxonomy): domain Eukaryota; kingdom Viridiplantae; phylum Streptophyta; class Magnoliopsida; order Alismatales; family Araceae; genus Lemna; species Lemna minuta. Next base: position 13,845,376 of record CM044114.1, on the reverse strand, counting down.
AGACATATTCAATAACTATTTTAACTGATAGCTTGCTACAGGCTTAAGGTTTTCCCTGATGTTGTCAACTAGTCCAAAATGCCTTATTGTCTCTTCACAAAAAGATTGGTGAATCGCTTGATTGCTTTATCATTTGGCTTTTTGTAGTTCGATTCACTGTTCTTTGTAATCTATTCTAAAAGCTAACATTTGGTCCACATGTCAAAAGACTAAGTGTTTGAAAACTTTTTCTCGCAGCTTTTGTGTGCATCATTTTATTGTTGCCATGTCTCTCCCCTCCTTGGCATAAAATAAGAGACCAAGGTGTTTCTTGGTGCACCTGTGAATTGAGACTTAGTTCAAAAGAAAATATGAAGCTATAACATGTAAATAGATAAATGGAAAGGTAGGGAGGTATATCTTTATATCAAGAGAGAGAGACCCCTTTGTCGTTTTTCCGTGAGCCCACCAATGGCCAGTGTTGAAGACAAGAACATCAGCACGCTTCCACCTAGAGGAAGTCCGGTCAATCTGGTCGATGATAAGGGATGGCCGAGATTTTCCCTGAGAGGAGAGATGCCTTCCTTCTCTCACCAGGAAATGTGAGCGGCTGAATTCCACAGTGCAATCATAATCCTGAAATTTCCAACATATGATTAAATTCTAGAAAGAGGTGGTGTAACAATGGTTTTTTGTTCTAGAAATTGGCTTAGTTGCCAGAAAACAGGATTTATCATTGAAGAACAGCACCTTCTTCTGGAATCTTCAGAGAGATAAAGAGAGCAGTAGATAAGCTATGGGATTCATTGTCATCAGCTCAGAAAGGAAAGAGCCTAAGAGATAGAAAGATATTGGTGATAAACTTTGTTTACCTCGTCAAAGATTGGTTAAACGACTTGAAAATCAGTATTTAAGCCAGGAATAATGCCACCGAGATCCATCATTTCTAAGAGAGAAATAAGGAGAGAGCGGGTGCTGGAAAGTATCTTCAGCAGATTTTGGAAAAATATTCATTGTGCAACCATGCCTGAAATTTTCCTTATTATTTAAAAAAGAGAGAGAAGAGAGACAGACAGACAGACAGATGAGAGATCAATTTTATTTTTTGTTTCCTGCATTGGTTTAAACATTTGCAAACGAGCATTTCTGACCAAAATAATGCAACTGATATCAAACGTTGAGAGAGAGAGGTTACCACAAATCGGAATCTGAAGTAGCCACGGCCTTTTGATACAGGGTGTCCCCTAGTCTCATACATTCTGCTTTTATTAACCAAGGATTCACGCAAAAGGCAGAGCAGAGACTCAAATTGATTGCGGTTCATGGAATCTCCAACGAGCATTAGCCTCTTACCCCTCAACCTCTCCAAGAAATCCGTTCCATTAAACCTGCTTAGCATAGAATGAAGAAAAAAGATAGGAGACCACTTAGTTAAACACTAAAAAATTGGGTAGAGAGAGACATTCACAAGAAGTCAATCGAAGTGAATATAATTCCAAGGAAAATGATACTATGGTAAAAACGAGTTACAAGCACTGTAGTGTTCATCTTAATTAATAAGTGGGACAATTTTTTCCAAACATAGAAAGAGTGAGAGGGAAACTTAGAAAGATTCAGGGAGATTAACCAAGAGCAGATTTGGGAATATAGCATAAGAAAATACAACATCCTCCGTTTCTAATATGCGAAGCGGAATCTGAAGCAGCAGAGTAGCTCGTTCGCTGAATCTATAAATAGAACCTACATGTTCAGTTTACATATATAAAAAATTATGCGTCTAGAATTATCTCTATTAAGAAAAATGAACAGGAGTCTCTCAACTGTTGCTGCTCATTCGTGCCCATTAAATTTCCCCGAGTATACACATAAACGAATACAATCAAAAGTGCAAGAGACTAAGTCTACCTGGGAAGATCACATCCGCGAGGTTTCCATCTCCACTTAAGATATCCATCATCCGGCCTGCCATTCTCCTGACAAGTGAAGGCATCATCAACGTAAGGGCAAGATCCCGGCATATAAAGCGGATACCTTCCTTCCTTGTCCTCCTCCCAACTCCCGTCATACAAATCGCACTTACCCATCTCGTCTACATCTTCACGATCTCCTTCTCGATCGACTACCTCAATTTCCGGAACCCCAGATTCAGAAATCTCCGTCTTTTCAATGGGATCATTGTCAGTATCGTACTGTGTCTTGTTAGACTGAATCAGTGAGGAGTTTGGAAGAGTGCCGAGCAGGAGTTTATCCGTAAAAGAAGAGACGGCTGGTTCCAGAGACCGTCTGCTGAAGAGGGAAATGCCGAGCAGGGAGAGTAAGACGAAGGCGCAGAAAGAGCAAGCTCTAGGATCGCGTTCGTAGAGCTTCGTTCCGGGGGTGACAGCCATCACTGGACGCGAGTAAAACGGAGATCTGTTGAAACTTGTGACCGGACAGTCTGGTAACTGAACGGCAGAAACATGCCATCTGAACGTAGGAAGGAGGGTGGTATCAGTTTATCGGACTCGCCACTCGCCGAGCACCAGTTCAGTGTGGTTCTTTTCAAGGACAAAAACACCTGCATAAATTAGTAATTGCCTTTCTAGCCGGTTGAAGGTGGCATTTTTTATCCAACTCCCCGGTTATCTCTGGTTCTTTTTAAAACCTCTGCGTAAATTAGTAATTTACTTTTCTAGTGAGAAGCACAAAAAGTAATCCTAAGCGAGTAGCATTCTGAAAGAATTCCTTTTTGGTTTTATTAAAATTTGGGAGTCTAGAAAAAAGGTTAATTGCAATGATTTGTTGGGAAACTTTGAAAACAAACTCATTTTCCTATGTTTATAAATTTGTATTGAGACGTATAATTTTCACATCCTTGTTTCTCAAGATAATTATAACATAAAATGCTATTAGTGGATACATAAAATTGAATCGTAAATTGGCCAATGTGTGCCGGTGGCCGCTTGGGGGTTTTTTCCTCTATAAAGTTACCATTTTTAGGAGAAGTGGTCGATGCCGGCATGTTCAAACATGCATTCTTTTAATTGATAAATAAAAGTATGGCCCATATAATGAACACTATATTGATAAAATTATTCCATGAGATCTTTTGATTCTTCAAATGATCAAGTGATCTTTGATGATGTTGACAAGAATAGTATCGCCCTATGTTTCACTTTAATCTATACCATATTCTATGATGAAAGTAGTGTATATTAGTAAGGATTATGGTCAATAGGAAATTATCTTCTTCAATAAATCTCAAGAATCAACCATCGATAAGTGGAGGATCATTTAAGTGGCTTGGGCTGGTGGAAATGACACTTGCACTATAGTATAATCCAAGGGCTTTAATTAACATTTGAAATATGCTAGAAATTGGTCATCGGTTACTTTATTGAGCTTTGATTAGAGATTGGTCATCAATTAGGATTTGACAGTTAACTACACCCTAAGTTATTCATCAATATTATACAAATGAAAGATTATACATACATGGTAATCAATGACATCAAGGTTTCATAAGGGGGTTTTCATACACTCCATATCTCCAAAAGCACATGGTGTAGCTCTGCACCTAATAGGCTAACGACTCAACCTATCAATTGAGTTAAATCGATTCTTAATCAATGAATGTACATGTTAAAATAGTTAATTAATAAGGTAATTAATAAATACTATAGGTCGATGGAGTTATTAAGTGGCAAGATATTTGGACCTAGAGGGTCATATACATAAGGTCAATGAACTTGGTAGATATCGATATTATGTGAAATATATGCCAAATTACATTTCCATGTATCTAGTTTATATTCATTGAAATGAAACTTATTTATGATGTTCGTAATTCTTCTATGATGTTTGTAATTAATTCAATAAATATATATATATAATAATTAAATGAATTATGATGAAATCATAATAAAGTTATTTCTAGTCTTTAAAGATATGTTCTAAACATTCTTATTCATGTGATATTTGACAAGGACACTGAAATCTTCTACTCATGTGAGTATAGATAATCATGTAGCCATCGGTGTAAGACTTTATGAATATATAGTGAGTGTTATTTTGAGAAAGAGTTCATTGAATTACTCTAAATGAATCCATAAATTGTATTATACCCAGCCATTGTCGGGATCTAAGGTCGATAAGCCTTCTAAAATTTTCATTAAAATATCAAGTATAGAGAAATATTGAATCGGATACTCAATATTTCGAATAGATGATCTTATCACCTAATATTTATGAGAAATTATATTTATAGAGAAAGCATATTTATGAGTATTATACAAATTTCTTGAAGTTATTTAAGTGTATAGCATCTAGCAGTATCCATATGATCGTCGAATGGTTAGATTTGTTCTTCAAAGCTCTTCTCCAAGAGAGAAAGAAAAGAAAGGAGAAAATTCTTACAAGGCTTGCATGGAAACTTTGAATTGTGGTTGTTCTCCCCCTATTAATAGATGTTTAGTATGTGATTTTTTTATAAAAACCCTTATAATTATATCTATACCTACCAACATCTATAGACCTTATGTGTGTGACCCTATTGATCCATATATCTCGCTAGTTAATAACTCTATAGGCCTAATAACTCCTTATTGGTCGATCTTAATAAATTATGCACATCAACATATAAATTAATTAATCAAGGATTGATTTAACCCAATCTATAAGTTGAGTTTCCAGTGTATTGGGTACCATGCTACACCACGTACTCTACGAGATATAGAGTATGTAAGAACTCTCTCATAGAACATTTACATCATCGATTACCATGCATGTGTAATCTTTCATCTGCATGAGACTCACGAATGACTTAGGATATGGTCAATTGTCAAATCCTAATCGGTCACTCAAGTTAGTACTAATGCGTGTAGGAAATTATCTGGAACTCCTCTAATATTTCCACTACCTTGGCCAAGGATTTCATCGCATCTCATTTCTTGAGTCAATCTCCTCAAATACCGAGGGTAGATGATCTCATCTTGACCACACAATCATCTTCAAAGACTTCATGTCATATGCAACATATAACATTTTGGAGATCTTGTGGCTAGGGATTCGTAAGTCATAATCAAAACACAAGCATTCATTAACAAGATGTCGTTGGTGTATCAAGTCAAAGGACCATATATATAACCATGACATGAATCAACCTTATTGACATGGATTCAAACAGATCAAACGGATTATTGACACGAATTCAAACAGATCAATTTAGTAAACTCTTTCTCCAAAGAGTACCCACTATCTATCTTTAGTGTCTCCACATCGATAGCTACAGGATCAGCCATACTCATCATATGAGTTGGATTAGATAGTGTAATTCTTTCTAGATAATTTGATGTCCTTTTCGAATATCTCACAAATAGGAATGTTTTGAACATATGTTTAAAGACTAATAATCACCATATTATGATCTCATTATGATTCACTTTGTTATTGTATATGCCCATAGACTTTATTGCAAATATTACACATGAATGATAATACATAAATTCTATTTCAATGAATACAAACGAGATACATGGAAGTGTGATTGCCTTATAAGCCACATAATATCCATCATCTTAAGCCAACACTACTTGAGCAGTCATCTTTTTCGCAACCTACCTTGGCCATCTCATTGGCCTCCTATAATATTATCTATGAAAAGTTGTCATGTCTACACTCTATCTTGAGGGGAGAGTGTTAGTATGAGGCCTAAGTTCAATCTTGGTCAACCCACTTGACCCATGCTCTAGGTCCACACAATGGGATCATCTATCTCTATGTCTCACCATCGTTTATTTCTTTTTCACCTCCATGCTTTCTTATCACCTGACATGTCTCTTCCTCTTTTTCTTCCGTTGACCTTTCATCTACCCTCATCTTACTACAAATATGTGTAATAAAAAATCAAACCCTTTGATAAATGGATCTAGGATCTCACATTTCTCTCACTCATTTCTATCTTCTTAGTGGAAAAAAGTATCAAAGGGCACAATTTTATCAAAGGATCAAAATGTGGGGAAAGAGTTAAAAAGAAAATTCAACAAAATATTAAATAAAGTTAGCACGAATAAAAAAGGGCCTGACCAAAGACTTAGTCTAGATCCAACTTCCCCCGCGAAGCAAAGACATGATATGTGTCCAATGCCAAAAGTGCTAATTATGTGATTAACGAAAAAATTTCGCCAATGAATTTTTTTTACTTTTACTATCAAAATTTTTGGCTGATGAATTATTTTAGACTTTTACAATCATGGCTCAAGAATTATTTTTTTCTTGACAATAAACTTTCAAAAATCATCAAGATTCGGTCAAGAATTATATTTCATGCAAAATGGGTGAATGAAAGTGGTGCTGACATTCTCACCTTGAGTCCAATAAATGGGTTTTGACATTGATGAACAGTGGACTATCAATTCTTGTTGAAATGGGTTTTTGAAAAAGATGGCGTCGCCCGGACTCGAACCGGAGACCTTCAGTGTGTTAGACTGACGTGATAACCAACTACACCACGACACCGAGCTTGTTGATGGCTGAATTTTTTCCAATTTAGTTATTTTTAAATATTTGCGCGCCTCTTCACGAATTCCTCCATCTTAAATCCTTCATTCACTTTTCAGAACGCTCTTCCGGCTCTTACGCTCCATGTAACCATTTTTCTGATCGCATAAATACCAGAGATGCCTGCCGACGATAGCCGGACAGGCCTCTCCTTTCTCTTTCTATGTATCTTCTCCTTCGTTTAGCTCCGTTCATCTTCTTGGCGGCCGCCGCCGCTGGAAACTTCTACGATGACGTGGACATTACTTGGGGCGACGGCCGCGGCAAGATCCTTGAGCATGGAAACGTGATCGCTCTCTCCCTGGACCAAATCTCCGGTTCCGGGTTCGAGTCCAAGAAGCAGTTCCATTTTGCCAAGATCGACATCCAGCTTAAGCTCGTCTCCGGCAACTCCGCCGGCACCGTCACCACTTTCTACGTTTGCGCCTTCTGTCTATCTCCTTAGCATCTCTACTTCTCAAGAATCAGTATCTCTCTCCCAAGATCGCTCCGTTTCTCCAGTGTCCACTCAAGCTCTCCACTGTCTCCCTCCTCATGATCTCTACTGTTTCTTACCAGTCTCTCTTTCCTCAAGATCGCTACTGTCTCTCCCTCTTTCTCTAGATATTTATTGATTCTCCTCTGAAGATCTTTACCGCCTCTCTCCTTAATATTTCTCATGAAAATCTCTAACGCATCTTCCCTCTCTCTCCTCAAGATTCTTACTGCCTCTCCCCTCCCCCAACCCGGTTGTATCATCCTCCCCTCATCTCCATCCCGCAATCTCTAACTCTCCACCCATCTCTCTCTCTCCACTTGTATCTTCATCTATCAAGTCTATTCGCTATTTATTTATCAATCTGCTTGCAGCTATCGTCGGAGGGGGAGGGGCACGATGAGATAGACGTGGAGTTCCTGGGGAACGTAAGTGGCGAGCCTTACACGATGCACACCAACGTCTTCGTCGACGGCAAAGGCAACCGAGAGCAGCAGTTGCGCCTCTGGTTCGACCCCACCAAGGAGTTCCACACTTACTCCATTCTCTGGAACCCTCACCGTATAATGTTCGTAACTCCCTAGTATCGTCCTCTTCTTCTAGGGTTGCTTCATCTTGTTCTTCTTCTAGGGCTTCATCTTCTTCCTATTCTTATTCTAGGGTTTCTGCTTCTTGGTTTTCTTCCTCCATTTTTCTTCTTCTTCTTCTAGGGTTTCTTCCCCCTCTTACTACTACTACTACTACTACTACTACTACTTCTATTACTACTACTAGTACTACTGCTGCTGCTGCTGCTGCTGCTGCTGCTGCTGCTCTTCTTCTTGAGTTTCTCCGTTTTACATAATTTTTTTCCTAGGGTTTCATTTATTAATTTTTTTCTTCCTCTCTTCCGCTGGGGTTTCTTCTTCTACTCTCTCTCTCTCTCACCCCATCTAAGTTTCTTCCTCTTCTTTTTCTTGTGTTTTATCTTCTTGGGTTTCTTCCACTACTCTTGTAGCTTCTCCGTCGACGGTATTCCCGTGAGGGACTTCAAGAACCTGCTTAGACTTGGCGTGGGATTCCCACACAGACGACCGATGAGATTGCACTCCAGCCTATGGAACGCCGACACGTGGGCCACGCGCGGTGGCCTCGTGAAGACCGACTGGTCAAAAGCGCCGTTCACGGCGTACTTTAGAAACTTGGCCGCCGCGAGCGCCGCAGCAACGGTCACTTCTATGAACCAGAAGCTCAGCGTCGCGGCTCGGCGGCTGATGAGCCGGGTGCGCCGGAGATACCTCATCTACGACTACTGCACGGACCGGCTGCGCTTCCCTCTCGGCCTTCCCCCTGAATGCACCCGCCGCCGTGCTCACCGGCGGCCCCGCTCCTAGAGCAAAAGATGACTATGACGACGACGATGATGATGAAAGGGCTTGGCCTGACACGTGGAATGAAGTCACTAACTTTTCCCACGGTTTTTTATGATAAAAAAGGGATGTACGAAATCGCAAAACCAGAAATTAGTTTAGTTTCAATCCAGCCAAACTAGAATTCATGCCATGGCTGCTGTTCGTTGACTTGGCTGTGACGATCAAGTGATACATTTCCCGCAAAATCTCAAAGCCTGAAATTAGTCTGGTTTTTCGTAAAATGGGTCGAGTTTTTCGCCATGAACGCATTACCTCTCTCTCTCTCTCTAGATCATCTCCCCATCACTCTCTCCTCCTCCCCCTCCCCCGGGGCTCCCCCACCCACCTCCTTACCTTCAAGTTCGACCGACGATGGAGAGTTACATAGGAGTCAATTAACTCTTCATTTTTATTGCCGATTAATTTGATCCTTGATTCTCACCTCTACACTTGGTGGGCAATTCGCATGATTAGTGGTCGAAGAAATCCTTGATTCTCAGTATTTATTTATTTGCATTAATTTTGCTAGGATTTTTAGTTCATCCTTCAATCTCGTTCTTACCATCGCCTTTTGCATGCTATTTATTCATATCTTGAGGATTTATTCCTCCGATAAATTCTCTTAGTCCCCCCTTTTTGGCTACCGAAAAGGAGATAAAGTGGATATCAGATTTCTTTTTTGGTCGAGTCAACGACAAAATTCGCATCTTCCTCTGGTCAACAATGAAGGTCAGCTCCTGAATGGCCGACTAGTGATAGTCTTTGATGTCCTCTCCTTCTCTTCTTCTTCTAAGTCAAAAAGAAGATAAACCAGGATCAAAACTCTAAACTTTTTCCTCTTTTCTTTATTTTCTTCAAGTAATGTTAATGTCCCTATTTCTCTATGAATATGACCTCAATCCACTGTCCGATTTCTATATTAATTGAAGATTATATGAACTTAATATTAAATTTGGACGTTTAAAGGCGCAATGGCTCTCAACTCATCAATGCTCATGGGTAAACATCTCTCTCTCATCATGATCTTTCATTCTTTTGTCTCAAAAACTGAACTGGTCTATTCACACTTCACAGAATTTTTTCTTTGACTCCCACGGGAGGGGGAGAGAGAGAGATAGAAATAGAAAGTGAGAGCATGTACTTTCAATGATGATTTTCCGGATCAGTTCTCTCTCCTTGGACTTTGAACTCTGGGAGATCTATTCCATGTTTTTCATGTAAACTTTGGAAAGTTTGGTCTTGTTGACCAGCTCTTGTTCTTGGACCAACGAGTGACCTGACTCTAGCAATGCTTCCAGGCTTTGCTGTTTTACAGTATACAGAACAGATAAATGAACTATGCGTTAGTCTTGTGAATCACAGTTTGCTTTCTTTAAAGGGCAGGTTGCTTTTTTTGTAAAAGAGATGAAGTTTAACCTTTGGGGGAATGAAGGTCGGCAGTTTGCCAGATTTGTAGTCCTTGAGAAGCTTCTTTGAGAGATTTTCGAAGCCGCCAATTTCATCGACCCACTTGAAGAAACAGAAAAACCCAAGAACAAAATTGCAATCAGGCGTCACAGGAAGTTGTATGTACATCAAATTTCCAGTAGACTCATCCCTCTCACAGACACTGAGTGAACGATCCAGATATTGTTCAATCTTTCCCGGACAACAAGCAAGTCACCTTGCGTCCATAATTGACCACAAAATTTTCCCATTCCAGACCACGGGAAATCAACGATCAGTTTGTCAGTCAACCAAATGTCCCAAAGAGCAACAACTGAGCGTTGACTTCCCCAGACAGATTTTATTTACCGTCCTTCCAGGTTTGACTTACAGAAACTAATATAAAGCCACATAAATCAGAATTACCTTCAATAATGATACATCATATGTTCTTGATCTCAGAGCTCCATAGAAATCCAATGCTGCCAGTAGCATTAAATAAATGTTAACTTATATGGTCAAGGAAATTTCAAATTTAGAAGGTCATCATTAAACCTAGATAGATGCAGAATTGCTTAACATCCTTACAATATATATAATTTAAAATACTAAATATCATGACTCAAGACAGAACCTTGATTAGGAAATAAATCCACAATGGCAACAACATCTTCACGCGATAATCCATCTTTCTCGTACATTCCGTAAACAATATTCACAATATCTTCACGAGTAGGTTGCCTGTGAAAACAATAGAAGGATAAAAAAGAGGAAAATATTTGACAAATACAGATAATGGAAGATATAGAGGAGTCTACGTCCATCAGATCACCTACAGCTGAAGGATCTCGATGGTTCTAGGATATGATCCAATGATACAATTAAAGAATATCAGAGAAAGATAGAGTGTGAGACAACCAGAAGAGATATAAGAGAGAGAGGGAGAGCAACAAGAGAAATCAAGAAGAGAAAGATGAAAGAGAAACCAAAGGAAGAGGGAGAGGGGAGGGATGTGAGAGACAGGGAGAGGGGGAGTGAGAAAAGAAGGCGTGAGTGAGATGGAGTTTTGGACCAGATGTTTGTCAACCTTGGACCAACCAAGACAGAAAAATGACCAAGCCCATCAGAAGAACGGATATCTGAACTAATGATATGATGATTGGAAAAGAGGAAAATACAAAGATTAATATGAAATCCTTAGGAATAAACCCTAGAATAGTATCAGAAACATTCTTGAGAACCCTGCTGCATCAGCAGAACGGCAGAAATCTTTATTTCCTAAATAGTGCATAAAATTTTGAAAGCAAACCTCAATTAGGAAAATCCGAAAATGCTGTGTATTATATGAATACTTCAATAAAATGACGCATAGCACAGAAAACTGATACAGTTCCACCAGAATCAATTTTGAAAATGAACTATTGAAAAGATTTATTGCATTGTATCTGCCAAGAACAAGTCTGACCTACTCTCTTTCAGTACAGACTCAACGCAATGGAACAACCTGAATTGAGAAGAATGGTCAAGAAACTCCAAGAACTGTCGCCACGATCAGCCTTGTTTCATTGGTCTCCTTGTCCCCCATCCCCCTTCTCCACCCTCCACCCCCCCCCCCCCCCCCTTCTCCCCAAACGTCAAAAAACAAAAAAAAAAAAAAATCAAGAATTGTTGACCAGGCATTGCTGACCTGGACAAGTGACAGGAATAAGAGAAAGTATAGAGGCCAGGTCCGCAGACCTGGCCAAGGGGGAGGTGATAGAAGGCAAAGAGGAATAAGGACAGGTGGAGGAGCTATTGAAATGAGGAGGTTGCAGGAGAAAGGGCGCTGCATTCGGCGAGGGCTTCTCTGGGTGCTTCCTGGCTAGAGAATGGATCCTCAGTTACCAAGAAGGGAAACCTACCCAATGGTATGTGTATTACCGACAAAGTTGGATCGGTAAGTGTGTTTCTTGGTTTTTCTTGAATTCAGTTAGTACAAGATTCTACCGTATGTGATCTCTGATCAGTTTGCCTACTAAGCTGTCATTGTTTGTGATGGTTCACTTACCCTTGACTTATTCTCATTCCTCTTCACATAAGTGACAGAGAGATCGTATCAAAAGTAATGGCCAAGGTTCCCTGAGGAACATGAGCATAGTCACAAACATGGAAATTACAAAGAGCCCTAAAAGCTATGAGCTGGGAAAACCCTAATTGTTTGAAATGCTAAAGTTCACAAATCCCTGGATTGATGAACTCCCCTTTTGCACCATAATTTTGACCATTAGGATTCATACCGTACAATTACCAATATGGGAAAAATCTATACTTGTTAGATTTTTTTTCTGAAAACGACGCTGCATTTCAAACTGCATAAAGGTAATAGAACATAATCTTCAATAATGATTAAGATAAACCCACCAGTAAAATTTATCCATCCTGCCATCACGGATTAAAGGAGCATAAAGGGTAGTGAAGTCATTTCCGGTCACAATAATGGGTACTCTATTGGTGACATCAGACTCTCTCCATCTTTGGCCGATGCTGACTCTTGTAGGATTATCTGATATGTTCATAAGAGTGCCTACCACTATCTGGTTGTTGACAGTCACTTGTGTGTTTCCTGATGAATATAATTACCACAGTTAATTGTCTTTAAAAAATCGAAATTCAATGTTATCAATCTCTGAAAAACATATTTAGGATCTAAAGTTACCAAATCTTCCAAGACCAGCGTCTATATCATTGATCATCAAGCAGCTCATTTTCCCCTAAAGTTATCAATCAATCAGAGATCAAGTAATATTAATAAACAGTCATGAACATTAAATAAAGATGCAAGGACAGAACGACGTCAGAGTGAGAAACAAACTTTGGAAAATCAAAAGGGAAAAGACAAATGTCAACAGGTAAATGTTTTAATTCCAATAGGGTTTCAAGCCACGATATAAAAATCGCACATTTGAATTCATAAAAGGCAAACGCTTCTAACTTGGTTCTGAACAACTTGCGAGGATGTCCTGTACCGTTCACGTATAAGTTTACCTGGTTCTCCTGAAAAGTCAACACCACAGAGTCAGAAAAATTAAGTAAAAATCTTTTCGGTAAGTTCTAGATAAGAGCATTTTGGACATCAGGTGGCTTAGGGGTGTTTTATAAATTTACTGTTTCATGTGATTATTCCTCCCGTTCCATCCAACCCCATCCCCCCCCCCCCTCCAAAAAAGAACAAACAGATCCAAATAGCAAAATTGCTATGAGGCACTTGCCTTCAGATCCTGTTCTGACCATTTCTGAGGCCTAGTCATCACTATCAGTCACATAATAGAAAGACCTGACTTTGATAAGCTGTCCGTAAACAATGCTACATGCTCAATGATAATAAACTGCACTTTCATCTCTGACAATCTTTCTCTGCCCATTCAAACCAAGTTTCTCTCTCCATCTTTATCTGTCCTTTCTGACAACTGTTAGGAGGAGCTAGCATTTCTGCCTGATAAAGCTCTGACGATAAAAAACCCTCAACTTCAGATTTATAGACCTATTTCAAGGAAATTTCATGTTTTGTGAACTACAGAAAAAAATTCCCCGTAAAATGAGTATACAGCATAGTTCCAAAAAGTTAATCGTATCATTAGTTGAAAGATAAAAGTTAGAAGAGACTTTTTTTCTATATTTTATTCATTTTTTAAAAAAAATTACCAACCTGCATTCACTGATTCCAGCTCGCCAGCGGACATAATAATCGGCTCGATTCCCATTGCTTTGAAAATAAGCTCAGTTTGAAAGGTCTTCCCTTGACCCTTTCCCCCCCAAACACCTAAAAATGGAGATAAAAATTCAAATTTATGAACTAAACATAGGAAATGTACTAAAATAGGAAAAGATCAATTAGAGTTAAACCATGGATACTAAATATTCAAAGAGGAAATGTGCGAATGGACAAGAGAGGGCATATGAGTGTGTGGATGCCTGCAATTTTCGTAGGGAAAACGTGTTGAAATACGTAAAAATGGAATTAAAATACTAGACCACAGCAGATGGTACAGCCACAAGAAAGGGATCATTCCAGGTGAAAAATGAAAATGAAATGTTAAGAAGAGACTAGATCAAGATAAAATTATAGAAACAAAATGAAAGGTTGTCCAAGAGAGATGGGGAGGTTTTTAGTAGTCTGGTAAGGACCCCAATTTAATGTAAACCAATGCCTGATAAAAAAACAGATTGATGCAGCAACCCCATTCAAAACATCCAAACTAGAGATGGAAGAGACGACACGATGGACAACTCTCCTGATTGTGTGGGCTCTGTGTGTGTGGGTGGGGGTGAGGGGGAGGGGGGAGGAGGATGTCTGGATGGTTCGATAACACTCCCAGCTCTCCTAGCTGATGTTTGCCTCCCCAATTTTCCACTATGGAAATGGCAAACGATAGGAAGCATGGGGATATAATTGGTAGCTGCAGGTGTCATGATAGCCACGATGATAGCAGAACCAATGGCAAGGATTGCTAAAATAGTGGCTGCCTCTTTGGTGTGAGACTTAGTTGTTGTGGCTTCAGTAGAGCACCTGATGGCAGAGTTAGTTGTTGAAACCCTAATGTTGGACATGGTGACTGCCTCAACAAGGAGTGCACTGGCTGGTGATCCTTGATAGACTCTCAATTTTTTTATCAAACATCTTACACAACTGAAGATATTAAATCAAACATTAAAAATACCAAGCCACCAAGACCTGATGATCCTATCGTTTAATATAGATTAAAATCTATAGTTACAAGGTTCAGTGAAAGAGTTATCGAAGTTGTTTAATTGTCCAACGTCTAATAATATCTACATAATCACCAAATGGTTGGATCTCTCCTTTCACAATCTTTAACAAGAAAAATAGAGAAGAAAAAAGAAAAATTGAGTTGTGTATGGGAATCTTTAAAATGTGTATGGGAATCTTGAGTTGTGATCATTCTCTTTTTATTTATTAATCCACAGATAAATTGATTAATTGATGATCAAATTAACCCAATTGATAAGTCGAGCTGTCAACCTATTAGCTACCAAGCTGCATTACATGTTGTAAGAGATATAGAATATCTAAAAACTCTTATATAAAACTTTATCATCATTGGTTACTATGTATATATAATCTTTCATCCACGAGAGACTTACAAATAACTTAAGGTATGATTAACTAATAAATCCTAATCAATCAATCAATTTAGTATTGATGCGTCGACAAAATATCGGGAATTCTTTCAATATTTTTACTACCTCAACCAAAGATTTCATTATGTCTCATTATTTTCAGTCAATTTCTTCAAATATCGAGGAGAGACGATCCTATCTTAACCACATAATCAATTTTAAAGACTTTGTTAAACTAATATTTCTAGTCTTTCTCCTCATCTACTCTATTCCACATGTACAATTGGGCCATGTATTATAAATGGGCCCAATCCCTTTCTTCTAACCGTTTCCCCTGAGTTAGCCATTGGGGCAACGGTTATATGACCGTTGCCCCCAACGGCTATCTTGGGCAGGCCTTTGCCTATAAAGCAAGGTCTCCCCAACCCGATATGTCTGTCTGTCTTCCCCCATTTTCTTTCTTAATAGGGTTCAATAAAATCTCCTCATTTTCTCTTGTCTCCAAGGTCCCATTTGCCCTATCTGTTTCCAAAGTCAGAATTCTCTTCAGTCTTTACATGGTATCAGAGCAGGCGATTTCGGCTTCCGCTGGCGATTTCGTCTTCGGCTTCGACGGCAGCTCTGTCTTCGGGCTCGCACTTCCGCTCCGCTTCTGCGATTTCGTCTCTGGCTTCAACGGCAGCTCTGTCTTTGGCTTCGCACTTCCAGAGACATCCCAAGCGTTTCGCCATCTGTTGAATCAAGATTATTGTAACCACAATCATCATATATGGGGAAGAAAGCCTCCTCCTCCAAGAAAGTCTCCAAGAAGGCCAAAGCTCCTTCTTACAGTTCTGAAGAAGAATCCTCAGTGGATGAAGTTCCTCATATCTATGACTATACTAAGAACAGACTGGTCATACCAGATCCGGATCTCAAGTATAATGGTACAAACGGATATAGTTGGATGAAGTTGACGAGAAAGGTCCACAGTCGCTGCTTTCATGGGTGATCATCTTGCGATAATTCACCACCTACAGGACAAGCTCAGATTGAAGCTTTGGCGGGCGGAAGAAGCCTACATCACCAGCTGGATGGTGAAAAATATGGAGGTAGAGCAAAGGAATCAGTATTATCTAATGGATGTGGTTGCGAGATATATAGAGGGAAATCCGCAAGTCCTGCGCCGAAATGCAAAATGATTGGAGGGTTTATGACCTCCTTCTTCAAGTAAAAGTTCATCGGCGAAGGAATTATCGGTGGCCCCCCTATGCATCTCATCGAAGGCGATATGGAGGGAAATCGATCAACTATGGCCAATCTCAATTCAGAATGCGAGTGCTGCGAGAGGAGACTAAAGGTAAGAACACTAACCTTTCTTATGGGCTTAAATTCGGAATATGAAAGCCTCAGAGCCCAGCTAATCCATCGGGAAAAAAATTCCCTACATTGGAGGAAGCAATCTCGGAGGCAACAAGTGCCCGATTGCAGGAAGAAAATCAAGACACCGGAAGGCCTGCCCTCTGTCTCGGTAGCACATGCTTTGTTAAGAAAGAGGAACCAAAAGAGAAGGTACATTCATCTAAACATGTATCTAAGGAAACAAATGACCACGAGAACCCGTAGTACGTGCCCTCTGCACCAAGCTTAGGACATCATATTAAAGAATGCCGGAAGGCTGGCATGGAAGGAGGACCTCAAGAAGAAAGGGTTATGGAACCCAGGAGCAAAGAAGAAAGCTTATGTTGCATCCTCCAGCAATCAAGAAGAAGAAGTATCAAAGAAAGAAAATGGTGATGTTCAAAAGCTTATAGCTGAAGAAGTTGAGAAAGTGCTCAAGAAATTTAGTTCTTCATCTCTCGCCCAATCAGGTAAGTACAAAAATATGAGTATCGCATTTACTACATATGAAAATTTGCAACCAGAATTACATGAATGGATATTAGATTTTGGAGCCACAGATCACATGTCACCTGATAAAGCATGCTTTGAGGAATATAAAATGATAAATGATAGTCATCTTGTTTTTACTGCCAATGGTGGAATCCTAAAAGCGGCAGGAATTGGGAAAATAAGGATCAAAGAAGTTCTACTACAAAATGTTCTTCATGTACCAGGACTTAAAGCTAACTTGTTGTCGCTACAACAACTAGTAGACGACACAGGTTGGAGATTTATATTTGACTCATCTTATTGTTTCTTGTATGAAAAAGGAAAGCCAGGACGAGAAGACTTTATACGCTAGAAGGAAAAAGAGGACTCTTGCTAGTGGACGGGATGCTGGAAGGACGAGAGGACTCGAAGATGGTCCTCAACACTCAGTCAAAAGACAGTATTTCCTTACTTCACAGGAGACTTGGACACCCCTCCTTCCATCTTCTTAAACAAGTGTACCCTGATTTGTTTAAAAATTTTGATATTCAAAGTTTGGTCTGTGATTCCTGTCAATTTGCCAAGCATAGAAGATCTCAGTTTCCAAAAACGGATCATAGGAAGAATCTCCCATTTGATATGGTTCATAGTGATGTTTGGGGTCCTTGCTCTATTCCAGGAAGATCACATCATAGATGGTTTATAATCTTTGTGGATGATTATTCAAGATATTCGTGGATCTACCTGCTTAAAAACAAATCTGAAGTCCCATCCGTGATCGTCAGGTTTATTGAGTTGATCTATAATCAGTTTGATAAAAGGATCATAACATTTTGATCAGACAATGCAAGGGAATACTTCAGTTCTGAAGTTAATCAATACATGAATGATCATGGAATTGTCCATGAATCTTCGTGTGTTAACACTCCTCAGCAAAAATGGACTTCTTGAGAGAAAGATTGGGCATATTATGTCTTCGAGCCCGGATCTCTGCTATTTCAAGGAAATTGCCCAAAGACCTATTGGAGCGATGCTTTGTAGCCACTGCTTTGTGCATCTCATCAATCGAATGCCATCAGAACATTGTCTTTACGATCACCCTATCGATCTATTAGCCTCAAGTCACCCAGAATTATCACTTAACACAAATCTGTTTGCCAAAGTATTTGGATGTGTAGCCTATGTTCATTCCCATCTTGCAGGAAAATTGGACCCTAGAGCGATCAAGTGCATCTTTGTGGGGTATTCATCTACTCAGAAAGGGTATGTGTGTTACCATCCTCTTACGAAGAAAACGTTTGTTACTGCAGATGTTAAGTTTGATGAATATAACATGTTCTACAATGAGGGACATCGATCTGAAGATTATTTGGAAGTAAATGAAACAGACACAGATATGGCTAGTCTAGAACTTCATCCATCTGAAATTTCCTCTCCAGCTATGGATCTAGTAGACACGGCTGGGGACAATCCGGAGTTAGAAAAAGAAACTACCCAAATGGAGGACGAGGAAGATATTCAAGCAGAGGAAGATATTTCAGCACCAACTAATCAAGGTTGGTCTATTGCCGTTTGCAAGGGTACCAAGGAATGTCGCAGTCAGAAATTATATCCTATATGCAATTATGTCTCTTATGACCGTCTCTCCTCAGGTTACAGAAAGATTGTTCAAGCACTATTGACCACTGTAATTCCAAGAAATGTCCAAGATGCTATATCTCAAGTCAAATGGAAGACTGCTATGGATGAAGAAATGTTGGCATTAAGGAAGAACAGTACATGGGATATGGGTCCACTCCCAGAAGGAAAAAAATTGGTTGGTAGCAGATGGGTATATACAATCAAACATAATTCAGATGGTTCTATTGCAAGGTACAAAGCTCGACTGGTTGCCAGAGGATACACCCAGTCTTATGGAATAGATTACCATGAGACATTCACTCCAGTCGCCAAGCTAAATACAGTAAGATTAGTAATTGCTCTTGCAGCCATGCATCAATGGGATCTCTCGCAATTTGATGTTAAAAACGCATTTCTACATGGAGAGCTGGAAGAAGAGGTATATATGGCTCCTCCCCCAGGTTATCAATTGCATGAGAACTCATCATATGTGTGTCATTTGAAAAAATCTCTTTATGGATTAAAGCAATCCCCAAGAGCATGGTTTGAAAAATTTTCATCCACTCTTATATCAGCTGGATATTCACAAAGTGAGGGTGATCATACCCTATTCTTCAAACATGGTCAAGACTCCAAACTGGCTATTTTAATCGTCTATGTTGATGATATTATAGTTACTGGCGACGATGTAAAGGAAATTGAAAACCTAAAACGTCATCTGACCAGCAACTTTGATATCAAATCTTTAGGCCAACTCACCTATTTCCTTGGGATTGAAATAGCCTACTCCAGAGCCGGTGTTGTCCTATCTCAACACAAGTACATCTTGGATCTACTAAAGGATACAGGAAAATTGGATTGTAAGCCAGTTAGTACTCCAGTGGATACAAATGTCAAACTTCAGGCCAAGCAGAGTGACAAGGATGACCCAATCAATAAGCCATCATTTCAGAGATTGATTGGCAGATTACTCTATCTAAACCACACAAGGCCAGATATATCCTTTGCTGTGAATTCTTTAAGTCAGTATATGTCAGACCCACGACAGTCTCATTAGACAGCAGCCGACCGTATCCTATCCTATTTGAAAGGAACAATTGGGACAGGTCTTCTATTTCATGCAGGAGGAGATCCTACAGTTAAAATTTTCACGGACTCAGATTATGCCAGCTCCCTCGATGACAGTCGATCTACATCTGGGTATTGCAGTTTTTTGGGAAAAAGTTTGATCACTTGGCGTAGCAAGAAACAGAGGGAAGTCTCCTTATCAAGTGCTGAAGCAGAACTCAGAGCTTTAAAGAAAGGTGTCTGCGAAGGAATGTGGATTAAAGATATTCTGACTGATTTGAAATTAATGCCTCAAGAGCCAATAATCTTATATTCGGACAGTCAATCAGCTATCAGCATGGCTAAAAACCCTGTGCATCATGATCGCACCAAACATGTGAGAATTGACAGACACTACATCAAAGAGAAGATTAATTCTGGACTCATCAGTCCGGAATACATTCCATCACTGCAACAGGTGGCCGACATCCTGACAAAAGGACTACCAAGACAACAGTTTCAGGCATTGACATCCAAGTTGGGCATAATTAACATTTATGCCCAACTTGAGGGGGAGTGTTAAACTAATATTTCTAGTCTCTCTCCTCATCTACTCTATTCCACATGTACAATTGGGCCATGTATTATAAATGGGCCCAATCCCTTTCTTCTAACCGTTTCCCCTGAGTTAGCCGTTGGGACAACGGTTATATGACCGTTGCCCCCAACGGCTATCTTGGGCAGGCCTTTGCCTATAAAGCAAGGTCTCCCCAACCCGATATGTCCGTCTGTCTTCCCCCATTTTCTTTCTTTATAGGGTTCAATAAAATCTCCTCATTTTCTCATTTGTCTCCAAGGTCCCATTTGCCCTATCTGTTTCCAAAGTCAGAATTCTCTTCGTTATTTACAGACTTCATGTCATATCCCATGACTAGGGATTTTTAAGTCATAATCAAAACACGGTCATCTATCCACAAGATATTTTTGATATCTTAAATTAAAAGACTGTGTACACAACTGTGACATAAATCAACTTGATTTATAATAAGGTATATTACTATTTAGGAATTCATACAGATCAATTTAGTAAACTCTTTCTCTAAAAAGCTCTCATTATCTATCATTGGTGTCTCTACATCGATGGTCATAGGATTAGTCTGATTCATCCTATAAGTCAAATAAGATACCACTATTCTTTTTAGATATTTTAATGTCCTTCTTGAATATCATTCTATGAGGAATGTTTTGAACATTATATTTAAAGACTAATGATCGTTGTATTATAATCTCATAAAAATTCACTAACTCGTTATATATGTTCATAAACTTTATTGTAAACATCACCCAAGAATAATAATAAATTAATATCATTTAAATAGATATAAATGAGATAATTACAAGTATGATTTGGCTTGTAAGCCACATAATATCTATCACTTATGATGGGTCACAATTGGGCCATTATTTGTACCTTAGGTGAGACGGCTTGGCTAACTTGACCTTGGGAAACTAAGCCCGAGTTAAGCCCTGTGAGTCGGGGCCCAATAGGTCATAATTTGTGCGAGCCCAATAGTTTAGGCCTCGCCTAGTCTCGTAGCTCATCTTGAATCTTTCTGAGAACTTCTCCAACTGAGCTGCCACCAATAGCAATGCAAACTTTGATGGAAATTGCAAAGGAAAGAAGTGGAGATGAATTAGCTTTGTTGCTTCTTCATCCACAGCTTAACTTCTTTTATCTCATGCATAAGCTTTAGTAAGAGATCAATGCATGTGTCTGAATCTTCCATGAGCTTCTTGAGCTCCATTACTAGTTGCAAGATCTCATCCATAATAGCTTTCGTGCGCTTGTTCCTTACCAGATGGTAAGAACCATGATTCAATGCATACTAGCACTCGATAAGAAAGCGACTTGATGCACCAACCCCGTTCAAATCATCTAAGCTATATTTTGATATCAAATACGTTCATAGATAGAATGAGAGAACAGATGGAGAGCGTGAGAGAGAGAAAGAGGAATGAGAAGAAGCTAGATTAGATAGAATTCAGGGTGGATGGTGAAATACCCTTCCCTGCTCATCTCCAATAGATGAGGGGTGTTGTACCATAATCCTTGAAATGAGATAAAGAAACAAACAAGTAGAAAAGATGAGGTTGAACATATAAATGATAAATAATATCAAAAACTCCAGAGTGATTATCAAGAGTTAAAATCTTTTTAAAAAAATCAGTGAGCACAAAAACAGTACTCTCTGTATTTTATGGATGTGATACCCTAAATTGCAGGTTTCCTTGATGAGGGAGTGCCATAACTTTGAATGTGAAAAAAAAGAGTGATACTTTAGTTCTAGCTGGACTTGCTGATTATAAACAACATGCAAGGTAAAGACCATTCTAACAAATAAAAAGGCGAGTTAGAGATAAAATTTAAAGCTAAATTAAAACAAGTAGTAAAATATCAAAATGAACTTAAAGGCCAAACTCTAGAGGAATTCGGATAGTAGAAGACTGACCTAGGATTAAGGGAACTTTGATGCTGAGTTGGTCTGCAAGGTAGTTCTTCACAATGTGGCATGCTGTGACAGGCAAATACATATGAAGTACTTCTTATACATGAATTGAAATAGATAAAATTTCGTCATATTTGATCATTTAATTCAAATACAACTGTATGACCATTGAAAGCAGTCTTTCGCACCAGCAAACAAATGATGATCAAACGATCTTCATCTATTAAATGATGAATGAAGTGAACCTCAGAGCATACCAGATACTTGAGCACGGGCATAATATCCTTAAAATCTCGGAGAAATACATCAAAATATCTCTCTTCCGTCAGAATGGAAGCTTACCTACTTTGTCCTGCAGTGAGAGGCAAAGAATGTTAAACGGATGAGAGCAAATAATCTAAATCTAAGTGACTGATACTTCATCGTTATCGCGATCACTTGTTGTCAATAATTTTCATAATAAGGAAGAAACTCTGAAGAACTGGAAGTTTAATATCAATGGACGGTAGAATAATAAGGAAACGAGATATTAGCGCGAACCATAAATGCCGGAGCGATGTAATAATCGCCGTAGAGGTACTCAAACGACCTCGTCGCCTTCTGTCGGTAATCAAAGACTATATCCGCTGCGCGAAAAAACATAGAGCCAGATTCCCACAATTGAACCGTCCAAACATAATATCTGAAAAAAAAACATACAGTCTCTGCCGAGGAAATTCCCCACGAAAAGATCGTCGATGACGCCTTGTTTTGCCCCAACCGCGATGTTCACGTTATCCGCCTCCTGTCCCAGACGGTAGAGATAATCTTTGCCAAGAGAATCCTTCGCCTCCCACGACGATTGCTCCGAGATCCTCTTCTTCTGATTTTCCTCGCCATTTTCTTCCTCTTCTGATGCGTGCAAGGATGTCACTTTCCGCTGAAGAAATTGGATCCGAGAAACAGGACTTCTAAGGAAGTTCGGAGGTTGCCGAGGAAGCAGGAGTCGCGCGCCTAGGCAGGATGAAGATGCAGCCATTTCCTTCTCCCAATTGCTGTCGCCTTCGTCCGCTCATTTCCGTTAACTTCTAGTTTTCTCATTATCCGGGAGCTCTCCCCCGCCACTTTGATAAGGAGAGTAACGGACGTAAATAAGTCAACTAACGGTCCGTTGACCTGCATTTCTTTTTTGAAGTGAACTGCTAAGTCTGATAGAGATAATCTTATAAGACCTAGGAAAGAAGATTAGGGTCGATCATTCTGATCCGTTGATCATGATTTCATCAGAGAGTTAAAAATATTTTAAAATCCAAGAAAAATAACATTAAACCTATACAAATATTTTTGAAAAGTAAAATAAGTAGTCTATTATTGTTCTTCAAGGGCTAACATAAAACATATTTTCAATTTTTAATAATTTATTTTGAAAGATATCATGGCCTATGAGCCAAATCACACTCACTAGTCTCATTTATATTCATTGAAATGAACTGTATTCATTATCATTTTTATGATATTTGTAATAAAGTCTATGAACATATACAATGACTAAGTGAATTATGATTCAAACATGAATCAAAGATTACTAGTCTCTAAAAAAATGTTCTAGATATTCATATTCAAGTGATATTCAAAAACAACATCGAATTATCTCGAATACATAGCACTAAATATAATGAATGTGATTGACTTTCTGGCCATCAATCTGGAGACACCTAGATTTCAAGTACTCTTTGGATAAAGAATTATCTAAATTGAACTATATGAACCCCTTAATGGTATTATGCCAATTATCAAAATATTTTATTCATAATATTTTTGTGTAAGTGGTCTTTAAACTTTAGATACTAAAGATATCTTATAGATGGATGATATTATTTTAATTATAACTAACAGATCGCTAGCGACAGGATCTCCAAAATTTCATAGATTAGATTGATAGAACTTTAGTTTGCATCTATAATTTATTAGGATAATTATAAACATAAACAGAAATAAAAGTCTTACTTGAGTTCATCACTTCACTCTTCATTTCTTGGTTTCTATAGAGGAGAGCAATCACTTGAATATCCCCAAGCCAGCCTCTTAATCTCCAAGAGAAATGGGAATCTGCCTTGAGGGTTATGAACATGGGTTACTCAAGTGTACCATGGCCTCCTATTTATAGAGAAAGAGGAGAGCTTAATCCTCTAAATCATTAATTTGTCAGCCCATTATTGACTAATAAATTATTTAATTGCCTCTACGCATAAATAACCCCCACACATATAATTAAATGTCTTAATCACCTTATTTAATGTAATTGAATCAGTAAATGGGGATTAAATGGTAGGTGATCACAATAATATATATCATGTCCACTTAATTGAGATTTAAACCTAATACAGATAAGGCATTAAATCTTCAAAAATGATAATATGGTTAAGATATGACTATTCAACATCAATATTTGAGAATGTTGACTCAAGGAATGAGATTTAATAATTTCTTCAACAAGGTAATGAAAAGTATTAAATGGTTTCTTAATAATCTCCTCACACTATGAGTATTAACTTGAGTAATTGATTAAGGTTTGATAGTTGACAATATCTTAAGTCATTGATGAGTCTCGCATAAATAAAAAATTATATGTATATGATAAGTTACAATTAAAAGGTTTCCTTTGAGGGTTTTTGTACATTCATATATCTTAGAGCATATGATGTAACTTGAACCTAACAAGCTAGCAACTCAACTTATCGGGTTAAATTGATATTCGATTAAAAAATCTTATGTTGATTTAAATAATCAATAAGGTTAACCAATAATGCGTTATTGGGTCTATAGAGTTATTATATGGCAAGATATATGAACTTAAAGGGTCACACACACAAGATTCATGGACCTTAATAAATATAGACATAAGTTTGAGGATTTTGTAAATAGTTCATGTACCTAATGCCTATAAATATGAGGAGAACAACCAAAACTTAAGGAGTTCATACAAGCCTCATGAAACTCTCTCTTTTTCTTATCTTTTTCTAAAGAGCATTGAAGAGGAGATCCACCCGTTCAACAATCGCATGAATACCTCAAAAAGGCTCGACACTTAAATAACTTTTTGAGAGCCTTGGTTTTAATCTTTCAATGAGCTCCTTCAATGAATCATATAATTATAGATTTTTAATCTATATTAGATGATAAGATCATCAGTTCTTGGTATATGGGTTATTTAAATATTTGATTTAATGTCATACATTATGGTTGATATTTTTATCCTAATTTTGAGAACCTATCTAGCATCAAATATCATTATGTTCATGTCACCTATGATTGATGGTGACATCTAAGATCGATGAGCCTTCCAAAACTTAAATCAAAATATCAAACAAAATATAATACATTGAATCGAATATTTAAAATACTAAGGTACTGAGTATAAATGATCCTATCATCTAGTATATATAAGATTTCATGTTCATAAGATTTCTTTAAAAGAGATCTCAAATATATTCAAGTATCTATCCTCTAGGGGTATTTGCACGATTACTAAACGGTTAGATCTCTTATTCTAAGATCTTTATTAAAGGAGAAAATTCTTACAAGCCTTACAATAGCATCGAGTTATGATCTTTTTCTCTCTTATTTAAAGATATTAGTTGATAAACTTTCAAAAAAGTTTTCATAATTATATCTATATTTGCGAACGTCCATAGATTATACATGTATAACCCTCAAGGTTCATATATCTTGTTAGTTAATAATTCTATAAATATAATAGCACCTTATTGGACAACCTTATTGATTATTTATATTGACAAATAAATTAATTAAATAAAAATTGATTTAACCCAATCAACAGATCATGTTGTCATCTTGTTAGTTTCTAAGCTACCACCGTGTGCCTAAAGAGATATAAAGTGTATAAGAACTTCAAACATAGAACCTTCTCTTTCATCGGTTTTTCATGTGAATTTTATCTTTTTGTAAAAGAGAGACTTACGAGTAACTTCAGATAGGGTTAACTATCATATTTTAATCAATTACTCAAGCTAATACGATGTTTATTGATTAAAAGAAATTCTTCTAATATTTTGTACTACCTTAACTAAGGATTTCATTACATCTTATTCTTTGATTTACTTTCTTCAAAATTGCGAAGAGACAATCTTATATTGACTATATAATCATTTTTAATAACTTTATAAGGTATCAAATATATGACGTTTAAAAATCACGTAGCTAGAGATTCACAAGTTATAATCAAAATTAATCATTCATCTACAATATGTCTTTAGTAACTTAAGTTAAAAGACCACGTATCACAAACCATGACATGAATTAACCCAATAGATAATTAGGTCTAACACTATTAAAGGATTCATACGAATGAATTTAGTGAACTATTTATAGTACTCATTACTTATCCTTAGCATGTCTATAATGATTGTCATGAGATCGGTTATAGTCATCAAATGAGTCAAATCCAAGCCGGTGTTATTCTTTTATTATTAATTTCATATCGTTATACAATATCTCACGAATAAGAATGTTTATAATATATATTTAAAGACTAGTGATCACTAGAAATTACTTAATCTCATCATAATTTATTTTATATACTCAAAATTTATTACAAACATCACACGACGAAACGACAATGAATAAGTTTTATTTTAATAAATATAAACTAGATACATGAAAAAGTGTGATTGACTTATAAAGTTATTTAATATCCATCTATTATAATATATAATAATCTTTATCTCCATCACATAAAAACATAACTTCTCTAGAGTTAAAAACTACATCAAACACTTCACTCTTTCAAGTAATTGTGAAGTTAAGTTATGTATTGAGTGGAGTTTTCCTTGCATTGCAAAGCAGTTGTCAATTCCTACACAAAATTGGCAACTGTCATACATAATTTTGGAGTTCATCCTCAACAAAATAGGTTCAACAACCAATTATTGCTTCAAATGTTTGAATACACATACTTTTTGCTCATCATCAATATGAAAACATTATTTCGAGTAAGGTGACCTAAGGTTTTAGAGATTTTTATGAAAATCTATAATGCATTTCCAATAAATGCTAACATGGTCATTGGATCCGCCAAGTTCCCAAGATGAAATGGGTACTTGAAGAAGCTTCTATATGAGCCTCAATCTTAATCTCATCAAAATCAAAAGCCTCCTGCAAAAACTTGTCTGACATTATTCCAACATCATTCTCTTCATAAATTTCCAATATCATGGTCAAGTGTGTGACGCATTCATCACAAGTTTTGGACAGAGAAATCATCCATTTAAAACTTTCTTCAAAACAAGCCCATTGAATTTAGAGAATAATGTCATCATGTATCTCTCAAAAGGAGATATGCAGAAGGGGGCATTACACAGCGCAAATAACATCCATCCAAAAGTACATAAGTACCAATGGGCAGGTTAAAATGGTCTTCTCTTGATCTTTCAAATGAATAGAAATCTAGTCCTATCCTGAATACAAGACTGAGAAGTAGACAGCCATTTTAAGGTGTGAGAAGTCATTACCAACGTAGGGGGCAGACAGGTCGTTGATGTGTAAAGATGGAGTGTCTACAAGAAGAAGAGTCCATCAACACAACTGAGAGTTCTTGCCTTATCTGATGTTTACAACAGTTCGGTGCAACAAAAAGAATGATACTCACAAGAAAATTGACTAAGAGGAGATGGCCAAGGATGAGGTTTCTCAGGAGACAAGAACGTTGATGGACAGATGTGATCCAAGTCTGAAATGTGGATTAAGTGAGAATTCTCACCCAGTACCTGAGTGAGCAACGGAAGCAAGAAGGAATAAGAGACCATTTGAGACATGTTAGAGACCAAGGAGCTTTATGTAGTTGGTGATGACTCTCCAAAGAAGATAGTATTAGAGGCGTGGATGCATGTTGAAGACAATGATACTGCTGAAAGGGATCAGAAAGGTTGATGCAACAGGCGAGAAAGAGTGGCCTGAGTAATGATAAATCCTCCTCTCTGCAACGAGTAAATAAACAAAGGATACAGAAGTACTTTTTCTTTCTATTTTCCTCCCCCTTCATTTTTTTACTCCTTTTTCTCTTTTTTTTCTTCTTACAGACAAAGTCAACTATTAACTGAACATGACTCCGAAAATAGGAAAGAGAAGCATTGAACTTGGCAAAATTAGACGTGAATCAGATGTAAATGATCTGCTCATTAAATTGAACCCCCCTTTTCCTCTCACATTTAGGACATCTGTTGGTTAGACATTGGGACCCTACATGGTTAGGCATCACCAAGGACCTCGAATAATCCAGGAGTAACTCAGGCAGCTAGTTGCTCCCAGCACTACCAGCTGCCCGTATTGTTTTCTACAACAACGTCTCTGCATGCTGAGACCAGCCTTCCATCCTATAATTCAACCTACTGGGAAAGAATCCAACCACTTACTTCCTCTCGTGGTGTATAATCTAATCCAAATTTTTTTCTGAAAATTTGAAAAATTGACATATATATAGATACATATATGTTCAAACTGAATTTTCAAACTTTATACTTCCGCCAAGTGAAAAGAATAATGCATTGAATGAGTGTGATATACTTAATTCATAGGCCTACTTATTTCCCGATAATACGCACATCACTTCATCAACGGGACCCTTTCCTAATCGCAGCCCTTTTCTAGTATTCCAGATTTCTTAGCATTTCTACGTGTTTTGATTGGCCAATCACAGTTGTCGATCCGCTAAAACAATGATGAGTATCTCAATCCTTCGTTGGATATGTAGCGAGAGCCAATTATCAGAATTGTTGAGCTTGGGCGGGATCTTCTAGAAGCTGACAAAATATGCAGAGAATGATATAGAGACATACAATTTCTTGGGCTGATCAAAAATCCTACTCAAGGGTTGGGGCCTGGACAAAACCACATTTAAAATAAATGTGGAGAGTTCAGGTATAGGGAAGTATCAGTATAATTACAACATTATAGTATACCTGATTTCCTAAGAGCCTGGTTGATTCTCACAGATGGTCGAGGCACGTTCTATCACTTAGCTCATAGGAGAGGGAAGCCTGTCAGAACCCAGAGGGAGTCGAAAGAGTTAAATCCACAAGACAGAGCCAGTATCCTTGTGCTTGAAAATCTGGAGCACTAGCTTTCATCTGCACCCACAAAATTTAGTGTTCAGGGTATAGGCTTCTGCATAATTCAAAAACATCTTCCAGATCACCTTGCTCGACCGATTGTCCCACCACTTCTTAGGATTTTCCACCAAATCCTTCACTTCTCTTCCACATCTAAACAAGAAACTGATTACCAATGGCAAGTTGATATTAACCATGAAGGGTAAAAACATCATTTTACCAAGAGGAATTTTACAGGTGCTACTGCTCTCACTCTGAACATGAGCTTTTACTGGGCTGGCCTTGGACGTTTCTAAAATAGACAAGATCGAAATTGGAGCCGAATCTAGCCACAACGCTTTCTTTGCAGTTTTGTGTACAAAGTCTGGGAAATTTGGGTTTAACTGAATGACAAAAATTAAAAAAAAAACTTTTAAGGAGGCGACAAATGTCAAAAACCAATATTCCAAGTGGTATAGCCACCTTGCCACTGCGCTTGCCCGCCCTGTTGTCTTTCCACTGCTCTGGGTTTTCTAAGAAGTCTGCCCAGTCTATTGCCGTCTTTGAAAGCTTCCCAGGTGTCTTTTCAGAAGCTGGAAAATACAAAAATTACATTGAAAGCCATTGTGAAAATAACCGGCCAACAGTTGCTTACAGGAATTCGAACTGCTGGAGGTAAGGGAATCCAGTTTGGAAAAGACCCATCCGGGAGTTGACTCGTTGACTTCAAGTATTTGTCCATTATCCTTGTGCTTAAACCTACCAGATTTCTTATTAACCTGAAAAATAGGAAAATGAAGTAAATCAAAAACGTAAAAATTACGATTGTGAGGGATAGAAGAAGATGAGGACCTTGGATCTGTTGTCCCACCATTTGTGTGGGTTTTGGAAGAACTCGTTCCATAGCTGGGTGATAGAAGGATTGTCCTCTTCTTTATCTGCGGAGGAAGAAAACGTGAACCAGATGATGATGATATAATCATGGCATCGATGACCAAGGTGATGATGGGGATAATAGCAATGACTGAGGGGATGAGTGATGACAACAGCAACAATGACATTGAAGATGACACCAATGAAGATGAGGATGATGGTAGCACAAATTTCCATCTGAGAGCATAAGACGGGCAAACGCATTATGCACCCTGAAGAGCTGTCAGAGACTTCACTACTCTTTTCGCATTGCTTTCCAGCACGTAGATCAAGAACATAGCTGACGTTGTCTAGCAAAACCTACGACAAAGTTAGCCATAATTACATAAACGACTTGTTTTCTCTCCAGCACACTACTGCTTTTCAGGTGTTTTAAGGGTTAACCATAGGAACTGTAATGTGAATCGACACCTGTAGTCTACTTTCGGCATCATTATCAGCGGGTTCTGACTGTCCAGTGAGCTGTCAGTCACATAAACATGATCATTCTCCCTCAGGTTACAGGCAGCAATCTGCGCCAAATCACCTCTGAATACCTATCAGTGTCTACTAATTTCAGAGAGAAAACGTTCATATTACTCAAGATAATTCCAAACTTCATAATGAAGATTAACTTAATAAAGATATTTTGGCGAAAACATAGTAATATGGAAAAGATTACAGACCATAACTGCAGGAGATCAAGCGTCTTCTTATTAATAAGGATCGAGACGGCGGTACTCATGCCATTTGCAGATACTCCTAATGAATGGGGCCCCCAAGATAGCCGATTAAATTAGCCGAGTTAGCAGCTTCGTTTGCCAAGGAATCTTTCGGTTTGAGCAGCTCGTTAGCATCAGACACTGATTTCACAGGATCATCTTCCACCGGATTAACGAAATATCCTCGCTTGATCGACTTGGAAACATGAATATAATCGTCTTCCAAGGAAGTAGACTTTTCCACCGAATTCGAAACCTTAGGGTTAGAGCTCAAAGCTGGTGTTCTTCCTGGAAGAAGTTTTCCTCGTCGAATCCGTCGACATTGACGGTGCAGAGGCGATCTCGAGATTCTCCATGAGACTGCGAGGGCAGAGGGACGACGGCAGACGGGCGATTCTCCGCGAGAGTTGCATCACAAAGATGAGAACCAGAAAACCTTAAACCCTAGTGCACCTTCTGTAAGCGAGGAGTTACTCTCAAAGAAGAAGAAGATGACCTTTATTGGGTCTCTATTGGGCCAATAATTTTCGATAGTGTTCGTTGGACTCGACAATCGAGGAAGTAGAAACTTTGCAATTCAAGTTAGAAAAGAGGGGAACAGTCTGAAAAACCGCGGCACAGTCATTTACTGAAATTTGTCATTCTTCTCCCCACGTCAACTAAATTTGCCATGTTCATGATAAATGCCAGTTGTTAACAGTAAACCGCGGAATGTTTACCGTTGCTGGAGTTCGCTTACTTCTACCTTGCTTCGGCGATGTGCGAGGATGAGAGAGATGGTTTGGTGGAGAAGAATGGTGTCTCCACTGAAGCGAGAGCGTGGGCGGTGGTTTTCAGGGCGCCCAAAAGGCAAGCACAGGAGGACCGGTAACTTTACAAGCTCAATTTCTCCCCTGCAATTACTGTCTTTTTGTTCCATCTTAAAATGAGCATGCATATATCTTTTAAATGTATTCGACTTGGAAACTTTTGCCCATTGAGAAAGACAATGTCCGTTTTTCATTAATTTTAAAAGTAGAATAGCTATTAGATCGGCATAAATTGCCTGCGATATTTATTTCTGTTAAATTGTTTGTCTTTCTTTCGATGAATTGAAATCCCTGAAATTCACGATTCAAAGGGGCGTAGGGCAGATCAAATCTCCGATTGAACGCTCACCTTTGTAAACTAATTTGTCTGCCTTCGTCTCTCAGGAAGGGGATCTTGAGGCTCCAAGACGACGTTCAGACTTGTGGTTGATGGGGATGCGCAAAATCATGTGGGAAATGCTGCAAACGGAGACTGAGATCTCCCGCATGATAGGAAGAACGGGAAAACTTTAAAAGATTCGGTAAAGAAGTCATCTAGTTCACGCCTCCCATCTGTGAATTCATCAGTCTGTCTAGATCTTCTACGTTGCTGATCTTGAAATTTCTCTACGGTTTGCCTTTTTCCATTGATTGAAAAGCTATTCTTCTGGCTGATCTAGAATTTTAAAATACGTTTGAAAATAATTAAATCATCATCATACGTATTGATAGCATATGATGACTACGACAGAGATATTAATTTTTAATTCAAATGTATTTTCAAATAATCTACAATTTCCGCTTCTTTTTCCAAAGTCATCATATTGTCTTATTTGTGATTGTGAGGAGGATTCTATGGTAATCAATGATTCCCAAATCAATGACCAGAAAGCAAACCAGTTGGACAAGCAATCGTCATAATCAACAGGGTGATGATTGTCGGATGAACCTGCAGTGAGTTATGTCCGAAGAGATGCAGAGACGGAGAAGGTGATGATCATGTCCAGAGATTCCAGCCATATTCTCTTCCTCTCTCTCTCTCTCTCTCGTCCTCTCTATCACTCTCTCTCTATCTGCCAGTCGCCCTCTCCAACTCTCTCTCTGTCTCTGAATCTTGCCTTCTTATCTATCCATTGAATTCATTTTAAATATCTATCTATTGATTCTAGATAGGGAAAGGTGAGTCATACAGCTACCCACAGTGCAACTCTATAATTAAAAATATATTGGAAAGTACCAAAATGTTTCAGTACCTAAATGGGCGAAGCTTCATTTAGAAGCAGACCATCCCAAAGCACTGATCTCCGCATGCAAACGTACCAAAAATTGCTCTCCTGTAAAGTCACTGACATGAACATACCCTTTGGAGACTTGCTCACTTGTGTTTATCAAAGCATCATATCCTGTTATTGTAAGACCTTTACTTTTAAGGCGGCAGTTGACTGTTTGTTTTGCTTACTGAGGCGTTGACTTTTACCCTTGAGTTGACTAGAAATTCTCTACCATCACTTTACTGACAGTTGGCTCAGCTAATGGTACGTTCTTCAAACATTTGATTCAGTCAAATTACCTGTTTTAACGGACGATTGTCTTGTGCAGGTGCCTCCAGCTTTGTTTGACTTATAGAGTTGACTAAGCACGAGTCTCAAAGTGCTTTGTTGACCAAACCAAACCGTCGGACTTTCCTGTCGATTCCAGTCTTAAAGATGCCGATGACTAGAATTGGGCTATGCATCTGGTATAACAAAGATCATTCACCCAGAAGTTGACCTCTCTTTTTGTTTTCCAAACAGGTTACAAAGCAGTCAAGTCCGCCCAGCTGGTTGACCAATGACAGTTGACTGGGATGTTCTGGTTTGCTTACCCTGCAGTTTGGCTAAACATCCAGTCATGTATTTGAGTTGACCAAACATCCAGATAGTGCATACGTACAGAGAGTTGACCTAGAAAGTTGGACTGTTCAATGCATGGGTGGAATGACGCCCGAACCATCACTTGCTCCAGATTGACCCAGCCTTTCACTCTTCTCTGTTTCATCTAACAGTTGACTCTACATTTAACTCATATCTTTCACCAAACAGTCAACCCCGACATTGACTCCGGCTTTGTGCTCGTCAATCAGTTGACAATCACTAAATTGCAAGAACTAGCAACAGAAAATTTGCAACTAGATGCACAAATTGTGAGTAAGAGCAGTGCAAAGATCAGCTACTCACATTTCAATAAAAATGATATTCGAATTAAATTGATAGGAATTAGCATTCGAAAAGTGCCCTAACTACTACAATGCAGCTGACCACCCCTAAAGCTAAATTTCCATAAATATATATTGGGACAAATTGACCTCACGTTTCCCTGGCAGTTGGGAACCGTTGATGGGTCAGAAGTTTTGATCTCCAACAACATTTGTCTGCTTATTCTTGAAGGAACGGTGAGATCACTTTCTCCAGCAGCATCGGCCAGTCTTAGCCCAAGTTGCCGAGGATTCAGCTCCATAGCAGCCTAAAATCAAGCATTGAAACTGAATTACCATTCTTCAAATGTCTAGTCCCTTCAATCCCTGGTCTTCTTCCGACTACATTGATGCAAGATTGGATCAGTTGCTTCAAATAGACGTCCAGCCATTGTTCAGCAGATTTGCCCAATCAATTGAGACACCTCCGCGTGCGATTCTTGCAATCTCTTTCCATTCTTTTCTTCGAAGTTTTCAGTATCACAGATCTCTCCACTCCAACTGACTGCTAGAAAAGTTATGAATTGTTGGAAGGTTGAGAGGAAAGTGGATTCGAGCCTCCAACGCTGGCAGTTGGCAGAGCAAAATGGGATTCCCAGTGGTGCTCGTGTGAAATCATGTCATATGTGACAAAGTCCACATTCGATGTTCTTCCTCCTCGTGGATATTGAATCTTTGTGCTGTCGATTGATCTTTGTCAGCCGAGAATTCCAGAATTTACGCATGATGAAGATTATGCGATGAATTCTTCAATTGTCCATTTTCAAAGTGGAAGACGGGGATCAGATCGATCTTTCCATTGGAAGCTGAGGAGGGCTTTGTCTGTCTTTGATTCTTCGGTTGTTGACCTGGTCTTGCTTGAGATGGTGGCAAGATGTCTCCATTCAGACCCACATTTAGAGTGGCATGAGTGCTGAGAAGAGATGGTAGGGATGTGAGTCCGCCGGATTTTTGAGTGTTTTTGACTGATGGCGGTGAGTTCTTGGACGATTGGGCCTTTAGAGGATATGCTTACGGATGGATAATGGTTGTGGAGAGAGATATTCTCGGCCGATTGTAGAAGAGACAAAATTTGATCAAATTCAGATTTGCCAAGTTTCTGGGAGAGGAATTTGTTCAGGAGGAAGAAGTATCGCTGAGATCTCTCCGGGTCCAAGTCTCGAATAATCTGGGCCTTGAGATCTGAGAAGATCTAATCTGGAATGCTGTTCAGGAGTAAGACATCTTTCAATGCAACAACACCATTACCCAAAGGAGATTTCGCAAAAGTAGGGTTTCTCTTTTCTGCCTTGATTTTCCCACTTCCGCACTGAGAATGTCAATTCATTTCCTGCATAATTTGGCGCCGAAGATGATTTCCAGGTGCATATTTCAAAACAATAATGCTGGCTGAAACCTGAGAGCCCCCAGATTATAACGAGCGGAAGGTTTTTACTCAAGATCTTTTCTTTTAGATTTCTTTTTCAGAGCTTGAATCAGAATAGAAGCCGAATCAAAACCCTGGCAACCAAAGCCGCTTACGCAATGTAAATCTCCTTCCTTATTTTACGAGTGCAATCGTCGTGAGAGTATTCACACAGAGAGGATCGGCATACCTGCGATCCAGAAAATACCCTTTACGGATCGCGCAGCTATTCAAGCATCTATGGCGGAGAGAAATAGTGGAATCAAACAAAGCTACGCATGGAATACTGACGCGAGTACTGGATTCCCCTAGTTACGTAAACAGACAAAAGCTTGCAACAATTGAGAGAGAAATCACGAGAACAGGTTTGTTCAGTTACCTCCCGAAGTTCAAATACCGAAATCAAAGCACATCGAGATCCCGCGCGGAATGCACAAGCTGGAATCTCCTCTCTTTCTATCTCTGTCCCTTCCAAGCCAGCAGCACTTCGTGTTCCTTTTTCCGGATCGCTGTCCTCTGCTCTCACCCAATTGTTCTCAATCGAGGGCTGCCTGTCATGCAGAAACTGCACCTGCCATCTCTCTTTCTCTCATTCTCTCTCTGTCTTTCTCTCCAGAGCTCCAATTTCTCCTTTCCGGCTCGAGTTTCCCCCCTCTTCCTGGCGGACTTCAGATTCGGATTTTGCATTATCGGGTGGGACGTTAGGGAATTTTACTCGCATGTTCCTCACGTGTCAATAAAAAAGTCAACTTCCACAAGTATCGTTCACCTCTTACACGACAAAAAAATTATCATGATGAACGGCTTGGACTTGGTCAAAGGTCAATCATTGAATAAAATCTTTTGGTGACTTCACCAAATCTGCATTAATTTTCAGAATTAAAATCTAGTATACTGAGGAGTAAATTAATAAAAGCAAATATAAGATCTTGCAAAATGGAAAATACTAAGGGAATTGAATAATTTATAAATGAAAAGATTTGATTATAAATGATTGATGATTTTTTTGGGCCAGTGTTTTCCAAATGCAATATGAAAAAATGAGGGTTTTTTAAAAAGTAACGAGTGTCGTTGATAAGGAAGAGTCTGCCATTTTATTGATGTTGAGAATGATTTCTCTTCCTTAGTTGATACCTAGGTTCACTTGGAACCCTTGTGTTCATGTCTTGAGATAATTCTCCATCACCATGAATAATTATTATAAATTCTCTCCTCTCAAAGATTTTCAATCATGATTGTAATGGACAAGGATTTTATGGTATGTAATGATGGATATTATGTGGCCTATAAGCCAATCACACTTTTATGTATCTTGTTTATGTTCATTGAAATGATATTTATTCATTGTCATTCTTGTGTGATGTTTGCAATAAAGTTCATGAGCATGTGCAATGACTAGGTGAATTATGATGAGATCATAATATAATGATTACTAGTCTTTAAACATATGTTCTAAACATTCCTACTCGTGGGATATTCGAGAAGGACATCGAATTATCCGGAAAGAATAACACTATCTAATCCATCTCATATGATGAGTATGGTTGATCCTATAGCCATCGGTGTGGAGACACTAAGGATAGATAGTGGGTGCTCTATGGAGAAAGAGTTCACTGAATTGATCTGTATGAATCCCTGAATGTTATTATACCTAATTATAAATCAAGTTGATTCATGTCATGGTTGTGTATGTGGTCCTTTGACTTGAGACACCAAAGACATCTCGTGGATGGATGATCGTGTTTTGATTATGACTTATGAATCCCTAGTCACGGGATATCTAAAACGTCATATATTGGATACGATATGAAGTCCACAAAGATGATTGTGTGATCAAGATAGGATCATCCACCCTCGGTATTTGAGGAGATTGACTCAAGGAATGAGATGCGATGAAATCCTTGACCAAGGTAGTAGAAATATCGAAGGAGTTCTCGATAATTTGTACACGCATCAGTACTAACTTGAGTGACCGATTAGGGTTTGATAGTTGACTATACATAAGTCATTCATGAGTCTAATGTGGATGAAGGATTATACATACATGGTAATCGACGACGGGAAGGTTCTATAAGTGAGTTCTTACATACTCCATATCTCCTAGTGTACGTGGTATAGCTTGGCACCCAACGGGCTGGCAACTCAACCTATCGATTGGGTTAAATCGATCCTTGATTAATTAATCTATATGTTGATGTGGGTAATTAGTTAAGGTTGACCAATAAGGTGTTATTTGGTCTATAGAGTTATTAACTAGTGAGATATATGGACATAGAGCGTCACACGCGTAAGGTTTATGGATGTTGGTGGATATAGACATTATGAGGGTTTTTATAAAAAAACCTTATACCAAATGTCTATAAATAACGGAAGGACGATCACAACTAGAGGTGCCCATGCAAGCCTTGTGAGAATTATCTCATTTCTTCTCTTTCTCACTTAGTAAAGAGCTTTGAAGAGGAGATCTAACCATCCGGAGATCGTGTGGATACCGCTAGAGGCTAGACACTTGAATAGCTTCAAGAACTCCTTCAAGGAAACCTTGTAAGTATGTTTTCTCATTCATACTAAATGATAGGATCATCTTTTCTTAGTGGCTTGGTATTTTGAATGTCCGATTCAATGTTTTCCGCTGCATTTGATGTTTTGATCAAAATTTCAAAAAGTTATCAACCTCAGATCCTAACATGTAAGTCAAGAGTATTGGCAATCCGTTGTTAAATTATTTTTTCTTCTATATTCCCATAATTACCATCTATTCTCTCAAAATTTAGTACTAGAGTTGAATGTTGAATCTTGCTAAGAATACTATAGAATAAAAAACCTTGATTTGATGAATAAGGGGATCAATTTATCAGAGAATCCAATTAAACTATTCATAATTTCTTTGATCTATCATTATTAATGCTTAGATTAAATTTGAAATTCTTGAATTAAGAGAACTTCATTATTTTCCATCATTTTCTCTCTCCAAATCAGAAATTTTCTCTATGTAGTTTCCTTCTTTGATCTCTCCCTTTTTCAGTCCAATTTTGTTAGGACTTGATTCATCTGAAATATCTTCAAATTATCTAGTTAGGCATATGATTTCCACTAAAATCTAAAGTATATTCATTGTCTAATTTTATCTAATTAAATGAAGTGTCAAATACAAAGGAAGATGTTGAATCGAACATTCAAAGACTAAAACACTAAGAATAGATGATCCTATCATCTAGTATAGATCAAAGTCTATACTTTCAAGGTTCGTTGAAGGAGTTTTTGAAGCTATTCAAGTATCCAACCTCCCTAATTCTCTTTGGTATACCGAAGTTAAACACCTATTAAATGATTTAGGAATTATTTTTGGCCTGTGATCATGTGTTTTCAATAACTACATAAATTATAATCATTGGTCTTGCAACCATAGAAAAAAAAATTTAGATTCAAGAGATCCGAGGTCAAAAATGTTGAACATATTTAACTTAAAACTTAGTTGTAAATCATTTGAAATTTTAACTTGGGCAAATGAAATGTTATTACTAAAAGCATAAATAATTCAGGTTGCCTTCCATCAAAATTTTATGCATTATTCATTTGCCCAATGGATAATTCATTTGCATAATTCACGTACTTACTGATTATGTAAATGCACTTATAGTTTGCATCTCATGGATAACACAAAAAATTATAATTTTTAAGGTAAAAATATTTAAAAAAATTTAAATCATTAGGAGAGTAGATATCAAGGTTGATGGATATTATGTGGCCTATAAGCTAATCATACTTTCATGAGTATTGATTATCTTAATTTAAATGATATTTAT
Organism: Lemna minuta; assembly: GCA_024174645.1. Lineage (NCBI taxonomy): Eukaryota > Viridiplantae > Streptophyta > Magnoliopsida > Alismatales > Araceae > Lemna > Lemna minuta. Next base: position 13,806,475 of record CM044114.1, on the reverse strand, counting down.
TCATTGTCATTCATGTGTAAAGTTTGTAATGAAGTCCATGAGCATATGCAATGACTAAGTCAATTATCATGAGATAGTAATACATTGATCACTAGTCTTTAAACATATGTTATAAATATTCCTATTCATTGGATATTCGATAACGACATCGAATTATCCGAAAAGAATAACACTATCTAATCTGGCTCATATGATGAGTATAGTTGATCTTGTAGCCATCAGTGTAGAGATACTAAGGACAGATAGTGGGTGTTCTTTAGAGAAAGAGTTCACTGAATTGATCCATATAAATCCTTGAATGGTAATTATATCTAACTGTCAATTAGGTTGATTCATTTCACGATTGTATTTGTAGACCTTTGACTCGAGATACCAAAAACATCTTGTGGATGGATGATCGTGTTTTGAGTATGACTTACGAATCCCTAGTGATGTAAGACCGGGTGCGAAACCGACCTCACACCGTGACACTAGGGTCGAACTAGGGATGGGGTTATCTTGAGGAGTTCTAATATGATGCAATGTGCTAATGATGAAGACAAGCAGAGTACCGTCTCGGGTGTCGCCCCCGTGGATCCTGGGGTGCGCCGAGTAGAGTCAATCCGGGATCCCTTCCGGTCCACGTCCTCGCGGGCGTTGGGCCGTGAGTCGTCGAGGGGAGCTCGACAATCAACCCGACGGGTTGGTCCACGATATGATTCCTATCAAGTCGTCTAAGCACTCGTCCTAATCTAAGTTCCGATGACGGTGGAGACAAGCGCGGAAAATACTGTAAAAGATATAGATCTTCAACGTAAAAGAGAGGGGATGTGTGCCTAACCTGCGGGGCGCGAGCCTGGTCGGTCGAGACGAGGGAGGCAGCTTGAACGGGGCACGAACAAATTGCAGGCGGGCTAGATCGACGTTATCGTGATTGACGGCGTTCAGCACCGAGAAGGGGTAGTGTATCCGGTCGGTCGCGCGGGGGAGTGAGCAGAGCTCGGGGAATACTGGGAGTGTCGATGAGCACGGGCGTGCTGGCACTAGCAGTGGGGGCGTGAGCTCGATGATCGTGATTGGATGGAGCGGCCCTGGGCTAACTCGTGGCAATCAGAAGTCCTTTTGACGCGCGCACTTCGGATACGCGCAAGTGGCGTCCAGGAGACATAGGACGTCGCTACTGTCCAGCCAGCGGAACGGTGTGAGGGGGGGAGAGAGAGGGGAGGAAGTCGTCGTTGAATGTCGGAGGCGTCGGGTGGGCAAGAGTCGTCTCAGCTGAACACCGACGCTTGCGATCGTGGTCTGAGGGGTTCACCTAGGGGAGATGAACTCGCGTGGTCGTCACGCAATTCCCGCAGGAGGGGACGTGCGATGTTCCTGTGGGTGACCGGTCAGTTGGAAATGAAATGTGAGGGGAGGGGGAAAGCAGGAATCGGGTGAACCCGCGTTGAGAGAGAATGCGGGTGGAGAATGAAGGTTGGCGGCAGGGGGCCGGGTTTATTTGTTTGCAGGGCAGGCTTCAGGGTACAAGCTCACGTGGGGGCAGCAACAGCGGGAAATGGCTCGTGAAGGCTGGTGAATCGGCGGCGTCTGGGAGGGGCAGGTACGAGCGCGTCGTTGAGGAAACGTGGAATGCGTACGGACGGGAGGAGAAGAAGGAGAATACTGCCGGAAGGTGGCAGATCCAAAAATTCAGGGAGTTTCACGAGGGAGGAGGGACACGGATCGGGCGGGAAATCTCGTCGATTTTATGGCTTGGGGAGGCGGACGGAGTGAGGGGTGGCGACGGTGGAGAGGGGCTTGTCAAGGATGCGGAATTTCAGGACCGATCGGGATGGGTGATGAAAATGGGAAAGAGATTGAACAGCGGGATGACAATTTCGGGGTGGAGCAGGGTGGTAGCGGAAAAACGAAACGGCGTAAAAGTAAAGGAGGGGGGGAAGAAATGGCAGGTTTACCAGGGAGGGGCGACGGTCAAGAACGTGGATGGTGGAGGAGGAAGACGGGGCGGGAGTGGTGTTGGAAAAAGAAATCTTCCAAGGGGAAGACAAACGGTCGTGAGTGGACTTGAAGGATTGCAGGAGGCGGGATGCTGGGCAGAGGATGGTGGGAATGGTGAAGATGGGGAAAACGAGGGTGGTGGAGGTGGATTGTGGGGTCCGTGGAGGGGAAGAAGGGATGGCGACGCAACGATCCAGCAGCGGCGGCGGTAGTGGCGGCCTGATGCGGCAGCAGCAGCGCGGCAAGCGGGAAGGTGGCACGCAGATAATTCGTGGACAAGGCAAGGGGAGGCGGCGGTCTCGGCGGCGGGCACAACGGCGGCACGTGGTGGTGCGGCGGCGGTGGCGGCGGAGGCGGCGGTTGGTCTCCTTCCTTGTTCTTCCTTGAGCAGCCACTTGAGAGGGAGGAGACTCCTTTCTTTCTTCAAATGATGGCTAGGGTTTGTGGGGGGGTCCCTTCCCATCTTATAGAGCCCATAGTAGGCCGAGAGAGGAAAGGGCCCACTTGAGGCCCACAACCCACACCTAACATAATCATAGAAAATAAAAAGTTTCACAAAGAGAAGGGCTTAACGAATGGGATCCCAAAAAAGGGAAGAACCCACCAGAAAGCCTAAAAGGGAGAGAAGAAGATATGCAAAGGCCCGCTTAAACACGTGCGGGCTAATAAAGTTCATAATGAAATAAAAGACTGGAAAGATAATTCCACGCGTGCGCGAGCCTAGTGAAATGTGTCGTGGTGAGATGAGGTCCTCACTTGGTGTAGTGAAACTCGGCATCCTTCGTCTTCGCCTGTCGAGGGGGCTAGACGCGCGAGGGTGTCGGCTCCTCCGGCGCCGTAGTGTCATGCCTTGGTGGCGACGGGGGTCGTACGCCACCACCTAGTCATAGGATATCTAAAATTTCATCTATTAAATGATACATGAAGTCTGTGAAGATGATTGTGTGATCAAGACGGGATCATATG